>CM062816.1:443182584-444382584 GCA_031772625.1 Pinus tabuliformis | reverse complement strand
AGGATCCTATAACCTCTCCTTGTTTAACTATAGCCATACTCTGTCTCCAACCTTGAATGACTATGTTGATCATGTACAACATTATATTTTTCCTGTGACTTCTGTAGTGTCTCATGTACCTGTATATGGATTTGCTTGATCTTCTCAATAATTTTTTCAGCCCTCAATGCATCTCTTGTAAGATCCTCCCTTACTCTTATATGTTTCCCATATGTAATATACAAAGGTGAAGGTGGAAAATATCCCAAACAAGTTTCAAATGGGGACTTACCAATAGAAGTGTGAATTGTGTTATTATAAGAGTGTTGTATAAATACCATATTTTCATCCTAGGTTTCTAATTATAACCCCTCAAAAGTTGCACCAAAGTCATGTTGAGTACTTTTGTTTTCCCATCTGTCTGAGGATGGAATGTTGTAGACCTCTTCAACTTCATGTCCATCCCCAGAATGTAGTCCAAAATTCACTGAGAAATATCATGTCCTTGTCTAAAATGATGCTCCTTGGTATCCCAAAGTGTACCCATACCAGTCCAAAGAACAAGTTTGTTGCTTCTTTCTCACTGATTGTCTTTTATAGGGCATGTGAACACACATCTTGTTGAACCTGTCAACTACCATGAATAAGTAGTAATGTCCCTTCCTAGCTTTTGGTAAACCTCCCACAAAGTCCATGGAAATGCTTTCCTAAGGACGAGTGGGTATAGGTAAGGGATGATATAGACCATGTTTCTTGTTACTAGGCTTGTTAGTACAACAAAGCATGCATCCTCTTATGAACCTAGATACATGTTCTTACATCTTGGGCTAATACACATGCCTTTGCAAGTTGGCCATTGTCTTCCCTACACTAAAGTGCCCTGCAACCTTGGAGGTGTGAGCCTCTCTAATCAACTACAATTACTCTCCTTTAGGAACACATAACTCATCTATCTTGTAGAGTAACCCATCCTGGAGATGGTAGTCAACGATGTTGTCACCATCGTGCACATGAATTTGACTATGGAACTACTGAAACACCTTTATGAAGTCTTCTTCCTCTAAATATGCCTCTCTATAATTATCATGGGTGAATGACTCCATGTGCATCAGAGTTCCAAAAACTGTGATATTTGATGAGGGTGGCCTTGAAAGCACGTTGGCCAACTTGTTTGTAATTGCCTTCTTGTACTTGCTCACTAAATGAAACTGTTGTAGGAACCCCATCCGCTTGTAATGTTTGGTCTGCTGTAGCTTACTCCGGTCCTACATGTACTGTAGTGGTTGGTGATATGTGTGGATTATTGTCTCCTTTCCCATCAGATAGTGCTTCCAATTCTTCACATATTACACTAAGGCATAAATATCCTTGTTGTAGGTAGGGTAGTTAAGAACTTCCCAATGAAATACTTCAGAATGGTAGCATATATGCCTTCCTCCATCCATCAAGACTGCTCCCATAGCATACCCACTCACATCTCTCTCCACTTCAAAGGGCTGTTGCAAGTTTGGTAATGCTAGAAATGGTGCTTGACTAATCTTCTTCTTTAACTCCACAAAGGCCCTCTGTTGGAACTTTCCCCACTGGAAACTCTTGCCACTTGTTGTTATGGTGTGAAGTGACATTGTTACTGCTGAAATGAGCTTAGAATTTCCTCACGTATTGTGTTTCACCAACAAAAATCCTAACCACAGAAACATTAGTAGGAATTGGTAATTTCATGATGGCCTCCATCTTGGAAGGATCTATCTTCATCTCTCCTCCACTTATCACATACCCCATATATACTAAATACTATTATGCAAAATCACACTTCTTGATATTTACTAGCAGTTGGTGCTTCTTTAATGTCTTTAGCACCTGCGTCAAATGTGAGGTGTGTGTTGGGTCTAAAATGCGGATGCAAATTAGAGTTTCAGTTACTATCAATTCGGGTAAGGTAAAACTTCAAGGAACATCCATCGTATGTGGACTTAGAGACAAACTAAACTAAGCTAGGTGAAGAAATGCCAAATCTCCCTTACAGGAGGTCTTTCATTGGGATCTCCAACACCTATTTAGTCATTTAACAAAATAAAATCTAAAAATTAAAAGACATTATGACAAGTGTAAGAAATATTGAAGCTCCCTTACAAAAGACTATTCATTAATATTTCTAACCATCTTAATCAATAAAATAAGAAATGAAGGCATTTAAACATAATTCAAATTGAGTACAGGAAATATTAAATCTCTCTTACAAGAGACTATTCATTTATATTTCCAACATCAAGATCTTTAAACTAATGAAATTAAAAACATAAATGAAAGTTTACTATACCAAAACAAGTATGCAAGTGAGGCAATGGGGACCCTCCATAGCTCCACAAGCACACCTAGAAAGAAGTCAAATGTAGAACAAAATCCAATCCACTTTATTTATCAGCAATTGCAAATTGCAATTACAAGCTTCAAGTTCTACATTCCAAGAGATTCTAAATCTCCATTATAATGATCATAAAATCTAAAATTACAAATGAAGGACTAAGTTTCAAAATTCTAAAAAATTAAGATTACAAATGAAGGAGATAACACTCCTATTTATACAACAAGATGAGATAACAAACTCATAATGATGATCCACTATTCCCTCCTTTGATCCACATATTTCTCAACCAATGGTGACACATAACCCTATCCTCCATGATCTTCTCCATGAGGTCCATGATCTCCTCAAATTCGAATTTGAACATAGAGTGCCAAATAAGAGTGCCTTAGAAGCTTCCTTTGTACCTACAGATGTCAACAAACTCATTGTAATTGTTAGGTATAAGTATATGGATATTATTTTCTAAAGTTTAACCACAAATTCTCTTAAAAATACTAAGAATTAATAATGTTTTGGAAACCACAATGGTGATGCATTTAATGATGAAAGTGAAGCTAATGCCATGACATGGTGGTGGAATAGAGGTGAGAAAATGTGTGAATGGAGAGAAAGTGGATGTTGAATGGAGTGAAAGTGGATGTATTTTAAGGACAATTATTAGGCCCAACATTGTGCTCCTCCCAGGTAGCATAGTATAATAGTATATCATCCAAATAGACAATAGCAAATGAATATATAAAGGGGCATAGTATATCATTCATTAACCTCATAAATGTAGCCGGTGCAATGCATAGGCTGAATGGGATGACTAACCACTCATACAACCCTTCCCTGGTTTTGAAAACAGTCTTCCAAGTATCTTCTTCTTTGACTTGAACCTAATGATATCCAAACTTTAAGTCTAGCTTGGTGAAGTACTTCATTTGCTACAACTAATCCATCAGATCATCCATCCTTTGTAGGGGGTACCTATTCTTGAGCATGATTTTGTTCAATGCCCTGTAATCAATACACATATGCCAAGTCCCATCGTTTGGCACAATGATGATGGTTGACTCACATGGTGATGTACATGGTCGAATGACATGCTATTACAGTAGTTGTTGCAATTGTTTCTTCACCTCACTTGATTATATAAGAGAATATTTGTACATCCCAATGTTTGGCAATGGGGAATCCAATAATATTAGGATCTCGTGCTCTACTTTCCTGTTGGATGGTAACCCCTTAGGCTCTTGAAACACATCCCAATATGCCTGTAGAAATTCTTCCAGTTGTTGTTTTTGTTTCTTAGTACACCCCTCCAAGGATTTCTTGCCTCTTATAGACTCTTCTACACAATAATTTTCTCTTACAAATAGTGAAACATGTAGAAATTCCCACTGTAGATCAACAAATTATGCAATATACTAAAGCAAAATACAAGATCTACTTCTACAAAAAAATTTGCAGAAGCTTAATTGAATATGAGCAAGATCAAATAGAACACATATAACTGAGAATGAGAAATCAATCACACATGAACACAGAAGAATAACCCGGGAAAGCCTCAGCCTAAAACCCCAATCTCTATATTATCATACAAGTGGAAATATGTTTAGATTACAAAAAGAATCAGCTCACAAGCTATCTTGCTCTCTCTGCAATCAAACAATACAGCTCACAAACTGAATAGACACAAGATATGCCTTCCCTCAGCGCTCCAAGCCTCCTATTTCCTTGCGTAGTTTTTCTTGGGGCCCAATGATGCCATCTGTGTGATTGGCCTCATCACACACTCACTAAACTGAAGAAGTAACTGCACAATCCTCAAGGAATGAATTCCTTCTGCATGCAAGAGATATCCTCCATGGAATATTCCTGCAACTGATAGTACACTGTCCCATCATCTGATCTCAACTGGGTCTCTGACTGAACTAACATGCATGAGTTATTTATAAGAGAATATTCAGTTATCTGAAGTGCAGTAGTTACATGCATGCATGCATTAACTAGCTAAACTCACAATTAGTTCAACAAACTATTTGAACTAATCTAACTGGACTTAACTTAGTTAAATGAGCTAACTAATTACAACTCAATATTACAACTCATCCTTATCTCTTTAACTAAGGGATAAATTCCTCAATCAATGGGATAACTGTTGCATGTCCCCACATAGAATGTTTGATTTTCTACAACTAATTAAATCAAGATGAATTAATTAATTATTTTACAAACAACTGCTAAGATCAAATTCGAAATTTACTTCTCTATTTTAGTTCAGGGACTAACTAAAATAGGAAGGTATCCCGAAATGCTATTTATGGCAGTGCTATTTTTAGCACTTCTATATTTAGCATTTCTTGTTTCTATTTTCAACAAAACATACTTCTTGTTGGAATTGATCATTTTCTTGCTTGACTAGCACTTACCAATGAGATTTCCGACTTGCCTTTATGTGCATCGATGGTGAACGATTGTCCATCCTTGATGAGCCGACACTAGTTGGCTCTTTGCATGAATATTGCATCTCGCATGTACATGTAGAGACTCCCAAACATGACTCCACTTACATCAAGGGGAACTACATCTAATTCTACTTCATCAATCAAATCAGAACCGAGGGAAAATCTATTTTTGCACTATTTTTTACCTTCAAATATACATACTTATTTACCCATCCTAATGGATATGGGCTCATATGGTCATGAACTTCTAATCCCAATTTTATAACCAGATCTACTGCAATGAGCTTCACATGGGATCCAGGGTCAAATAGATCATAAATATTTATCTTCTTGACCTATATCTTTATATGAAAGAGTTTGGTCACTTCTTTCTCTTCCTATTGCTGAAGGCTAGTCACATTCACCTCCTTTTTCACTAACATACAAAAAATCTTCTTATCCACATCTGAGTTGCTTTCAACTTAGTTGCTTGAATAGGTGGCTATGAGATTCTTCTTGTTATTATATTTCTTTTGTTCTTCGGGTTAATCTCTAGATGCAACTTCCAACACTTCACCTCTATATGGTTGTCAATGTTGTAGTGGTTGTTGGGATCTTTGCACTGGTATGTTGTGGTTGTCGCCTTTTTATCTTTTCCCCCTTTCAAATCCTTCTTTCTCTCTTTAGAAGCATCATATTTCTCCTTTTTCTTTGATCCACCCATTTCTTTAGGCCTATGTTCTCCAGGTACTGTGCTTGTACACAAACCTCGTCCATTAATCTGGGTTTGAATAACATCACTTGCTTCCGCAGATGGTTTTGTAGACCACCCAGATACTTGTGGAGTATGTCTGGTTTCTTTGAGGAGATACCCAACATCATGGCCATCTTTTTGAACTCTATGTTGTACTCCTATATGGTCTGCTCTTGCTTTTGGCTTAAGTAGTGCCATCATATCCACTAGTCATCTACATACCTAATAGGGTAATATTCTGACTTTATGAGGGTTTTGAAGTCCTCCTAGTTAGTCACTAGAGGATATTCCTCCAACCTCAGGGTCTCCATGTGGCTTTCCCACCAAGTGAGGGCATGGGCATCTAATTTCAACCACATCTTTTGTTCTTCCTCAACATGATGGACATTAAAATAAACTTCTAATTGTTGCAACCAATGATTTAGCTTTAGAGCGTCGATCTCACCTTGGTAGGGCTTGATATCAACTTTGAATTCTATTTTTAATATGGATTGTGAATGATTCATGGCAATTAAACTGGTTTGATCTTTTTTGGGTCCTTTCTTCGGTTGGTTCTCTATTTCTTCCTGATCTCCTAATCTCCTCTCTGATCTGTTCTTTGTATTAGAACCCCCATATTCTCTGAATAACCTAATATTATTAATTAGGTTTTACATAAGGAGATTTATGTTATATTTTATATCCGTGACTTGTGCTTCCATCCATGAAAACCTCTCCCCTTTAGGATCAAGAGGGATATTCATAGATTTTTTGGCCATGACTAGGGTTTTACAATTTTTTTCTTAGCCGATCTAGATTCCCTACAAATATCCACAATATACCTAAAAAATCTTGCTTTGATACCAATATGATCCATAAACTCTTGTGGATATGCCATTGGACAGTTTGTCATGACAGATCTATTAAAACTATATTTAAAAATTTGAAATATACACTATTAAGGTTATATTTCTCTTTAGATTACTGTTAATTGCATATGCATGCAAATTTAAATTATGCAAAAAATATTGAACAATGAAATAAAAATTCACAAACTATGATTTGGCACAAGATATGACCTGGGAAACCCTTTCAAGAGAAAAACTAGTTGGAAGGTGAGGTTGCTCTTCTCTCTTTCTTTGAATAGAAAATGATTGCGAGTACAAAGAAGTATGGCCAGTGGTTCATGGGCTACTATAGTGCACAAATCCTATTTGTATGCTCTATATCCTATCCCTCTCGACTATTTTTGCTCATCCATGGAACAAATGAATTTGAAAGAATGGAACCCCTTTTGCTCCCAATGGCCCACTTATAACACAACCCAATAACCTACTAGTCATGGTTAGGTTTGACTCTCTCATCTCTTAACCAAAGTTAAATTATGGATTCTTATAGAGTCTTCTTCATCAAAATCATGTGGCTAACCCATTTTCCATGAATAATGGGGGATGACTTGGCATCCTCTCAAATTATGGTGGTGAAAATAGGAAGGTCAACTTCTGAGTGGCATAACTTTTGCATACAGACTTTGATTGAGGCGGTTCTTATGTCGTTGGAAAGGTATTTATGTGTAGAATATGAAAAAAGAGTGCCACACTAAAGTGGAAGAGTTTTACACCCCCCCCCCCCCCCCCCCCCCCCCCCCCCCCCTTCTAAATGCTCCCAAAAGGTTTCAGACCCCAATTTTCCAAACTGGGTCCTTCTGGTAAAAATGGTCCTGTGAACTAATTCCTCCACTTTATCCACATTTTAAGCATCAAGATGGATAATAAATAATATAATGATCTAATCCTAATCATAAATAGATCGTTGATGTAGAACCTAGTGCTACATTGCTACCACCAATTTCTAAAAAAATGAGCTTGAATATTTGGAAGAAAGTGAGTGCCTCTTTTACTCACACTTGAGGGTGAAAGGTGGTCCATTGCATTTCATTGCTGATAGTGGGAGTCAAAAGAAAATCATATTAGCAGAGGATGTTAAGAGGTTGGGTCTGTTGATAACACCACACCTGCAACCATACACCATAAGGTGGCTCCACCAAGGGAAAGACCTTTGCGTCAACCAACAATGTCGCTTGTCCTATGGCATCAGGCCCTTCAAGGATGAGGTATTGTGTGATATTTCTCCCCTTGAAGTCTGTGATGTTATTTTAGGCAAACCATACTTGTGGAAGCGTCATGCTGTATATGAGTCTAGACCTCATAATGTTATTATTACTTTGGGAAGACAACTATATAAGATATCAGAAGTAGCCTCGCCTACTGCCATTTCTTTGATCTATGCTAAGCAATGCAGTAAGATCATCTCACAAACCAAGAAATTTGTACTCTTCCTGATTTGATCTCAAAGTAAGAAGAATATTGTGGCCACATCCATGGCCTTCACATCAACACATTCACTAACAGGTCTATGATATCTTGCAGAAAACCAATACTAAATACAAACAATTCCATGATCAACACAGGGTACCACACAAGTTTCAATTGGGATACAAGGTTTGGTTGCATTTACAGAAGGAACACCTTGTAAGGGCTCATCAGAAGCTTCAACCACTTCATTATGGAACTTACACCATCACCAAGGCTATGGGTGACAACAATTTTGAGCTAAGTATCCCCCCCTTCCTTGGCCTGCACCCAATGTTCAAAGTGGACCTCCTTTGACCATACTTTCTACCATTGTTGTACACATAATAAATCACAGAGAAACTGTCTCCGATATAGATCAACCCAAATTGCATTGAACATGAAATAATTGATCATATAATTGACATACAAATTAACCACATTCGCCAACAGAGGATCCATCTATATCAGGTTGTCAAAGTAGGCGAGCTCTTGCACCAAGGCAAGTGGTTCACGAGGGGCCAAGTTTAATGGAAGTTTCCCCATCTAATGGAGGCACTCAACACAATGGAGACCATTTCTTCCTAAGTGGGAGGACTGATCCTGGTAGATATCGGTCGCCACCCACCTATTCCATTGGCTCACAACACAATTTTCTATTTTGGTAGTTTGTACAATATTTTGATCTTGAAATTATGGAGTCGTTTTGTGGCCCTGAATGACATTTCTTGGAAAAATGGGCACGACTAGTGAGTGCAATGAAAAATTTTACTTCTTGGTTATACCTTTCCAACAAGCTACAGAGCACCTCGAACGAAGATCGTATGCCAAATTTACAACCCTAGGAAGTTGACGTTCCAACTTACCCTATTGAGACCCACAAGCCTTTTGGCGCTTCATCTCCTAGGGCTAAGATTTTGGATGTTTAGGGTTTTTCTCATTGCTTCTTTATGATAACAAGGCCTTGGAACCTCATTGTAAGATAGTATGGGAAGGCATGTAGCTGTCACATCTCTTCTCAGAGATAAGCTACCATTGTTCGAACTAGTTTCTTTTCATTATGCATTTATACAGTTTCAACACTTCCCTTTTATTATAGAAGTTAAGTTTCATTGTATCTTTGTATTTTGGTTACCAATACTTATACTATTTTGTTCCCTTCATAAATTTAGATCAGAATTAATGTTTACATTTCATGCATCATCTCTCCATGAGTTCAAGTACAAGCTTCCCATAAATATAAGATTCAAGATCATGCTAATTTTAAACTTTTCAATAGAGACATAAATAATCTAAAACAAGTAACAATTTACACCACATGCTCATGAAGCAATCCTTTTCATGTTGCATACTAAGGATAAGAGAGGCTCATGGTTGGTAGTTGATCACACTTTATTTGCTTGTAGGCATTGATTGTTGTGGCTTGGTCCAAGATGAAACTTGAAGATGCCAATACATAATATTAGAATTGCACTGAAGGTAACCACAACCTTGTAGATGTCATTAATACAACAATGGGAGTAAATACAATCTCATGGTTGCAAGGATATAATCCTAGAATCATGTTGAAGGTAGGTATGTTGTTAATCTTTGCTACCATGTTGGTTTACACATTAAAACTCCCACCAGAACCTTCTCAAATCATGTCAGGACTACTCTTGGGTAGCCAATTCAGATACTTTATTGCAAGGTAGAATGATTCATTTTGTCCCTCATGTCTCCAAGGCATTGGGCAAACAATCTTGTGATAATCCTTCAAAATATATTGCTCAATGTTCCTATGATCAAATGAGGCACCTATACCATCTCCACAAGGTTTTTAACATGTAATAAAAGTACCTAGCTTAAAAAAATTAGAAATAATAATGAAAACTCCTTAAGATTGATTCTATAAACAAGAAAAGACTAGAGTTGAGTCCATAATACTTGGAAAAATGCCAAACGCTAAATCTTGATGATATAGACACATTTTGGAATAATCATGAACTTAAGGAGCATAATGGATTAGTAAATCTAGGTATAGACAAGCAAATATATCATTCTAGGGGCCCATTACTTCACAAGTAAGGACCATTACTTTGTGTTAAGAGAGTACGTTGACCATTAAGGCTACTTATGGGGAGTCTATTCCTTTGAGTAATATGTTGACTTCCCATCACATCCAATGGATCTTCACCAAATTACACAAGAGTGTTTCACATCCAATGGATCTTCACCAAATTACACAAGAGTGTTTCACATCCAATGGATCTTCACCAAATTACACAAGAGTATTTCACATCCAATGGATCTTCACCAAATTACACAAGAGTGTTTTTTCCTTAAACATTAATGCTAAAACCCTAGTTTGTCCCTTCATGAAAAAGGCAAAACTTCTAAACCCCAGCTTGTCCCTTCATGAAAAAGGCAAAAATTCTAAACCCCAACTTGTCCCTTCATGAAAAAAGCAAAACTTTTTGTGCGAGGATTTTTAGTAATTCCTTCCCCTTCATTCTAAAAAGCTCTTCATAGCTCTTTGTGAAATTAACTTTAAAAGAAAATTAAAATTTCAATTAAAACTTAAATCAAAATTAAATTTCATTTAAAAAAAAAACCAAACAAACAAACATATAATATCCCAATCACTAACATAATAAATGACATTAGAGTACACATATAATGATATCCATGTTCGAACACAATACATAAGTTTCCTCACTTCTGAAACTATATAAATTATATTTATTCATCTCCATTATATAAAATTATAATTTTTTTCCTCTGGAAAAATCCATAAATATTGCATTAATAAGCAAAAAATTTACATGAGAGTGTCTGTTTTTACAAGTATTAACAGTTGAGCTGTTAAGTTGCATTACCACGCAGGGTATGCGGACTGTTCTATTACAGTAGCCTGTTCATCATTTTCAAAATATCAAAAAATTCAGTATGAGTCTATGTAAGTACTGCTGTTAAATAAAAGCGGTTCCTATTGTGCTACTTGCTGACCCAAGGTTGGATATCCCGGGTCTATATACGGTCGGTGGAAAAATTTTTGTTCCTGCTGATCTTTAACCTCTGTAATCTCCCAGATGCCTCTGTCCATCAGCGCTGCCTCCTTGGATAATTTGTCGGCACCCTTGTTGTGTTCCCTGTAGATGTGAGAGATAGTAATATTGTTAAAAGCTGATTTGAATGTCAGTGCTTCATGTAATATAATGCTGAGTGAGTGCATGTGACAAGTAGCTGTGCCATTTATCCAGTTAATGATGATCTGTGAATCCCCAAATATATTGATGCTAGTGCAG
Source organism: Pinus tabuliformis (assembly GCA_031772625.1). NCBI lineage: Eukaryota > Viridiplantae > Streptophyta > Pinopsida > Pinales > Pinaceae > Pinus > Pinus tabuliformis. The sequence goes on along the minus strand of CM062816.1, from coordinate 444,371,437 downwards.
TGGTGCCTCAAGGCAAAGTGAAGTAAGTGGCGGAGAGTGATGAGTTCTGCAAAGTTATTGGTTCCAGCTCCCAGTCCAGCCTTAATTCTGTAGTGATGATTCTCTGATATATGTAGGATGATGCCTCCACCACATCTTTGCAGGTTTGCCGCCCCATCGAAATATGCCCAAGGCGTGCTTGGGTCGATGGGAGGGGGCGGGGCAGGTTGTCGAGTTGAGGGAGGGGGTGGGTCGGGTAGTTCCCTCAGGGCAGCTACAATACTAGCCTCTAGCAGTGGCCAGTGAATTGGCTTGTTTTCGAATATCACGCTGTTTCTTGTTTTCCAAATGGCCCAGTTTACAATGATGGGGAGATTGATAGATTTTGAACCTCTGTTATTCTTTTCCCAATCAGTCCATGCGCTAATGATATCAGTACCAGCCCAATCGCCCGCGAAGTTTATGAAAGGCTTGAGGTTTTTCCACAGGTTCAATGTCGAACGACAATTTAGGAATAAGTGGTCTGTAGATTCCGAGTCCGCCTTACATAGTACGCACCACGTGGGGCCATGCTGGGCTCTTTTCATAAGCTGGTCTCCGGTGGGAATTTTATTCCGCAGTATGCACCAATTGAAGAGCTTTGATCGTGGGGAAGCGGATTGTTTCCATATACTCTGCCACCAACTAGCATTTACCTCAGGTTTTTTATGAGCAATGAGCTGTATGTAACCATCCTTGGGTGTGTATACCCCGTGTTCTGCCTGGTTCCATACTAGTTCATCCGGGCCCTCTGTGATTCTAATGTGTGATTCTGTTAAGGCATCTCTGTATTCTTCCCATGCTGTATGCCATCTTCCAGGGAGGTTTAGTTGGTGCGCTGATTTCCAAGCTTGGTGGAAGATATCCGAATGGTCATGGTCCGCAATCTGTGAGATTACCTTTATGTTCCGTGCTGTGAGGTGTGCAACCAGATCTTGTGGTAGTGAATGCCTTCCCCCACTCCCCGTCCAGGGGTCAAGACCTATCCTTGCACTGTTCCCTTCTCTGATACGCCAGACCAGGTTGTCTCTAATGAGAGGCAGTGAATGTAAGAGGGCCTTCCATATCGAAGATATGCCAGTTTTGTTCCACTCAGGGAGCCTTACCCAGTCATAGATGCTGAGTGGCCATATGTATTTGTGGAATGTAATACTGGTCCATAAGCTTTGGGTCGTTAGTAGGGCCCAACCCATTTTTCCTGCTAGTGCTTTTGCGAAGATAGGGAGCTCCTTCAACCCCCAACCTCCCCATTTCTTGGGTATGGCTATCTTGTTCCAGCCAATCCAGGCAAAGATGCGCTTGTCTTGGTTGCCAGCCCATAAGTATCTATTGCATAGCTGCTGTAGTTTAGCCAATATGTTCCGAGGTATCCAAGCTAATGCCATCCAGAATACTTGGGTAGCTTCAAGTACAGATTTTATCAGGGTTAGTCTCCCAGCCCTGGAGAGATATCTGTGACTCCAGCATGTTAACCTTTTTTCTATCTTTGATACTAGCCATACCCAATCAGCTATCTTTTGACATGTCGGCTTTAGCCAATATCCCAGATATTTGAGGCCTCTGTCCAGTGGCTGGGTGGTATAAGGAAAAGCCTGTCTGGCCACGAGTGCTTCATTTGCTGTGGTACCCACCGCGGTGATAGTGGACTTTGATCTGTTCACTTCCATGCCTGTAGCTTTTGAGAAGAGATCTAGGATACGAGTGAAAGAAGTTGAGTCCTGTACGCTGCCATCCAATAGAATTAAGACATCATCTACAAATAGAAGGTGAGTGAGGAAACATACTTCCGTGATTTTGAGGCCTCTGATAGTCCCCTCCCTTTTTGCAGAGATGATAAGCCTGCTTAGAGCTTCTATGACCAAAAGAAAGAGTAGTGGCGAGAGGGGGCAGCCCTGTCTCAGCCCTCTTTCGGAGTGAAAGAAATGTGAGGCTGATCCATTGATCAAGATACTGAAGGTGGGGGAGGTGATGCACGCCATGATCCAGTTGATTAAGGTAGGGGGGAAACCGATGTGAATAAGGATCATTTTTATATATAGCCAGCTTACTCGGTCAAATGCCTTGGATAGATCTATCTTCAGCAGGATACACTTGAGATGTTTAGTCCAGATGGAGTGTATCGCCTCTTGTGCCGAGCCAATGGCTTCATGGATCTGCCTGTTTTCCAGAAATGCAAATTGTTGAGGGGAGATGTGTCTGGAAAGAATGGGCTTGATCCTATTGGCAATGATCTTAGAGATGATCTTATAGAGGACATTGCAGAGGGATATGGGGCGAAAGTCATCAAATGAGGATGGGTTGTCTGATTTAGGGATGAGGGCAATGAAAGTGGAGTTAATAGCATTGTAGAGACTACCCGAGGTCCTGCTTTCCTCAACAACCTTTAAGATATCTCCTCCCAGCAGATCAAAGAAGGCAATGTAGAACTCTATAGTCCAGCCATCCGGCCCAGGGCTCTTTTCCTTTTGAAACCATTTGATAGTACTTTCCAGTTCTGCCATAGTGACGGGGGCTTCAAGGTCTTCAGATTCCTCCTCCTCTACAAATCTGGGGAAGTGTGTGGCCACGTTGATGATTTCTGCCAGATTTGTACCTGCAGGGTTCTTGTATAGGTCTCTGAAGTGTGAGGTACCCAGATATGAGAGCTTGTTAAAGGAGTCTGCCAGTCCCCCCTCGGGGAGAGGGAGGTTCCATATGGTATTTGCCACTTTCCTTCCTTTGGCAAAATTGTGGAAGAATCTGGTATTCTCATCTCCGGCTTTAAGCCAAGTAGCTCTACTACGAAGCCTGATAGATTCCTCCCTACCCTTTAGTATATTATTCTTCTGATTTTCCAGCTCCACGAGGCGGGCCTTGTCATCCTGAGTTATGAACCCCATGTTTCTCTCGTCCAGAAGAGCATTCAGGTCTTCTTCTACCTTGATGAGCTGCTCATCTTCTCGATTCTTCTTCTCCCTGGCCCAATTGATCACTATATGCTTGAGCTCAGTCAGGTTTTTAACAAATCCCCTTGCCATCGAGGATTCTCGATCAATGGGGTGAGCTCTCCAGTATGCTGTAATCAGATTAGAGAAGCTAGGGTCTTGTAGCCACAGATGATTGAACTTGTAAGGTGCTTTTGGTTTCAGATGCGGACCCTGGATTTCCATAGCAATTGGGGAGTGGTCTGAGATACCTCCATTGCTTACCCACTGTTTGTATGTGTGCAGTCGATGAATCAGAGGGCCTTTCATCAGGAATCTATCCAATCTTCGGGCCAGGGCAGCCGATCCTATCCTTCTATTTCTCCATGTAGGATGAGGCTTCTGCAGTGGGATATCAATGAGGTCATGTTGCTCCAATAATCGTCTCATGAAATCTGTGAGGGGATCTATCTGGGCCGATGATCCCCATGACTCACTGAATCCCAGGGAGAAGTTCAGGTCTCCTCCTATGATGATGTGATCAAGTGATAATAGATTACAGCTGAGGAGTTGTCTCCAATAATTTTCCCTCTGTTGGCAAGGCCCATATATGTTGACAATGCGAAGGGAGAGGCCGAGTTCGATAGAGAATATATCAGCTCCTAGGAATCCATGACCTCCCCAAGAGGAGTCAAGTCTGATAGAACTGGGATTGTATCCGAACGCCAGGCCACCCGATCTGCCCATGGCATCCGAAGCTATGAAGTTCCATCGGGCTCCTACTGTGGCTAGGGCTCGTGTAGTAGACTCTGCAGATCCAAGGGTTTCTTGTAGGAGAATGATATCGGGAAGTTCGACCTCAAAAAGTCGTTTGAGGGCTAGCTTTTTTGGGGAGCTAGCCAGGCCCCTACAGTTGAAGGAGATGCACTTCATGGGGGGCCGATCTTTGGGGGTTTTGTTGCTCTAAGGACCCCATCTATGGTGGCTTGACGCCCAGCTGCTACTTCCGCGCCCGCGTGCCTAATGGCTTTATTGAGATATGATTTGCGACCCCGGGTAGTAAGGAACCCAGGGCCTAGAGGGACAATACCCAGCCCGGAAAGGGTTTCAGAGACCTCCAGATGTGAAGAGCGAGGGCGAAGGGAGTATGGGTGGGATGGGGTCGAGCGGGATGATGATGGCGAGGGGGGCGGAGATGAAAAGGGCAGAGTGGTCGGAGCAGTGGATGACGACGGAGGGGGAGGGGGGATAACACATTGAACCATAGTGCATGCAGTTGAATTTTCAAGTGCAAATGAGATATCAGATGAGTTAGAGAGAGGGATAGGAGAGATACCCGACACTTGCGCGGCCGCTGCTGCTGCCCGAGCCCTGGTCAGCGGGGGCGAAGGCGGGGCTATCTTTCACTTGTCCAATTTTGCAGGTTCGCCTTGGGGTCCCGCGCTGCTTTGAGGCGAACGAGGTATAGATGGAGGGGTTCCGCTGGTGACCGCAGGTGCCGGTTTTGGAGATCGTTCCTGATTGATGTTCAATGGGCAGTCCTTGAACAAGTGACCGACTTGGTGACATCGGTTGCATCTGAAGGGAACGCCCTCGTAATCCAATATCTGCGATCTGCTGAAATTCCCCCATCTCAAAGTCATCTTTTCTTGTAATCCCTCTCTGGTATCCAGATGGACCAGGATTCTAGCTAGTATTCTTTTGTTGGTCTCCTTGTAGGATCGATCGTGGTCCAAGTACGTTCCCAAAGCATTCCCAATTTTGACAAATGCTTCCTCAGACCAGTGTTGTAGCGGCAACCCCGGCAATCTTACCCAAAGAGGGCCTGCTCCAATCTGTTCGCGCTCCGGATCAAATAGAGGGCTCCACCTTTTCAATAGCACCGGTGCCATTTCTATGTGCCAGTACTGTGCCAGTACAGAATTCGTGTGTTCCTCTTTTGTGAAGTGGAGTGAGAACCATCCCCTTGGGAGTTCTTGTACTTCCGGCAATTCAGTGAATAACGCGCCCCAAATTTCTTTCACCCATAGTTTCAATCTCTCCGCCGTGAAGGTACGCCCCCGCACATGTCCAACCAAAATCGTTCGAGCCAGTGCCATGGTCTCCTCGAAGTTTGTGGGATCACCGAATGATACTGTAATGTCTTTGACAGTTGCTCTGATGCACTTCGATCTCTTCTTCGAGCGTGGAGCGGTCGGATGATCTATGAGTGGGTTGGTGACCTCGACCCCAGGGGGGGGTTTTGCGGGCTGTGCATTGAGGGCCGGCGTGCTGAAGCTGCCCGAGGGTCTAATCCCTTCTTCGCTCAAGGGTTTTTCCGCTGCAGCCCTAGACTCAACAGGGGTGATGGTGTTTTCCGGTGCTGCCTGGTGTTCGGTAAGTGCGATGGGGATTTCAGCTGCTGCCCTAATCTCAACAGGGGCGGAGGGAAGTACGCTTCTTGGCGGAGATGGCAAATCGAAGGTTAGAGCGTCGGGTGATAATTGTGATAGGAGGAGGGCAGTACCTGGTGAAAGGGGCGGGGCATCCAGAGCAGGGGATGTGGGAGGAGACGGCAGAGAAACCACAGGAAGGGTGTCCTGGGCGGCGGGGTTTTCAACAGCTGGTGCGGGAGTTTCGTTAGGGTTTCCGAAGATGGCGATCCCTTCTAGTGGGTCCGCGGAGTAGTCCACAAGCTCCGTAGCTTCGAGGCCCTCCATACCGGTCAACCGTAGATACCGCAGTCGCTGTCTGAAGACGGAAACCAAAACCCTGTTCCCTGATCTGTGCTGTCCGTTCCGGCGAGCTCCCGTTTTCCTGCGGCTCCTGCAGCTAGGTTAACCTAGGCCTTTGCGATCGCGACGCGTGAACCCCATCAGACCGAATCCGCCTCAATTTCTAGGGATTTAACTTCTATATAAAATTATAATTATATAAATTATATTTGAAATTAATATTTTTAGCATCATTATGTTTTATTTTGGTGTTTAAAATATATTTTTGAAAAAAAAATAGGTTCGACTCTGTGGTAAACCTCTGATATGTTTAACAATTCCAAATTACCAAATTTTCAATTTTTTTACCCAATTTTAAACAAAATGGGCAACAACATCTACCAGAAAAAATTACGATTTTTTAAAATTTTTAACTTAATTATAAACAAAATGCACAACAGTATCTACCAAAAAAAACAACAAAACAGTTGCCGCGGGACATTATTGCGAGCAGAGTATGAAATGATGACAAGAATAACTTGCATGAAAAAATACACATGTTCGCACATAAACGGGTGGCCTTCCACCCGAAAACCATTGCTCATTGAAAATTTAGAGTTGTCATTGGCGTGAGCAGCGTCATGGAAGTGAATCCAATTACAACCACCTTCAAAGCTTTGGGAAGAAAATGAAAATGGTTTGGTTTGTTGGGACATTGTTTCATCACCTTCAACTACGATTCCTTGCAACAAGTATTAGTATTCAAAGACAATGCAATGCCACCATTCGTCCTGCGTACGCCCACGATCTTACAGCTCTCTGTTACGAGGGACGTTTGAAGGAGGCTCTGCAAATTTTATGTATTACAGACAATCATGTTCACAACTCTCACACCTATGTGTGTCTCTTACAGGGCTGCATTAAGAGAAAAGCCTTACCAGAGGCCAAATTAGTCCATGCGCACATCAATCAGACGGGATTCATGGTAGACACAGTTGTAGGCAACACTCTTGTGAATGTGTATGTCAAGTGTGGGAATTTGGTGGACGCTCGCAGAGTTTTCGATCAAATAACTGAGCGAAATGTGTGTTCCTGGACTGTTATGATTGCAGGTTATGCAAGGCATGGAGTTTATCCCCAGGAGGCATTGACACTCTTTCACCAAATGGAGAAAGCAGGAGTCCAACCCAATCAGTTCACTTTTGCCTCTGTCATTCCGGCGTGTGCCAATTTAGCATACCTCGCACAGGGTGTGGAGATCCACCAACAAATAATAAGATGTGGATATGCGTCCAACGCCTTTGTGATGAGTGCCCTAGTAAATATGTATGCAAAATGTGGGTTTATAGAGAAGGCACGTGAAGTGTTCGACAAAATGCACCAACGAGATATTGTCTCCTGGACAGCAATGGTTGCAGGGTATGCACAGAATGGGCTTGTTAATGAGTCCCTTGAACTATTTAACAAAATGCCTGAGAAAAACGTAGTCTCATGGAATTCAATGATTGCAGGTTTTGCAGATAATGGCTTTGTGGACCAGGCCTTGAAACTGTTCAATGAAATGCCGCAACGAGATGGGGTTTCATGGAATGCGATTATTACAGGATTTGTACGCAATGGTCATGTCGATGAAGCCCTGAAGCTCTTTCAGAAAATGCCACAGACAAGCGTCATCGCGTGTAATGCGATGATTGCAGGGTTTTTGCAGAATGGGCTTGTTGATGAAGCCTCAAAACTCTTCAAAGAGATGCGTCAACGTGACATAGCCTCATGGAACTTGATGATTGCTGGATTGGGACAGAATGGGCTTGTTGATGAAGCACGGAAACTGTTTATGGAGATGCCTCAACGAGATGTGGTCTCATGGAATGCGATGATTACATCGTTAGCACAGAACGGGCTTACTGGTGAATCCTTGATACTTTTCAACAAAATGCCTCAACGAGATGTGGTTTCATGGAATGCTATGGTTGGAGGCTATACACATACTGGGCATATTGAGCAGGCCCTGAAGTTGTTTAATGAAATGCCTCAACGAGATGTGGTCTCATGGAATACAATGATTGCTGGATTTGTGCAAACTGGGCAATGCGAGGAGGCTCTGCATCTTTTTCAGCAAATGCAATTGGTAGATGTGAAACCAAACTCAAAAACCTTCACCATTATCCTCCCAGCATGTGCCGACCTGGCAGCTCTGGAACAGGGTATGGAGGTATATGAAAAAGTAATCAGGAGCGGATATCAGTCGGATGTCCTTTTGTTGAATGCTCTGATAGACATGTTTGCAAAATGTGGGAGCATAAATGTGGCACGTGGGTTATTTGACAAAATGCTTAAACGAGATGCTGTCTCCTGGACAACGATAATCGGGGCATATGCCATACATGGCTATGGAAAAGAAGCCCTCACACTATTTGAAGAGATGAAGCAGTCTGGCGTGAGCCCAGACCGTGTTACCTTATTAAATGTTTTGTTTGCATGTAGCCATACGGGCCTAGTAGATGAAGGCTACAAATACTTTAATTCTATGAGTTCACATTATCACATTACACCTTCAATGGAGCACTATAGATGCATGGTTGACCTTCTTGGGCGTGCTGGGCATCTGCAGGAAGCTCAAGACTTTATCAATAAAATGCCCATCAAAGCTGATGCAATTCTGTGGATTTCCTTGCTTGGTGCTTGTCGAGTGTATACCAATGTAGAGCTAGGAGAAAGTGTGGCAGAACGTATTTTTGAGATGGACCCTGGAAATGTTGCACCTTATGTGCTTCTCTCAAATATCTATGCTGCAGTAGGCAGGTGGGGTGATATTGAAAATTTGCAGAAGGTAATGAAAAACAGATCAGTAAAAAGGACTCCAGGATGCAGCTGGCTTCAGGTCGATAAAAAGACGCATGCTTTCCTAGTAGGGGGTAGCTAATACGAACAAACACAGCAATTTTGTGGGAAGTTGGAGAGCTTGTCTTGGGGGAATAGATAGAGCAAATATTTTTCCAATACAATTTGGGATCAGACTGAGGTGAGAAGCCAGACACTATTGTATTGTGACAGTTAACGCAATACTGGGAGGAGCTATTTCGTAATCAATGTTGGAGTTAGCAATCCACAATTTTAGATACAACTGTTAAAGGGGGTTCACCATGAAGCGGTATATAGCTCATTGGCGGAGCAGCCCATTGGCCATGAGCAGGTGCCGTGTTCAATTCCATTCCTATTCAACTTTTAATGATTATTCTTGATCCACATCACAGGACGGCTCAAGGGGTCAAATGGGATAGGGAAGGTAGGGTTCCTCTACAAAAAATTCAGGCCAGGAATTGATTAAATGGGATAGGGGAGGTAGGGTTCCTCTACAAAAAATTCAGGCCAGGAATTGATTATTGTTATCATCTGGTTCAACCATCTATGGAGTTTTAGGGATCAAAGTTTGGATACCTGGGGGAGGTAGGGTTCCTCCACAAAAAAAACAGACTAGGAATTGATTATTGTTATTATCTGGTTCAACCATCTATGGAGTTTTAGGGATCAAAGTTTGGATCTGAACCTGCAAGTACATTGCAGATCTAACAACAGCTTGGATCTGACCATGCAAGTGCATGGCAGATTTAACCAGCCTTTAACGATCATTCTTGTGTATTGATTATTGTTATCATCTGGTTCAACCATCTATGGAGATTTAGGGATCAAAGTTTGGATCTGAACCTGGGGGAGGTAGGGTTCCTCCACAAAAAAAACAGACTAGGAATTGATTATTGTTATTATCTGGTTCAACCTTAGGGATCAAAGTTTGGATCTGAACCTGCAAGTACATTGCAGATCTATCAAGTTATCAACAGCTTGGATCTGACCATGCAAGTGCATGGCAGATTTAACCAGCTTTTAACGATCATTCTTGAGTATATTGCCCTACAACTAGAGATCAACTAGAGATTAGAGTTGCTCCGAAAAAGAATGAAGACAGCTATTGAACTGGCTGAACGGGAATATGTAGAAGGTATTCAGATCCAAATTGCAGGACGTCTCATGGGAAAGGAAATTGCCTGGTCAAATGGGATGGGGAGATAGGGTTCCCCTACAAAAATTCAGGCTAGGAATTGATTATTGTTATTATCTGGTTCAACCATCTATGGAGTTTTAGGGATCAGAGTTTGGATCTGAACCTGCAAGTGCATGACAGATCAGCTAGGCCGGTTTTATTTAGCAATCCCAAAAAAACAGGCGCTGAGAATGGAACTTGGGAAGTGCAGTTGATAGCAACACTTTACCTCGTTTGTGTCCACAAATTGAAATGTTTCAAGTCTTATCTCAGGCTTAGGTGAGAAGCATCAATGGGAGCAGCAATATTATACGTTGCAGATAGATGTTGATGATATTAACGGGGTATATGATTTTCAGAAGACACGAGGAGGGATATTGACATCAATTTGTTACGTTTGTCACCGGAAAAAGCCTTGAAATGGTAGGTAATTTGCTTATTTTTATAGTGTTTCGTGGCATCTTGCCTATTCTATGTTGGTCACAATTGTATGCTAGAATTCTGTTAGCCAGATAGATTCTGTTACAGAGAATTATAGATATCTTGAGAAGATGTTATGGTTAAGATGTTTGGTGTTTTCGTATTTTATGATCGATGACTATTTATAATTGATATTTACTTCTAAATTTAGTGAGAAATGAGAGTTGAAATAGCTGAAATAGCTAAAGGCATGTCCTTGTTGATCTTAGTTTGGGGAATTTCCAAGGAAGAAATTTCCATCGCCATTTGGCTGATTCAAAGTTGTGAATATAATCAGTTAAGAAATTATGCCTATGGGGATAGCCAAAGGAAGTCTGATCTATGAATGGGAAGAAAAAGAATACTTGTTATTGGAACTCTTTGTATGAAAGAAACCTCAAATTTTTTGAAATGAGTGTTTTGTCTAGGCACAATAAACACTCTAAACACTCTCCCAATGCACTCTTATTGAGTCCCCTCCACACCTGTCGGAATAATATCTTGAACTCTAGCATACAAAGTCTAGGTGCTAGGATGGAGTCTCCTAACATAAATGTTCACTTTCCTTTATCAACTTGTTCTTACCTACTTGGTTTATGAACTTTGCCATATAATTGATGAGTAATGACTCTTCATGGTAGAAAAATTAAAACACTGGGTTAATTGTTTATGATTTTGAAAGTTTATATCAAATAGTGTTATCCCTATTAATAGAACTTTATTTGACTATACCAAATTTTTGAAAGACACTTCTTCCATTAAAGATTTTGATCCAGTGATAAATATATTGTGACTTGCCCAAACATGTTTTACACATATGGTTCACTACTCTTTATGAGTTCTCTAGAATCTCAAATTTAATAATTTAAGAAGAAAACCTATCATTTGTTGTGTTTTGATGTTGATTAGTGTTTGGAACATTTGTATTTACTAATCATGAAAGGCAATAAGCATTTCTCTTTATCGTGATAAGCATTTCTCCTTCTCATAGACCAAACTCACACTTGCTTCTCCTCCTCTTATTTTGCACTTTCTCCGGCTTCAAGAGAGATCGAACTTGCTTGTGAGAGCGAGTGCTTCAAATGGAATTCGAATGCCTTTATTTATAGTACTTTGGTGAGGTCGAATAGCCTCCTTTGAGGCCGACTTGATCATCATAAGGCCAACTTGGCTTGGAGACAACAAAATTCATATTTGACTCAATACTTAACCTTTTTACATGATTCGAAAGCCCAAGAAGGGTCTCTTTAAAAGTACAATGACTCTACTGACTCAGAATAAATCCTAGAAGTCCTCAATGGGGACTTTGACCTAAAACATGGTGACCCAAGCATAAAACCCATGCTTTAATAAGTCACAATAATAATATTAAAAATTCTTTTCTTTATTCTTTTGACAAGTACATTACAAGATGACTCAAATACATTTAATTAAGATCGAACCTAGTTACATTTTCCAACACTCCCTCTTAACTTGGGAGGTATTCATCATATACAAGTACAAGGACGATCTCAACTATATGAACCATGAAGAATTTTAGGCACTGCAATGCCATGGACTAGATTCCTGACCAGGGAAATCTATCCATTGGTCTCTAAACAATTTAGGTACCACAATGCCATGGACTAGATTCCTGACCAGGGCAATCTATCCATTGGTCTCTCAACAATTTAGGCACTGCAATGCTACAGACTAGATTCTTGACCAGGGCAATCTATCTGGGTGGGAATAAGATGGACTTAAGCTTTCAGCCTTTATAGGTATCATTAGGCATACTAGCTAACCACCAACCCAAGGATCCAGTTGTGTATCCAAAAACAAAGCTCTTATAATCAACACCACCTTTTTCCACTTCGGGACCTAAACATCAACACAAGGTGCCGGTCATATGCCCTCCCAGGCAATGCTTCACTCACAAAGCCTCGACACTCCTAGATCCAGCATATCAAGGATAACCAGTCTCTCCCAATCAAATTGATTGGCAACCAACATGTTATCAACACCTTCAAGAGATTCACCTGTACAAACACAACCCCAATCAATAATATACTTCATATGTACATAATCAAATACAAACCTCCAGGGTCTTGATGTTGCTTCTCAACTTTTCATAGTAGGACTATCAACCGAATCTCTGACAAAAGATTCCTCAATCATACACTTTTCTTTCCTACTTCTCATGCAACAACATATCCTCCGAAATTCATTCTTCAATCAAAACCAAGCTATGCCCTCCCTCTCAACTAGGGAGCATCTCTTTATCCAAACTCCCTCTTAATCTTAGGGATATCTCTTCTATTAGGGATATCTCTTCTATTCAGGCTTCATCAGGGAGATCAACTTCTTCTTTTTGTCATCGGAGAATCTTTCGTGGCTTCCAATCATTTTATCAGAGTTATTATCATCCTCATCATGCTTATCACATCAACGAGCATCTTCACCATATTGAAGATTGTGTACCTGCACAACTTAGATAGCAAGTACAACCAAATATATAGAAGCATGAAGTTATCCATATCAGAATCATGAAAGCATTTCAACTTTATACATATCAGATACCCAAACTTAATTACAAACAAGAGACATATACTCTTCAACATCTTACTAGGGACTTAGTCATAAACCTTAGACTACTTCATAACAACTTTCATTCCATCTAGGGTTTTAATGTTTCTTTTAAAGGTGTAACATACAACAAACCCTAGAAACAATTCAAACAAATATAAATCAACAAAGCATCTAACAACTTTCAGAATTCATATGTTAGATTTTACACTAGGGTTTCATACAAATCCTAGATTTCATACAAATCCTAGATTTCATACAAGAGATTCAATCAATCACAACTTAGTCATTAACATGACCAACTTCCACTAGGGTTAGTTGCAAACCCTAGATTTTTCAATCAGACATTAATCACAACTAAAACTCAGATTTCAACAATCTTACACAAATATCAAATTATCACATTGTCATATATCAGAGATTTTTATTTCTACTAAGGTTTGATTCCAAAACCTTAGAATTTCATAAATACTATCACCCTAGAGAAACAAACATTGACTAGAGCTTAATTCCAAACTCTAGGATCCATGACCGCTGACAAACATGTCAACCCATACATCTAGGGCTTCATCATCATGTGTTAGTCAATCCCAACTTCACAAATATCAATAAGAGTTAGATACACAACAAACTTGATTAGACTAAGGTTTGATCAGGCAAACACACATTCCAAGAAAATCACTTCTAAGACATTATAAGGGTCTTGCTTACACATTCCACCAAACCCTAATGAGTTAGGGTTTCAATGTAGAAACATAGAAAATCCAACATTACCAATATTTCAAAGATTCGAGACTTTATCATTCAACCCTAACAAGTTAGATTTTCCTGATCATACCAAAATCCCAAACTTGACATTACCACCAAAACTTCAAATAGTATTTCTCAATGACCCTAAGTAGTTTAGGGTTTCATACATTCACATTAACATACCCTTAGGTTATGGTTTTCCAGAGAACCTGTCTAGGGTTCTATAAAATCAGTTAATAATATGAGTGGGGTGGGTAGATTTATCAAGTGATGAATCACCCAAAACAAGAATCATTATGATTCAATATAGCTAGACATAACAATGTTAGCAATAGATTGCCAAATGAAAAAACATTTAATATAAAGAAATCAATGTATTGTAGCTTAAGGCATACCTATGTTTCTTGACAAACCTTATCTTGGGTGGCTTTCTTCCATACTCATTGAGGATATAGCAGATGTCTTCCTAATCAAGACAATAAAGGGAGAATGGTGATTAATATTTAATATAATCAAAACGAAATGAGTACATGAAACCAAAAACTAAAAGGAAATGAACTTATCTTTGGGAGTTGTTGAGGGCTTCCTCCAAAGCTTGAGGGATACCTATAAACTTATAAAACAAAAGAAAATATCTTTTCCAAAAACATGTTAAAACCTATAAATTCTAAACATTAGAAATACAAAATAGAATCTCTAAGAATAATACCAAAAGAATTAATAGTGTAAGTCCCTTATATCAGATTCTTTGGGTCTCCTTCTTCAACAATGTTAACATGATCTGTATCTCTCTTATTCTTTGGATTGTCAGGACAATCGCTCTTGTAGTGACCCTTCTTATGGCATTGATAACATTCTACCTTGTGTTGAAGAATCTAGGGCATCTGAGTTATTTGTGAAGTACTTTTACTTTTCTTATTACCACACTCTTCTCTTATTATTATCAATGTGTGTTTTTCTTACTTCATCAAATAGTTACCAAAATGCAAGAGACAAGAACACAAGATGTTGGCTATTCGCCAAGGCAAAACCTCTCTCTCTTAGAGAGGAAAACTCTTTTTCAAATTTCTCTTATTAAAGATTCATTTGACAAATGCCAAACCCTAGACCCTTGACAAGAAGATCCTCCAAGCACAAGTCAAGCCCTCCTTTGATCACTTGCTTAGCTCTTTGTCCTCCTTCTTCTGGCAATTGATAGCCTTACTGCAACATTCCTAGATTGTATGCCTTAGAAGGAGCTTTCTTCTTTTCTTACTATGCTTGAGATAGAGCCTTTCTTAAACAAGGAGATGACCTTGTTACTACCCTAACCGAGCTCTCTTTTATTCAATGTGATTGTAGATTAGGAACAACAGTAGTATGTCTTCCTTTTCCTTTGCATGTGTGGATGACGTGCGAAGGATACATTTAAGAATAACAACCTTGAATGCCCTCCTACCTTTGCTTGAGTAGCCCTTACCTTTGCTTTAGTGAGAGGCCTAATTGGCACCCTTTTTCTAGCCCAACCAAGCCTCTTTGTATGACTGCACTAGGAGGTCAGTTATGACAACAGGTTGAGCCTCCTTCTCTTCGCACATATGACTGTAACTAGGCCAGAAATATGCCTTGTGAACTCGGTCTTCTATCCCTCCTTCTTCGTTGCAAGAGAGATACCTTCTTCGTCCTTTTCCGTACCCTTTTCTCTTCCTTCTTCCTCGTTGATTTCAGAGGTGACTTGCTGCCTTTTGGTGAGGACGAGTGACCCTATATATAGTGGTTTGTCCCTCCTTTTGAGTCGACTTGACTTTGGAGATGCGAATTAGTCCCTTTTATGAGGCCGACATGTGTAGGAGGCTTGTGACTTTGCTTGGAGGTCTTTCTTGGACTCTAATACATAAATATACATGGTGTAATATGCCCTTAAGGGTCTTCAACATTTATTTTGACTCTTTGAATTTCCTATAGCACTTTGACATGTGCTAGACCTATGCAATGAGCAAGAAACTCATTTTTATAATTTACAAAAATAATATTTCTTTTCTTTTACAAGTACAAAGATCAAAATTACATTTATGAAGATCGAACCTAGTTACACTTTCTTCAACACTCCCTCTTAACTAGGGAGGTATTCATAAATCATTACAAGGTGTTTGGCCATTTTCAATCTGAAGAATTCACATAAGAGAAATCAGATTGGCAATCCATCTGTTATAGCATCATAGTAACCAACATTGTTTCCACAACAAGGCCTTGACTGACAACTCTATCTCTCAATAGATCATAGCACAATGTTGGTGAGACCAATGACTATAGACACCTTCATCATTGTCTCTCAAGGTACATACCCACCCGGGTGTTCACTGAGTATGACCTTCTAAGACTATTCTTGTCTTGGGTTCCCAGCCCTCAAAGAATATCGATCCTCTTGCCTACTCTTATCTTGGATGCCCTACACATCCTCAAAGAGCATCAGATGCCAGATGATTACCCAATCCTCCATTCTTTCTTCCCAAGTGAAGACAAGAATGTTGTGTCTATCTCTCCCTCTTAACTAGGGAAGATATTCCCATTCATGTGAAGGAATGTACCCAAGCTCCCTTTGACCAGGATCTTGCCCAAGCTCCCTCTTAATTAGGGACTTGTCAGAACTCCCTTTCACCTAAGGACTCTCCTTTCTAACAACAACTTCTTCTTTTTGGGTCCTTTAACTACTTGATCACTTTCTTTCCTTGATGTCATGAAATTCATTTGAGCTTCTTCTTTGTAGGGCATCAACCATTAATCACTTTCCTTCTAGGTTCGCCACGTCATTCCTTTCTTCATGGAAAGTGGCCTTCTTGATACATATTTGGAACCTTCGTCATATGGCTACTTCTTCATCATGTTTCTTTTAGGAATTTCTATCCACCACATGAATGCTAGTTGTACTTGTACTTACAACCCTTGTTCTAGTAACCTTGCATGAACCTATCTAGATATTATTTAAGAAATCAAAGCATAACATTAAATCAAATAGTACCTTACGAGATGGATTTCCATCATGACATCTTGTTGGCTTGAATCATCAACATCCTGCATGTTTTACATCTCCAAGGCCTTTTCCAGGTGTCAAGGGTTCTTTGATCTTTTTCTTCCTTTGTCAGAATTCTCGTGCCTTTTTCCAGGAGATGTCCTCAACAAATCTGTCGGATGTTGATTCCTAGTGTCCATGGTGTCCTTTTATTCCTTATCACTTTTCCCATATGCTTCTTTATAGTTTCTCTTGTGAATCACCTCATATTTCATAGGAGGATATTTCTCAAGTTGACCTTTTTCAATGTGTGAACCATGTCTTCATGTATATCTTAATGAAAGAGATCTTATCATATTCTTGACCATGCTTCTAGAGCAATTCCCCATGCTTATTAATACAAATGATGACATGACTCTAACTGAAAACATATATGCATACATACCTAATCTTAGTTCTTTCCTTGATCATCTCAGCTTCCTTTGACAACTTCCTAGATTTAGATTACCTCAATCTCATTTGCCTTGCTACATCTATCCTTGCCTACATATCATCCTTTCTTGAATCCCCGTAAGTGGAATTCCCATCGAGACATCCGCCCTTTCCAAAAATCATGTACCTTCTATTGAAGATTCCATCAGAGGATCCTTATAATCCTCATCCTGCAAATGCTCCTTCCTGTTGATGATAGTGGCTTTCTAAGATGATTCTTCCTGGTCATGATCATTCCTTTATGCATTGATGAGGTCATTCAATGGCTACATCCTTCCTACATGAATATCTTATTTGAGCTATCTCTGCATAATGCTCCTATATTCCTGAAGATGCCATTCTCATAAATCATGCATTCTATCCTACTGCTACATGTTCCTATGATACCCAAAACTTTAAAGAAGACTTATGTGAAGAAGTTGATCTTAGTCATAGTAGAGATCTGGAGGGTCCTCCTTCTTCTGATTTTTCTCTTCTTCTTTCACTTCTTGGGTAATGTGGGCTTCTTCTCGTTTCCTCTTATTGTTGTCCTTCTTGAACTTAGGACAATCCCTCTTATAGTGTCCATACTCTTGGCAGCCAAAGCATTGGACTTTGGACATATCTCTTTTACCCTTTCTTTGTGGACCAAACTTGCCAAATTTCCCTTTTCTCTTGGCCATAGCAGCAAATTCCTTCTCTTTTGATCCCACATCATCTTTGGCTTTGAGTCTAGTCTCCTCAATTTTTCATAGAGACCAAAGTTCATTCAACGGGGTGGCTTCCTTCTTGGCATATATACTTGATGTGAAGTTGCCCCATTCCTCAGGTAATGCATTGAGCACCACAATTTTCATCTCTTTGTCTGACATAACTTCTCCTAGTCCTTGCAGCTAGTTTCTCATCTCAGATACCTTCATGAAGTACGAATCTATTCCTTCTTCCTTGGAGATCTTGATTTTATATAGTTCATTACGCAATGATATCACTTCTCCAGCTGTACTAACTGAGAATAGATCTACAAACTTATAATAGATTTCTTGAGATGTTTCAAGTTTGGAAACATAAGGAATGAGAGGGTTGTTGATGGATTCTATCATAATCCTTTGAGCCCTTGTTTCATCATTATTATACTTTGTTAGGGCTTGGGTTTGTTCCTTAGCAGGAATAGTGACACTCCCTTTGATGTAGTCCAGAAGTTCATTTTCTTTAAGAAGTAGATCAGTCCTCTTTTTCCATGCAAGGAAATTAGCAGTCCCAACCAATTTGTTGCTTTCCTTGCAAAAAGACATTTTGATATTTTCAGAAGAGGACATAAAAATACTTACTTTAGAGAGTTGTTGTGAAGAGACCTTATTGCTTCCTTGAATATTTGATGATTTGACTTCTTAGATCTTGGAGTTCTTCAAGATGCTTCCTTCAAGGTGCCTTATGAGAGATTTGCTTGGTGATGAAAACTTCTCACTGTGTAGATATGGAGATCTTCAATGACGAGCTTGGATATGAGGACCTTCCTTTGAAGATGATGAGTCTTTGATGTAAAACCCTTCTTGGATGAACCTTGTTGTAGAGGCCTTTAGATGGAAGGCTTTCTTCTTTGTTTGTTCCCAGGTTGGTAGTCCTTCTTGATGGATCTAAGAGAGGAGATGGTAATCCTCCTAGTCTTTAATGGATCTGGAACCCTTTCTTGTAGATCTAATGCTTCAACCTTTGTGTGCCCTTTCTTCTTAATCTTAATGTTTCAATATTCTATGTTCTCTTGAGATGCCCTTCCTTGATGTGTCACCTTAGCTCTGATACCATGTTGAAGAATCTAGGGTATCTGAGTTATAATGAGATTCTTCTATTCAACGATAACAATTTGTGAAGTAATTTTACTTTTCTTATTACCACAATCTTCTCTTATTATTATCAATGTGTGTTTTTCTTACTTCATCAAACAATTACCAAAATGCAAGAGACAAGAACACAAGATGTTGGCTCTTCGCTAGGGAAAAACCTCTCTCCTAGAGAGGAAAACGCTTTTTCAAATTTCTCGTATTGAAGCTCCAATTAACAAATGCCAAACCCTAGACCCTTGACAGGAAGATCCTTCAAGCACAAGTCAATCCCTCCTTTGATCACCTCCTTATCTCTTTGTCCTCCTCCTTCCGACAACTGATAGCCTTACTGCAACAGTCCTAGATTGTATGCCCTAGAAGGACCTTTCTTCTTTTCTTACTATGCTTGAGATAAAGCCTTTCTTAAACAAGGAGATGACCTTGTTACTACCCTAATCGAGCTCTCTTTTCTTCAATGTGATTATAGATCAGGAACAACAATAGTATGTCTTCCTTTTCCTTCGCATGTGTGGAGGATACATTCAAGAATAGCAACCTTGAATGCCCTCCTACCTTCGCTTGAGTAGCCCTTACCTTTGCTTGAGTGAGAGGCCTAATTGGCACCCTTTTTCTATCCCAACCAAGCCTCTTTGAATGAATGCACTAGGAGATCAGTTATGACAACAGGTTGAGCCTCCTTCTCTTCGCATGTGTGACTATAACTAGGCCAAAAATACGCCTTGTGAACTCGGTGTTCTATCCCTCCTTCCTTGCTGCAAGACAGACACCTTCTTTGCCCTTTTCTGTACCCTTTTCTCTTCATTCTTCCTCACCGATTTCAAAGGTGACTTGCTGTCATTTGGTGAGGACGAGTGACCCTATATATAGTGGTTTGTCCCTCCTTTTGAGCTGACTTGACTTTGGAGATGCGAATTAGTCCCTTTTATGAGGCCGACATGTGTAGGAGGTTTGTGACTTTGCTTGAAGGTCTTTCTTGGACTCTAATACATAAATATACATAGTGTAACATGCCCTTAAGGGTCTTCAACATTTATTTTGACTCTTTGACTTTCCTATAGCACTTTGACATGTGCTAGACCTATGTAATGAGCAAGAAACTCATTTTTATAATTTACAACAATAATATTTCTTTTCTTTTACAAGTACAAAGATCAAAATTACATTTATGAAGATCGAACCTAGTTACACTTTCTTCAACACCTTGGACATGTCAACTTTCTTCCTTGGTCCTTTCGATTTCTTTCCTTTGTGTTGAGCAATGTAGACATTTGATACTCCTTCAGGATTGGCGACTAATGAGATCCTTAATTCTTCTTGACTGCAGGCAACCCATAGTTCTTCAAAAGTGGGAGCTTCCTTACAACTGTTAAGCCCTGCAACAAATGCATCCCAAGTAGGTGGCAATCTAATAGAGCGGTGATCACGAGTTCTTTATCTGGAACAATTTCATCAATGGCCAAAAGATCATCTATGATTCTTGCTATCTTCACAAAGAAGGAGGCCACTGCATCTTCTTTAGTCATCTTTGTGGTCCTTAGTTCATTCTTCAAGCTTGCCACTTGACCAATGTTCTTAATAGTAAATAACTTTGACAATGATTCATACATTTCCTGAGCATGATTGATGTTGGCTATAAATGGGACAAGATTGTCCTTTATTCCTTCTACCATTAGATTCATGGCCACCAATTCTAATTCTCTGTATTTTACTTTGTCAACATCACTAGAGTAATCTGTAGGCTTATTTACTTTTCCTTTGACCGAGTCTAGAACCTTGTTCTTTTCAAGGATGAGGTCAATCCTCTTCTTCGAGGACCTGTAGTTTGAGGCTCCTTCAAGTTTGTTCTCTCCCTTGATTGTGTTAGACATCTTCTTTGAATATAGTAGTCTCCTTCCCTGAGATAATTCTTTTGAATGGTTCCTTGATCAAGTGCTTGAGACTGCTTTTTTCTTCTTTCTTCACTAAAGCTCTGATATCATGTTAGAAAATCAGAAAGACATAAAAATTTTCTTATTCTTGATAATTACTTGTGATGTTCTTGATTTGTTATTATGTTTCTTTATATCTTGTTTATTTTAGTTCATCAAGCAAATACCAAAGCAATAACACAAAAAACAATGGACACCAGTTGTAGGCATTATGCCAGGGGAAAACCCCCCTCGAGGGGAAAACCCAGTCAATAATTCTTCCTTTAATAGTTTTCTGGAGATATTCCAAGACTCTTGACCTTGGCACAAACTTTCCTCTACACCAAGTCAGCCTTCTTCCTTACATGCAGATGATCCTTCTTGACCTAGCAGCAATAGCAGCAACGACAACACTTTCTTCGACCCAATAATTTCGATCTTGCCATAGAGACTTCGATCTTCACTAAAATATTTCGATCTTCACTTAGAACCTCCGATCTTGGCCCAATACAACTTCTTGAGGTGACAACATGACACGACAAGTGGCTACGACATCAACTCGACAACTGGTTACGACATCATACGACCACTGACTATGACATCAATAAGAGAACTTTGATCTTCCAAACTAGGGCATGAGAGAGAGATAGTTGCACCAAAGATTCGATTTTCCCTTTCTCCTTCTCCTAGACCAAACTCACACTTCCTTCTCCTTCTATTTTTCACTTCTTCCAGCTTCAAGAGAGATTGAACTTGCTTATGAGAGTGAGTGCTTCAAATGGAATTCAAATGCCTTTATTTATAGTCCTTTGGTGAGGTTGAATAGCCTCCTTTGAGGTTGACTTGATCATCTTAAGGTCGACTTGGTGTGGAGACAACAAAATTCATATTTGACTCAATACTTAACCCTTTTACATGATCCAAAAGCCCAAGAAGGGTCTTTTTAAAAGTATAATGACTCTATTGACTCATAAATCCTAGAAGTCCTCAATGGGGACGTTGACCTAAAACATGGTGACCCAAGCATGAAACCCATGCTTTAATAAGTCACAATAATAATAATAATAATAATAATAATTCTTTTTTTTATTCTTTTGACAAGTACATTACAAGATGACTCAAATACATTTAGTGAAGATCGAACCTAGTTACATTTTCTAACATTTTTTGGATTACATATCAAAATTAGTTGCGAGTTGAATCAATCCTAGTAGTATATGATATTCCATATGATTAAATGGAGATGAATTTTGCAGCTTTAGGAATATTTGATGGAATATGTGCATATGAATATTTAATTAATATATTTTATTCTAGCATAGATCTATTTTAATTTCAATCATCAAGAAATATTTCTCTTGAGAATTGTAAATTTTATTATTATTTAAAATCAATCTAGGCTACTTCACTCACCTCTATAAAATTCAAAACTCACAACTTACACACTTTTTCATTATTTTAAATATATTTATATTCACATTGTAACAATATTTTTATGTAAATATCATATCATCATATTTATATTTGTATATAAATTTGAAGTGTCTTTCTTTAATGTCAATTTCTAATCATTTTTTTTTAATATCTTTATATGAGAGATATTTGCATTTAAATTTGTATCTATATTGGCTCACATATGGTATCATTGTTATTATTCGTTATAGCTCATTATATGTTTTTGAATGCTACATGTAATGATGTAAGCCTTACCCATGTGACAACATCCTTATTGTACTGGGTTTTAGATGCATTTCACTACTCAATGCAATTGGTGGCAATACATGTACAAAACTAAAAATATGAAATTATGTATTAAAAAAGCCATCAAGGTATCTTCCTCAACCCCACTAAAAATTAGACATGAACGCTGAAGCATATATTTTCTCAGATTGATCGCTGATCGCTTTTCTGTCAATCTCTCTCTCATTAAGGACGGGTTCTCATATTTGGGATTTCGCCTTAAAGCGAAGGGATATCGCTGCCACGATTGGCTCTGGCTGATTGAGCGCTTCTACTCCAAGATTTCTAGATGGGAAATGCGTTTTCTGTCTCTTGCTGGCAGATTTATTTTGGTACAGGCGGTGCTCTCCCAACTTGCGGTCTATTGGGGCCACCTCTTCTATCTTCCGGCCTCTATCACCAGGCAAATGACGTCCATTGCTGCCAACTTTTTATGGGGTGGTCGATCCTATCAAACAAAATTTCATCTCGCGAGAATGGATATTATTTCCAGACCGAAAAAGAATGGTGGATGGGGCCTTTTAAACATGAAGGTTTTTGGAAAGGCGCTCATATGCAAATCCCTTCACAGGGGTATTTTCGGGGACAGTCCGTGGAGTTCTATTATCAAGCAAAGATACCAAAAAGGCCGGAACATGGCATTCTGGTTCAGAAGGTCTTCCCTTGGCATCAGGAATGGCTCTCCCATTTGGTGCAGTTTCAGAAAGATCCAAACGTTCTTCTTGAAGCAGTTAAAATGGACTATTTTCTCTGGCTCCTCTGTCTTTATTGGTTTTGATCCTACCCTATCCAACTTAGAATCTAAGATTCCACAGGTTTTACTTTCTTTTTTCCACACTAAGGGTCTCTTCACCTGGTTCAATCTTATAGACTCCTGGTCCTCTCTAGAACCCATCTGGAAATCTGACCTTCAATTAGGCATCCCCCCTCCTCTTCGCCCTCTCTGGTCCTCATTCACTAGCGCTTTCTCTCAGGGGGGGATTCTTCAACTGGGCACGAAGGACGAACTCATCTGGTCCCCCAAATCCAAAATCCTCCCCATCTCTGTCAGACTCATATACTCTGTCCTATCATCTGATCTCCTCCCTCTCCCCTCCCTTTTCCCCATAAATCTCTGGAAAGCCCCCTGCCCGCTTAAATCTATCCTATTCTCCTGGCTTCTCTTCTCCAACCGGAATCTCTCCTGGGAAGTTCTCCAAAAGAAAGGTTGGCACGGTCCTGGAAGATGTCATCTCTGTCTGGATGATGAGGAATCGAACAATCACATGTTCTTTCAATGTGCTGCCGCCTCTGCGATCTGGTATGAGCTCTCCTTCACCTATGGTTTTCCTCACCGCCTATTCTCCTCTGTACAGGAAGCATTTTTGTGGTGGGCTTCTCAATGCCCAAAATGGCAGGCTCTCTTCATTCTTTCCTGCTGGCACATCTGGAAATGGAGAAATGGACGTGTTTTTCAGGGTTGCTGCTTGCCACTGGCCTCCATTTTGCCCATGATTTCGGGCTCCATGCCATCGGACTAACTATCCGTCTTCTGTCTACTTATATGTTTCTCTCTGATATATTTTTGTTCTCATACAGCTCCTCCTCTCTCTATGTATATGCCCATCTGGTCACTTATGTTTTCCCTTCGATCTGTGCCTTCCGATCTATCTGTGAATTTGTCCTTATTATGCTCATCGTTTTGCACAGTTTCTTTTGGCAACATTGGCGGTCGCGCAAATCCTATATGTAAATCCTGACAATATGCTCAACGTTTTTCGCAGAGGCTTTTGGCATCTATGTCGGCTGCGGGTGCTCATATCCTATATGTAAATCCTGATATTTATATGATCTTAATATAAACCATACAGATTTTTTCTTTCTGAAAAAAAAAATATTTTCTCAGATTGAAATGCAACTTTGTTCACGTTGAATGTGTATGATGGTGTGGAGGATGTTGACTAGGCAACACGAATATTGAGAGTATGAGATCCTATCAACTCATACGAGGAGTATCGAGAAGTGTGTTGACATTAAGTCTCGATCTGTTTATTGATGTTGTTAATTGGAGCACCTGTTGCATATTTGGCAAAAGTAAAAAAAAAAAATATTGAATGTATTTGCAAGACAACTATTCCTCTCCTTCATTTCACATAAAGTCAAAGATAATTTTTGAGCATTGCCATTTTTTTCAAGCCCAAACTTTGAAAGTGACCGCGACCACAAAGAATGCGGACTGTGCAAGTGTGAAGAGAGGCATTTGAATGGATGATGAAGATCACAACCATGTAGGAGAGCTCTAAGTTTAAAAGTTTTGAAATTTATTTAAGAAATAAAAAATGGGCAGACAACCCCATTCACGGTAGCCACAAATTTGTGAATTTGTTTTCAAAATACTAAAAGGTATTTACAAATTTGTTTAAATGACTTGCATTGACCAATTTATATATAAAAAAAAGACATTTTAAAATAATATATGGTAAAATTTAGAAGTGTTTGCTAATACATTTATTTTTGTATTTCTGATGTAGTATATGAAATATTTATTTGAGAATTATTTATGTAAATAAATTTATGTTACCTAACAGTTCAAGATCATATAGTGTTTTTCTAAAGTTGGTATCTTGGTTTCAGAAAGATAGATATCTCATATCTTTATAACATGAAATAGGTTAAATTTAAATATGACATTTCTAATTATTTTGCAAAGTGAATTTCTAATTAATATGTAAATTGAAAGTCTTTGAATTTTTACATAGTATAAAGATTATTAAAATAATTTATTTACAATCTTGCCTAAATTAATATATTTATTATAATTTTTAATTTAAAATAATAAAATAAATTAAATTAAAGTATTAAGACTTGTATTATATTTTTCAATCCACATTATTATTGTTTTGATTTTTTAAAGTGAGAGTAATTAGAATTATTTAAATAATTCACCAAAGTTATTTTAATTTTTTTTTGATGTTTTAAATTTCCATCTACTATTATTTTTTTAAGCTTTATCCACAATATTAAATTTGTATCATTATAATTTTTTTTAATGTTTTAAATTTCCATCTATTATTATTTTTTTAAGCTTTATATACAATATTAAATTTGTATAATTAGTAGTGAGTATTGCTGCTTAGTTTAAATAAGAATAAATATAATTAAAATATTAATAATTTTGTTATTAAAATTGTTTAAAAGATCATAATGACACAAATCTAAGATAAATCTTAAAAAAATAATAATAGATGGAAATTTAAAACATAAAAAAAATTAAAATAACTTTTATGAGTTATTTAAATACTTCTAATTGCTCTCACTTTAAAAAATCAAAACAATAATAATTTGGATTGAAAAATATGATACACTTAATATTTTAATTTAATTTATTTTATTATTTTAAATTAAAAATTATTATAAATATATTAAATCAACCAACATTATAAATAAATTATTTTAATAATCTTTTTACTATGTGAAAATTCAAAGACTTTTCAATTTACATATTAATTAGAAATTCACTTTGCAAATTAATTAGAAATGTCATATTTAGATTTAAGCCATTTCATGTTATAAAGATATGAAATATCTATCTTTAAACAAATATAGATTACACCAGAAATAAAATAATAAAACTAATCAGTAAAATTCAATATTTCTATATTTATGTTACTTTATTTAATATTTCTTATGTTTATAGTATTAAGTCTTATATTGCATTATTAAAGTGTCTAGCTTAATGTTATTTTATTTAAGATTTTATATTATCTTGAACAGTTAGGTAACATAAATTTATTTACATAAATAATTTCTCAAATAAATATTTTATATACTTTATATAAATACAAAAATAAATGTATTAACCAATACTTCTAAATTTTACCATATATTACTTTAAAATGTCAATTTTTTTTTATAAACAAATATAGATCACACCAAAAATAAAATAATGAAAATAATGAAACCAATCAATATTTCTATATTTATGTTACTTTATTTAATATTTCTTATGTTTATAGTATTAAGTTTTATATTGCATTATTAAAGTGTCTAGCTTAATGTTATTTTATTTAAGATTTTCTATATTTATGGTATTTTGTTTTATATTGTATTAAACATGTTATTGTAAATGTTTTTCTAATATTCTATTTTTACCTTTTTTTTCTTAGTTTTGCTTCTATTTTTCCAATTCTTTATAATATTGTATTTTAATTTCACTATATTTAAATAAGATGGCGGGTACTTGCCACTATGTAGCTTGTTTATATCATGTTTCTTAGTATAATATTTATGATTATTATGTGTTGAGTTTAATGATATTGTTATTTCTCTAAGAGTATTTGCAAGCTATAAGGATAGGTTACCTAAGAGTTAGGATTTCAGGTATGGCGGCTTTGGAGGGGAAAATTGAGAGGGTGATGGTGTAGGAGGCATATTGTGTGCCTATCTGGCGGGCGCTGGATTTTTACTGAGCAGGGTTGTGTTAGGGGGTTTTATTTTGTGGGTTTTGGACAAGACATCTTGTATCCTTTTTCAAATTTTCATTCTCTTCTCATTGGCCCTCTTCCTCACATTCAGAATGATGGCCTTGGTTTTGTCATAGACCATTTCGCTCCATCCTCCATTTGAACATGTATACTTGCTCTTGCTATCATATTATTCATGCTTCAGAGGACCCGACTCCTTTGGATACATTGTCTATTCTTCTTGTATAGGGTGTCTCCTCTCTGAGCTGCTGTTCCACTATCTGCTCTTGTCTTGGCTACGAGACTGGATGCTTGGGTTATTCTTGGTGGTGTCGTATCTTCAGGGATTGGTGTGGTGGTGGTAGTGTGCGGTGGCCTTGTGGATGCTGCTGGTGGAGTTGTAGTCTGTGCTGGTTCCAAGTTTGTAGTATTTGTGCTCACTGCACTTGACTCTTATCTACATTATTCTTGCAGTGATCCTTTTTGACTGTTTATATGTGATATTGTATTGTGGGGGGTTTTTTTTATTTCACGGGATAAGTTTCTGGGGTGGAGTATTCGTTCACCTGCTCTGGGTAGACTTGTGATGAATATCGGGGATGTTCATGGTTATGAGATTGTTGGAGGTCCTGACTTTGGTTTGATACATTACATGGGTGCTGCCTCAGGGTTGCTTGTGCAGTTGTTTTGGTGGTTTGGAACTATCTTCGGAGGGTGCTCACATTTCATCAGTGGTACACTGCAATTTTCTCATCTCTATAGGCCAGGGTGGTGGAATTTCTCCGACGTTCCATTTCACCTTTTTCTAGTGCCCGTGATTTTCTCTGGCGCCCGTTATATGTTTTTTTGGCCCACCCTCTTCGAGACGATCTCCTAGGCCCTGAAATTACTTGGATCTTTCCAATTTTGGTGTCATTTCCATTTATATCTGTCCTATGTAGTGTGCTATCAATTTCGACTGTGGCTTATATTTTATTCTCCCATTCGGAAGGGTGGATGTTCGATGACCTTCTGGTGGGTGAAGCATTTATTCTGCCTTAGATCTTTTGAAGGTTGGGGCCGTCATTCCATCCCGGTCTTCATCCTACATTTATTTTATCCCTTGGGTGGTGGGAAGTTGATGGGTGCGGTATGAGATCTCTTATCTTCTCGAGGGATTCTCTGATCCTTTTTGGCACATATCTCTGACACCCCGTGAGTGGCTCCTTACACATTTATTTCTCCTGGGGTGTGGTTCCGTGGGCTGTATGTGGTGCTGAATTTGTTTTGTTTTCATTTCCCTCGTAATTCGGGTGGTGTTGATATGGATGGTTGTTTGGCCTATCTGGATGCTGATGTGGAGGCCCATGAGGCATTCATTCAGGCTATGTTGAAGGCAAAGCAATCATTTGCGCCGAATAGTCGCCCGATGGGCTTGATAGACATGGCGCGTCCACAAGACTATCAATGTTGGAATGGGCAGGGATCTATGACACATAACCCTCCAGCTGTTGACGGTCCTGGATGTGGGTTTCCTTGGCGTGAGAAGGCACGTTGGAGGGGTGGTAAGGCCATCAAACCTGATACTACTACCAAACTTCTTAGTTTTGGCTATGATATTATGTGGGATCACGTTACTAGTCTGCAGAAGAGAGCTCTAGTGGGCTGTTGGATTTTCGTGAAGGGTTCTAAGATGGATATGCAGGAATGGGTCAAGCTTAACTGGTCTTCAACTCTGGGATATACTTCGAAGGTCAATGATCTTATGAATTCATGGTTCAGTTTTCATTTTCTCCACCTCGATGATGCCGAGAAGATCCTTAAGAGGCCATGGGTGAATGGGAGGAGATATTTACAACTTCACAAATGGTATATTGGGTTTAATCCACTGTTGAATACTCTGAGAAATGAGATTGTGTGGGTTAAACTGTCAAGACTTCCTCTAGAATACTAGACTCAGAGGACCTTGACGCGATTGGGAACTCTATTGGGAAGTTCATTTATCTAGATCCGAAGGTTATGGGTGTGAGGGACAAGAGGGTTACATGGATTTTAGTGGAGGTTAATTTCTCGGGTGGGCTTCCTGAAAATTTGGACCTAGAATGGGGTTCTATGCACATTAGACAAAGGATTGAATACTGGGGAATCCCCTTCAGATGCCTCAAATGTCATCGTACTAGCAATCCGATGGGTCATTTCTTGGGCTGGGGTTGAGAGCATAAGGTTGCATCACGGTGCCGGTTTGGTCGTTTTGGGGGAAACATCACCATTTTGCGGTGCTGGATACTGATGAATCATCCAAAGGTAATACTTCTTCCTTCCATGAGCACTCTTTGGTTTATATCTCTTCTTCTACACCTCTTTCATCCTCTGTCTGTCCTCCTTCGTTGGTCCTAAATTCTACGCATATTCCTAAGCGCCCCCCCGTTACAACAGACTTCTCATTGGGCCTTATTGCTTCAAATTCTTGCCCCTCTGCGCATGTACAATTTTTATCCTTTGAGAATGCTCCCCATTTGGTTGATTCTTCTGTGCAGGAATCCCCCCCATCTCCTCCCTTGTTTACCCTATTCGGGCGTCTCCCCTTCCATGCCCCCACTAGAACTGGATTCACCCCCACCTTCCTCCCCTCATAACTTTGTGGGGAATGATATCGAATTCCTCCTTCTCAACCCTGCCATGGATCACAAATCACTTTCAATGCACAAGGGAGATTCCCTTCTTTCTTCCCCTCACATCAGTTTGACTTCAGCCTGCAACATCACAGTTTGCAAAAAATGTAAGAAAGGAAGTAGACACTTCCATGCTTGCCTCACTTCCCAACATCCTCTATTTGATGAATCGACTGGTTTATTGGATGTTTTGATATTAGTATCATTTGAATCTTGAGCCCTTGGAGCAATGATGCCCGCACAAAGGATCACATGATGAACATTATTTATTTGAATCTCAGAGGTTTGGGGGATCACTCCAACAATTGTGCCTTGGACTTTGATTTAGTCGATGCGCCCATTTGTCATCCTAATGCAAGAAACTCTCATTGATTCCACTAGGGTGATCACATATTTTTGGGCGATATTCCCTTCCTGGCACATCATTGGAGTTAGCTCTGTTGGCTCGTCTGGAGGTCTTATTGCCATGTGGGATCCCCATTGGGTATGTTTCCATGCTTTTAGCATTTTTGCGGGCATCCTCCTATCTGGACATTTTTGGGGGATTTCTTATCGTGTACATCTTCTCAACTTATATGCACCATGTAGGGGATGCACTGCATTTTGGGATCACATGCAGAGATGTGATTTACTTAAGATTAGTGGTTTGATTATGGTGGACGACTATAATGCGACTCTTCTGGCTCAAGAGTCATGGGGTATTCATTACAGATTGGATCCAATGGTTGCCAGACTTTATAATATTTTTGTAGAGAATCATATGGTTGACATTTTCCTGTGTCCCCTCTCGCCTACTTGGAATAACCGTCGAGACGGGGAAGCCCACATTGGGAAGCGATTGGATCGTTTCCTTGTACATGAAAATCTGGTGGAGATTCTTGGTAATGTGAAATCATGTGTTTTGTGAACATACATTTCAGACCATCTTCCCATAATCCTACAATGGAGGAAGGAGCAGTTCTGTCTTGGGATCCCATTTAAGTTTAACAGGATATGGTTGGAGGACGATGCTTATCTAGAGCTGGTTAAGTCAACATGGATGGAAGTTAACAAGACTACCGGTGATTCAGAGATGCGGGCAATGTCCTATAAACTTGATATCATTAAGAGAAGGACTAGGAAGTGGAAAAGGTAAAAGAAAAATACGATTGTTGAATTGAAAGAAATCACAGGTGAGATCTCTCGGTTTGGGTAGCGCTAGAACACAGGCTGCCTACTAGTCAAGATTTGGAATGTTTGATGACTCTGGAAGCCAGGAAGAAGGAAATTTTGAAGATACAGGAGATCACTTAGAGGCTCAAAAGAAGAGCGATTTGGCTTCGGGAGGGGGATGACAACACTAAGTTTTTCCATAAATATGCTAATATTAGAAGACAATCTAATGCTATTTGGCACATTGAAGCTGAGGATGGACAGATTAAGCATTCCACTCCTGAAATTCAAAGAGAGGCTCTCAATCACTTTGAGTCATTCTACAAAGCCAGAGAAGATGTTGATTATATGGATCAAATATGGGCATTAGAACATTACCCACAAATGTTCGATGAAACAACTAATGATTCCCTCTATCACCTGGTTGAGTTGGCGGAAATTCTACTGGTCCTTAAATCTTTTGCCAGGGACAAATGCCCGGGTCCGGATGGTTGGACTGTGGATTTTTTCATATATTTTTTGATTTGATGGGACAGAGTCTCCTGGGGGTGGTTGAAGAATCTCAGACCCGGGGATACATCATAGGAACTATTAACTCTACTTTCTTGGCTCTCATCCCTAAGAACTCGACTCCGAGGAATTTCAGGGACTTCAAATCAATTTCACTTTGCAACATTCTTTACAAATTGATATTAAAGGTGATTGCAAGATGCATCAAAGGGGTTTTATCAACGTACATTTCAAGGGAACAATTTGGTTTTCTTTCGAATCGCCTCATACATGACGCTACAACAACTACTCAAGAATGCATCCATACTATCAATATTCGTAAAAAGAAGGTCGTGATTATGAAGATCGATCTCCATAAGGCCCGTGACTGTGTGGATTGGTCCTATATGCGTCTTATTTTGCACAATATTGGACTTCGGTCTCATAATGTTGAATGGATTATGGTCTGTATTACTTATGTTTGTTATGCGGTTATTATTAATGGTTATCCCACTCCTTTTTTATGTGTTGGTAGAGGTATCCAACAGGGGTGATCTCTCTCCCCTCTACTATTTATTATGGTAATGTATGGTTTGAGTCTACACATCGGTGGTGTGAGGGCTTGTGATCTTTTCAGGGTTTGGCTATATCCAGGGAAGTTAACATCACATACCTTTTTTGTTTTTGATGATATCCTAACTTTTGGTGTCATTTCTAGAGCACAATGGTCCGATTTACACTACATGTTTCTTAGATATGGAGTGGCCTTACTTGCTAATGGTAGAAAATGTATCCTTTATTACTCTTCTGGTGATAGGATGGACATAGAATTCATTGTAGGCATTTTTGGAATTCAGACTACACCCTTGGAGTCTCGAATCAACTATTTGGGTTTTAGACTTAAGCCCAATAATTATAAAAACTATGATTGGAAATGAATGGTTGATAGATACAAGAAGAGGCTTAACAACTGGACACACAAATGGCTCACTTTGGGAGGTAGATACATGCTCATATAGGCAGTTCTTCAACAACTATCTGTTTATTTAGCTCACCTATACTGGATTCCTTCGGGCATTCTCACAAAGATAAACACTATCATCTCTCGATTTCTTTGGAGCGGCATAGGTACTGTCACTAAATATCATTTATGCAAGTGGGGTGGATTGACCTTCCCTAAGGAATTCAGAGGGTGGGGTTTACTGGATCAGAGGATATTTGGTATTGCACTGTTAACTAAATCTTTCTAGAGGGCACTGAAGGGAAGGGGGGTTTGGCAAGACATTATTCATGAAAAATATCTGAGGGGCCATGACACTGAACTTCTATTTAGAAATATGACATCCCCTAGGACTCAAGGGTCACTGATTTGGAGGAGTTTTATCAAAATCCTTCCCTGGTGGCGCTTGTGGATGACATGGGAGTTTGGGAGCGACCACAAGATTCTAATTGGTACAAACAATATATCTGGAGTTGTCGGGGAGCATTTTATGAGTCTTCATACTTTAGAGTCTATACAATCCAAAGGTTATTTCTTCCTATATCAGGCCATCAAACAATGGTTGGCAGGCTTCCCTATCTGGTGTTCGACAAAGGACATTGGTTTGACTGGACAAGGTGCATAGTAATGGTAGGAGTATATTAGACAACTTTGACTAGCTGGCTTGTGTCATCGGGACAGTGGTGACCACTACAAATGGGGAGGTAGGCTACTTAACCATTCGATCGTTGTGGCAGATGCATACCAATTATATATAAGACAAGCATTGGATCTTCATAACACAACTTGGTTTTATAAAATTTGGAAGTGGCAAATCCCACTCAAAATCATCTTATTTGCGTGGTTGGTATGGAGGAATAAAGCCTTGATGTGGGACAACCTACAAAAGAGGGGGCATATGGGTTTGGAAATTTGCACTCTGTGCAGAGAAAACTCAGAACCTGGGTTGCACATTTTCTTTCTATGCCCCATTACTGGACATACAAGGGAGCACATTTCTCTCATTCTAATGATTCCTGACAGAAGGTCACATGGTATGGAGAATTGTATTGATTAGTGGTCTGTTGGATGTGGGAACTACAAGGAGATACCATTATACATTATTTTGGAAATATGGAATGTGCAAAACAAGCGCATATTTGAGGGAAAACTGATAAATAAAAGTATGATATGTCAGAGGATTCGTGGTAGGATGTCATTGTATTCCAAGGATTATGATAAGGTCAAAGAAACTCCACATCACAAGAATCCCCATGAGATCCTTTTACCTGCAGGATTGTTCAATGGGGCGACTCAACTAGGCATATGCAGGTGTGGTGCGATCTTGAGACTAAATGAGGGCTCTCAGTATGAGATATTCTGGAATGGAGGAACTGGCACCAACACTAGGGCAAAGATATTGGCTTTGTGGGGCTTACTCTGGTTCGCGAAGGAGAGGCAGATTGATAATTTTCATGTATTTGGGGACTCTAGATCCATTATTCTAGGCATCCAGAGTCTTAATGAAATTGACCCTCCCTCTCTTTCTGGACGGATTGAGCAGATCAGGCTCCTTATGGAAAACATCAATATTAGATCAATTTCTCACATTTACAGGGAGGCAAACAAGGAAGCAGATGCAATGTCGAAGGAAGGCCTTCGGGTACCTTTGGTTTTATGAATTTCAGATTAATTGTGGAGGGTGCCATCAAGGAGGTGGGCACACTAATATTACCTTAAATGATAGGCCTGTCATATGATTTTTTGATATCAGATATTTTGGAGAATGTTTTTTGTTCTAGGTAGAGCATTGGCCTATATACTGAACTTTGGCCACTTTGGTAGATGTTGTTTTTATTTACTGGTTTTTGTTGTTTTACAAGTTGTTCTTGTTTGATACTCTTGGGTATATTTTATCACACAATATGGAAACTTTTGGATGACAATTCTGAATAATGTACTGGATCTTAAATTTCTCTAATAGAAATGCAACATACTTTTCCTCTTAAAAAAAAGGTTATCTAAGAGTTGTGATCTTATATGTTGGTGGTATTTTTATGAGATCATTTTCATGTAAAAAATGTTATTGTCAAGGATTGTTCACATTTGGGCTCAACTACAAATTATAATGCCTTTTCTTGGGATGCAAATTTTAATGATATTTGCCTTCATCGAATTATCCATGCTGATGCACAATATACTTTTCAAAATTTCCACTCATGAGTCCTTTCATTACCAATGTAAATTTAGGGAAAAAACCAAAATGATTAAACCATTACATAATAATAATAAAAGAAATCCTAGAGATACACGATATAAACATGGTACCCACGTACCCAAATAAGTAGCACATTGCAATGTCTATTGTACACTAGATTGATCCTAAATGAGTTTGAGGCACCGACAGAGGAAATTTAGGGGTAATTTCTCTTGATTTTTTCCTTTGATGGCATCAAAATTAATCTACATTCATAGAACTTCAACATTATAATGGAATTTGAAACTTTTCGAAATACCTATCAAAACTGATAATCATTATATTGTATTGTCATCCATCTCGATGGTTTCAAAGTGGAGGAATAAACTCACATGACCATTTTTACTGGTGGGACCCAATTTGGAAAATTAGGGTTTGAAACCTTTTGGGAGCATTTTGAGGCATCAAACGACATTTTTTGGGCGGTAACACTTCGTTGCTTAAGCATTGCACCTTTTTGTGTTATTGTACACACATAAACCTTTCCAATGTGCAAGAATCACCTCAATTAGAGTTTATGTACAAAAGTTATGCCACTTAGAAGTTGATCTTCTTGTTTTGACCACCATAATTCGAGAGGATGCCACGTTAGCCAATTATTCATGGAAAAGGGGCGAGCCGCATGATCATGATGAAGATGACTCTAGAAGAGTCCATATTGTAACTCAATAGTAAGAGTTGAAAGATTCAAATATAATCAATAGTAGGCTATCAGGTTATGTTAAAACTGTGCCACTAGGAGGAAAAGGGGTTCCATTCTATTCAAGCGCATTTTGTTTCATAAATGAGTAGAGTAGCTGAGAGTGGATAGAGAGAGGGAAAATAGAGATGATTTTTGCACTGTAGCAGCCCACAACCCATATGCCTCACTTCTCTGTACTTGCATTGATTTTCCATTCAGAGAAAGAGAGCAGAGCAACTTCACCTTTGAACTGGGTTTTCTCCCTAAAGGATTTTTTAGGTTATATTTTGTGTTAATTTGTGGCTTTTGAGTTTTATTTTGATGCTCTCTATTTTTTGCATAATTATAATTTGCATGCATATGCAATAAGAAATAATTTACATATTCATAAATCTAAGGAGAAATAAACCCTCATAGTGTAGATTTTGGATTTAAAACATAGTTTATTAGACCTGTTGTGACAAATTGTCTAGTGGAATATCCACGACAATTTACAGATCATATTGGTATCATAACAAGTTTCATTGGGTATATTGTGTGGAGTTGCAAAGTAATCTAAACGGTTAATCCAATAGTCACAAAACCCCAATCATGGCCTGCGAATTTGTAAATCACTGTCATGACCTTGCAGAGGAGAGGTTTGTGTGGTTGGAAGCACAAGTTGCAGATATAAACTGTAATGTGAGCCTCATCATTGTAGCCCTGACCAATAAGCTTGGGCTATTTGGAGAAGATAGGGGTTCTAATGTAGATATTGGACTGGAGGGGAAATCAACAGATCAAGAAGAATTAAAGAGAGAGATTAAGAAAGAACCCAAAAATTATCAACCCAGTTCAAGTGTTGTGAACCATTCACAGTCCTAATCAGAATGGAAGTGAAGGTTGATATCAAGTCGTATCAATGTGAGATTGTCACCCTGAAGCTAAATCATTGGCTATAGAAATTAGAAGTTTATTTTAATGTTCATCATATAGAGGAAGAACAAAATATTTCGTTTTCTTAGCTTAAATTAGAGGGCCATACCTTTTCTTAGTGGGAAAACCACACAAGGACCTTGAGGTTGGAGGGAGATCCTCCAGTGACTAAGTGAGATAATTTCAAAACCCTCATAAATTCACAATTTTATCTTATCACGTATGTAGAGGACTGATGGATCTGGTGGCATTACTTTAGGCAGAAGCAAGGGCAGAGTGTACATGAGTACACTATAGAGTTTAGAAATATGTCCATAGTGTTGAGTGTCTCCTTAAAGAACCTAGATATACTCCTCAAGTATCTGGGGCATCTACACAACCATCTGTAGAAGTAAGTGATGGTATTCAAACCTAGATTGGAGGACGAGGTTTGTGTACAAGCATTGTACCTGGAGAACATAGGCCAAAACAAATGACAATCAAGTAGGTTGAAGCAGAAGGAGCATCATGATGCTTTTGAGGAGGGGAAGAAGAAGTGGAAAGAGGGAAAAGATGAAAAGACAACAAACATAACACACCAGTACAAAGATCCCAACAACCACTGTAACATTGACAGACATATAGAGAATAAGTGTTGGAAGTTGCATCCAAAACTCAACTCAAAGAACAAGAAGGAATATGCAAAGAAGAAGAACCTCATGGAAACTGATTCAAGCAACTCGATTGAAAGAAAAATAGACATGGATGATAAGATCATTTATACATGAGTACAAAAGGAGGTGAATCTGAGTAGCTTTAAGCAACATGACGAGAAAAAATGGCCAAATTCTAACATATAAAGATACAGGTCAACAAGATAAAGATCGATGCTCTATTTGATTTAGGATTCAAAAGTGAATTTCTTTGCAGCAAAGCTGGTGACAAAATTGGGATTGGAAGTTCATGATAATCCAAGCCCATATCCATAAAGTAGAACTAATTTTAATTTACTTTCATGATATGGGCTTGGATGCTCATTTTATTGATGAAGTAGAACTAGATTTAGTTTTGTTGAAAACATTGAGAGGGGGGTAAATCAATATTTTCCTCAATAATCACAACTGGTTAATTTAATTCTTAATTATTCAAAGCATTAAGATAAATTTAAACTTCAACACATCAAATGAGCAGTACAAAATGTTTGGCTCAACAAAAATCTCAGTTATGTATGATGTATATACAACAATTTACTAGGTAAACTTGGAAGGAAGTACAAGACTCCCCAAGTCCGAAGATATGTAGACTAAGTCTGTAGGAGTCTTCAATCTCCTTTACAATCAACCCACTGCTACCACAACTGTCAACTACCACTGCTGCTGCTGTTGCTTCTCTTACTTCCTTTCTGCTGGTATCAACATCACTGTACTGTTGTCCAATATTTTTCTACTGCTGTTACTACTTTATTGTCCACTGTCACTATTGCTGATTTTTCCACTACTACTAATTCCATTGTACCAACTTTCTGCTGCTTCAACATCAATGTCATTGCAAAATCATTTACATAGAGTAACTATTATGCACCCCATTCACACCCTCTTCTTCCGTGCCATGTTCATATTCTCTTGTCATACTTTTGCCTGTGCCATTGCCACTTCTTAAACAATTGATCTGTTCTAAAACCATTAATAACTCCTGCTTACAAACTTTCTTTTAGGATCAATACATGAGATAATTACTCGCTCTTATGAAATCTGCTGTAGTGATGAAGGACCCTTACTAATTTCTTTCTAAGCCTTCCAGACCTGTAATGATAGCAATAAAGTGTAATGTTAAAGCTGCACATCATCAGAGGTACACACCACTATTCGCTATTGTTTCAAGGGTTTTTGTAAAATCATACTATATCATATGTCATTGTGTTACATCTAACATATCATCCCATCATAGATTATTTTCAGATAAATGGTTACTATAGTCACCTTCCTGCATTATTTTCATGCCAAGGTTTTTCTACTATTGTTAGCGAACTGTCAATAGTCAAGGAGATACTACATTGCCGTCACATATCATCAATCACATCCTTTTCAATAGAAGGGCCCTATTGTTGCTAGCAATGCAAACAACACTCAATGACTTACGGAAACAATGCAAACTTCTACAAGGAATTCAAAACAAATTATGTCTCTTGATTGATACTATCAGGGCTACTAATCAACAAGTTCAACAAATCATATCTTTGCTTATGTCATGTACTCTGTCCTGCACTGGAAATTCCTTTGCAATAGTGTCAACTCTTAACTATCGGGTTAACCACTTGTGTTACTACCAAGTTCATGTGTTATCATCTTCAAAAGTCACAAGTTTCTTTGTAGGGATATTGCTATTCCATGTTATGTTAGGGTTATAGTCATGTTGACATGTTTCAAAGCAAAAAAGTTCAAGTCTCTGTTATCACTTTTCATACATTGAGATCTCTATAAGGTTTTAGGGTTGTTATGAGTTACACAATGAGCAGAATATGCGCCATGACAATGTAGAAAATAATTGCAATACGAACATACAACCTTATGCCTTTATACTAGTAAAACATTGTCAATGTTCATCAAATTCAAGTCTATATATATATATATATATATATATATATATATAGACTTGATGAATTTGATGAGCAGTGAGAATCAGTGAGAATGATCTATATTCCAGTCATCCTGTCATGCCACATCAAATTCATGGTGCTATGTCAATTTTCACAGTCACATCAGTATAGACACAATGTTTATTTCCATTGTAGAAATTCTTGAAACTAAGAGATTAGGTCGAATAAGTGAGTGTAAGATGCCACATTGTTTTGGAGAATTAGGCGAAAGCTTCCAAGATTCAACCTCAGGATTGCAGTCAAATTTCACATCTCATTCAAAACATGTCAAATTTCCTGGATGCAAAGCACACTGCCTTGGAAAAGGGACTTTATGCACATGGATTTTGTGACACCCATGAAATAGGGTTTTGGTGTTTCATATAAATGCAGTGAGTAGACAATTTATCAACGTGTAGATTGCATGAGGTTCACTCAAGATTACCCAAAATTCCTACCCACCAGAGGTATGCTTCAGAAGTTTCTTCAACAAATGTACCTGAGACATTTTACCCCACATAAAACGTCTAAGCATAAACAATAATCATTATGCCCTAGCCATAGATGGATTTCAGAATTTCCTTTAGATCATATTTCAAGTGTCTAGATCCACATTTATTTTAGGAAGAAGGCGTCGCAATCATCAAAAGTTTAAGTCTGAGTAAGTGTCGAGTGCCAAGAGAGTCACTATTCTTGAAAGCTTCAATGTCCATGAAACTCTATGAGGAAATGCTTCTTGAATTTTATAGTGACACTTGTAAACAATCAAAATCCAAAAAAATCCACTCAAACGAATCCCACATGTATAAACCTTAAGATTCAACAAAATCCATTACCCATTTTTTTTTAACCCTAAACCTTCATCGTCAGATCTATAAGAGCTTCCATAGGGCTGTAGACTGAAGAGTTGAATTTTTTTTCTCAATAGACCATGAATAGAAAAGGAACACCCATTTATAGAGGCTAAGAAGCCCCTTTTTTGGTCCAACCTTCTATAAAGGAAATACTGATGTTTTTTGTTTTGTTTTGTAAGTCAATCTTCTATTAATTTCGGAGAAAGGAGTACATAGAGATGTCGTCAAAACAGGTGGTCTCACCCCGACCAGATTTGTTGACCAAAAATTTCACCATATGAAAAAAATACAAAATGGCCTCTAAAGGCAGAAACCAAAACCGATTATGCCATAGGCACCAGAACACAAGTAAAACAAAAAAACTCTAGAAAGCATACTAGTCACCAGAAGTAATGGATGTAGGGTTGTCTGGTGCAGTTCTAGGAGGCGGTGGAGGGCATAAGTCACACTCGACGTGCCCTTCAAAGTTCATTATCCAGATCTCCAACTTTTCAACTTTCTATGATAGAATATTCTAACATCTCCACACCACAACTACATGCTCCCTGAGTTGACTCTGGAAGTAGTGAAGCTTCTCCAAGGTTGACATCTACAGCGCATGTTCTTCTCTCCGGATGCATTCAACAACATCCATTTGATTCATTAGATTAAAAATGAGGTCTTGGCAGCGTTACCGACAACAGTGGTGGTGGATTTTCCCTCCTTGAGCTTCAGACGCTCCCGAGCCGCTTTTCACTCCACCTCGACATCCACCACTCCGACTCCTCTGTTTGAAACTATTCTCCACGCCCCCTCGGCTCATCCCCTGTTTTCCACCTCTCCTAACGCCTCCTCCTCGGTAGACCACCATCCGTCCTCCATCTCTACCACCTCGTGACCTGCCGACACCTTGCGGTGAGCTCCCCGCCATTTTTCCACCATGACAATTTCATAATAGAGGGCTTGTTATCATAAATCTTTTCAATGCAAGAATTAAATCAAACAACAAAGATTCAACCATCTCTTATAACCTGTTAATTTGACTGAATTCAGGCTCGTAGATAAGAACAAAGGTAAACCATTCCTCATTATTTACACAAGAATTAAACTTTTCCTCATTCATTTCATAGGACATGACATCCCTTGTTATTAACATAAACAATTTCAAGAACATTATGAGAATTTATATAACATTCACATACACAAGAGTTCATATAAGCACTTATCTTATAATGTGAAGCTTGGAAAATGAGATTGAGACTTAAAATCTCCACCCAACCTCAGATTGACTGCACTATAGGATTTCTTCCAGTGAATAACCTCCGAGCCAGATTTCAAAGCTTGGAGAAAGGGTGCTCAACAAAAAACTTCTCACACAGTCAACACCACTGGGAGTCCAAAGATCCACCTATCTCCACCCAACAACCAAATAATCATTGGTCTTGAGATTAACCTTCTCCACCCAACAATTATACCTTAATACCCCAGTGCCTCCACACTAGGCCGAGAAACCAGAGGACATTGGAACATTGCAAACTAGCAACCTAACCTTGAAATACATAGAGTGGACCACTTTGTAAGAATTTGGAATGCAAAGGGAGTCAAGGCCTCCACGCAAACCAAACACTCTGAGGTCCTTAAGTTCCTTCACCTAAGATCATTTCCTCTTTTATTTATCATTGCAACAGTGTTTCCCTAGCCCGATTTCAGGCTCCCATGCTGCTATTCCTTGATTTCCTTCATGCACACTCCCTTGAGGCTGAGTTCTCCCTCAGTGTGTTCATTCCACTTCTTGTTTACGACTCTGTTGTGTGCTCTTGGCCCAATTCTATGGGTTTTTCCCTTCTGTTGTGTGCACCCCTTCTTTCCAGTTCTATGCCACACTATCCCTAGGTATTCTACTTGTGCATTATTTTACTCTGTGTTCCTCGAAACAATGTTTCTCTCGAGCTCCTGAAGAAGTTGTCGTTCTACTCCTAGGATTTCCTCCTTGCACCATTCCCACAATTTGCTTCCCTTCCTTTGTCGAGTCCCTGTGTTCCCATTTTTTTTTCCCCTAAATGCTATCTCTCTCTAGCCACCTCTCTCATCATTCCATTGCCATTGTAGGTGGTTGTGGTGTGTTATCAAGCCGTTTTCCTCTGATTTCAATTGTGTGTGGTCATGGGTGAGTTATCATTAGCTCCCCATACCACTCTGTTACTGCTCCTACCAACATTGTTCCATTTCATTAATTTATTTGTCCCTTTTTGCTTGTGGAATTTCCCAAGAGGAGTATGGGAACATCGTCTCTTCCTTTAACTCCTTAAATGTGCAGTAAACTCATTTAAAGGCCCACCAATCGACCCATGACCGGTATTAAATAGCCACTTCCTTCCATTCCCAAGAAACCTCCTCACCAATATCTGAAATTTGTGTCCCATCTCTCAACCAATTAATGTGCTTATATTTTCCATGATTTAATTACTGTAAATATTTACAATATTATTAAGAAGGGATTTACCCAAAGGGGCTTTCACAATGGCCTCCATCTTGGAAAGACCTATCTTCAACCCTCTTCCACCTATCACATACCTTAGATAAACAAAACACTGTTGTGCAAACTCACACTTCTTAAGATTTTCTAGAAGCTAGTACTTATTTAATATCTCTAGCACTTGCGTCAAACATGAGATGTTCTCCTCCCAGGTAGCACTGTATACTAGTATGTTATCCAAATAGACAATAACGAATGAATCTATTGAAGGACATAGTATATTATTCATTAACCTCATAAACATTGTTGGTGCATTGCATAGGCCATTTGACATGACTAACCACTCATACAAACATGCATAGTTTTAAAGGTGGTTTTTCAAGTATCTTCTTCTCTAGCTCAAACCCGGTGATCCTGAGTTTAATTCTAGTTTGGTGAAGTATTTGGCTTGCTACAACTGATCCAACATATCATCTATCCTTGGCAGGGGGTACTTGTTCTTGAGCGTAATTTGATTTAATGCTCTGTAATCAATACACATCTTCCATATCCCATCCTTCTTTGGCATAATGATGATGGGTGATCCATATGGTGAGGTACTTGTTCGAATAATACCCGTTGGAATAAGGAATTACTGAGAGGGGGGTGAATAAGTAAAAGTGAGTTTCTTAAATATTTTTCCTGAATATGCTTTCAATCCTTTTTTATTTTTTGTTACTTATGAGTGCATTTATTCATAAAGAAAGTAACCAACAAGTTTAAGCATTCATATGTTCATACAACCAATCACATGAGCAGCGTAGACATTTTGACACTGGTATTTTCACGTGAAAACTCAGAAGGAAAAAACCACCAATTTGTTGTTTGTTTATGATGTGATTTAAGCACCTACTTAATTACATCAGTTTGTTTGCATTAGGGAAATTTTGAGGTCTAAAATTG
Source organism: Pinus tabuliformis (assembly GCA_031772625.1). Taxonomy (NCBI): domain Eukaryota; kingdom Viridiplantae; phylum Streptophyta; class Pinopsida; order Pinales; family Pinaceae; genus Pinus; species Pinus tabuliformis. Next base: position 444,328,630 of record CM062816.1, on the reverse strand, counting down.
GTCTTCTAAGGAAAATATACAATCAAAAATCAATTTATGAGAACCAATCACATTTTAGGGGATGCCATCATCCCGAATGGTTGAGGTGGCATTGCCTGAGTTAAATGTATTTACTTGTCACATTCTCAATGGTGGATAAAAACCCATGGTTAACCATGGTAGTGCTCTAAATACTTTTAAAGTCATAAAGTAAAATACTCATAGTAAATGTCATTTCACACTTTTTGAATAAAATATTAGTATTGTGATTTCATAATTTTTGAAAGAAACAATGCATATCCCAATACAATTTTCATGTTTTACACACATTTCAATAAATATTATATTTGTATATTTTCATATATTTATTTTTAAATTATATTTTCATCTCATTTGATTTAATATTACAATTTCAGATTAATTACAAGTTAATATCTATATACATGAAATCAATTTAAAAAAAGTAACCTTGTAATTTTATGATAAATCAAATCTATGAATAATATTATTATAATATTAATATCAATACAAGCATATATTTTTTTTTTTTGTAAGCTCAGGTATTACTCATTCTATTACTGAAAATTTTTCAAAAAGATACATCGTCCAAACCATAGAAGCCCGCCCTCAAGGGGAAACCGGGTCAAAAACCATCTGTAATTTTTCAGTCCAGCCCAGAAGTAATAGGCTCTCATTCTAACCAAAGTGGCTAACACAGCATAGCAGTTTTGAAACTTACAACAAACCCTATTCATGACTATATTTCTGTTCCTACTATTCATCTATAAAGACACGAAACAAAATCAGAACAAAACAGAGAAACAGTATTCAACATATCTCCCGTCATGCATTTTCCTTTTCCACTGGCCGGCTGGCTCCTTGCGCAGGATTCGGCTGGCTGTCTCTTTGAACAGGATCCTGACGTTCACTCTTCAGAAGGTGAAGAATCTCATCCATTTTATCCTCCTGTCTTGACAAGGCTGTACGAATATAGCCTAGCTCCTTGCTCATATCCGGTTTCTTCTGAAGTAAATCAGCCATTTCTTTGGCAACCTGTTCCAAGGCCTTCGCCATCAAGCCTTTCATTACCCAATACATGTGAAGGGACTGCTTGAACAGAGTCCTGCGACCACGAGTGTGGCCCGGGTCGTGGAGGATTGTTGCCCATTCTTCCATCTCGTCTGACGATTGCTCCTGAATGGCCTCCTCTTCAAGATATTGCATTATCCTACGAATATCAGGGTCAGCATTGTTTTGAAAGGCCTTTTCCGCCTCTCGAATTTGGTGCATCACTGTTCTTTTAGGCTTCGCAGATTGCTGCTGTCGCTTTCCAGAATTTTCCCCTTCCTCGTGCTCTGTCGTGCTCTGGTTCCTATCCCCCTTCTGCGTTTTGCTTTGACCACTGCTCAGTGGACGACCCCTCTTGCGAAGCCCCGAACGTCTATCATCAGAGGCATTCAGCATAGGCGAATTTGTCTCCGGCTGGGGCGTGCTACCTTTCGAGCTCCTCTTTTGCATTTCCTTAAATCTTTTCCCAGAGACTCCAACGTCTTCCTCTTCTGGATCATCATCTATATCCCAAATTATGAATGGGGAGTCTCGTTCTATGGGGCTTTTGCCCTTCCCTTGCTCCCGATCTTCATCAATTGCATTCCGCTCCCCTACACCACGGCCTCTCTGTCGAGTTTCCATACCACCTGCAGTCCTGTCGCTCTTCCTTCTCTGATTATTTCCCCCCTTTGAATGCCTCTGCTGGAGACTATGGAAATGTTTCTGAATTATCCCGCAAGGGTAGTTGTTTCTCGGTCTCTGTTTCTCTTGACTTCGGAGATTTATAATATGGTGAACATAGGATGAGGCCCGAATTTTAATTCCCGGCTGCTTCCCATCCGGATCCGGTACCCCACTACCGTCGGCCGTTCCATCCGTAATCACGTCCACTGCAATGTATCCTGACGCCTCGTTAATCTCCCCTCTCAGCTGATGCCTATTAATTATCGCATCAAATGTGTAATCTTTGGTACTCATCCCCTCTGCCGCCATAATACCTCCTTTTAATTCCTGCTTCATCATTGTGTGGATTTGCATGCCACTTAGCACCTTATTCAATCGAACCTTGGCCATGGTTCGATCGTGCCTCTGCCAATTAATAATCCCTTTCATTGATCGAAGTGTGATCCCCGATAACACCATCATGATCAACCTTAATGAGCGTAATCAGATCTTTCCACTCTCTATTTGCCTCCGCATTCCTCCACTGACTATCTATCCTGCTTTGCTGGCCTCGGCTGCCCCAGTTGGCAAGCCAGTCCGCAGTTTTATTGCCATTTCTTCTAACATGATTAAAGATACAGTAGTCTATTCTTTTAATCATATCCGCTATCTCCTGTACGATACCTGCTGTGCGCCAGCTCTTAGTCACCTTTTCCCACCCCTTGCCATTCTTGAGTTTCTTTACCATTTCAATGGCAATTTGGGAGTCGCCCGTAATTTCCAAGTTGGAGTACCCATTTCTGATAGCAATTCTCAATCCAGTATGGAGAGCCCAGAACTCGGCCTCATTGTTGGTCATCTTCCCTCCCCAGTCGGCATATATCCATCTTACTTGTCTGTTGCTGTCACGGAATATACCCCCGAACCCTGCATCCCCAGGGTTGCCCTTAGAGGCCCCATCGAAATTTAGTTTTATAAATTGTCCCCTAGGATAGGTAAACTTGTCTGGGCTTTTAATCCTCATGTCCTGCTCTCTCCTTAATTGATAATGCACCATCTCAAATTTAAGGTTGAGTCTGTTCAAAATTTCTTGCTCCCTTGGATCTGCTTTCCAATCCTCGTCCTGCCATCTCTCTACCAGAATGGTTTCTCTCATCGCCTCTACCACCCGCTCCCAGATTACCTCAGGCTCCTTATTGACACTTTTGAAAATTCTAGCATTGCGTTCCTTCCATGCCATCCATATTACAAAACCTGATACAAGATTCCAGGCTCGCTGTATGACTTTGCAGTGGAAAGTTTCTTCCCTCCAATGGAAAACCATTTCGAGAAAATCTCTAACCTCCACCCCAGGTTTATTAAAGGTGCGCTTGGTATTAGACCAGAGTTGATTAATAAATGGGCAGTGGATCATGATATGATCTCTGTTTTCTTCGTGTTTTCTACACAGATAGCAGCTCGAAGGTCCCGAGAAACCCCGTTTCTGGATGCGGTCCCAAGTTAAGATTTTGTTTTTCGAAGCTAACCAAGTGAAAGTGGTCACTTTGGGCCACCAATTTAGATCCCAAATTTTCCTCCAATCCTGCTGGCCATCATTGTTATTGTGAGAATTTACCAAATAATAAGCTTCCTTAGCTGAGAAAAGGCCTCTCATGGTATTACCCCAGCGTAGGATATCTTTTCCGTCTCTTACTCTGATTTTCCTTGAGTTCATTTCCTTTTTGAAAGCCGTCTACATGTCAGGACTAAGATTCTGATCCCACTCTAACGGGTCCTTCCAGGATCTCCAACAGTCATCCATGCTGGCAGGTTTCCAATAATCCTTGACACTTGTTCTATTCCCCTCAATTCTTCTTCTGATTTGATGAAGATTCTGCATATTGTTCAGTCTTTCTCTTTGCTGCCATTTGTCATCCCAGAAGTGAGCCTCATTCCCTCCTCTGATTTCCCAGAACGCATGCTGCTCGACAATGTTTCTATTTTGGCTGGCCAATTCCCATACAGCGGATCCGCGAGGCGTTTCTTCTTGTCTTAGAATGTCTACCTGTGAGTCTGGCATTCGGTATTTTGTTCTCCATATTGATTTCCAGAGGTCATTTCCCCCTTGCAACCACCTCCACCAAAGTTTAGCTCCCATTGTTTGATTGAGCAATTATGGGTCTCTTAATCCTAACCCACCTCTCTCTTTCCTCTCTGTAAGCTGATTCCAGGCCACTAAGGCCCATTTCTTCTTTTCCTCCGACCCTCTCCAAATGAAATTTCTGATAATTTCTCTAATCTTCCCATAATCTCCTCTCGGGGCCGCCATAATTGAAAGGGGATAAATAGGTATAGCTTGAAGAACCGATTTGGCTAAAACAATTCTGCCAGCAATATTCAGGACCCTAAAGGCCCAGCTCGAGACTTTTTTCCTCATTCTATCTAAGATTCCCTGCCAATTCTTTAATCTTTTTGACGTGAAGTCCAGCATGTTACCCAGATACTTGGTAGGTAGTTCACCCGTTTTGAAGCCCAGAATTCTAATAAGGTGAGTCTTCACTTGATCCGCCGTGTTGAAGATAAAAACACACGATTTATCCCGGTTAATTTCAAGTCCCGATGCCTCAGCAAACAGGTCTAGAATTTTCTTTAGATGTTTGACTTCCTTAACAGTTGGCTCTCCAAAGAGCATTATATCATCAACAAATTGTTGATGCGTTAGAGGAAGTCTGTCTCCCCATAAGCGAAGTCCTTTTAATCTGTGAGCTGCTCTTTCCTGAGTAATATACCTTCCTAGACCCTCTGCTGCTAAGATAAACAAGAAAGGGGACAACAGATCACCCTGACGGATACCTTTGGAGGCATTAAACGTGTTCGAAGGGTTTCCATTGACTAAGATTGAAAAGTTAGGGGAAGAAATGAGATTGTGGATCCATGTAATCCATCTCTTGTGAAAACCGAAACATTCCAGAACTCTTTCCAGGTACCTCCAGTTAAGCCTATCGTAAGCCTTGGATAAATCAAGCTTGATCATCATTCCCTTTCGTTTTTTATCTTTGAGTGAGTGAATAACTTCTTGAGAGACAACTAAGCCATCCAAGATTTGCCTCCCCTCCACAAAACCAGTTTGCTCCGCCGATATTAAACTTTCCAGCAAGGGTTTTAATCTTCTAGCAATTAGAGAGGTTATGATCTTATACACTACATTACAGAGAGCTATCGGCCTAAAGCCATTAGCATCCTCCATATTTTCTCCTTTAGGAATTAGAGTAAAGAAGGTTGAGTTAAGAGCCGGCCATACCTTCTGCTGCATCCTTGACTCTTCTACCAAATCCAGTATGTCTTTTCCAAGAAAATGCCAGCCAGCCTGGTAGAAATCTACTGTAAAGCCGTCCGGGCCCGGTGCTGTGCCCTTCCTCATTGCTTTCACTGTATCTTCCAGCTCTTCCAAAGTAACCGCCCTCATTAAGGCTTTGTTCTGGTCCTCCGTAACTAGTCTAGGTATAGCAGTACAGATCTCCTGGATAGCTCTCACTCGATCTACTTGAGGTTCAGAAAGGATTCCTCTATGATGATCCACTAGTGTTTACTCAATTTCCTTTTGCTCCACCAACCTTATACCATTATTCCCTTTAATGGAAAGAATTCTGTTTCCCTGTCTATGCTTAACCATTGCCTGATGAAAAAATTTTGTATTTCTTTCCCCTTCCCGAAGCCATTTAATTCTAGATTTTTGTCGCCATAGAATTTCCTCTTGCTTTCGTCTTTCTTCCATTCTTCCCAGCAGAATCCCTTCTTTGGTGATGCTTTCCTCAGCCCTGCCTTCCAAAATTATTTTCTGTTGGAGATCCTCCATTTCCTTTCCTAGTTTTTGCTTATCTTCCAAGATGTTGCCAAATTCCTCTTTGTTCCACTTCTTAATCTTCATCTTCAATTCTTTCAATTTTAAATGAAACGTGTGCATCTTTCCTCTACCCTGCACTCTACTTTGATTCCACCATTCTTCTACCTTTTTTATGAAATTCGGATCCCGTAACCAGAATGCTTCAAAACGAAATGGCTTCTTACCCTGGATTTTTTTAATGTCGATTTCCAATCGGATTGGCCAATGGTCCGAGCCCAAGGAGGGGATAATCTTGGCCTCGACAAAGATATCCTTGTTCAAGATGTCTTCAGATATTAAAAATCTGTCCAGTTTTGAGGCAATTTGGTTCTTGCCTCCTCTTCGATTATTCCATGTATAGACTCCATTGATGGTTTTAAGATCTACTACTCTTAGGTCCTCTATCATCTCATTAAATTTATCCATGAACTGATCCAGCCTTCTAACCCCACCTTTTTTCTCTTCCAGGGATCTGATTAAGTTGAAGTCTCCTCCAATGATCCAAGGTTGCCCAGAAAAAAGTTGTCGGATAGTTCTTAAACTTCTGATGAAGTTTTCTTTTTCTCCAGGGTTTGTGGGTCCATAAACACCTGTAATGACCACCTTTTCCTTGGTCCCCACTATCCTGCCCAGCCCGGTCAAGATTCCATGCATGCTAGTCCAATTATCTAGAAGGATTTCATTCGGGTTCCACAATATTGCTATTCCCCCAGCAACTCCTATGGCATCCTGTCCCATAACTTTATAATTCAATCTATTTTTTTCAATGATTTCTTCTAACTGGTGTACCCCAATTTTAGTCTCCTGCAGTATCAAAATGCTAGGTTTTTCTTTTTTGAGTTTATCTCTCAAATATCTTTGCTTTCCCTTACTATGCAAGCCCCTAATATTCCAGCTGACAATAATCATTTAAAACTTTTGGAAGGAAGGAAAAAATACCTCTGACAGAGGTATCACTTTACCAGAGTTGATCAATGTTTCACCCACCGATTGGATAGTTTCATTTAACGTTCTCCGACCTCTTTTTCTGCTACTTTTGCCAGCATTGCCCATTTCCAGCATTTCTTTCTGCTGCTCACCAACCTCCGTTATTTGTTTTTCCAGGTTTTCCCCTTTCCGTTCCTTGTATTTCTGGAAAGCTTCCTTGAATAACTGTTTTTGTTTTTCTGGTATAAATCTATTATCCAGATACTTCCACTCCTGGAGTAGTCTCTTCATTAACTTTTCCTCTTCGGCCTCATTTTCCATTTGGTTTTCAATTTCCATATGCGATTCCACTGTTTCTTCCGCCTCTTTTTCCTCTGTTTGTTCCTTGTTTGGTTTGTTTGGGCTTTTTGCTTTCTCTTTCTCTTCTCGGGAAATCTCCATGGGCGAGTTCTCTGGATCTTCATCATCATTCAAATTTATTTCATACCCTTCCGCGTCATCTTGCAGCGCCTGGAACTTATTTTGACTTTTTATTGTATTGGATGTTTCTTGCGATTTGGGTTTCAGGTTTTCCTTATTTTGCCGTTTCTTTCTATAGACTTGCTGGAAGCCTTCCTCTTTGTCTGCTGCCCTATCTTTATCTGACTTCCCCCCTTCCTCCTTATTCAATGGGCATTGCCTATATAGGTGGCCGTACTCATGACATTTCCGGCATCGAAAGGGGATGTGTTCATAATCAATCGGCTGCGTCCAGACTTCATCATGGTATTCCAATTCGATATTTTCCGGGAGTGGTTCAGCCAAGTTCATGAAAACACAAATTCTGGCAAAGGCATTATACTTTCCTCTTCTGGTGGCCTCTGCAGTCTTGACAAAGCTACCTATTGAGTTTCCTATTCCTTCCAAGATTTCCGGATCCCAAAACTCATCGGGTAACCCAAACAGCCTAACCCACACCGGGGCATCCATTAGTTTTTCTTTGTCAGGGTTATACCGCTCTTCCCAATGCTTCATAAACAGACCTGCATTGTTCAGGAAGTACGGCCCTTCCTCAAAAATTCTGTTCTTGTCTTCCAGGTTCGTAAAGATAGCAGTGAAGAAACCCTGCGCTCCCAGTTTAAGATCTATATGACCCCGGGGTTTCCATCACTGTTCTATCCATCTATTTAACTCCTTTTCTGAAGGCCAATAGCCGATAAATTTGCAGATTAATGCATGATCCTTCATATAGCTATTGTATTCCTCCAGTTTATTGAAGGGAATGACATACCTGGGTTTTTTCTGAGCTCGAGGAAGGCATTTTCCTTTCATTCGCTTCTGCCATAAGTTGCCCATTACCGGGGCCAGGTTTTCCTTGTTTCCGTTTGGAATCCCTTCTGAACTGGTTTCTCCCATCACTATATTTTTGAAGGAGGGGTTTGCACCCCCCCCCTTGTCTCGTCCATCCCGTTCAGTACTGTCGGCTAGGTTTTAACCCTAGTTCTCGTATTAAAAAACAACGAAGCTGCAAAAAAATCGTTTCAGCCGAAAGAACCGCAGACCCTGTCTGAGGATTCCGTCCCCCGATTGAGGAACCGTCCCCTGGCTGCGGATTCCTCTGTCAATCCTGCGCACCTGCGTAAACCCTAACCAGAGGCGCCCGCCTCATGCTCCCATCCTTCTTTGGCATAATGATGATGGGTGATCCATATGGTGAGGTACTTGTTCGAATAATACCCGTTGGAATAAGGAATTACTGAGAGGGGGGTGAATAAGTAAAAGTGAGTTTCTTAAATATTTTTCCTGAATATGCTTTCAATCCTTTTTTATTTTTTGTTACTTATGAGTGCATTTATTCATAAAGAAAGTAACCAACAAGTTTAAGCATTCATATGTTCATACAACCAATCACATGAGCAGCGTAGACATTTTGACACTGGTATTTTCACGTGAAAACTCAGAAGGAAAAAACCACCAATTTGTTGTTTGTTTATGATGTGATTTAAGCACCTACTTAATTACATCAGTTTGTTTGCATTAGGGAAATTTTGAGGTCTAAAATTGGTCTTCTAAGGAAAATATACAATCAAAAATCAATTTATGAGAACCAATCACATTTTAGGGGATGCCATCATCCCGAATGGTTGAGGTGGCATTGCCTGAGTTAAATGTATTTACTTGTCACATTCTCAATGGTGGATAAAAACCCATGGTTAACCATGGTAGTGCTCTAAATACTTTTAAAGTCATAAAGTAAAATACTCATAGTAAATGTCATTTCACACTTTTTGAATAAAATATTAGTATTGTGATTTCATAATTTTTGAAAGAAACAATGCATATCCCAATACAATTTTCATGTTTTACACACATTTCAATAAATATTATATTTGTATATTTTCATATATTTATTTTTAAATTATATTTTCATCTCATTTGATTTAATATTACAATTTCAGATTAATTACAAGTTAATATCTATATACATGAAATCAATTTAAAAAAAGTAACCTTGTAATTTTATGATAAATCAAATCTATGAATAATATTATTATAATATTAATATCAATACAAGCATATTAAAATTAAAGAAAAAATGTATAATAGTTTGTATGATTTATGGTCTTTTTTTTTAATAGATTGATTTTACAAATTCTATTTAATTTCAAGTTATTGAATAATATGTAAAATTATGTTATTATAACATTTGTAAACAAATCAATGTGATAAGCATTATAAAAAAAATTATAATGTTTTTCCAAAATAGAAAATAATAATTTTTTATTATGTTAATTACAATAACAGTTTTATTAAAATATTTAATGATTAAAAAATGAATATAATTATTGGTCCTACAAATTCGCTTATATTTAACTTGAAATTACAAAATAATATGCAGATTGTGTTGTGATGTTTATATTAAAAAATCAATAATATTGATTTTTTACATATATATTTTGCATTTAATATATATATATATATATTTTTTTTAAATTTAAACTAGTGAAAGAATATATTACATTATTTGATTTCTATATTGTAAATTAGTTACATGTTATTATATAATTTGATTGTATAATTTAAATAACATAAATTTTAATTAATAGTATATTATACAATTAAGAATTTATGAATTTATATTTATAATTTATTTTAAGTTATTTAAGTACAAAGGAGAAATGCATTAGTTGTTCAATGATAATGACTTTTTTTTGAAAAACTCATTCTTATTTATAGTCACATCAATACAATTTTTTTATTAATTTATTTTGGTACAACTTTTCAATTGAATTTAACCATGGTTACATTGATTATGGTGCAAAAAATGAATTGTAAATTCATAAATATTATTTTATTGGTTTAGCCATTATTTTATTATTTCCTTAGGAGACCCATTTTAGACCTCAAAATTCTCCTAATGTCAGCACCCACTCACAGGAGGCACCAACCTGCTTAGGTTAGCAATCACCAACTTGCAAGGATGAACAAACCTCTTCTAAATGTAGACACCAACCTGGTCTTGCCATTGTTCTACTATTTCATACAATTTTCAAATTGAAAACAGAGGCATATACAATTATAAGTAAAATACCAATATGGTTGGCTGCAGAAACAACTTCTGCTCTCAGTTCACTGCTGTTCCATAAACTCCCTTTGGTCTCATGCAGCTACTCTTTACTCGCTGCTCACAACAACATATCCTTAACACTCTGCCTTCTCTCACACAGGCTCTCTGTTGTACACTCTTCAACTCTGCCCTCGTTGTTCTTCTCACAACACTCAAATTGCTCTCACTGCTCAAGCACTCTATCGGCTCACATAACACTCATTGATTTTGCTTCTAAGCACTTAAACAACATACTCTACACACCCCACATTGCTTGATAACAATCGATGGTTTTGATTCTCTGATGCACGCTACATAAAGTTGTGTCTGATGCCTGTGTTCATACTACCCAAGTGTACTTCGACATGGCTCCTGCTGCTGTTGCATCTGCTGGTTGAAATATGTCATAGCATTAAACACAAAAATGAGCTTTTGAGTTCTTCACTGACTCACTATGTAAGCCTCCATACTGAGAATTTAATCTTAGGTGGCTTGCACACTCTACCGTGACTTCCATCTTATTTATTGCTCCACAAGGCTTGACAACACATAGGAATGACCACTATGTTTCTCATTTAACTCTAGTAGACGTGAAAGAGAAACAACTAATTTCCTTCTCCACTTCTTCAGTTCTTCTCTGTGAAATGTTGTCTTCATTGCCTTGTCTTAGTGCCTACTGCAGATTTAGCTAACTCCATCAACCAACTCTGCCTATCTACATATAATTCTTCAGTCGTCGAATCATACATCCATTAAAATTGATGTATTGCTTCATCAGAGCTCCAACATATCGTAACTTACACAATTGAAATGCAATGATATTGCATAGCTCCGATATCCTTAGCTGCCTTAGACATTAACTCTTTGAGTGTTTTCTTTCTCATACGACTGGGCCTGTGACCGTCAACTTAGCGCTATATCAGAGTGCCTTTGTATCGAAACTTCTAAGGAGTCCCAATAACATCTTAGCTCCCTCTATTTAGCCCTTGGTTCTTTTGTGCTCCATATGACCATGTGCCAGATAATATCAGAGCTTCCTTTATTGTAACTTTTCAAACGTCATTTTTACTGGAGTTATGATATCCCCATCCTCCGATTTACTGACTTTTGATATGATGATGTCACTTCTACATGTGGCGAATCCTGAGTGGTGACATGTGTCACTATGATTTTCCCCGATTGGGTCACTAAAAATGCCAAAACATGATGCCACGTGTCCACCATGCTGTCACAAAATGCTAATGTCAATTGCCACATCAGCTTCTTGGAGCCAATGACATCTCGCCATGTTTCCTACTAGAGGAGAGAGAAAGAGTCATGATTAACATTTGGTTTTGCAACAAAATTATCTTTTAACACTACTAATCATCCCTCGATGCTTTAACAATATCGACAACACTGGATATCGTAACTTCCTAAAATACAAATGTTAAGAAGTTCCACTATTCTGATATGCTCTGACCTCTGATATTTTGATGGACTTCGATATTCCGATATCACCTGCTTGATGTTTCGATATCGGGTCCCGATGTTCTCAGACCTCCGACATTCATCCTTCCTCTCCATTGACCTCTGATATAGCCCAGTCTGATGTGCTGACCTCCGATATTTCAACCTACTTAGGACTTCAAGTCCCTGAACTTTGGAAGACCATAAATTTTGATTTAGGAGTCCATTTTTAGACTTCCACACACCATTGGAAAACTCTTTCAAAGAAATTTCCAATGGAGAGGGTCCGATATAGGCTTTGAGACCATATTATACCTATAAAATGGCTGCAAACTCTCTGCCATTCTTTTCTCCTTGACTCTTCTTCTTGTGCTTGGAATCTTGAACTCCCAACCATCATAGTCATCATTTTATGGCTTCTCCAGTAAGCCTGCTATTGTGATGATTCTCTACATGAAGCCTGCAACTATCATATGATTCTTCCTGAGACTGTACTACCAATCACCATAGTAGTAATCATTTTATGGATTTTCAATAAGCCTGCTACTATGATGATTCTCTACAAGAATCTTGCAGCTACCATGGGATTTCTCGTGGACTCCCAATCACCATGCTGATTCTGTTGACATCAATGCCAATACAGTCACAACAACACAATCACAACCACTACCCATCCAGACACTTCCAATTGTCCAACAATCTACCCCTTTGGCATTGATGGCAACACCATAAGCTCCCCCAAATATAGGCACAGTCTTCTCCAATGCCCCTGTAATCATCTCCCCCTTTGGCATAAATGACAGAGAATAATTCTTGAATATTCCCCTTAAACCATTGCAACCTACTCTTCCATGGATCCCACATGCTAAGTAGCTTCCAACACCTACCAAAATGAAGTCATTTGGAAGGAGGAGTCACAACTCCTATCTGCTGCCTGAGATATTCAAAGGGTTCTCTTTCCAGTGGCTTAGTAAAGATATCTGCAAGTTGATCTTTAGTGGCCACGTATTCAAGTCTGACAACATTTGTTGCAACTTGTTCCCTTAAGAAATGGAACTTGATGGGAATATGCTTAGTTTTTGAATGCATGACTGGATTTTTGGAGATGCTGATGGCACTTGTATTATCACACATAATTGGAATATGACCAGTTAGCTCTACCTGCATATCTTTTAAGGTCTAATTCATCCATAGAATCTGTGTGCAACAAGTATCAACAACAATATACTATGCTTCAACAGTAAATAAAGAAATGGAGGCTTGTTTCTTGCTGACCCATGACACCAAGCATTTCCCCAAGAAGAAAGCTGCACCAGAGGTTCTTTTCCTATCATCAATACTACCAGCCCAATCAGAATCAATGTAGGCCTTCAACTTAAATTCTTCGCTCTTAGCATACCAAAATCTATATTCTGCTTCTTCTTGAAGATATTTGAAAATCCTTTTGACAACAAGAACATGACTTTCACGCAGGAAGGCATGAAATCTGGCCACAAGAACCACAACTTGCATGTTGTCTGCCCTTGAAGCTGTAAGATACAACAAGCTTCCTATCATGGATCTGTATTTAGTCTGATTTACTAGTGGTGTTTGATATTCCTTACATAATTTGCAGCCTGTAGTCATAGGTGTGCTCACTGTCTTGCAATCTAACAGCCCACTTCTTCTGAGTTTCCTTGAGATATTTGGATTGGGATATAAACACTCCTTGTGGACACTGACCAATTTGCAAACCCAGGAAGAAGCACAACTCTCTGATCATGGACATTTCGAACTTTGTCTGCATACATTTTGCAAATTGATGCCCCAATTGTTCCATGTCACTGCCAAAGATTATATCATCCACATACACTACTACAATTAGTAGATGGTCACCTTCAGACTTTATGTATAAATTGTTGTCAACTGTACCTTTCTTAAAGCCTTGTTGCTGAAGGTATTTATCTAGCCTTTCGTACCAAGCTCTGGGAGCTTGTTTTAGTCCATATAGATCCTTTTTCAATTTGCATATGAACCATTCATCTGTGGTGAGTATAAATCCTTTTGGCTGCTCAATGTAAACTTATTCTTCCAAATATCCATTGAGAAATGAAGAATTCACATCCATCTAATATACCTTGATGTTTTTATGGCAGGAAAGAGCAAGAAATATTTTGATAGCTTCCAGTCTTGCTACTGGTGCAAAGGTTTCCTTGAAATCTACCCCTTCTATTTGGGCATACCCTTTGCAGACCAATCAAGCTTTGTTCCTGATTACTTGACCCTGCTCATTCAACTTGTTTTTGAAAACCCATTTGGTTCCAATAACATTTTTCTCTTTAGGCCTTGGAACAAGCTCCCAAGTGTCATTCTTTTCAATCTGGTCAAGTTCTTCATTCATAGCTTTCACCCAGAACTTGTCCTCACTTGCTTGGATGATATTCTTGGGTTCAATCTGTGACAACAGAGCTAGAATTGCATAACTTGTATTTCCAACAAGTTTCCTCCTGGTTTGAACACCATGTCATTGATCTCAAAGTATCTGACTCTCCGAATGTTCTTTTTGTAAATATCTGGAAGGTGTTTTTGGCCTTGGAGTTGTGCCTGCCCCCTCACCTTCACTATCTGAATCTGTTTCTTCTAGATTTGCGGACCTCATTTCTGGATTGTCTTCATCATCTGAGTTCATATTTCTTTTAGAGGACTTAGGTTGTGAAACTATTTCATCTGTTATGATCACATCAATGCAATCCTCAATCCTTTTTGTCCGCTTTTTATATGTTAGGTCCTTATAATACTAGTGTAACCCCATATTGTTATTGCTGTGCCCATGTAGTCCCCATATTGTTATTATTGTACCCCATAGAAGCCCACTATTGTTACTGTTGTGCCCTTACATTATGATTGTTATGTAGGCTCTGAATATATTGTGACCCCTTAGACTCCTATATACAAAAATGAGGTTTTTTCATTTGAATCATCCAAGAATTTTTCATTTATGTAATTTAAAGGAGGTTTCCCCCTTGAAGAGGATAATTAAGTCGTTGATCTATCTATTTGTGAGCTGGTTGCATAACATTTGGTATAAGAGCTTTGGATTCTAGGGTTTCACTGTTTCAAACAGGGCATTGTGAAATTTTCGATATAACTATTTTTCTACGAAGTTTTAGAAGATGAAATTACAACCACATGGAGTTGAAATTTTGATGAACTTTGTGTATGAATTTCAAATCTTGTCTCACTATATTTTTGGAGATATGATCCGAGGAAGTTAGGGTTTTTACAGGCTCCGAAATTTCATCTCAAACATGTGACCTAGGGAAAATCGTCATAAATTTATCTCTAATGATCTGATTTGAATTTCGTAAAAAGTGAAAAAAAAGGATGGACTATATTTTTTTGGTTATAATTTTCAGATCAAAAAAGTGACGCGTGACACTCTGTATAAGTTCGCTCTACTGAACCAGTCTATAATTAAGTCATCGTGGGAGATTGGTCATAACTCTTTCTTGAAGAATCCAATCTTAGTCTGACTTGTTGGGTTGATAATAAGATTCAGAGGGCTACTACAAGATTAAATTTAATATCTTTAAGATTCATAACTATAGAGATACAACAACTACAATATCTAGCTCCTAAAAAACAAGAAACATGTGTGCATTTTTAATTTTTTGCATAAAATTTTGCTTGAAAAATCAGTTTGAAGTGATTCAAAGGGCATAGTGAAGCATAAATATTATTGTTTGATTTCAAAATTACTCGAAAAAAAAATGGACACACCTAGTAAGCAACCAGAAATCTCTTCTATGACACATGAATAAGAGGAAGAAATGCAACATGGTATATCAAAATTACGAGACCAAGTGCAACAATTTTCGCTCTCGCAAAGAGTAACCAAAAATTAAATGGAAGCTAACCTGGATGGTTTGAATAATGGTTTAAAATCAGACATGGATGATTTGAAGGATGACATGGAAGCTAAGATGGATGGTATAGAAGCAAAAATGAAAGGAAACATGGAAGATTTGAAGAATGGTTTAAAAGAAAACATGGAAAGTTTGAAGGAAGGTTTGATCCAGATCTTGGGGGGAGGCCCCCAAGATCTGAAAAATTGAAATGCCAGAAGAAAGAGATAACTCACAATAAACAAAACCACAAATAAACCTTTTATTAAAATAGAGAATAACTGTAAAAGCTACATTGTGGTGGACAATATGTCCTTTTACAAAATGTGACTTGTTACTTATAGTCTTTTTTTTTAGTTAAAATACCATGGATAAATTCCATGGGTGGGTAAATTCCATGGGTGAATGAATACCATGGATAGATGCTACTTACAATACCATGGGTGGATGAATACCATGATTGGATGCCACTTACAATAGCATGGGTAGATTCAATGGGTGGATGAATACCATGGGTGAATGAATACCATGGGTAAATGCCACTTTCCATTTAGATCATTCCTCCCTCCTTAAGAAGCAATGGTCCCCATTGCATTAAGTTCTATCTTGAGAAGCCTGTGTTGAATATGAAGAGCCACTACAGAGAAGGGTTTTGTGTGGTTAACCCATATCCATGATGAATGAAGATTTGATGATAGATATACCCTATAATGTTTGTGACCAATTGTGATACTGACAGTATGCGGCCTAGAAAATGGACTTTGATGAAGTGTGGGTTTTTGTATGACCCACAACCATGAAAAACGAATATATGAGGATAGAGATACCATGTAATTCTTGTGACCAACTGTGATACTGACAATGTGCGACCTAGAAAATGGACTTTGATGAAAAGGATTTTGTGTGGTTGACCCATAACCGTGATGCTGACTGTTGTTGAAGTAGCAGATGCCTACATAGCTTGGGGTGGGAGGGCACGTCTCCAAAGAAACCAAGCTGGATGATGTTATGATGAAACTGATGAATGTGAAGCAGATGCCTACAGAAGAGGGGTGGGAGGGCTCATCTCTAAAGGGAACCTACTCCGAATGCTACTCCAGATATAAAAACTAATTGAAGCATAACTTGGTCAATATAACTCATAATATTTATTATAACCTGTTTTTTTAAATAGAACGAACATTCTGCATATTCCTATTTGATTGAAATCCCCATTTAGACACTCTGGAAACTCAGATTCGTGCTGCAACTGTCCTACCATCACCCAAGTTCTGAAAAAATATCCGATTTTAAATCAACGATATCTCCTCATCTCAACTTCGATTCAACCAATTTTTTTGAAATTCGGTGATTTTTCAAGAGGAGCTCATATTCACAATCATTTTTTCTCAAATTCTACATAAAAACTGCAAAAAATGAAGGAGAGTCACCATCCATGAATTTCCGTTAGAAACATTTCTGCAACACAATTGATTTTAAATCAACGATATCTCCCTCATCCAAACTCTGATTTGGCCGATTTATTTTTTTAATTTGGATATTTTTCGCGAGGAATCCATATTTGCTATTTGTTTTTGTAAATTTTGCACTAAAAGTTTCAGATCTCTACAAACTCACTGCCCAAAAAATTCCTGCAAAAAAATGATTTTTTTTTTCTTCTTCCTGCTTTGCTGAAGAAAGTGGTCTATGGGGGTCATAGCACGTGCATGAAATTTGTTGAAGATTGATACAAAACTTTGAAACTAAAATATGTGTCAAACCCTAATTCCCATGGAGCCGTAACCTGAATCTGATACCACTGATCTAGATCTTGAGGGGATGCCCCAAAGATCTAAAAAATTGAAATGGATCTTGGGCAGGGAGGTCCCCAAGATCTCAAAAATTGAAATTCCAGAAAAAAGGGAGAGAACACACAGTAAAAAAAACCACAAATAAATTTTTAATTAAAATAGAGAATAAGTGTAAAAACTACATTGTGGTGCAAAATCTGTCCTTTTACAAAATGTGACTTGTTACTTATAGTGCTTTTTTAGTTACAATACCACAAATAAATTCCATGGGTGGGTAAATACCATGGGTGAATGAATACCATGAATAGATGCCACTTACAATACCATGGGTGGATGAATATCATAGGTGGATTCCACTTACAATACCATGTGTAGATGCCACTTTCTATTCAGATCATTGTGGACAATCTGTCCTTTTACAAAATGTGACTTGTTACTTATAGTCTTTTTTTAGTTGCAATACCACATGTAAATCCCATGGGTGGGTAAATACCATGGGTGAATGAATACCATGGATAAATGCCACTTACAATACCATGAGTGGATGCCACCTACAATACCATGGGTAGATTCCATGGGTGGATGAATACCATGAGTAGATATCACTTTCCATTCAGATCAAGGTTTGACAAAGTTGCTACACGAAATGCTTCCTAATGACGAAAATCTATTACATGAAACTCATGACAAGAAAAAAAGAAATGTTAATCATGATTTCATAGACTTTAACGTTGGATTGAAGACCCACCATATTCCAAAGATTGATATGAGGAAGTTTGATGGCAAGGATCTAGTAACATGGATACTACATATGGAACAATATTTTGATCTCCATAATGTACAACACACACAAAAGGTATGCAACCTAATCAATTTGTATGGTATAGATGGCTTTGTTCTCGTAAACACTTGTCACTTGGTAAATTTTTATAGAGGAAATGATAGCGCATTATGAGGATACAAAGAACAATGCCTTATTTAGCCAATTGATAAATATCAAACAAAAGGGTTCAATGGCGGAGCACATTGAGGACTTCCAAAAATTGAATATAAGGGTAAATGATATTCCAGAGGAGCATAGAGTTGATGTTTTCATAGGGAATTTAAAGGATAACATCCAACATGAGGTTTTCCTTTGGGAACCTGATTCATTGGAGAAGACATTCATGTTCGCAAGAAAAATTGAAAGAAAAATTATGACAACAAGGAAGCCTACCACTCACAATTATAAAGATGGAAGTGTTGTTGCTCCTATCCTTCCATAACTTACAAGGTTGAAACCTCAACAAATGGAAGAAAAACGAGCAAAAGGGCTTTGTTATAGTTGTGATAGAAAATACATGAAAGATCATAAGTGTATTGAGAAGAGATTATTCTACATAGATTGTGAAGATGAGGAAGAAAAAGAACAAGAAACTTCAAAAGAAGAGGATATACACCATGAACCAACCCTAGAGAAATAAGAAATGAATCCGACCATATCTTGTAATTCATTGGCATGAATTACCACTCAAACTCTTGATATATAAGAACATATCAAGAAGAAAAAATTAATAGTGCTGATTGATTCAGGTAGTACCCATAATTTTATTCATTGTAAGATAGGCAAGGAATTGAATTGCTTCCTATATCCAACACCAGAGTGCCAAGTGATGGTTGCAAATGGAGGAACTATAAATTGCTCTAGAAAGTGCCATAATATCAAGCTAGCTATGGGATAATATGTATTGAATAGTCCAATGCCTTCCATTCCAATGGGTGGTGCTGATGTTTGTAGGTTTTAACCCTGTACAGAAATTACCTGCATACGAATTCTTAAACAAAGAAAATAAACAATGCGAGAGCATAACCCATAAAACACATATGCACAGAGATTTTTCCCTGGATCCCAAAACTGGGACTACCAGCTTGATTTTTCATTATGTTCCTTTCAATGTTACAATACATATTTATACATGCCGAAGCATCCAATACCATGGACCGAAATCCATCGCGTCCAATACCATGGACCGAAAACCATCGCGTCCAAAAAAACATGTGCGAAAATCATGCACAAAACCATAGGTGGGTCCGCCCAACCTAACATATGGTCCAAAACCAAAATTTTCCGAGGCGCTGCCCCGGACCCCATAAAGTGGGGTTACGGGTGCCCTTCAAACCCCTTATTAACTACGTGGAAAGAATATAACACAACCCAACAATCTCCCACTTGTTGTTTTCTTTCCACAGGGGGCCACAGGAGAGCTTAGTCATTTTTTCAGCCCTGAGATTCCCATTGCTTCTCTACACCAAGAGAACTTCTCAGAGCTCACAGATTTTGTCAATGCATCTGCAGTATTCTTCAAAGTGTCCACCTTTACCAGCAACACCTTTCTGTCTTCTATCATATCCCTCAAAAAGTGATACTGAACATCAATGTGCTTTGTCTTTGAATGATAAGCATGGTTCTTTGCCAAGAAAATTGCACTTTGGCTGTCACAGTCTATTCTTATAGCTCCCTGTACTAACCCCATACTTGAACACAATCTCTGCAACCAAACTGCTTCCTTTCTTGCATGAGTGGCTTCCATGTATTCTGCCTCTGTAGTTGATAGTGCCACTACAGATTGTTTCTTACTCATCCAACTGACTGCACCTCCAAATAGGTTAAACACATACCCACTTGTAGATCTTCTCTAATCCAGATCTCCAGCCCAGTCTGCATCAACAAAGCCATGAATATCCAACACTCTGTCCAATACTGGTCTTCCTTGGTAGCACAAACCATAATCACTAGTGCCACGCAAATACCTGAAAACCCGCTTCACTGCTGTCGAGTGCTCCTTCCCAGGTTTTGACATAAACCTGCTCAATACTCCCACTGCATGTGCAATGTCTGGTCTAGTACAGACCATTGCATACATCAGGCTACCCACTGCACTTGTATATGGAACACGAGACATGTCCTCTTCCTCTTCTTGTGTCTTGGGACACTGTTCAGCAGATAACCTCACACCTACAGGAATAGGAACCTTCAACGGTTTACTATCCTGCATATTAAACCTCTGCAGTATTGTCTCGACATACTTCCTCTGGTTTAACTAGAGCTTCCTCTTTGACCGATCTCTTTTAATTTCCATGCCAAAAATATAGTTTGCAGCACCAAGATCTTTCATGTCGAATTTGGAGGACAATTGGGTCTTCAAATCTTGGATAATTTCTTTGTCATTTCCAACCAGCAACATATCATCCACATACAAGACCAGATAAATAACACGGTCACCAATTAATTTAAAATACACACAATGATCTGCTTTGCTTCTGGTGAAGCCAAGTCCCCGTATAAATGTATCAAATTTCTGATACCACATCCTTGGTCATTGTTTTAACCCATACAGAGACTTCTTTAACTTGCATACCAGTTCTTTCTTACCCTTCACCGCAAAGCCTTCAGGTTGCTTCATGTAGATTTCCTCTTCCAAATCCCCGTGAAGAAATGCTGTCTTCACATCCATCTGTTCTACCTCAAAATCAAAAGCAGCAACAACAGATAAAAGTAATCTAATAGAAGTTACCTTGGCAACAGGAGAAAAAATATCACCAAAATCAATTCCTGGCACCTGGGAATAACCTTTTGCTACCAACCGAGCTTTGTATTTCTCCACCTTTCCTTCCGCATTTGTCTTCTTCTTGAACACCCATTTGCTGCCAATGGGTTTCCTTCCAGCCGGCAACTCCACCAGATCCCAAGCCTCATTTTTGTGCAAATATGCCATTTCATCAACCATGGCCTCTTTCTAGACTTTTCCATCCTATGAATCCACTGCTTCCTTCACTGTTCTGGGATCATCATCAGTAACAGACGAAGCAAAAGCAGATGGACTATACCTTTCTGGTTGCCTTCTTTCTCGAACTGATCTTCTCACAGTCGGAGTTTGTGGCTCTTCATCTTCTGATTCCTCCTCTGTTGTAGAGTCTGATTCTTCCTCCTTTGGCTCAAACTCTATCTTCTCAGGTTCCTTTGGTTGGACTTCATGTTGAATAACATCTTTTACCTCTCTAAACACCACATCTCGGCTGTACACAACCTTCCATGTGACTGGGTTCCAAAGCTTATAACCCTTTAAACCATCCTTATACCCAATAAAGATGCACTTTTCAGATTTACTATCCAACTTGGTTCGTTTCTCCTTTGGAACATGTACATATGCATCACATCCAAATACCCTCAGATGTGAAAGAGAGGGTTTCTTACCAGTCCATACTTCTTGTGGAGTCTTATCCTCCAACGCTAATGAAGGTGACCTGTTGACCAGGTAACATGCAGTATCCACCGCCTCTGCCCAGAATTCCTGTCCTAACCTAGCACCACTGAGCATGATTATTTCCCTTTCCATCAACGTCTTGTTCATTCTTTCTGCGACTCCATTTTGCTGAGGTGTATATGGAGTAGTCTTCTGCCTTGCTATACCACACTTCTTACAGAATTCTTCAAATTCCTTGCTGCAAAATTCTCCACCATTATCTGTCCTCAACACCTTTATCTTCTTCTCTGTCTGATTTTCCACCAGAGCCTTAAATTCTTTAAACCTGTCAAAGAATTCAGATTTCTTCTTAAGGAAATATATCCATGTATTCCTTGAGAAGTCATCTATAAATGATACATAGTACACAGACTTACCCAGTGAATGAATCTTCACAGGTCCAAACACATCACTATGCACAGGCTCTAATATCTGTTTTGTCCTCTTACCACCAGAGGGGAAACTCACCCGATTTTGCTTCCCATACACACAATTTTCACATAAATCAAAATCCAGAGAGCTATCATTCATACCTTCTACCATACCTTTACCATGAAGTATTCGAAGGCCCTTCTCTCCAATATGTCCAAGCCTTTGATGCCACAACATGGTCTTCTCTCCAGAGACCACTAGATTTTCTACTCCATTTTCAGGAACCATAGAACTATTGCACCCATCAACAACAGTGCTACCTTGCAGCTTGTACAGAGTTCCAATCTGAACTCCCCGCATCAATATCATTGCTCCTCAAACCATCTTGCAGGTATCTTTCTCGAACACCGTCTTTACACCTGCATCATCCAACTTGCTTATATAAATCAGATTTCTGGCCAATGCAGGAATATGTAGAACACCCGGAAGTGTTCTAACCCTTCCACCTTGCAACTTCAACTTTACTTTTCCCCGACCAATGATTCTAGCCTTCCTATCATCTCCTAAGAAGACATCACCACCATCGTATTTCTCATACTCGCAAAACCACTCTCTATGGGGAGTGAAGTGAAAGGATGCACCTGAGTCAATCAACCATGCCTCATGATCTACATGTGTACTTGAAGAAGCCAAGTACACATCGCCACCTTCATCTGAGGTGGTTTTCGCCTCTGCAGAAGGAGCATCATCAGATCCCTTTCCTTTATCAGGAGCTTTAGATTTACAATCCCTTCTGAAGTGCCCTTCCTTTCCGCATTTCCAGCACACTACCTTTGTAGGTTTTCCTGGAGATTTAGATCTCCCTCTAGATTTATATCTCCCACTCGATGACTTATTTTTGTTTCTGTTCTGGGACCGTCCTCGTACAGACAAGGCATCACCATTCTGGTTGTCCATATTTTTCCGTCTCATCTCCTCCGTCAGCAAGGCTGAGACTATTTCATCAAACTGCAAAGCAGTTGCATTGCTACCTATTGCAATAACTAGACTATCCCACGAATCTGGTAGAGAACACAACAGACTGATGCACTTATCTTCATCTGAAATTTTAATATCAACAGATAATAACTGACTTACCACAGTATTAAATGCATTCAGATGCTCTGTCACCGAGTCTCCATCTTTCATCCTCAGGTTATACAGCTTTTTCTGCAGGAATAGTTTATTCACCAGAGACTTAGATTGGTACAAAGTCCCTAACTTGACCCACAAAGCCTTTGCCGTAGCTTCCCCTGATACATTCAGCAATACTGAATCTGAGACACACAATCGTATTGTGCTCTTTGCCTTCCGATCCAACTTCTTCCATTCTTCATCGGTCACTCCCGATGGTTTAGTACCCGGATCTACCGCGATCCACTGATCTTTATCCACCAACAGATCCTCCATCTTGAGTTTCCACAACTCAAAATTCTGACCATTGAACTTCTCAATCTCTATCTTTCCACTGCTCGCCATCTTCTTTCACCACCAGAATCGATCTCGCAGATCTCCCACTGAACAGGGTCTACCACAGGCCCGAGCGAAACCCCTCAGCAACAAAGGCATCCCCTTGAAGCCAAAATAGATCTGATACCAAATGTAGGTTTTAACCCTGTACAGAAATTACCTGCATACGAATTCTTAAACAAAGAAAATAAACAATGCGAGAGCATAACCCATAAAACACATATGCACAAAGATTTTTCCCTGGATCCCAAAACCGGGACTACCAGCTTGATTTTTCATTATGTTCCTTTCAATGTTACAATACATATTTATACATGCCGAAGCATCCAATACCATGGACCGAAATCCATCGCGTCCAATACCATGGACCGAAAACCATAGCATCCAAAAAAACATGTGCGAAAATCATGCACAAAACCATAGGTGGGTCCGCCCAACCTAACATATGGTCCAAAACCAAAATTTTCCGAGGCGCTGCCCCGGACCCCATAAAGTGGGGTTACGGGTGCCCTTCAAACCCCCTATTAACTACGTGGAAAGAATATAACACAACCCAACAATGTTGTACTAGGAGTCCAATGGTTACAATTTTTGGGTACGATAACTTTTATTTTTCAATATATATATATATATATATATATATATATATATATATATATATATTTTCCGGGAAGGAAAGGAAGTTGAATTAAGGGGTATCGAAGGGAAAACAAGAAAGATAATAAACTCTAATGGCATGATAAAACTTCTAAAGAAAGAACAACAGGGCGTAATTGCATAATTAAGCTCACTAGAGGTTCAAACATCGAAATCGTCTATTTCTCCATATCTCCAAAAAGTCTTGGACAATCATTCCAAGGTATTTGAGACTCCCAAAGGTATCCCACCTATTCGTGATCATGATCATGCTATTCATTTGATTCCAGGAAGTGTTTCTCCAAACATTAGGCCTTACAGATATCCCTATGCCTAAAATATTGAAATTGAAAGTATAGTTGTAGAAATTCTAGAGGCCGGTATAATTCAACCTAGTCAAAATTATTTCTTTGCTCCAGTAGTATTGGTTCAGAAGAAGGATGGATCATGGTGCATGTGTCTGAATTATAGGGAGCTCAACAACCTCACTATTAAAGATAAATTTCCCATTCCTATCAATGATGAATTATTGGATGAATTACATGGAACAATTTACTTCACCAAGTTGGATCTTCACTCACGATATAATAAATTTGAATGAAGACTAAAGACATTCTGAAAACAACATTTAAATCTCATGAGGGTCATAATGAAATTTTTGTCATGCTTTTTGGCCTTACCAATGCACCTTCTACATTTCAAGTTTTGATGAATTCTATTTTCAAACCCTTCCTTAGAAAATTTGTGTTAGTATTTTTTGACGATATACTAATCTACAACAAGTCTTGGAAGGATCACGTTCAAAATGTTGATAGGGTTTTCAAACTAATGGAGGAGAAAAAATTATATGCAAAAACCTCCAAATGTTTCTTTAGAGTACAAGAGGTGGAATTTCTAGGTAATATTGTATCTCATGAGGGTGTTAAGGTAGACCCTAACAAAAATAAAGGCATTAAGGAATGGAAAATCCACACAACCATAAAACATCTACGAGGATTTCTCAGGTTGACAGGGTATTATCGCAAATTTGTTAAGAACTATGGGAGAATAACAACACCTCTAACAACATTACTGAAGAAAGATGAATTTTCTTGGACTCCTGAAGCAACTAAGGCCTTTGAACATATTAAAGAGGCAATGTGCCAAACACCGATCTTAGCTATGCCATATTTCAAAAAAACATTTATTGTGGAATGTGATGCCTCCAAAAATGGAATTGGGTTTATTTTAATGCAAGAAGGA
The DNA here is from genome assembly GCA_031772625.1 of Pinus tabuliformis. Taxonomy (NCBI): domain Eukaryota; kingdom Viridiplantae; phylum Streptophyta; class Pinopsida; order Pinales; family Pinaceae; genus Pinus; species Pinus tabuliformis. The sequence continues at coordinate 444,303,398 of CM062816.1, read as the reverse complement.
AGACCCATTTATTTTGAAAGCCATCCAATCAATTTTTTTTTTACACAAACCTATTTGAGAAGAAATTGTTGGCAATACTACATGCACTAAAGCAATGACGACTTTACCTAATGGGAAGACACTTCAAGGTAAAACAGGTCATGATAGTATTAAATACTTTTTGGAACAAAGATTATCTTCAGAAGAGCAGCAAAAGTGGGTCATAAAGATGTTGGGTTATGACTTTGAAATCATCTACAAAAAAGGAAAGAAAAATGTTGTTGCATATGCATTCTCAAGAAAGGATGAGGATGTGGAAGAATTACTTTGTGACATTTCTATTATCCAACCAGATTAGATAACTGAAGCAAGGGATTGATGGAAGAATGATGAAGAAGTGTGGACAATCATTCAAAACTTGCAGCAAGATTCAAGAAAAATTGATACATTTAGCTGGAAAAATGATTCATTATGGTACAAATATCACTTATATATTTGTGAGAATTCCAAACTCAAACAAAATAATTCTTTTGGAATTTCACAACTCTCCCTTAGGAGGGCACTCAGGATTTTTAAAAACCTACCACAGGGTCAAGAAGGAATTTTTTTTAGGATTGCCTTAAATATGATATTCAAAAGTTTATGGAGGAATGTTTGGTTTGCCAACAAAATAAAGTTGAGACAATTAAGACCTCAGGTTTGTTAAAACCTTTATCCATTTCATGTCAACGTTGGGAGGAAGTTTCAATTGATTTTATCACAGGTTTAGCCAAGTCCAAAGGAAAAATAGTGTCATCAAGGTGGTAGTTGATAGACTGACCAAGTATGCACACTTTTGTACATTATCTCATCCATTTAAATCCAGTATAGTTACTACAACATTTATGGAAACAATTCAAAAGATACATGGAAACCCAAATATTATTGTAAGCAACATAAATCCCATTTTCACTTGAAATTTTTGGACAAAATTATTTTCTTGTCTGGGTCTCGATTAGCTCATAACTCATCTTATCATCCTCAATCTGATGGGAAAACTAAGACAATGAACAAATGTTGAAAGGATATCTTCGTTGCTTTGTATCTGATAAACAAGCACAATGGGTAAAGTGGTTACCTCTAGCTAAATGGTGGTATAACACTTCCTCCCATACTACAGCAAAAATGACCCCATTTATGGAACTTTATGGATATCATCCACAGTCCATCACATCATGTTTAAGATAAAATTCTAAGGTTCAAGCAGTGGAAGATCACATCAAGCATCAACAACAAGTTATCCAACTCTTAAAGGATAACCTCACATTGGCGCAGAATCGAATAAAACAACACGCAGGTCAACATTGCAGTGAAAGAAGTTTTGTTGTAGGCGACCGAGTAGTTTTACGGCTACAACCATAAAAAAAAAATGTCCTTAAAGCAAGCTAAGAAGGATAATAAATTATCACCAAAGTACTATGGTCCTTACAAGGCATTACAAAAGATTGATACTATGGCATACAAATTGGAGCTTCCTACATCTTCTTGAGTGCACCCAGTTTTCCATGTTTCATGCTTAAAGAAGGTTAAGGTGACAAACTCCCAACTCAAACAATGTTGCCAGAACTTGACGAGGAAGGAAAAATCATATTGGAACCTGAAGTAGTCACAAAAATAAGAACTCGATAACTACAGAATCAATCAATTTCAGAGTATATCATCAAGTGGAAGAACTTACTCGGTGAAGATTCCACATGGGAGGATGAGAATTTTATACAGAAGAATCCCAAACTACTCAAGTGTTGAGGAAAATACTTTTTTAAAGGAGAGGGGCATGTTAGGTCCCTATAATACTAGTGTAGCCCCTTATTTTTATTGTTGTGCCCATGTAGTCCCCATATTGTTATTATTGTACCCCATAGAAGCCCACTATTGTTATTGTTGTGCACTTACATTATTATTGTTATGTAGACTCTGATTATATTGTGACCCATTAGACTCCTATATATAGAAAGGAGATTTTTTCATTTGAATCATCCAAGAATTTTTCATTTATGTAATGTAAAGGAGGTTTCCCCCTCGAAGAGGATAATTTTTAAGTCATTGATCTATCTGTTTGTGAGCTGGTTGCATAAAATTATAACACTTTATCCTTTACTTTGAGCAAATACACGAGTAATATTCCCTCGTCAACGTGAGAGTCAAAATTTCCAGGATTCTTATCATTCCTTTTGATGAGGCAGTTTCTCCCAAACACCTTGAGGTGTTTAACTGATGCTGGTCTTCCCTTCCACAACTCATAGGGGGTGTTATTACTATTAAGATTGAGATGAGATATGTTTAATAGATACAATGCTTCTTGTGTTGCTTCCCCCGAGAAGGCGTGAGACACATTTGCTTCATCCAACATTGCTCTGGCCATTTCCTGGATTGTTCTGTTCTTTCTCTCCACTACTCCATTTTGTTGTGGATTTTTAGCCACTGAGTACTGCCTCCTAATGCCGTGCACTTCACAGAATTAGTCAGAATCTTTTGAAGTGTACTCTCCTCCTCTGTTTGATCTTAAGCATTTTATCTTTAAGTCTTTCTCATTTTCTACTTGAGCTTTAAATTTTTTAAAATGCTTAAATGCTTCCAACTTTTATTTTAAGAGCACAATCCAAGTGGCCCTGGTAAAATCATCAATGAGAAACATGAAATACCTTTCTCCTTTTGGGGTTTTTGCTCTAGTTGGGCCACAAATATCTGTGTGAATGAGCTCCAGTGGTCTGGATGAGGAGAACTCTTTTGACTTGAAATGAGTCCTAGTCTGCTTGCCAAATTGACATGACTTGCAGATTGAGTTATCGGGCCTTGATAGTCTTGGTAATCCTCTCACGGATCCCATCTTGCTAAATTTTATCAAATTGTCAAAATTCATATGCTCAAGCCTCTTGTGCTACAACCATGCTTCATTTGTTTTTATTAAATAACAGTTAACCTTGGAATCATAAAACACATTTACATTATTGTGGGTTCTAATTGCTTTTCCCACCAGCTTTCCATTCTTCATGTTGTGGATTCATAGTCTTTTGATAGAAAGGTGACATCATAGGGATTATCAAACATTTAGCTAACACTAAGCAGATTGTGCTTGAGACCTTCCACATACAACACATTTTATGTTTTTTTCTTTTGATCAAGACTGACTATGCCTTTACTTGTGATTCTTGATGGAGAATTGTTTCTAAAGGTGACATTGTTTCCTTTGTCCTTTTCTTTAGTGACATGAATTTGATTTTATCCCCAGTCATATGTTTGGAACAAACACTATCCACATACCATATGTTCTCTTGATTATGGGTTGATAGAGCGAGTCCACATTGCATTCTCTTTTTAGTATTTTGTTTCTAGCTCCCCTTATCCTTTTGGATGGCTAACTGTCTAATATTTTAGGACTTAGACATGTATTCAAACTTGCTTTTGCACTCACTTGTTTTGTGCCCAAAATTATTACATTTGAAGCATTCTACTTCGCTTAACAAGGGAGAAGATATTTCGATCTCTAAGAGAATATTTTTGAGATCTAAAATTTCGATACTTATTATATCTAGGTTTTTCATCTCTTTCAACTTTGATTCTTTTACAATCAACAAATTTATGTTCAAATATATGACAATTATAACAATGACCATAAAATAAATACACATGCCTATTGTTGGAAGTCTTATGAGATTGTGCATGAAGGTACCTTGGTTGTTTGGCTGATTGATTCGTTCTCCATTGATGATATCCTCTTTTTGTTAGGATATTCCGACACATAGGATATAGTTAAGTTCAACTTGGTCTAGCATAGAGTTAGGTTAGAGTTAGGTAAAGTGTGTTTCTTTACCGTTGTACATTTTGTAACTTACAATCCGACGGTCACGATATGTAGTGATCCGACGGTTCACTCTCACCTCGGTATTACCGACACTTGATCCGTGGCTTGACACCCGATTGGTCCATGAGTTCTATTTAAAGCGCATGGAGGGTCATTGTTCGGTGAATCCGTGCATGAGAGAAGCTTATGTAAATTTTCATTCTTTGATTAATAAATTGCCTGTAGTACCCACGTTGGGACAGGCCGTGGACTGTTTCCCTCCTTGCACTCTGAGGGTTTTAACCACGTCAAAATATTGGTGTATTGATTTGAGATCTGGTTGTGAGCGGTGTCCTTTTGGTATTCTTTCTGTGGAACTTACCCTGTAAATTCCTACATGGTATCAGAGCTATTTGAGGGCCGCGTCCGTTGGTGATCCAAATCTGAAGCCGGTAGAACTGCATGCGGCTGTCGTTTCCTAGATCTGTTGTTTCTGACTGCTTTCGGGCCGAGAGGACTGCTCTGTTGCGTTCGGAGCATCTGTTCCAGTGAGGAACCCCTTTCGTTTCATGCAAAAAGGTTTCCGGTAGCCCTAGCTGCGTCATTTTTCAGATCGGGAGGTATACAGTGTTTTTTTTTGCAGTTTACTGTTAATTTCTCTCTGCTTATTTCGGTCTCAGTTTATTTAGCCTTTTTTTTTAACCGGATCTATACCTTTCATTTCTGCGTATGCTCTTTGCCCTGCGACTCTGTGCGATCTGGGCAAATCAGAAACAGAAAGGAAGGATTTTTCTCATGCGTATGCTCTTTTCCCTGCACCTTAGTGTGATCTCGGAAAATCAGAAACATTGAGAAAAATATTTAGTTTTTCGGCTAAAGCTAACCTTGAGATTTTTTTTTTTTTTTTTAAATTTCTAGTTTTTTGGCTAAAGCTAACTTCGAGCCGCAAGGTTCGTTTTTCTTTGCATATTCGTGTTGGGTTTTGTGTTTTGTAGGGAAAAAGAGCTTTCTCAAGGCAAGCACGCAAACCGAGGCCCCCCCCCCTCTCTCTCTCTCTCTCAAATTTTTTGTATAGATCAATTGGTTCAAAGCTATTTTTAGAGAGTAGAGGTCTTGGGTTCAAGTCTCCATTTTGTGGGGGCGGATTTTTTCATTCCCGCACATTCGCGCACTTTGCCGGCAACGTCAACAATTTTTTTTTCAAAAAGCCATAACTTCTTCATCCGGAAGCCTTTTTCAGAGCCGTTTTTTTTAAAACCGCCTATTTTTTCGAGATCTATCCATTGGAACACTTACTTTCAGCATCTTCAGCTTCAGTTTTTAAAAAAAAAATGGAAAGTCCATGCCAAGTCATTCTTGACAGCACTAACTACTTCCAATGGGTAGAATACATGGAAGATTTACTTAGAAGTAAAGGTCTCTTCAGAATAGCCACAAACCAAGAGAAGAAACCCAAAGATGAAGACAAGGCGGCAAAATGGGAAAATAGACAAGATCAAGCACGTGGTTTGATAGGGATGTCTATTTCTCCTGATCTTAGATTCCACATTGCAGGACTTGAGACTCCTCATGAAGCATTAGAAAAACTTGCTAAAGTTTTTGGGATTAAAAATGAAATTAGAGCCCATCAACTTGAAAATGAGTTGCTTACTTTGGATCCTAATAATTTTTCTTGCATTGAAGATTTCTTGTCCAAATTCAAGACCCTTAGATATCTCTTGGAAGGTGTTAAAGTTAAGAAAGAAGATGGTAACCTTATTTATTCCATCCTTACTAAGTTGGGACCAGCCTACTCTGTATTTGTTTCCACTTTCCATTCTACAAGGGAAGCTTTCATTTGTCAAGGACAAGACTACAAGGCCCCTTCCTTTGACTCCTTTTGTGATTCCTTAATAAGAGAACAAGAAAAACTCTTACACCTTGGTCTTCTTAATCTTGGAAACTCTTCCACGAAAGCGTTAGCCGCCCAGCAGCAACCAAATTCAAAGAATCCTAAGAAGTCATATCCTCAAAAGAATGGTCCTAAACCATCTCAGCCTCAAAATGAAAGATCATTTCAGCAAAATGATAAGACCAATAAAAACAAATGGAAGAAGACTGATAGACATTGTAACTTTTGTAATCGAGATGGCCACTTAGAATCTAAATGCTTTAAGAAGATGGAAGCCTTGGAAGCCGCAATGAAGAAACATAACATCCATCTGGAGCCTACTTCAACTTCAACTTCCGGAACGGCACTTTCTGCATGTCATCGTCAATCATCTCAGTCTGGTTATGCATTAAATGTATCTTCTTCTTCTTCTCATTCTCATGAGTGGCTCATTGATTCTGGAGCCTCTTGTCACATGGCCAAAAACCAAGCCATGTTTTCTTCTTTAAATGATTGTAACACCAAAAATATATATGTTGGTGATGATAGATCTCTTAATGTTGTAGGGACTGGAACTGTTCATCTAGACAATGGTCAGTTCAATGATGTATTATGTGTTCCAAACTTATCCTGCAACCTTCTATCTGTCTATCAGATAACTCATTCAGGTGAAGGTAAAATTGTTGAATTTTCACCTCATGATGTTGTAATCAAGGATCTAAAAGATCCTAAACAGATTCTAGCTACTGGTCTTGCTGATGATTCCAAAAGGTTGTATAAGTTTCACAACTTTGGGTCATCCCATCTTCCCTCAGTATTTGTTGCTCATAATGATGAAGTGAGCAAACTTTGGCATGAGCGGTTTGGTCACTTAAACTATCGCTCCCTTCAGCATCTATGTAAAGAAAATATGGTGACAGGTCTTCCTATGGTATCTTGCAAAGATGGTGTTTGTTCCGGATGTGTACTCGGAAAACATCATCGGGACAGTTTTGACAAACGTGCCTCTTGGCACGCCTCAGCCCCTTTACAGCTTGTGCACAGTGATTTATGTGGTCCTCTTCCTGTTGCTTCATTCTCTGGCTGCAAGTACTTCTTAACTTTCATTGATGATTTCTCCAGACGCACTTGGGTATACTTCTTAAAACTCAAGAGCGAAGTATTTACCACCTTTTTGGCCTTCAAAGCATTTGTTGAAAAACAATCTGGACATCAAATTCTTAAGCTAAGAACTGATAATGGTGGAGAATATGTTAAAAACGCATTCATCAACTTTTGCACCGAAAATGGAATTCAAATGCAACATACTGTTCCATACACTCCACAACAAAATGGTGTAGCTGAAAGGAAAAATCGCACCTTAAAGGAAATGGCTAATTGTATGCTGCAATCTAAAGGACTCAGTCTTAGTTTTTGGGCCGAAGCAATTAATTGTGCAAATTATATAATCAATCGCACTCCTACTAAGGTTCTAGAGAATATCACTCCAGAAGAAGCTTGGAGTTCCATTAAACCAGATGTAAGTCACTTTCGTGTGTTTGGAAGTGAAGCATGGGCCCATATTCCAGATGAAAAGCATAAAGCTTTAGAACCTAAGAGTGAGAAATGTACTTTTGTTGGATATTCTGAAGATGTAAAAGGTTATAGACTTATTCCATTTAAGTCCAAAAATGTTATCATTAGAAGAGATGTAAAATTTGATGAAAATAAATCGGCCTGCGAGCCTAGTCCGGCGGATGTGCCACCTCTTCCTATCTCTTCTATCTTTGAAAACATTTCTTCTTCTGATGATGAAAGCGAGGATGATAATCCTCCCCCACCTTCTCAGGATCCTCAACTTCCAAGATGGGTCCGTGCTACTCGGGATGCAGCAGGTGATCTTGCCGGTGATCCTACAGATCAGCGACGTACACGTTCTCAGTTTGAAAGAGCCTCTTCTTTACTGGCTCAAGCTCCAGTAAATCATGATCCTGACACTTTTGCAGAAGCTTCAGGCCATCCACATTGGGAAGCAGCTATGAATGAAGAATATCATTCATTGATGACAAATGATACATGGGATCTTGTTCCTCTACCAAAGGGACGCAAACTTGTTAGATGCAAATGGGTTTACAGAACCAAGTATGGACCAGATGGGAAAGTTGATAAACATAAAGCTCGTCTAGTTGCTAAGGGCTTTTCACAGGTTGAAGGCATTGACTACACTGAAACCTTCTCTCCAGTTGCCAAAATGAACTCTATCCGCCTTGTTCTTTCCCTTGCTGCCTCTTTAAAATGGGAAGTCCATCAAATGGATGTTAAATCTGCCTTCTTGCATGGGGACTTGCAGGAAGAAATCTATATGGAACAACCCATTGGCTTCATACAAACAGACTCCAGCCTCGTTTGTCGACTTAAGAAATCCCTTTATGGCCTCAAGCAAGCTCCTCGGGCTTGGTATGCCAAAATGGATAGCTTTCTTTTAGAATCTGGCTTTTCTAGGTGTCATTCTGACAATACTGTCTACACCAAGAAAGTGGGCAACTCTCTTATCATCCTTGTTCTTTATGTTGATGATCTTATTCTTACTGGTAGTGATCCCAACCTTATAAACCATGTGAAGTCCAGCCTTAAAAAGAAATTTGAAATGACAGACTTAGGACACTTACACTATTTTCTCGGTCTTCAAGTCTTGCAATCCCAAGAGGGTATTTTCCTTTCCCAGTCCAAGTATGCTTGTGATATTCTTCGTCATTTTCACATGGAAGACTGTAAGCCAGCCCCTTCTCCCTTTCAGTCTGGAGTCAAACTTTCAGTCTCTTGTACTTCTCCTGAAGTTGATGCTACCTTATACCGTCAACTTGTCGGAAAACTCTTGTATTTAACCCATACTCGTCCTGATCTTTCCTTTGCTGTTGGCCTTGTTGCTCGTTTTATGCAAAACCCCCGTGAAAGTCATTGGAAAGCAGCTAAAAGAATACTTCGTTATGTTCGAGGTACAGTACAGTTTGGGATTCATTACAGTGCCAAAGCAGCTCCTCTGTTAGTTGGTTTCACTGATTCTGATTGGGCTGGTGACCTTGATGATCGGAAGTCTACTGCCGGTTATGTCTTCACTCTTGGTTCAGGACCTATTACATGGGCTTGTAAGAAACAGGCTGCCATTTCTCTTTCGTCAGCAGAAGCAGAGTATCGTGGTGCCGTGGAAGCTAGTAAGGAAGCCTTGTGGCTTCGTCAGATCCTATCAGAGTTTGGCTTTGAGCAGCAGCATCCAACCACACTTTGGTGTGATAATCAAAGTGCCATTCAGCTATGCAAAGATCCAGTCCAGCATCAGCGCAGCAAACACATTGAACTACACATGCACTTCATCAGAAAGCTCATTCATGACCATGTTCTTGAAGTGCAATATTGTCCAACAGATGATCAGGTTGCAGACATCTTCACAAAGGCTCTCACAGAGGCGAAGTTCACTAAACTTCGATATATGCTTGGAGTTCAGGAAGTTGTCACTAAGGGGGGATAGGCTCTAGTGCCTCCTTCCTTCTCCTATTGTGTCATATTTGTAAATCCTTCAATCCTATCCCAAGTTGTTCTTAAGGGGGGATGTTAGGATATTCCGACACATAGGATATAGTTAAGTTCAACTTGGTCTAGCATAGAGTTAGGTTAGAGTTAGGTAAAGTGTGTTTCTTTACCGTTGTACATTTTGTAACTTACAATCCGACGGTCACGATATGTAGTGATCCGACGGTTCACTCTCACCTCGGTATTACCGACACTTGATCCGTGGCTTGACACCCGATTGGTCCATGAGTTCTATTTAAAGCGCATGGAGGGTCATTGTTCGGTGAATCCGTGCATGAGAGAAGCTTATGTAAATTTTCATTCTTTGATTAATAAATTGCCTGTAGTACCCACGTTGGGACAGGCCGTGGACTGTTTGCCTCCTTGCACTCTGAGGGTTTTAACCACGTCAAAATATTGGTGTATTGATTTGAGATCTGGTTGTGAGCGGTGTCCTTTTGGTATTCTTTCTGTGGAACTTACCTTGTAAATTCCTACACTTTTCCCTACTACTCTTTTGTCTACGTCGATTCTTTCTTAATGCTTCTTTGCATAGCTTTGTGGTTCTTCGAATCCTATAGACTTGAAGTTTATCTTCTCCGTAGAAGATTCCTATGTCTTTGAGTATCCCAAACCTGTTTTGATTCCTGAGGGTCTCTGTTTATTTATAATATGATCTAGCTTCCTTGTGCCTTCTGCAATTTTTTCATTTAAAAGCTTCTCCGTCTTTATTCCCTCAAGATCCGTTCTTAGAGAGACAACCTCTGCTTCAAGACTCTGACAACTCTCTTCCCATTCTTGGATCAAGTCTTGAAGAACCTCTTCCTTTCATTTAGCTTCTTCTAGTTTTAATTTCAAATACAAAATATCATCTTTGCATGTCTTTGAGATCGTTTCCTTCCTTAACTTGAGAAACTCTAGTTTTAATTTCTTGTTCTCTTCTTCTAGTTTCTCACATGTTCCTTGTTTTTCTTATAGTAGAAGGACTAAACTATCTTTTCTCTTGATAGCTTCTTCAAGTTTTTATTTTTGATAAGAAAACTCCTCATTATCAGAGTTATACATACCTTCTTCAACACGCTGTAGCTGTTCCTTCAAGTGCTTATTCTTCTTCTTTGCTTTCTTTAACTCATCAAGGCACTGATGAGTTCCCTTTCAAGGTCCACTACTTCTTCTTCCTCTTCAGAGTCCATAATAGTTTGTTTATTGGAGTCTATTCCAAAATCCATAAGTAAATACTTATCTAAATCATCCTCTGAATAATTTTCACTATCTGTCTCTGGTTCTGAGCTATCCTCTTTGGAGTAGAACCCTTTTTTCTTATAGAGATTTTTCTTCTGATGTTTCTCAGACATGTGTCCAAATTTCTGATCATCTTCCTTTTCAACCTTTTCTTTATAAGGGAATTTGGACAAAAAATGTCCAACTCTTCCACAATCAAAACATTTAAAGGGCAACTTCCCTTTATATTTTCCTAAGCCACGCTTCAGTTTCCTGGCTAATTGAGCCAACTCCTGATCAGATTCACAATTGGAGCAGTCTTGATGATATTTGTGCTCCTTGGCCTTTTTGGATACTTTGAATGCTTCTTCCTTAGGTTCAGACTTTTCTCTTCCTACTCTCATCTCATTGGTTGTGAGAGTACCATGCAGCTGGTCCATATTCAGATCCTTTAAATTAGACATTTCTTCAATAGCTGAAACTTTGGAATTAAATCTCATGGGCAGAGATCTGAATATTTTTTGAGCAATCATCTCTTCCTTAACCTCTTTAGCAAGTCCTCTAATCATATTGGTTACTTCATCAACTATGAGGAAGTATTCTGCTACGCTTTCATATTCACTCATTCTCAAGCTCTCAAATCTTATTTGAAAGGTTTGAAGTTTCCCCTGCTTGACTTTGTCATCTCCTTCATGACTCTGATTAAACTCTACCCACACTTTCTTAACAGACTTACAATGCATAGATTTTACAAGTTCTGATTGACTAAGACCAAAGAGAATGGCATTCTTGGCTTTAGCATTATTTCCATATAAGTTTTTACCATCTGCATCAATGGGAGGAATATCAGGGACATTGTAGTCTATTAGCATTGAAGTCCAAACATCTACTCCCAGGGACATAAGATACACTTCCATCCTTACTTTCCAAAAGGCATAGTTTGTCCCATTAAAGAATGGTATTCTACTTGAGTAAGCCTCTTGAATCTCTTGCCTAGACATAATTCCTTATAGACCTACCTTCCAGTGGTTAGACTGTTCCTAAAGGAACTTGGCTCTAATACTAATTGTTGGAATAAGGAATTACTGAAAGAGTAGGTGAATCAGTAAAAGTGAGATTCTTAAATATTTTTCCTAAATATGCTTTCAATCATTTTTTATTTTTTGTTACTTATGAGTGCATTTATACGTAAGGAAAGTAACCAACAAGTTTAAGCATTCATATGTTCATACAACCAATCACATGAACAACATACACATTTTTTTGACACCGTGTTTTAACATGGAAACCCATAGGAAAAAAACAACAATTTGTTGTTTGTTTATGATGTAATTAAAGCACCTATTTAATTACATCAATTTGTTTGTGAGCATGCACTCACAGGAGGCAACAACCCCCTTAGTTTAGCAAGCACCAGATTGCCAAGAGGCACCACCTCTTTTGAATGCAGACACCTACCTGCTCTTGCCACTGTTCTACTATTTCATACAATTTTCAAACTGAAAACAAAGTGATATACAATTATAAGTAAAATACCAATATGGTTGGCTGTAGACACAACTTTTGCTCTTAGTCCACTGTTGTTCCATAGAATCCCTTTGGTCTCATGCAACTTCTCTTTGCTCACTACTCACGACAACATATCCTCAACACTCTTCCTTCTCTTGCACAGGCTCTCTGTTGCACACTCTTCAGCTCTGTCCTCGTTGTTCTTCTCACAACACTCACGCTTCTCTCGCTTCTCAAGCACTCTGTCTTCTCACACAACCTTCACTGCTTTCGCCGCTCAACACTTAGACAACATACTCTACACACCCCACATTTCTTGATAGAAATTGATGGTTTTGATCCTCTGATGCATACTACACAAATCTGACTCTGTTGCCTGTGTCCATACTTCCCAAGTGTACTTCAACATGGATCCTCGTGCTGCTGTTGCGTATGCTGGTTGAAATCTGTCATAGCATTAAACACAGAAATGGGCTTTCGAGTTATTCACTGACTCACAGTGTAAGCCTCCATACTAAGAATTTAATCTCAGATGGCTTTCACACTCTACCGTGACTTCCATGGTTATTTATTGATTCAAAGGGCTTGACAACACATAAAAATGGCCACTCTATTCCTCATTTAACTTTACTAGGTGTGCACGCGAAACAACCAATTTCCTTCTCCACTTCTTCAGTTCTTCTCTATGAACTGTTGTCCTCATTTCCTTGTCTCAGTGCCTACTACAGATTCAACTAACTCCATCAACCAACTCCACCGATCTACATTTAATTTTTCAGCTGATGACTCATACATCAATTAAACTCGTTGTACTGCTTCATCAGAGCTCCAACATATCGTAACTTACACAATCGAAATGTTATGATATTGTACAACTCTAATATCCTTAGCCCCCTTGGAGCTTAGCTCCTTGAGCATTTTCTTTCTTTTACGACCGAGACTGTGACTGTCGACTTAGTGCTACATCAAATCCCCTTTGTATCATAACTTCTACGGAGTCCCAATCATGTCTTAGTTCCCTCTGTTTAGCACTTGGTTCCTTTGTGCTCCATATGACCATGTGCCAGATAATATTAGATCCCCCTTTATCGTAACTTTTCAAATTTCATTTGTATTGGAGTTAGGATATCCTCATCCTCTCATATACTGACCTTCGATATGTTGACGTCACTTATACACGTGGAAACTCCTGAGTGGTGACATGTGTCACTGATTTCCCCCATTGGGCCACCGAAAATGCCAAAATAGGATGCCACGTGTCCATCGTATTGTCACGACATGCTGACGTCAACTACCACATCAGTTTCTCAGAGCTAATGAAATCCTGACATGTATCCTACCAAAGGAGAGAGAAAGAGTCTCGATTAACCTTTGGTTTTGCAACAAAATCCTTTGTTAAAACTGTTAATCATCCCTCAACGCTTTAACAATATCGACATCACTAGATAATGTAACTTCTTAAAATACATATGTTAAGAAGTTCTGATATTCCGATATGCTCTAACCTCCGATATTCCGATGGACTTCGATATTATGATATCACCTGCTTTGATGTTCTGTTATCGGGTCTTGATGTGCTCAGATTTCTGATATTCATCGTTCCTCTCTGCTGACCTCTGATATAGCCTGCTCTGATGTGCTTACCTCCAATATTTATACCTGCTTAGGAATTCAAGTCCCTGAACTTTAGTAGACCATAAATTTTGATCCAAGAGTCCATTTTTAGACTTAACAATGTAAACTTTGAAACTGGAACTGATACTGTTACCCGTTTCATAGAGATAACAAAAAAGTGACCCGATTTTGAAAAGGGGCGATGCAGAACACACATATTTTTTTAGAGCATAGTTTTTGGCACTTTAAATTTTTTATGTACATTAGGTTTTAGAATGTTAGTGATTTGCATGGTGATTTAAAAAAGTGGTGATTCTGCATCAGGTCCTTTTTTTTAACTGAAATGTGTATGTTTTATTTATGATTTGGTTGGGCCGGAGCCTAATCAACCTTGTTACACTGCAATATCTTACATCTTAATACATCTTGATGTACTCTGTTTCTCAGGTTAAGGAACACTTGCTTGAATAATACTATTGTCATTGATGTTGAGTTCGCCCGATGCAAGAAGGCAGCCTTTGTTTGCCATTATATCCGCTTCACTATTCGAGCTTCTGAGAATGTGGAAAATTTGAAAGGATTCAAAGTCCTTCAGTATGGTCATTAGCCTTTTCAGAGACTTGTTGAGTGTGGCATTGTTGAACTGGTCCTACATATTAATCTTCTTGATGAGGATTTCTAAGTCTCCAAATGCTTGACAATCTTTGATGCCTCTTTCCTGAACAATTTGGCAGGGTTTTGTGAGGCCAAGAAGTTCTGCCTGGTTATTTGTACGATGACCAAGCCCCCAGTTGAAGCAATCTTTTCTAGTGCTATCCGGGGAGTAGATGATTCCACCAACGCCCGCTACCCTAGGGTTTCCCTTGGAGGCTCCGTCGAAGAAAATTGTAGTTTTGAGTTGATTCCTCCACCAAAGTTGGAAGCTGGCTTCTGGATCTCTTAATCTCCAGTGAGGGTTGGGAAGGGGGAGGATCAGAGATTTGCCTTTGGGGAGAGGGCTAAGATGATTCAACCAGATCTTTTCAGAAGGGAGGAGAGAAGAATCTGATTTTTGCGAATGTTGAAGAACAGATTCTAGGAGAAGAGCTTTAGCTTTAGCAACTATTTTTGCAGGGAAGCAAGGAGTATTATTGAATGTCAAGTCGTTCCGGGCGAGCCAGATTTCCCAACACATGAATTTAGGGATTGAAAGCCAAATGTGATACCACAGAGAGTTGCTGGGAATGGGATGAGGATAATTTTGGAACCATGTGGAGTAAAGATCAGCCACGGTGCATTGCTGGGGTAGATTAACTTGCAGATCAAGGAGCGTTATTTTCTAGACTTCCTTGGCAAAAACGCAGTCTAGGAACAGATGAGGGGCTATCTCTCCAACATTTCTGCACATGATGCATCGATGAGGTCCAACAATGTTTCTTTTTAGTAGATTGTCACCTGTCAACTGTTTGTTATGCATGAGGATCTAGAAAAAAAAAATTGACTTTCGGAAGTCCTGTAGAATGCCAAACCTGTTTCCAAATGTTGGGAGAATGTATTTTATCTTTTTTTGGCTGCAGAGTGATATAACCTGCTGTAGTGGTATAAGTGCCGGTGTCTCCCCAGCCCCAGTTATCTGGATTGTCACGACAGATGGGCGTAGCATTGGAGATGAGTGATTTCAGCGCTGCCAACTGTGGAAGGAGATGCTCCAGTATAATTGGGAAGCTCCAATCCTGCCAATTCCCTTTGCGATCCCACTCTATTATGTCAAATAGCTTGCGATATCCTGCATCTAGAAGCCAGCATCAGAGGTCATGAATTTCATCATGGGATTTAAGGGGTGCGCTATTCATTATATGGTCTTCCCACAAGTAAATTTTTTTCCATTGCCTGGAATACAATAGAGGTGAGACTTAAAGTGACTGATGTTGTTTCTGCATAAATTCCAGGTTAACATTCCAGGGGAGGTGTTGTCAACAGATAGTTGCCTGAGAGAGACCCCCTGCGCATATTTTTTCCTGAGCGTATCACTGACTGGATGAGCAGGGTTGGAATAGATTTTCCAGAGAAGCTTGCAGCCGAGAGCGAGATTGGAGAGTGCAGGGTCTCTTATCTGGAGTCCTCCATCCACTATTGGGCGTTTTACTAGATCCCAATTTGCCAAGTGCATTTTTCTTTGATTGCCTTTGCCTCCTTGCCAAAGAAAGTTTCACAGAAGGCAGGAGATTTTCTCCATGATGTGTTTAGGAGCAAGAAGAAAAGAGGCTTGGTAGATAGGAAGGCCAGAAAGCACAGATTTTATTAAGATTGTTTTTCCTCCCTTTGTGAGCCAGAACCCTCCCCAAGAGGCGATCTTGGATTTGATCTTGATGATAATACCTTGCCATAGAGTTCTGATATTAACCCCGGAGGTGAGTGGTAGGCCAAGATATTTGATGCTGTCCCAATGGGCGTAGCCCTCAAAGCCAAGGATCTAGGCTATACTATTCAGATTGCCTTGATCCACATTCCATCCGTAGATTGAGCTCTTTCTATCATTTATCATAGCTCCTGAGGCTCTGCAATAGCTTTTTAGGACAGAGTCGAAAGATTTAGCTATTCTCGTAGAGGCACCACCAAGAAGGAGGGAGTCATTTGCAAAGAGGGCGTGGTTTATAGGCTTTTGGGCATTGGAAGTGCAAATTTCAGGGAGGTCACCAGAATTCATTTCTGCAGTAAGCTTCCTGCTGAGGGAGTCCGCCATTAGAATATATAAGAAAGGAGATAACGGGCAACCTTGCCTCAATCCACGCTGAGCTTGGAAGAAGGATGTTGGCTGACCATTGACTAGAGGGGCAATCCAAGGATTATCAATACAGGCTTTGATGAGATTGATGAACTGAGCAGGGAAGCCAAAGGATTGGAGGACTTGGAAGAGGAAGGAGTGGTTGACCCTGTCGAAGGCATTGGCCATGTCGAGCTTGATCAAAATCCCCTTCTCTTTTCTCAGTTTACTGGAGTGGACAACTTCCTGGACTTGAATGACATTATCCAAGATGTGTCTACCTTTAACAAATCCCCCTTGAGAGCTGGAGATTAATTTTTCAAGGAGGGGTTTGACTCTGTTTGCAAGGATTTTGGCCAAGATTTTATAGGAAGTGTTACAGAGTGAAATGGGCCTAAATCTGCTAAAAGTTTATGGATTGACCTCTTTTGGAATTAAGGCTAGGAAGGTTGAATTTATGCCTCCCCCAACCTTGGCTTTATTGAAGAAACCTTGTATCATTTTCAACAGATCTGTTTTGATGATGTTCCAGCAGACTTTGTAAAAGTGTATATAGAAGCCATTTGGCCCAGGGGCCTTATCTAATTCCATTTCCCATATTAATTTGATAATTTCTTCTTCAGATAGTGGTTTCAGAAGAGCTTGATTGTCCTCTTGATTGATGAGGTGAGGGATATTAGAGAGAAGGCCTTCAATATCCTCTTTGCTGCCTTCATTCCCAGGCCCGTAGAGGTTTTTGAAATGATTCTCCGCTGCTGATTTAATTTGGTCGAACTTTTTGCAGATATGTCCTTCTTCATTTTTTATCTTAGTAATATGGTTGCGAGATAATCAGGCTTTGTACTGTCGGTGGAAGAATGAAGTGTTTTAGTCTCTGGCCTTGAGCCATAGGCTACGAGATTTGAGCCTCCAATGCTCTTCTTCCCATCTGAAAGAGCGGTGGATGTTGCTTTGGAGTGCAACCTCTTTATTTAGAATTTCTGGAGTGATGTGATGGTCTTCTATTTCCATTTGCAGAGTTTCCAATGAGTGAACAACTTCATTTCTCTGTTGAGTAGGGTTTTTAGATGGATTCCTTAGCCACTCTTTTAAAGCTTTTTTTTGGCTTTTAATTTTTGTTCCCACACATAGCTGGGAGATCCATTGATGGGAATATCCTAGGCTGATTGAACAGTGTCAAGAAAACCTTCTTTTTCAATCCAGAGAGGGCTGAATTTAAAGGGCATTGGGCCTAGGTCTTCCTCAGGAGCCATAAGGAGTTGAATTGGCTTGTGGTCCGAGGTGAGTTTGGGGAGGATTTTTGTGGAGATAAGAAGATTTTCCAACAGCAAGGAGCTTTGAATCAGAAATCTATCCAATCGGGTAGAAATGTGGTCAGTCCCAGTTCGATTATTGGTCCAAGTGTATGTGCCTTTTACAGGTGCAAAATCTAAAAGGTCCCTCTGCTGCATGAGTTCTTCGACCAAGGGCAGTAGTTGGTCTTTGATGCTGTTTCCCCCCCTTTTTATTTTGGCTTCATAACAATATTGAGGTCTCTAGCCAGAATGATGTTGTTGGGGGAATGAAGGTCTAAAAAGTCGGAGAGAGAATTCCAACATTCTCTTTTTTCAGCATAAAAGACAGGAACATAGAGATTGAATAGGGCTATAGTTAACTTACTTTCAAGGTGCTTGAGCTTAGTGTAGATCCAGTGCTGGGTCTCATGCGAGTTAAGCAGATAGAAGTGATTGTCAGTCCAGAGTGTCGCAACTCCTCCTGAAGATCCCCTCGAGCTAACTGCTTTTCCTGCATTCTTTTTCCATTTTGACTTGCTGATTTCCATGAGGGCTTGCCCTTCGATTTTGGTCTCTTGGAGCAAGAGGATATCGTTGGGTTCTATTTTCATTAGATCTTTGACGGCTTCGACTTTTGGTTGGGTCCCCAGACCTCTACAATTCCAAGAGACTATGCGCATTATTTACCTGGCGAGGGGTTTGAGAGTCCTCCCTTGGAAGGTCTTACTCTTGTATTTCTCCCAATAGACATTTCTATTGTGGATTGGCTGCCTTGCATTTTTAGATGTTCTGATTCTCCTTCCCTCACTACTTTGTGAGGTTTCCTGCCCGCCCTCTTCGAGGGTCTCTCATATATCTCATCCTCAGAGGAGTCAAAGGGTTCTGCCACTTTTTTCTTTGTTATATTTGCATACGAGGGAATGGAGGGGCTACCCTGGGAGACACTAGGAGAGGCAGTTCTTCCTCCTTCTTTGTATTTTTGAGGGATGTCAATCTGTGCCAGGGTAATCAGATTTGCTTTAGGAGGATCTTGGGGGGGGGGCCTTCCATTAGGATTTGGATTCTCATCCAGGGCATGGGGGTTCCTCTTTTCATTTCCTTGATCTTTAGTGTTGTTCTCCTTTGTAGGCCCTTTCCCTTGTGCTTTTGCATGACCAGCTCTGTGGACTGTGGTCCACTATTCTCCCTTTGACTTATTACTCTGTTCTTCAGCCTTTTTATTGTAGTATCTCTCAAAATGCCCATAGCCATGGCAGTGTCTACATTTGAAGGGTAGCTGCTCATAATCCAGTTCTTGGATGTGAGACCATCCGACTACTTTGAGTTTTATTGCTTTTGGTACTCCTTCAAGGTCTACTTCCACACATATTTAAGCACAGGAGTACTGATCTTTCCTCGCAGCCTAGTCAATATATTTTCCAAGGGAGTTTCCAATGATTTGGAGCGATTTCTGGGTCCAGTAATGCAGGGGTAGGTGGGGAAGTCACACCCATACTTGGACAATAGTGGGCACATCTTGTGTTGGGTCGAAATTTGACGACCATTTGTTTAGATATAAACCTTTTGGCCCCATGAAATAAGGTCCATTCCTGAAGATTAGACTCCGATCCTCAGCAGATTCAAACACGAACACGAAGTAGCCTTTGCCAACAAAGTAAGATTTGATACCTTCCTTGATCAATGGGGACCAGTTTCTCTTAATCCAATCTTCTACTGATTTGGGTGAGGGCCAGAGGCCTGTGAACTGCCCTATGAGTCCTTTGTCCGCTAGGTTCAGAGCAGATCGACAAGTTTCTTCCTCAGGGAGGGCCACCGAGGGTATGTTGTCCTTTTTTTTACGAATTTCTGTTGCTGTGCTGTTGGGGGCCGTTTGCAGCATGCAACCACCATTTTCTGAAATTCACGAACTTCTGGAGGAAGGGGGAGGGGCTCCGAGCCCCCCTCTCGGGCCATGGCAGATTGGAGGGTAGTAAGTATGCAGCTGCGGGCATGCGTAGCGCAAGAGCTCAGAAGAGCTAGGTCACGCGGCCAGAGCAGCCTCTAGGTCAAGTTGAGTGTTCAAATCTCAAATTAGTGTTTTGAACATTACTGTTTTGAACAACAGTAGGCTTCAAGGAAAGTTGGGGAAAAGTACCTAAAATCCCTTGAAAATTTCTTGGTATCTATCAGGTCATTTTTTTAAAAGACCTATTTTTTGACTTTAAATTTTCTAATGTATGAAATGTAAATAATTACTTTCTAAATTTAACAATTTTTGACACTTTAAATTTTTTAATGTATTAAGTGTGGATATTTTTTTTAAATGTTACATTTTTTTATACTTTAAAATTTTTTATGTCAATTTTTTTTCGACATAAAAAAAACAAATATAAAAATATATATAAAAAAGACAAAAAACATAAAATGTAAAAAAAAAAAAATATTATCTCGTAAGCCATAATTTTTTTTTGAAAAAAATAAAATAAAAATTAAGCAACTAAAAAAAACCCCAATAAAAAAAAATAGGAAAAAAAGGCCAATAAAAATCTAAAAACTATCAAAGATTAAAAACATAGAAAAAAAAATACTCAAATTAAAAAAAATAAAAATAAAATTATATATATATATATATATATATAATAAAAAAAAAAACATTTAAAAATTAAAAAAAACATATATTTTCAATTTATAAAAAACAAAAAACATTTAAAACTTTAAAAAACATATATTTACGATTAAAACTTGAAAAAACATATATGCACGAAGCTCCGCTGGCTAGGGATGCGCCCCCATGGGCGACCAGGCGATGACTATCCGATTCTGAGAATCGGATAGCCACCATCACGGGCGGTCAGGTGGTGGTTATCTGATTCTCGGAATCGGATAGCCATCGCCTGACTGCCCGTAGGGGTGGCTATCCGATTCTCGGAATCGGATAGTCACCGCACGACCACCCCCACGGGCAGTCGGGTGGTGGCTATCCTATTCCGTGAATTAGATAACCACCGTTCGACCACCCCAACAAGCAAGCGGGCGGTGGCTTATCCGATTCCAAGAATCCGACAGCCACCACCTCCACCTGGCCGCCCGCAGGGGCAATGGCCGATAAAATTGTTTTTTTTAATAAAAAATAAATTTTTCTAAATATGTTAATTGTATTTTAAAAAGAATATATTTAAATGTTAAATGTTTTTTTTATTTTTTTTAATTTATGTATATATATGTTATTTTAAAAAATATCAAAAATATATTTATCTTTTTTTAATTTTTTATTTTTAAATCGAAATTTTAAATCATTGTCAAATCCAAATTTTAAATTTTTAATATAATTTATTTATTTATTTTTATTATTTTTTTAAATATATATATATATATATATATTTTGAAAATATGTATATTTTTTAAATTTTAATTGTTTTTTGGGTTCTTTTGTTATTTAATTTCAACATATTTTTGTTTTTTTAAGGTTTTTTTAAAATGTTTCTAATCTTAATTTTAATAGTTTTTTAATTTTATTATTTTTTTTTGGTTGATTTCTATTTTGTTTAATCTAATTTGTTTTTAGTTTTTGTTAATGCTTTTTAAAAATTTTCTATTTTTTCTTATATATATATATATGTATATATTTCAAATTTTGTGATGCTTTACAAGATTAAAATTATTTGTTTATTTATTTTTAATCTTATCTTCTATAGGTTAATTTTGTTTTTTTTTTTTAATATATATTTTTATTTACGTGTTCTTTTTATTTTATTTTAATTTTTAATTTTATGTTTTCATTATTTTTTTGAAATTTTAATGTTTTTTGGAGTCATGATAAAATATTTTACACTATTATTTCAAAATGTTGAAAATTTACTCTAGAAAAAAAGTGTTATTCCAACAACAACACTTTTCATTTTGAGGGTGTTTTTGCACAATTTTTGCACATAAAAATTAGGTTTTACTGACATTTTTTAAAAATGTTGAAAATTGACTATAAAAAAAACCATCATTCCAGTATCAACATTTTTCATTTTCATGCCGTTTTTTGCACAATTTTTGCACAAAAAATTCGTTTTCACTACCATTTTAAAACATGTTCAAAATTGACCCTAAGAAAAAAAACCATGTTCCAGTATACACACTTTTCGTTTTTAGCACTATTTTTCATGTTTTTTTGAGGTTTTTTGCTAGAGTTCCCATTTTGAGTTTATAGTTCCCGTTTCAAAGTTTACATTGTTACTTCCACACACCGTTGGAAAACTCTTTTAGAGCACTTTCCAATGGAGAGGGTATAAGGTAGGCTTTGAGCCCATATAATACCTATAAAATGGCTGCAAACTCTGCCATACTTTGCTCCTTGACTCTTGTTCTTGTGCCTGTAATCCTGAACTCCTGATCCGAATTGGACCCTTGAAAATTATCAGAGTTCTATAACTATTTCAAATCATGACAGACTTCAGAATCTTGTAAACAACGAGGTATCAGAAATAGCCTCTGTATAATGGTAATTTGCAGCTAGCACAGAGCAACAAGGACCTTCGGTCAAAGCGCGCTGACTGTTGGCCCATGGGGACTGTGCATGGCGCAAAAATGGAAATTGGGAGGCTCAAACCTAGAAACAGAAGCTGTTTCTAAGGAGCGATTAGCGCAAAATCACGCATCGCTAGGCAAAACCCCTCGAGAAGGAAAAGCCTCGAGCGCTCGGTCACAAGGGAAATCCGAAAACCTTGGGAAAAGCGCTAAAACCGACAGGCGGGGCCTGCGCTCCAAAATTGACGGAATATCGGAGGCATTTCGGGCGGTAAGCGGGTTTGGCCGACGACCCAGCGATTCCATACGTTGAATGACGCGTGTTCGGCGGATGAGAGAGAAAACCTCTCTAATCGCAGGTTAACGTTCGAGTAAGTCACCCGTGTGATATGAGAGATGACCATGGGATCTGGAGGCCCCAAATCTAACGGCGGAGATTGCACCTGATGGGAAACCGGATTTAGCGGAAGAATAAGTTGAGGCATATAAAGGTTTGAAGTCTGATTTGACCGCTGAGTTGGTGGATGAATCATTTCATAGAGTAACTGAAATAACGACCGTTCAAGGAAGAGCTGGCGCTCAGTCACAAAGGGACAAGTGGCCACCTCCCTGTGAAACGTCACACAGTGGCGATGACGTAGAAATAGAAAATTCCAAGTGGACAAAGGGAGGTGATCCGAAGATCCAGAAGATGAAACGAACAATCAAAGGACGGATTGGCTTTAAGCCACGAATAGACAAAGAACAGAGACAAGGAAGACAGTGAGACAGAGGAGACAGAACAGAGAGTGAAGTAAGAAGCAGAGAATAGAGAGTCGAGCTGACCCGCAAAGCTAAGGAAACATCGAGCAGATAGAACCTAAAAGGCTTGAGAGGTTCAAGCAATCCCTGCGAGGATATCTATCGGGAGCTGAGTACCAAATTGGACTTATCCCATTAAGACCAGTTGAGGTCGAGAATTAGTAAGGGGGAGTCTGTGCACTCTAGTGGCTTGGGGAATCCAAGAACCACCCTACTAAGGATCATCTGTTTCAGGAGACTCAAATTGAGCTCCTCATTATAAAAAATCTGCTTAAAAACACAATAAGAAAGGCCACCATTGGAAGCTGGACCAGGAGATGTAGTCCAAGAGGATTGGGTGAACTCCTTATTAAATTGTTGTGTTCTGCATTTGCTTGCTGTGTTTCTCTTACTGTTTTCCAATTGTCTGTGTATTTCACATTCTTATTGATCCGTTGCTTAAAATAACATAGGCACACCGGCACATGAGTCTATAATACCTACATTAATTAATTAACTGAGATCATGCATAAGTGATTTTCAGATCAAGTGGTATCAGAGCTTTAGGCTGTTAAGGTTAGACAAGCTTGTGCTGGATTTAGCTGTTGAATGCTAACTAGATCAAAGCTCAAATTAGGAGAAGGAGAGTTGGTCGAAACTAATCCTGAAATTGGAAGAGTCTATCCTCAGAAAACAATGTCAGAGGAAGGTTCTGTGGGGCTAGACCCTCAATTCATAGATAGTTTCCTAGCCATAAGGTCCATGGTAGAGGAAATGTATAAGGACTTTAGAAAACATAAAGATGAAGATTCATCAGGCTCCAAACAAGATAAAGGAGAAGAAGAGTCTCTCCTCCATGACCACTCAAAAGGCAAGGGGAAAGAAGAAAGCTTTCTCACACCTCCTAATAGCCCTGAACATAAAAAGAAGACATCTTTGATTAAACTAGATGTTAAATTTGATTTACCAATATATGATGGAGAGTTGAATGCAGAAAAGCTGGAAAATTGGATTAGACAAATTGATGTTTATTGCAGAGTGTAGAGTATTGATTCAGACAAGAGCAAGATTCAGCTGGCCAGCCTACGCCTTGGAGGCACTGCCTTGGTTTGGTGGGAAGGGAGGACCCAAGCAGACATAAAGAGACATGGTAAGGCTATTTCTGTCTGGAGTGAATTTGTTTCTGCAATCAAAAAGCAGTTTTATCCACTGGCCTACATGCAGCAAGCCATGATGAGCTGGCAAACTCTTCGACAGTTGAAAGGGCAAAGTGTACAAGGTTACACCCAAGAATTTAGGAAGAGAGAATTGATTTTAGGAATCTCATTAGACTCTCTTGAGACTCTGTTGAAATACATTGGTGGTCTACACAACTACATGAGGCATATTATCTTCATGTTTAATCCCACTAGTATAGATGAGGTATTTGTTCAAGCTACACATCTACAAGCTAGAGGAAAGAATGAAAACCCATAAATTGGGGGATCATTCCAACCCACTGCAAGCAAGAATAAGGAGAAAAGAAAACAGAAATGGAAAGCAAGGAAGGCCAACACTTCACAGAAGAGCAAGTCTTCATGCACTCATTGTAAGAAGGATGGGCATGATGATGAGCACTGTTGGATTTTGCATCCAGAGCTGAGACCTAAGAAGTTCGAGGGCAAGAAGAAGAAGACTGCTACAGCTATTCAGAAAGATTTGGGGTTGGACTCAGGAGATGAAACAACCATTGCAACCACAGGTATACAAGGTAAGAATTCTGAAGCATCTATTAGTAATTCTGCACAATCTACTATTGATGAAGAAAATGAGAGAAAAAGACATGAGCTTTTCCATATTCGAGTTATTTCCAAACATCAAAAGATTGATACTTTGTTTGATAATGGCTCACAAGTAAATTTAATTTCTGAAGCAATTGTAAAGAAGTTGGGATTACTGACTACACCTCACAATAAACCATACCCATTAGGATGGTTAAGTGATAAAGCACAACTACAAGTGACTAGACATTGCAAACTTAAGTTTTCTTTTGGGTCAACGTTTGTAGACGAGGTTGAGTTAGACATAATTCCTTTGGATATATGTGGAATTGTTTTAGGAGGTCCTTACTTGTATGACATAAAAGCTATTTTATATAGAGCTGAGAACAAGTATCTACTC
This sequence comes from Pinus tabuliformis, assembly GCA_031772625.1. Lineage (NCBI taxonomy): Eukaryota > Viridiplantae > Streptophyta > Pinopsida > Pinales > Pinaceae > Pinus > Pinus tabuliformis. The sequence goes on along the minus strand of CM062816.1, from coordinate 444,278,388 downwards.
CTTAAAGATGGAATCTAATAATTTGTAAGAGCTCATAAGCTCAAGAATAATTACACTCTCATAAACTCAGGGCAGATGAAACGAATGATAAATTCATGCAAACAATTTTTACTAATGGTTGTAAAGGAAAAGAAACCTGATAAAACCAATGTATTTGAGGGTTGTGATGCTAAACAACAAGCTGATTTAGAAAAAGTTGTTTCATAATATGATATCTTGTTTCAAGAACCTAAAGGTCTTCCACCCAAAAAGGAAATAGTGCATGAAATTAATTTGCAGCAAGATGTTCCATTGCCTAACATTGGAATGTACATGTTGTCCGCTTTAGAGAATGTAGAAATCAAGAAGCAGGTGCAAGAGTTGCTCAAGAAGGGGTTCATCAGACCTAGCACATCATCATGTGGGTCACCAATCATTTTGGTGAGAATGAAAGATGACTCGTGGAGAATGTTCATTGATTACCGAGCACTGAATAAGATAACAATAAAAAATCGTTATCCCCTTCCTCGCATAGATGATCTATTAGATCAATTGAAAGAAGCTGTTTATTTTTCCAAGTTAGACTTGCATAGTCGATATCATTAGGTCAGAGTGGCAGAACAAGATGCATGGAAGACTGCTTTCAAAACAAAGCAGGGATTGTATGAGTGGTTGGTTATGCCTTTTGGCTTAACTAATGCTCCTGCTACTTTCATGAGAATAATGAATGATGTACTCAGACCTTTTCTTGATGATTTTGTTATTGTGTATCTAGATGACATTCTGATATTTAGCAAAACGTGGGAAGAACATTTAATGCATGTTAAGCAGACACTAGATGTTTTGAAAAGAGAAAAACTTTATCTTAAACTCTCAAAATGTGAATTTGGCAAAACATCTTTGAATTATTTGGGACATATAGTAGGGGGTGGTGAATTGAAGATAGATCCCTCTAAGGTGGTAGTCATTGTGAATTAGCCCAAACCCAAATCTGCTACGGAAGTTAGGAGTTTCTTAGGAGTAGCACAATATTGGAGAAAGTTCATTTCTAACTTTTCCTTAATTGCAACTCCCTTACATGATTTAATAGGATTGAACAAGGTGTTTCAGTGGGGAGGCAAACATTAGAAAGCCTTCGACACCTTGAAAGAAAAGATTAGTACATCACCAGTACTAGCACTGCCTGATCTTCAAAGACTGTTTGAAATTCAAACGGATGCCAGTGACTATGCCATGGGAGTAGTGTTGACACAACATGGTAAACCCATATGTTTTCATTCTGAGACATTTAATTCTGCAGTAGTTAACTATCGCACATATGATAAAGAATTGTATGCATTAGTACAAAGTGTGAAAAAGTGGAAACATTACTTAATGGGCAAAAGAGACAGTAATACATACTGATCATCAACCACTTCAATATCTACACTCCTAAACTAAGTTGCAGCAATCAAGACACTATAGATAGATGGGTTTTATACAGCAGTTTCATTTAGTCATCAGATATAAAAAGGGCATACACAATAAAGTTGTAGATTTGTTATCTAGACCCATTATAAATGCATCTACTATACTTTGGCATAATTCTGTGTTATATAAGAGCTACATTGAACAATATGCTCAAGATATAGACTTTAAAGATGTATATGCAACTTTAAGCCAAGGCAAACGAATAGAAGAATTGCATTATCATGTAAAGGACCGACTCTTATATCATTGTGGGAAGTTATGCATTCCACAAATTGGAAGAGTAAAGATCATTCAAGAAGCACACACTTCTATAATATCAGGTCACTTTGGGGTAAGTAAAACAGTTGCGCAACTGCAAAGATTTTGTTATTGGCCAAAAATGAATGAGACAGTTTCTAGATATGTAAGAGGGTGTACTATGTGTGCTAAAAGTAAGCCCAACAATAGAAAAATAGGCTTGTACACTCCATTACCAGTTCCTTCTCATACTTGTGAAAGTGTTTCCATGGACTTTGTTGGAGGACTGCCTAAATCTAGGAAAGGTCATGATTATCTGTATGTTGTTGTGGATCAGTTCAACAAAATGTGTATTTTGATACCTTGTAATAAACAGATTACAGCTGAACAAACTGCAAAATTATTCTTTCAACATGTATGGGTTCATTTTGGATTACCCGCTATCCATTATATTTAATAGAGATAGCCAATTTGTGGGAAAGTTTTGGTCAAGTCTGTGGGAACTGGTGGACACTAAACTGAAGAAAAGCATAGCTTTCCATCCACAAACTGATGGCCAGACAGAAGTAGTCAACAGGACAGTGATCCAGTTACTCAGGGGATATCGCAGCAAGCATCCTAAGCTTTGGGATGAACATTTGTGTTATGTGCAACATGCTTACAACCGAGCCAAACATTCTTCTACACAGAGATCTCCTTTTGAGACCTGTTTTCGTTTCACACCAAGGTCTCCTTTGGATTTTTTCTTTGGTAAGGACACAACAGTTGAGGGACACAACGATGTGGATAGGGAAACTAGGTTCATTGAATAAATCCAAGAGATCCACGAGGAATTACAGGAACAACTAGAAAAGAGCCAAGCCAAATACAAGGCAAGGCATGACAAGCATCGGATGGAGCATAGTTTCCAAGTTGGTGACCAAGTCTGGCTGTATATTAGCAAGGACAGGATGCAAGGAGAAGGTAAAAAGCTAAAGCCTATTAGGTATGGACCTTTCAAGATACTTGAGAAAATTGGGGAGAATGCTTTTCACCTTGATCTACTAGCTTACATGCACATCTACTCAGTCGTAAATGCAAACAACTTGAGACTGTTTGAACCTTCGTTAATTGAAGATATTGAAGAAGAGAGTCAATTGCCTTCTATTGATGACCTGCTACCTGAATATCTTAATGAATTGCAGGAAGACAGAGTTTTGGATAGGAAGGTGAGAATGACGCGTAGGGGAGATGTTGAGGACCTCAGAATTGGGCTCAAGGGTTCAAAGCCAAGCAGTGCAAAGTGGATAGAGATTGGACAAGTGAGACAATTGTACCCTCACTTAGTCGATACTTGAAAACCAACTTTTGGTGGTCGAAAAGCTTTTTTAGTGGGAAGGCCGTGATCCGAATTGGATCCTTGAAAATTATCAGATTTCTATGAATGTTTCAAATCATGACAGACTTCAAAATCTTGTAAACAACGAGCTATCATAAATAACCTCTGTATAATAGTAATTTGCAGCCAACATGGAGCAACGAGGACCTTCGGTCAAAGCGCACTGACCGTTGGCCCATGGGGACTGTGCACAGCGTAAAAATGGTAGTTGAGAGGCTCAAACCCAGAAATGGAGGCTGTTTCTGATGTGCGATTAGCGCTAATCGGGCATCGCTGGGCAAAACCCCTTGAGAAGGAAAAGCCCTAAGCGCTTGGTCACAAGTGAAATTTGAAAACTATGGGAAAAGGTCACAAGGGAAATCTGAAAACTGTGGGAAAAGCGCTAAAACTGATAGGCGGGTCTCGCGCTCCAAAACCGGCGGAATATCAGAGGCATTTCGTGCGGTAAGCGGGTTTGGCCGACGACCCAATGATTCCATACGTTGAATGACGTGTGTCCAGCAGATGAGAGAGAAAACTGCTCTCATTGCGGGCTAATGTTCGAGCAATTCACCCGTGTGATAAGAGCGATGACCGTGGGATCTGGAGGCCCCAGATCTAATGGCAGAGATTGCACCCGATGGGAGACCGGATTTGGTGGAAGAATAAGCTGAGGCATATAAAGGTTTGAAGTCTGATTTTACTGCTGAGCTAGTGGATGAATCATTTCACAGAGTAACCGAAATAACGACCGTTCAAGGAAGAGCTGGTGCTCAGTTCGTGAAGGGACAAGTGGCCACCTCCCCGTGAAATGTTACACAGTGACGATGACGCAGAAGCAGGGAATTCCAAGAGGACAGAGGCAGGTGATCTGAAGAGCCGGAAGAGGAACCGAACAATCAAGGGACAAATTTGATTTAAGCCATGAATAGACAAAGAACAGAGACAAGGAAGACAGTGAGACAGAGGAGATAGAATAGAGAGTGAAGCAATAAGCAGAGAACAGAGAGTCGAGATGGCCTGCAGAGCTAAGGTAGCATCGAGCAGACAGAACCAAGAAGGCTTGAGAGGTTGAAGCAATCCCTGTGAGGATATCTATCGAGAACTGAGTACCAAATTGGACTCATCCCATTAAGACAAGTTGAGGTCGAGACTTGGTAGGGGGGTTTGTGCACTCTAGTGGCTTGGGGAATCTAAGGACCACCCTACTAAGCATCATCTGTTTCAGGAGACTCAAATTGAGCTCCTCATTGTAAAAACTATGCTTAAAGACACAATAAAAAAGGCCACCACTGAAACCTGGACCAGGAGACGTAGCCTAGGAGGATTGGGTGAACTCATTAAATTGTTGTGTTCTGCATTTGCTTGCTGTGTTTCTCTTACTGTTTTCCAATTGCCTGTGTATTTCGCAATCTTATCGATCCGTTGCTTAAAATAACATAGGCACACTAGCACATGAGTCTGTAATACCTACATTAATTAATTAACTGAGATCATGCATAAGTGATTTTCAGATCAATTCCCAACCATCATAGTTATCATTTCATGGCTTCTCCAGTAAGCTTGCTACTATGATAATTCTCTACATGAAGCTTGAAACTATCATAGGATTTCTCCTAAGTCTGGACTATCAATCACCGTAGTAGTCATTATTTTATGCCTTTTCAATAAGACCACTACTATGTTGGTTCTCTACCAGAAGCTTGCAACTATCATGGGATTCCACTTGGACTCCCAATCACCATGTTGATCCTGTTGACATCAATGCCAACGCAATCACAACCACTAACCATCCAGACACTGCCATTTTTCCAACAATACTTTGTTCTAGTAGTTGTTGCAACTGCTTCTTCACCTCACTTTCTCTTATAGTAGACTGCATGTACAACCCAATGTTTGGAAATGGGGAGTTCGACAATAGATAGATCTCATGCTCTGATTCTCTCTTGGGTGGTAGCGCTTTAGGCTATTGGAACACATCCTTGTATGCCTATAAGAACTCTTTTGATTGTTTAAATATCTGTCTTTTGGATCCATCACATAAATAAATTGATTGCGACGTGTTTCAAACTAACTAATGTGGTTCATCATCTAATCGTCCTAATGATGAACCACATTGGTTGGTTCATAACATGTCGGCAATGAATTTATTTATGTGATAGATCCAAAAGACAAATATTTAAATGATTCTACTCACAAAGTCCTCCATTCATATATCATCCAATTATTATTTATGTTTCTTAGTACACCCCTCTAGGGATGACTTTGATCTCACTAACTTTTCTACAAATTGGTTTTCTCTTGAAAACAATAAACATACTTCTTTCTATAATTGATTAGTTTCTTGGCTTGGTTGACACTTACTAGTGAAATGTTGGAGTTTCCCTTATGTGGGTTGATGGTGAAGGATTTTCCATCCTTCATGAGGCAATACTTGTTGGTTCTCCGTATGAAGAATTCATCTCGCATGTACATATAGGGACTTCCAAACACCACTCCACATACATCAAGGTGAATTACATCTAGTTCTACTTCATCAATAAAATGATCATTCATGCCCATATCCATAAAGTTTGATGATCTATTTCTACTTCATATAGTTCTATCCCCTCTTAAAAATATTGTAAATTTTTAGTGATTAAATCATGGAAAATATAAGCACATTAACTGGCTGAGATATGGGTCATATTTCAGATATTCGGGAGAAGCTTTCTTGGGAATGGAATGAAGAGTTTATTTAATACCAGTCATGGGCTAACTGATGGGACTTTCAATGGGATGACTACACAATTAAGGAGTTAGAGGAAGAGAGGACGTGCCTATACTCCTCTTGGGAAAGTCCACAAGAAAAAAGGGACAAACAACTTAATGAAATGGAACAACACTGACAAGAGAAGTAACATAGTGGTATAGGGAGCTAGCATGAAAATGCACCCATGACCACACACAGTTCAAATTTGAGGAAAACAGCTTGGCAACATGCCACAACCACCTACATCTGCAATAGAATGATGAGTGAGGTGGCTGGAGAGAGAGAGGAAAAAAGAGGGGAATGCAGGGACTCAATGGAGGCAAGGAAGGAAATTACAAGAACAATTGAAGGAGGAAATCCTTGGATTAGAATGAAAACCTCTTGAGGAGATCAAAATAAAAAATGTGTGGGAGAACATAGAGGAAAATAACGCATAGGTATAATACCTAGGGACATAGTGGCATAACACTAGAAAGAAGGGGTGCACAAAACAGAAGGGAAAATCCCATAGACTTGGGCCAAGAGCACACGAAAAAGTGGTAAACAAGAATTGGAATGCACACATTGAGGGAGAAATCAACCTCAAGGGAGTGGGCATGAAGGACATCAAGGAATAACAACATGGGAGCATGAAATTAGGCTAGGGAAATCTTGTTGCAATGATGAGTAAAAGAAGACATTATCTCAGGTAGGAAGTTAAGGACCTCAGAATGCTCAGTTTAGGTGGAGGTCTTGAATCCATTTGGATTCCTAGTTTTTATAGAGTGGTCTACTCTAGGTATTTCAAGGTTAGGTTTCTGTTTTGCAGCGTTCCAATGTCCTCTAGCTTCTCGGTTTAGGGTGGAGGCACTATGGTATCAAGGTCATTAGATAAATTTTGAGGTATATAATGGGCCTCAAAACAAAAATGTATAACCAAAATCAACTTTATAAGAACCAATAGGATTTAATATGATGATGTCAACCATGGGGGATAATTCACCATTTTTGAAGTGAAAAAGTGAAAATATTAAAAAATAAAAAAATAAAAAAGCTACTTTTTCAACTTGTATTTTGAACTTATCTCCCTACGATTTTTCTCAAATTTCGAGCAAGAACACTTGTTGGATGTAGAATTTAATTCCTCATCCAAGGGGTACCCATGTTTCATACTTTTGATGGACCTTGCTACAAGAAAAATGAGAAATACATGAAAAATGTTTTAATGTATTTCTCATTTTTTGTGCAATCACATTTTTCATGTATTTCTCATTTTTCTTCTACCAGGGTCCATCGAAAGTATGAAACATGGGTACTACTTGGATGAGAAATTAAATTGTGCATCCAACGAGTGCTCCCACTCGAAATTTGAGTAAACTTGTACGGAGATAAGTTGAAAATATGAGTTTAAACAATAGTTTTTTCTATTTTTCCCTCTAAAATTTGATGATGTAATCTAATCTTCTTTTATTATTTCCATTATTATTTTATAATATTCCTTAGGAGACCCATTTTGTCACTCTCAGAGGAGGCCATTTGGTGAGATGAAATTAGCATGAAATCATCTTAGGTTGATGTTAGCGTGACATCATCTTGGGGTTTCAGACCTCGGGGTGGCATGAAGTGCGCACAAGGAGAAAGGCTGAGGTTAATGATCGAGGGAGATGAAAATTCCCTTGACAATCGACAATAAAATTACTCTCTAGGGATAAAATCATCTTGGGTTGGTCATGGTGTGCACAGTGGGAGTAGGCCGAGATTGACAATCGAGGTTGACAGAAAGTCATTCGATAAATCATGGTGAAATTGACGTCTTAGGGTTTCGGGGTGGTAAGTGTTATGCATGGAATGGAAAGGGATTGAAAGTTAGAGAGAGACAAGAGGTATCCCCAATAATTAACATAGATGTTCTTGTCTCGATCCTTAGAGATTTTTCCAGGTGATAGCACGACGTTTCACATGATTTATGCCAAGACCAGGGTTTCATATAATGTGGGAACAATGATTCACATGGCATGGGAGTGGTCCAGTGGGGGCCACATTGTGGCGAGGTGGCATATGTTGGGTATGTGTTATATTCTTTGTAATATTATCTCCATGCATTGTTACGTTGCATCAGACACAGTGGGGGGGTCGCAGGAGGGCCTGTAAGCTCCCCTGCCAAGGGGTTTGCAAGGGGGAGGTAGCCCCCCTGTACGGGGTTTGGGGAAACACCCCAAAGAAATATTTTTTGGGTAGACCCAAGGATGGTTGAGTCAACCCAAGGATGGTGGCAGACTCACCCATGGTTTTGTGCATAGTTTTATGCGTGATGGTTTTTCTCATGGTATTTTGTAGATTTGCTCAATGGAAATATGTTTATGTTCTAATCCAGGGTTAATGGATTGATGGTTTATGAATGCTTCAACATGTGTATAATGTATTGTAAAATTGAAAGGAATATAATGAAAATAAATCTAGTTTTCCATGTTTTAGTTTCTAGGAGAAAAATCTGTGTATATTTTTTGTTGTCGCCATTGTATATTTTTTTTATTTTTGGGAATTCGTTTGCAGGTAATTTTTTTACAGGGTTAAAACCTTTGGCATATGATAAATAAGCATGCCATGGTGGTGAAATGTGAATGAAATGGACCTACTAGGTGTGACATAGTTTTCATGTGGGCACCACGTGGTAATACGATGCTGCCATGGTAGGATATTAATGACCTGACTTAAAAAAACCATATCTTTTGATTCAAGAGTTAGTTTTTGATAAGTTCTATATCACCAAAGAGGTCTTGCCAAATTGGACACAATGATTGTGTTAGTTTTTAGTTCCTAGGAGTTTGAAAAATGACAAAATTTTAAGACCCCATTTCCATGACATAATTATGGAGGTCAGGTGAATGATAGTCACGCCTTCTTCTACCCTTAGGATGATCTATGTAGAGGAAGGGGGTATTACAACCATCATGAAGTGGCTAGTGCCTACTAATGTTTCTAAAGTTAGGAGTTTTGTTGGGGCAACAACATACCTGAGGAAATTCATAGCCTCATTTTTAGCAATAACAACACCACTCCACGTCATAAAAACAAGTGGGAAGATTTTCTATTAGGGAAATAGTCAACAAAGGACCTTTGAGGAGTTAAAGAAAAAGATCAGTCAAGGATTGGTTTAGGCATTTCCAAACTTGCAACAACCCTTCGAAGTGGAGACAAATGCAACAAAAATGCGTGTGGGTATGCTATGGGAGCGATCTTGATGCATGGAGGAAGGCCTATATGCTACCATTTTGAAGTATTTCAAGGGGCAGTTCTTAATTACCCTACCTATGAAAATGATCTCTATGCCCTGGTGCAAGCCGTGAAGAAGTGGAAACACTATTTGATGGAAAGGAGACAACAATTCACAGAGATCACTGACCATTATAGTATTTGCAGGACAAGAGTAAGCTAAAAAAAACTAGGCATTACAAGTGGATGGGGTTTTTACAGTAGTTTCATATGGTGATCAAGTACTAGGAGGGAAAAAAAAAAACTTGTCTGACGTGATTTCAAGGCCAACCACATGAAAGATCACAACCTTGGAAACTTTGATGCACATGAAACCATTCACCCAGATGCATATAGAGAGGCATATTTAAGGGAAACTTCAAGGAGGTGTTTCAGCAATTGAAGAGCTAAAGTCATGTGCATGATGGTGGCAAGACAATTGACTACAATCTCCAAGACGTGTTATTCTACATGCTAGATAAGTTATGTGTCCCTAAAGGTGAGTGATTAGCTGATTAGAGAGAATCACACCTCCAAGGTTGCAAGAAACTTTGGTGTAGGGAATATAGTGGCCAACTTGCAGTTATGTGTATTGGCCCAAGATGCAAGAATAGGTATCTAGGTTCATAAGAGGATGCATTCTTTGTTGTACCAACAAGCCTAGTAATAGGAAACATGGTCTATATCATCCCTTACTTGTACCCACTCGTCCTTTGGAAATCATTTCCACGAACTTTGTGGGATATTTTCTATAAACTAAGAAGGGACATGACTATCTGTTCATGGTAGTTGATAGGTTCAACAAAATGTGTGTCCAAATGCCCTGTAAAAAGACCATCAATAGACAACAAACAATGAACTTGTTCTTTGGACAAGTTTGGGTTCACTTTGGGATACCAAGGAACATCGTTTTAGATAAGGACACAAGATTTCTCAGTCCGTTTTTGGACCACATTGTGGAAGAAGATGGACATGAAGTTAAAGAGGTCTACATCATCCATCCACAAACAGATGGATAGATAGAAGTAGTCAACAAAACTTTGGTGCATATTTTGAGGGGTTACAATTAGAAGCATATGAGTACCTATGATAAAAATATGATATATATACAACACTCTTATAATAGAGTAGTCCACACTTCTTCTAGTAAGTCCCCGTGCGAAACTTGTTATGGATATATGCAACCTTCACCTTTGGATATTGTATATGGGTAACAAGGAAAAACTACATGGTAATGGTAAGAATATCAAGGATTTGTGATATGGTTCCTTTGAGATACTGGAAAAGGTGTGAGATAATGTCTATAAACTCAACCTATACATGTGCATTTACTCAGTGGTGAATGTATAGAATCTGAAATCGATGAGGCTTCTATGCAAAATAAGTAAGAACATGTCCTACCATCTATAGAGGAATTGACACCATATGCTTAGGAAAAGTTGACAAAGGATAAAGTTTTGTAGAAGAGGTCCAAAACTACAAAACATGGTTAGGTTGGCCTTTGGTAGATTGGGTTGAAAGGACAACCTCTAGGCAAGACTAAACGATACACTCGATAGATGGAGGATAAATTTCCTCACTTCATTTAGGAGAAGATTTTGGGGATGAGAAGCTTCCCCAAAAGGATATATGTGATCCAAATTTGCTCATTATATTATTTTTCATCCATCTCGATGCTTTTAGAATGGAAAAATTGGAGGAATAAACATATAGGACCATTTTTACTAGCGAGAACTAGTTTGGAAAATTGAGGTTTGAACCTTCTAAGAGCATTTTGAGGCATCAAACAATGTTTTTTGGGGTAAAAATTTGTCGCCTGAGTGTTGCACATTTTTGTGCTATTCTACACACAAAGAACTTTCTAACAATGTAAGAATTACCTCAATTATAGTTTGTATGAAAAATTTATGCCACTCAAAATTTGACTTTTTTTTGCTTTGACTTTCATAATTCAAGAGGATTCCATGTCATCCCCATTATTCATGGAAAAGGGGTTAGCCATATGATCATGATGAAAAATCCTCAAGAAGAGTCCATATTGTAACTCTAGTTAAGATTTGAAGGAGTCAGATGTGTTATAACTGGGCCACCAGGAGGAAAAGGGGTTCTATTCTATTCAAGTGCATTTTGTGTTGGAAAATGTAACTAGGCTCAATCTTCATAATTGTCATTGTATTTATATATTTTATGTAAAATGCAAAAGAAGAATTTTTTTTTTTTTTTTTTTCAAACATATAAGCATGTTCTTCATGCTTTTGGATTTTTTTGAGTCAAAGAGTCAAAATCCTATTTGGACCCATTGTAAAGAAAAATGAAAAATAATTTTTAAATATGTAATTTGGGTCAAAAATCACGCTAGATGCCAAGTTTGCCTACCTGTCAAGTCGGCTTAGCCCCAAAGGACATGTCTATTCAAATCCCTCTAGACAGTATAAACAGAGGGAAGTTGGAGCTCATTTGGACACACAATTTTGGTTAATTTGATATGAAAAATCACTTAAGGAGAGGAAGGCCTAAATCTGAAGTTGATGAAGAATGTCTCTTGAAGTTTGATTTGTGGAAGATCTGCCCTATCTCTTGTTGGAAATATACTACTAGTCTCTTGTTGATGAATTTTTTTATGAAGAAGGAGGATTTGACTTGGCATCTAGAGGGTTTAAGTCTTTGGTCATGGGTCCTAGATATCTCACTTTGATCTGTTTCTATAAGACTAACTTTTTTTTGGGTTTTCCCCTTGGAGGGGTTTTTCCCTGGCTTGGAGCCTATATCTTATGTTCTTTTAATTTTTGTGATCTTCATGTTTTGTATGTTTAATAATTTTTTGATGAATAAAAATAAAATTGAATTAATAAGAAGCCAACAAATTTCACAAACAATTATCAAAGAAAGGAAAATCTAATCTAATCATAAAGCCTCCCGATTTTCTAACATGGTATAAGAGCTAAGGTTTAAAAGATCACTTTCGTTTGGTATAATCATCATGTCTTGAAATGTGAGGTTCGTAAGACATTCTCCTTGGAAGATACATTCTCTATGGAAGGTCACATTCTACAGTTTTGGATTCATTCTGTAAATTTTATTGTGATTCTCTTCTTTGTGCTTGTGGCTTCATATCTAATATCACAATGACTCAAAACAAGAAATAACTCGGATCAATTTTACATTCTCTATGAAAGTAGTTTGCTTTAAGTTCTAAGGTTCATAAGATGACTTGCACAGAAAGGCTCGTAACAACAACATGATACCTACTTTGGCATTGCATTGAAAATTTAGTGAATCACTTTAATCCTATAATTGCATCAGATGCTTTGTTGTGATTCAAATTATCTATTTTTGTGACTTGATTATTGTTCTGTGGGGATCGTTCTATACTCCTGTGGTCTGCAAACAATATCTATGGCACATAATTAAATTATAATGGCTCATCGTACTCTGAGGAATGCTTGTGTCTTTTAGTGCCTCGTATTTTGTTTTTTGTCTGCGACTTAGATTTATGCTCTATGGTTGGATATTCGCACATATTATAGTGAACTGTGGTGCAAGATCGCATATTGAACTATGGCATGTAACCCTAAGTGACCGCACAATTTTGTGGCTTGTATTACATATTTAATAAATCTCGGACTCTATGAAATTGATGGAATTCACATTGATTCTCAGTGGCACCGCTCTACTTGAAAATGATCTATGGCATCAACAACAAATCAAGTTTCATCAGGTTGTTGACTTATCACAATGGTTTGTTGGGACATATTCATTAACAAATCTTGTGGATCACAATATATACTCTAAGATTCACACTTACATGGCTAAAGCCCTCACATTCACAATGCGGTGGATCACATTTTTTACAAGGCTCATATCAAACAATGGTTTGATATCTTTGTTACACAAGTGGTAACATACTGTGGCTCATATGACTTTTGAAGAGTCTCACTAAGGCATATCAGTAACTTTTGCCTGTGATCTATCTCTTTAGTAATCTCGGTGGCTTGGGTAATATTTTTCTAAAGTTTGCTTCATACATTGCACTAGCTCGGTGCCTTCTGTGGCTTGAGTTTATCCATTCCTATGGTACACATACCACAAATGTCTCGGACCTGGATGACAACAATATATACAACATTGTGATGTTATGACACTCACTCTTACACTCTGACAATGACTTGAAAGCGTGACAATAAAAATAAGGATCTTACATTTCCATGACACATTCAAACTAAAGTCCTATTCGATGATTATATTTGTGGCATCACACCATATAATTGTTACTCAATGACATCACTATCCATTGGCTCTCTATCAAACTAGAATGTTATATACAGTGGCATAAGACCTCGTTAACTTGTTTACAGTAACTCATAGCTCTTTTACATCGCTCATATATTTTTACTGTGACATCACTTAAAATTATCATTTGGTTTGGCACATGATGATTTGACATATCGACCATGAAATCTTGATTCTATACAATGGACATCACATTGTTTAGAAGAACAATAACAATGTATATGAGATATGTTGAAGCACCTCTATAAGGAGCTATGAACATTCCTCCTTGGGACACTAATAGTAGCTTTAAGGAATTCTCTATGGTTCGGTAGCTGATAGTGTGAGTGATCTAAAATTGGAGGAGAGATTCTCCTTCCTAAAAACTAACCGTCCTCTGATGCTTTGCAAGTAAAAATGGGTCTTACAGAAACATAAGTTTTTAAGGTCTCTTCAAGGATAATGAGTTAGTTTTCATGTGAACTTTAAACAAGTAACATATCATCATTTAACTCATAAAGGCATTCAAGAAGAGAGACAACACAAAATTTGGTGACGGAGTTCACCCCTCCTGGGCTACATCTCTGGGCCTGCTAACACAGCTAGACCACTCCATATATTTCAGTGATGAAGAGTACATAAAGTTTGTTGACAATATGAGTGGCTAGTTTCCCCTTCAAGGAAACGTTCTCCTGCAAATAAATCTCACTCTAAAAATCATGAAAAACTATAGTTAGTCATGAAACAATCAATAAGAAAAGGGATCTCACATCAAGACCCTATACTCCATCTGAAAATGAGCAAACAAGTACAACAATTCCACATTGAAGTACAAAAAGAGAGCTTTCCTCAATAAGACATAGTGATAAAAGACAAACATGAGTTGTACCAAATAAGTCACAACTATTGTAGTTAACATCTAAACGATAGAAAACCTCTACAAAGTCCTCCCCATGCTCAAAAGGCTTCAATAATTGCTTCAAAGCACTAATTGATAATGACACCCATGGACTCAAACATGAAAAAAGTCTCTTCAATTGTGCTCCAATCAGAAAATAGAGGCTTCCATTGGATCCAGAATGTCCAAAAATCCCTCTATGGACTCTTCTTGAGCTCCAAAAGGCCAAAAAATCATCTATTTATGGCTCTCCCAATTTCTGCTGCTATTCATCCTCCAAATTGGATGAACTTGAAAAGAGAGCGACATTTTCACCCTTTTATTTACTCAGGAGGTGAAAAATTCACTCACAATAGGTGAAAATTTTTGAACGATTATTCGACCAATAAATCCGTGCTATAGAATTTTGGCCTTGCCATTGGTCATGTGGCCCACCTCTCCGCACCTATTTTCGTCCGTTGTGGTCATATGCCGACCATAGGGATGGGGGCTGGGGCTAACCACCTACCCTAGCAGGGGAAGCCCTCGTCATTTTCACCGGTGGTTATATCGCTGCCACGGGACTGGGGCCAATGCCTAAACTCTGTTGCCTCCGTCATAACTCTCGGTCCAATGGATGGTGATAAGACCTGGGGCTAGGGCCTAGAGCCCTACCCCCATTGTCGTGCCTTCTGCCAGGGTCCTGTGGGAAAAAATGTGACCACGGGTCGGGGATAGCCCCGAACCCTTCCTCATCTGTCTTGCCATGGTTGTGGGGGGTCCCGATGACTAGGGGCCAGTGCTTAGTCCTAACCCCTTCCCCTAACGTTCATTTACATGGTCATTAACATAAACTCAAAGGAATTATATATCAAGTAAAAAGCGTGTGGTGTAGTGGTTAGGATCGACAGTGTTGTAGAGCAGGTCATGAGTTCAATCCCGCCTGAAGCTATCCAACCCATTAACAAAATTTTGGCCAACCACGAGGTGCCACATTGCGGCCTCTAGTTGGGCCATGTGGCATCCTCTCATTGGACCACCACAAACAAATCCAACCAATCAAAATGCGCCATCCTTCCCTATATGAGGCTACCACTTGGCAATCTAGGGTTGGTCCATATGCTCCCAGTAGACATGCTAACATCAGCGGTATGACTACCCAATCAACCAACCCTGCAATTTTTTTAGCTATTGAGCCAAATGATCAGAACAACATAACTTTGTCATATGACATTGGATTGAGGTGAAACAAGTGTTGTTGGAATAAAAATGATGAAAAATATGACTTGACACCAGTTTCGAAATATTCTGAACACTTTCATTTTTGAGCTAAATTTTGATCTCTGGATCATACCTCCCCTCCAGGGAATTTTGGAATCCAAAATTTAGCTTCTCCTAGTAAAAAAGATGAGGCAAAAAATCAAAACTTCCCCAAAATCAATCCTTAATGCGTTGTTTTCAATTGGTGCCTTCAAGCTCCAAGCAAGGTACTCCACTTATCCTCTGCGTGAAGACATTACCGTCCTGTCAAGAATTGAGACACAATTCTTATCACCTTGTAGGAAAAGAAACATCGATGGATGGAATCTGGACATTCTCTTTAAACCCATATTTCATGACTCAAACAACTTCATCTTGAAGTTCCATTGTTGAATACAAACTTGACTTTCCATCTTGGAAATCAGAAGCAATTCAATGCCTACCATGCACTGATTCAAACTTTTCTTTACTGTCCTCAAACTGAGCTTGTACACAAAAGTACTCTGGCTACAATAATTCAATGACACATTTGGATTTGTCCACAAAAACATAGTCATTTCTTGTACAATCTTTATCAAATATTTCATTCACAACAAGTTTCATCTTGAACACTTGTATCTGTGAGTACATGATGCAACTATAGACAAACTGGACGAAAAACACTTTTCATCCCAAAAGTCCTCAAACATTTGGACTTATAAACAAGCCAACAACATAACATGTCAAAGAAAAACATACTTGTTGCAAATAGTGATTATTCTTGTTCACTTTACAAAGTACCCAAAACAGGTAACGACAACAACAAGCATTTACAATTTACAAAGCAACAAACTATACAAACAATCTACCCAATCTTTGCCTCTCCTAGGCTTATGGGTTCTCTTTCTGCATCTATTCTGCTTTGAAGGTTGCCTTAGGAACTATGCAAGTCTCCTCTTTTCCACCTGTTGTGCTCCTTTCATTGGTTTGCATAACCTCTTTATCCTTCTTGGGACGAAGTTCTGGATGAAGTTTCCAACATCTTTCATTCCCATGCCCATGCATGTTGCAATGGGTACAAAAGTACTGTCGCTTGCCCACCGAAAAGGAAGTCTTCAAATGTGAAGGAGGTTCTTTATGCTTGATGCCAAGAATTTGTTCCATTCTTTTGACCATCACCTTGTGTTGCTCACAATCAGCCACAAAATGGTCAACTGCATCACAAAAAGTGCAAGGATACATGTCCCACAAATAATCAAAATTACCAACATTTGGAAAATTCCCATGAAATTTATACTTGTAAATTTGACGATTTGGACTAGACGATGACATGCAAAGTCCTTTCAAGCATTCATCTCTCTTAGGAGACAAATTTACATTATCGCTATCGTTTTGGTGTGACATATCATCCTATGATGATTTCTTTGCCTCAAATAGTTTAGAACACTCTCTAAACTCTCTATGACCATATCCCAATCCTTGATATCTTGGTCTCTCTTTCACCATGATAGGATTAGTGATCCCTTGGCCATTGATTCTGAGGCCTCCTCCTTCATAACCCATCTGAGCTAGCAACTTCATACCAATGCCTTTAGTATGTTGTTCAAATGCTGCAAAAGATGTGTTATTAACATAAACTGAAGGATTTGAACTAGAGATGCTAATTACCTCCTTGGAATTGCCACCCATATTTTCTGCTTGAGATTATGATGAAGAATTTGAATATGACTCAATTCATCCACTTTTACCAACATGCATATAATGAGAATCTTTGAGATGATGACAAAATGCACATGCATCATTCTCCACACAGGGTCCATAACCAATGTTTGGACCATGCCTACATATTGGCTTCACTTCGGAGGTATCCTTTTCTATCACTAGAGTGGAAATCTCACCAACTTGTTCCTCAAGCACATGCTCTAACTGAAGGTGCATGTGACTCTTCTCCTCTTCAACAACTTCAGGCAATCTTCTTAATTCAACAGTCTCCATTCGAAGAGACAAATTCATCTCCTCTAACTCTTGGATACTTTCTACCTTCTTGCCCATTCTTGCAACTTGGTTAGAACCAAATCTAATACCAGTTGATCTAAAATTGGAGGAGAACTTCTTCTTCCTAAAAACTGATCGTCCTCTGACACTTTTCAAGTAAAAATGGGTCTTACATAAACACAAGTTTTTAAGGTCTCTTCAAGGATAATGAGTTAGTTTTCAAGTGAGATTTAAACAAGCAACATATCATCATTTAACTCAGATTTCAAGAAGAGAGAACACAAAATTTGGTGATGGAGTTCTCCCCTCCCAGGCTACATCTCTGGGCCTACTAACACAACTAGACCGCTCCATATAATTTACTAATGAAGAGTACATAAAGTTTGCTGACAATATGAGTGACTAGTTTCCCCTTCAAGGAAATGTTCTCCTGCAAAGAACTCTCACTCTAAAAAGCATGGCAATCTATAGTCAGTCATGAAACAATCACCAAGAAGAGGGCTCTCACATCAATACCCTATACTTCATCTGAAGATTAGAAAACAAGTACAAAAATTCCACATTGAAGTACAAAAAGAGAGATTTCCTTAATAAGACAGAGTGAGAAAAGACAAACATGAAATGTACTAAATAAGTCACAACTACTACAGTTAACATATGAAGGCTAGAAAACCTCTACAAGATCCTCTCCCTGATTAAAAGCCTTCAATAACTGCTTCAAATCACTGATTGATCTTGACACCCATGGACACAAACATGAAAAAGGTCTCTTAAGATGTGCTCCAATCAACAAACAAAGGCTTCCATTGGATCCAAAATGTCCAAAACCCCCATCTAGACTCTTCTTGAGATCCAAAAGGCCAACAACTCATCTAGTTATGGCTCTCCCAAGTTTCTTTTGCTATTCGTCCTCCAAATTGGATGAACCTGCAAAGAGAGCGACATTTTCGCCCTTTTATCTGCTTGGCAGGTGACAAATTCGCCCGTAATAGGTGTAAATTGTTGAACGATTAATTCAACTAATAACTCCACACTCCAGAATTTTGGCCCCATTGTTGGTCTTGTGGCCCATGTGGTTAGGGGTCGGGCGGTCCGAACTTGTCGCTGTCGGTTAGGGTCATATGTCGACCATAGGACCAGCGGCCGGGGCTAACAACCTGCCCCTGCCGTGGTAGCCCTCATCATTTCTGCCGGTGGTTATATCACTTCCACGAGACTAGAGCTAAGGCCTAAACTCCACTCCCTCCATCATAGGTCCCTCCGCCATAACTCTCGATCCAGTGGATGGTAATAAGACCTAGGGCTAGGTCCTAGAGCCTCGCCCCTCTCATCACACCTTCTACCGGGGTCATGTGGGAACAAATGTGACCATGGGCTAGGGCTAGGCCCTGAGTCCTTCTTCATCACTCATTCCACTGTCGTGTGGGGTGCCGATGACCAAGGGCCAGGGCCTAGTCTCGACCCCTGCCCCCAATGTTCATTTACATGGTCTTTAACATGGAGGCATTATATATCAAGTAAAAAGTGTGTGGTGTAATGGTAAGGCTTGGAAGTTTTGTAAAGCAAGTCATGAGTTCGATCCTACCCAAAGCTATCAGACACCTTAACAAAATTTTGGCCTACCATGAGGTGCCATGTGGCGGACACTGGTTGGGCCATGTGATATCCTCTCATTGGACCACCACAAACAAATCCAACCAATGAAAATGCACCATCCTGCCTTGTATGAGATTGCCACTTAGAAAACTAGCATTGGTCCATACACACCTAGTAGACATGATGACATCAATGGTGCGACTGCCCAGTTAGCCAACCATACAAATTTTTTAGCTATTGAGCCAAACGATCAGAACATGATAAATTTTTCATACGAGATTGGATTGAGGCGAAACAAGTGTCATTGGAATTAGAATGACGAACAATACGACTTGATGTTGTTTTCGAAAGATTATGTGCACTTTCATTTTCAAGCTAAATTTTTGTTATGAAACCAGCTCAGAAAAAGATAGAAAAGATAGATCAACGCCTTAGAATTCAGCCTCTTCGAGGGGGAAACCTCCTTTACATTACACAAATGAATGATTCTTTGATGATTCAAATGAAAAAACCTCCTTTCTATATATAGGAGTCTAAGGAGTCACAATATAACCCAACCAACCTAAAAATAATAATATAAAGGCACAAAAATAACAATAGAGGGATTCTATGGGGCACAGTAATAACAATATGGGGACAATAGGGGCACAACAATATTAATAAGGGATATACCTACAATAGTAATGGGGTAATAACTAATATTATAGGGACCTAACATGCCCCTCTCCTTCAAACAAGTGTTGTCCTCAACGCTTGAGTAGTTTTGGATGCTTCTGTATAAAATTCTCATCCTCCCATGTGGACTCTTCAGTGGATAAGTTCTTCCACTTGATGAGATACTCCGAAATTGATCGATTTCGTAGCTATCGAGTTCTTGTTTACGTGACTGCTTCCAGTTCCAATAAAATTTTTCATTCCTCGTCAAGTTCTGGCAATATTGTTTGAACTAGGAGCTTGTTGCTTATAACCTTCTTTAAACATGAAACATGGAAAACTGGGTGCACTCGAGAAGCTGCAGGAAGCTCCAATTTGTATGCCATAGTACCAATCTTTTGCAACACCTTGTACAGACCGTAATACATTGGTGATAATTTATCATCCTTCTTAGCTTGCTTGAGGGACATTTGTTTATATGGTTGTAGCCACAGGAATACCCAATCACCTACATCAAAACTTCTTTCGCTGCGATGTTGATCTGCCTGTTGTTTCATTCTATTTTGTTCCAACATGAGGTTATTTTTTAAGAGTTGGAGGACTTGTTGTTGATGCTTGATGTGATGTTCCACTGCTTGAACCTTAGAATTTTCTCTTAAATATGATGTGATGGATGGTGGCTGATATCCATAAAGTGCCATAAATGGGGTCATTTTTGTTGTTGTATGGAAGGAAGTGTTATACCACCATTCAGCCAGAGTTAACCATTTGACCAATTGTGTCTGTTTATCAGATACAAAGCAACGAAGATATCCTTCCAAACATTTGTTTACTATCTTAGTTTGCCCATTAGATTGAGGAAGATAAGATGAGCTATGAGCTAACTGGTACCGAGACAAGAAAATAATTCTGTCCAAAAATTTCCAGTGAAAATGGGATCTCTGTCACTTACAATAATCTTTGGGTTTCCATGTAACTTTTGAATTGTTTCCATAAATGCAGTAGAAAATTTACTGGATTTAAATGGATGTGATAATGCACAAAAGTGTGCATACTTGGTAAGTCTATCAACTACCACCATGATGACACTCTTTCCCTCAGACTTGGGTAAACCTGTGATAAAATCCATTGAAACCTCCTCCCAACGTTGGCTTGGAATGGATAAAGGTTGTAATAGACCCGGGGTCTTAATTGTTTCAACTTTAGTTTGTTGGAAAACCAAAGATTCTGCCACAAACTTTTGAATATACGGTTTAAGGCCATCCCAAAAAAATTCCTTCTTAACCCTGTGGTAAGTTTTTAAAAATCCAGAGTGCCCTCCTAAGGGAAAAGTGTGCAATTCCATAAGAATTTTTTGTTTGAGTTGGGAATTCTTACAGAGGTATAAGTGATCTTTGTACCATAACGAATCATTTTTCCAGCTAAATGTATCAGATGTACTGGAATCTTGTTGTAACTTTTGAATAAGGTCCCACATTTCTTCATCATTCTTCCATTCCTCCCTTGCTTCGTTTATCCAATCTGGTTGGATAATAGAAATGGTGCACAACAATGCTTCCACATCCTCATCCTTTCTTGAGAGTGCATCTCTCACCACATTTTGCTTCCCTTTTTTGTAGATGATTTCAAAGTCATAACCCAACATCTTTGTGACCCACTTTTTTGCTCTTCAGAGGATAATATTTGTTCTAAAAATTATTTAAGGCTATCATGATCCGTTTTTACCTTGAAGTGTCTTCCCATTAGGTAGGGTCACCATTTCTTAAGTGCATGTAGTATTGCCAACATTTCCTTCTCATAAATAGCTTTGTGTAAAAACTTTCCCTTGATTGGACGACTTTCAAAGGCAATGGGTCTTTCATCTTGCATTAAAACAACACCAATTCCATTTCCTGAAGCATCACATTCCACAATAAAGGTTTTTGTGAAGTCCGGTGTAGCTAAGACCGGTGCTTGGCACATTGCCTCTTTAAGATGTTCGAAGGCCTTTGTTGCTTCTGGAGTCCATGAAAATGCATCTTTCTTCAATAATGTTGTTAGAGGTGCTGCTATTCTCCCATAATTCTTAACAAACTTGCGATAATACCCTGTCAACCCGAGAAATCCTCACAGATGCTTTATGGATTGGGGATTTTCCATTCCTTAATGGCTTTAATTTTGCTAGGGTCTACCTTAACTCCTTCATGAGATACAATATGACCCAGATATTCCACCTCTTGCACTCCAAAGAAACATTTGGATCTTTTTGCATATAATTGTTTCTCCTCCAATAGTTGTAGCACCTTGTCAACATGTTCAACATGATCCTTCCAAGACTTGCTGTAGATTAGTATATCATCAAAAAATACTAAAACAAAATTTCTAAGGAAGGTTTGAAAATGGAATTCATCAAACCTTGAAATGTAGAAGGTGCATTGGTAAGGCCAAAAGGCATGACCAAAAATTCATAATGACCCTCATGAGTTCTAAATGTTGTTTTCGGAATGTCTTCAGTCTTCATTCTGATTTGATGATATCCTGAACAAAGATCCAACTTGGTGAAGTAAATTGATCCATGCAATTCATCCAGTAATTCATCAATGACAGGAATGGGAAACTTATCTTTAATAGTGAGCTTGTTGAGCTCCCTATAATCCGGACACATGTGCCATGATCCATCCTTCTTGTGCACCAATACTACTGGAGTAGAGAAAGAACTTTGACTAGGTTGAATTATACCAGCCTCTAGCATTTTTGCAACCATACATTCAATTTCACTCTTTTGGGCATAGGGATATCTGTACGGCCTGATGTTTGGAGGAACACTTCCTGGAATCAGATGAATAGCATGATCATGATCACGAATAGGTGGGAGACCTTTGGGAGTCTCAAATACCTTGGAATGATTGTCCAAGACTTTTTGGAGATCTGGAGAAATAGATGATTTCAATGTGGAAACATCTAGCGAACATAATTGTGCAATTACACCTCTTTGTTCCTTTTTTAGAAGCTTTGTCATACCATTAGAGCTGATTATCTTTCTCAGTTTCCCTACAATACCCCTTAATTCAACTTCCTTTCCTTCCACAGAAAATTTCATGAAAAGTTCTTGAAAATTAAAAGCTATTGTACCCAAGGATTGTAGCCATTGGACTCCTAGTACAACATCAACACCTCCCATTGGAATGGAAAGCATTGGGCTAGTCAATACATATTCTCCCATGGATAGCTTGATATTATGGCACTTTCCAAAGCAATTTATTGTTCCTCCATTTGCAACCATCACTTGACACTCTGGTGCTGGATATAGGAAGCAATTCAATTCTTTTGCTACCTTACAATGAATAAAATTGTGGGTACTTCCTGAATCAATCAACACTATTACTTTTTTCTTCTTGATTTGTCCTTCTATCTTGATGGTTTGAGGAGTGGTAATTCCCGCCAATGCATTACAAGATATGGTCGGATTCATTTCTTCTTTATCTAGGCTTTGTTCCTGGAGTATATCCTTTTCTTTTGACCTTTCTTGCTCCTTTTCTTCTTCCTCTTCACAATCTATGTAGAATAATTTCTTCTCAGCACACTTATGACCTTTAGTGTATTTGCTATCACAACTGTAACAAAGCCCTTTTGCTCTTTTTTCTTCCAATTGTTGTGGTGTCAACCTTATAGGTTGTGGAAGACTAGGGGAACAACACTTCCATCTTTATAGTTGTGAGTGGTATGCTTCCTGGTTGCCATAATTTTGCTTTCCATTTTTCTTGCTAACCTGAATGCCTTCTCTAATGAATCAGGTTCCCAAAGGCAAACATCATGTTGGATATTATCCTTTAAAGTCCCTATGAACACATCAATCCTATGCTCCTCTGGAATATTTTTTACCCTTATGTTCAATTTTTGGAACTCTTCAATGTGCTCCATTATTGAACCCTTTTGTTTGAGACTTATCAATTGGCTAAAAAAAGTGTTGCTTTTTGTATCCTCATAATGTGCTGTCAATTCTTCCATAAAAATTGCCCAAGTGATAATTTGTTTATGAGAGAAAAACCATTGATACCATAAAAACTGATTTGGTTCCAAATATAAAGTTGCAATACGTACCTTTTGTGTGTTTTGCACATTATTGAGATCGAAAAATTGCTCCATTTGTAATATCCATGTTACAGGATCCTTGCCATCAAACTTCCTCATATATATTTTTGGAATATGGTGGGTCTTCGATCCAACATTAGAATCTATGAAATCATGATTAACATTTCTTTTGTTCGCATCATGAGTTTCCTTTAGTGCCCTTTCACCATTAGTAAGTATTTCTTGTAGAAAATTTGTCAAATCTATCTTCAAATATGCCATGTCTGTCTTCAAATCTGCCATGTCTCTCTTCAAATATATCTTCGAATCTATCTTCAAATCGTCCATCTTAGCTTCCATGCCCTTTATCTTAGATTCCATGCCATTTATCTTAGCTTCTGTTAGCTTTTGTGAGAGTGACATTTGTTGCACTTGGTCTTGTAATTTTGATATATCATGTAGCATTTCTTCCTCTTCTTCATGAGTCATGCTAGAGTTTTCAGGTTGCTTACTAGGTGTTTGCATTTTCTTTCCTCGGGGCATCAGTTACCGATAATAATGCTCTACTATGCCCTTTGAATTCCTTCAAAATAATTTTTCAAACCAAGCTTAAGCAAAAATTTAAAAAATCTACACACCTTTTTTCACTTTGTAGGAGCTCGATATTGCCTTTGATGTATCTCTGTAATTTCACATCATCCAATTCTGAAATTACAACCTGCAATAGCCCTCTGTGTCCTCTTTCCAATGCCATCAGTCTGATCCAAATTGGATTCTCCAAGGAAGAGTTATGCCAAATCTCCCACAGTGACCTGATTATAGACTAGTTCAGTAGAGCGAACTTGTATGACATGCCACATGTCCCTATTTCGACCTTTGTCTCTAAAAAATATATACAAGAAACTATAGTCCATCCTCTTTCTATACCTTCTTATGAAACTTCAATCTCATGCTCAGAGAGAAAGTTATGATGATTTTCCCGAGGTCACTTGTTTGGAATTTAATTTAGGAGTCTGCAAAAAGACCAAATTGCTCAGATCATATCTCTGTAAATATAGCACGAAAAGCTCTGAAAATAGGACCCAAAGTTCAGTGTGATTTCATCTCAAATGGGTTTTGTTTTTTTCTTTTGAAATGTCGCAGAAAAAAAAGTTATAGCGAAAATGCCACGATGACCTATTTGGAGCAGCGAAACCCTAGAATCCAAAGCTCTGATACCAAATGTTATGAAACCAGCTCACAAAAAGATAGAAAAGGTAAATCAATGCCCTAGAATTCAGCCTCTTCGAGGGGGAAACCTCCTTTGCATTACACAAATGAATGATTCTTTGATGATTCAAATGACAAAACCTCCTTTCTATATAGGAGTCTAAGGAGTCACAATATAACCCAGTCGACCTAATAATAATAATATAAAGGCACAAAAATAATAATAGAGGGATTCTATGGGGCACAGTAATAACAATATGGGGACAATAGGGGCATAACAATATTAATAAGGGATATAACTACAATAGTAATGGGGTGATCACTAATATTATAGGGACCTAACAATTTTGATCTCTGGATCACTGATGTGTATCTAGAGAAAAATGAAAACATCTGTTGAAAAAGACTATGATGAAAAATGATCTTGTAGCTCAAGTTTGAGAGGGAGACGCTGCTATTCATAAAAGATAAGTGCTCTATCTCTCTTTTTGTACTATTATTGATTTATTTATTAAATATACTCTCTTGCTTTATTTTCATTACTTGATTGTAACTATTCTTTTGTGATCTCCCTGAATAGGATTGCAAGTACACGCTGAAAACTGTCTGGGATAGAAGAAGTTATAATATCAAAATGAAAGTTTGTGACAAGTCTTGGATTTAGAGCTGGGAGCTTTAGAGGGAGATTTGAATCTTGAAAGGGCTATGAATTTAAAAGAAGCTTTGATTCAAAGGGACCAGTCCAACTCTCAAGTTTTAAGGTATGTTTTTAAGTATTATCTTTAAAATTATATTTACAGGCAAAAGATGTGATAGGATTTTGACAAGAATTTATCTTGGATGAAGTACATGTACTTCAAGGATAAGCTAAGACTTGTTTAAACAAGTTCTCTTAGTAAGAGGGAACACTAATAAAATAACAATAGGGACAAACATTCTCCAAAGTTAGGAAGAATAACCCAAACTATTGTTGAGGGAATATATTATCCTAGTTTAGGAGGAATGGTCCTTAAGGCCCAATTACTCAGAAGAGTAAGTTCCTTTCTATGTTGGCCTTGTCACTCTATAACAGTGGGTGCCTTTTGTCAGGCTTAGTTACTTGCTGAGTGAGTTTTTTGGCCTCGAATGAGGCTTGTAATGTTATGGTTTGACCAAGATAATGGAAACCCTGTAATATAAGGTTACTTTAGGGTTTTGACCCTATGGTGTGGGAAGTTTAATTTCCTATAGGGTTTGGCCAACCCCGCATAGTTGGAACATAAATTTTCCTGGAGGTTTAACCCTAGTGATGGAAAATCTATACTAGTCTATATACCATGAGGTTGAGGCGCCAACCAGATCATGGTGACTAATTTTTGTACCTTAGACTAGGTAGCCTATATGATGGTACATAGAGTTGTACCTTAGATTGGGTAGCTTGTATGATGGTACATAGGGTTGGTAGCTTGGCAGTGACCTAGATGGTACCTAGATCCCTGTAAGATGTTGGGTTGGCACCTTGGAAGTGACCTAGATGGTACTTAGATCCCAGTGAGATGTTGGGTTGGTTCCTTAGCAATAGCTTAGATGGTACCTAGATCCCTATGAGATGTTGAATTGATACCTTGGTAATAGCCTAGATGGTACTGAGATCCCTGAAAGAGGTTGAGTTGGTACCTTGGCAGTAGCCTAGATGATACCTAGATCTCTGAAATATCTTGGGTTAATACCTTGGCAGTAGCCTATATGGTATCTAAACCCTTGGAATAATATATGCTGGTTATGATGTTGATCCAACTCTTCTTATGAGAATATTTCAATTTGAGAAGTATCCTTGTACTAGTTATGGAATTATGAACACTTCCATAGTTAATAGGGAGTGTTGGAAAATATAACTAAGTTTGGTCTTCATAATTGTCATTGTACTTATATATTTTACATAAAATGCAAAAGAAGAAAAATAAATTTATATATTTTTCAAGCATGGGTTACATGATCAAGAATTATTATTTTATTTAGATAAGCATGTTCTTCATGCTTCTAGGCTTTGTTGAGTCAAAGAGTCAAAGTTTTATTTGGACCTATTGTAAATAAAAAGGAACATTAAATTTTTAAATATGTAATTTGAATCAACAACCACTCTAGATGCCAAGTCGTCTGCCTTTCAAGTTGGCCCAACCCTAAAGGAAATGTCTATTCAAACCCCTCTGGAAAATATAAATAGAGGGAAGTTGGAGCTCATTTGGACACACCATTTTGGATAATTTGATCCGAAAAATTGTAGAAGAAGAGGAATGCCGAAATCTAAAGTTGACAAAGAATGTATCTTGAAGTTTGATTTGTGGAAGATCTTCCCTATTACATCTCTTGTTGGAAATATGATTCTAGTCTCTTGCTTATAAATTTTGCTATGAAGAAGGAGGATTCAGAGAAATTTTGAGGTCTAAAATGGACCTCCTAAGGAATATTATAAAATAATAGTGGAAATAATAAAATAAGATTAGATTACCTCATCAACTTTTGGTGGGAAGAAAGAAAAACTACTTTTTCAACTCGTATTTTCAACATATCTCCCTATGATTTTACTCAATTTTTGAGTAGGAGAACTTGTTGGATGCATAATTTAGTTTTTCATCCAAGGAGTACCCATGTTGCATACTTTTGATGGACCCTACTACATGAAAAATGTGAAATACATGAAAAGTGTGTTTGCAATAATTTTTTTCATGCATTTCACTTTTTTCATGTAGTAGGGTCCATTGAAAGTTTGCAACATGGGTACTCCTTAATTTTGCATCCAACGAGTGTTCCTACTCGAAATTTGAGCAAAATCATAGGGAGATAAGTTGAAAATACGAGTTGAATATATGTATACCCTACTACATGAAAAATGTGAAATACATGAAAAGCGTGTTTGCAATAATGTTTTTCATGCATTTCACTTTTTTCATGTAGTAGGGTCCATTGAAAGTTTGCAACATGGGTACTCCTTAATTTTGCATCCAACGAGTGTTCCTACTCGAAATTTGAGAAAAATCATAGGGAGATAAGTTGAAAATACGAGTTGAATATATAGACACACACACACACACACACACACACACACACACACACACACACACACATATATATTTTACTCCAAAAATTGTGAATCATCCCCCATGGTTGACATCATTATATTGAATCCTATTGATTCTTATAAAGTTGGTTTTTGTTGTAAATTTTTGTTTTGAGGCCCTTTTTTAACGTCGAAATTTCTCTAATGTGACTTGGAATCTAGAGGGTTGAAGTCTTTGGTCATGTTTCCTAGATAGCTCACTTTGATTTGATTCCATAAGAATAGATTTTTTCTGGGTTTTCCCCTTGGAGGGGTTTTGCCTTGGCTTGGAGCCTATATTTTGTGTTCTTTTGTTTTCTATGATATTCATATTTTGTACATTTGATAATTGTTTGATGAAGAAGAAAAAATTAAATTAATAAGAAACAAACAAATTTCACAAGCAGTTATCAAAGAAAGGAAAATTCGATCTAACCGTAAAGCCTCCCTATTTTCCAACATTTTGTTCCATAGATGAGCATAATGGTCAAGAGTGGGCAGGGAGAGAAAAAATATAGAGGATTTGTGAAATATAGCAGCCCGCAGGCCACATTCCTCATTGATTTGTACTTGCATCCATTTTCCATTTAGAGAAAGAGAGCAAAGTGACCTCACCTTCTAGTTGGGTTTTCTCCTGATAGGGTTTCCCATGTTATATCTTATGTTAATTTGTGGTTTGTGAGTTTTGTTTTTCTATTATCTATTTTTTGCATAATTATAATTTGGATGCATTCATAATAACCAATAATTTACAGATCCATAATTTGAAGGAGAAATAAACCCTAATAATGTAGATTTTGGATTTTTTTTTTTTCACTTCTGGTTCACGGATATCCGGGTCAATGGGTAGCCGCTACATCCAGGGTTGTTCAACACTGAGTGGACGCACCCGAAGGCATCAACATGCTAGGTTGTGTTATATTCTTTGGACCCTATATTAGGTTAGGCGAACCTACCTATGGTTTTGTGCATGATTTTCGCACATGGTATTGGACGCGATGGTTTTTCGGTCCATGGTATTGGATGCTTCAGCATGTATAAATATGTATTGTAACATTGAAAGGAACATAATGAAAAATCAAGCTGGTAGTCCCGGTTTTGGGATCGAGGGAAAAATATCTGTGCATATGTGTTTTATGGGTTATGCTCTCGCATTGTTTATTTTCTTTATTTAAGAATTCGTATGCAGGTAATTTCTGTACAGGGTTAAAACCTACATTTGGTATCAGAGCTGTTTTGGCTTCAAGGGGACGCCTTTGTTGCTGAGGGGTTTCGCTCGGGCCTGTGGTAGACCCTGTTCAGTGGGAGATCTGCGAGATCGATTCTAGTGGTGAAAGAAGATGGCGAGCAGTGGAAAGATCGAGATTGAGAAGTTTAATGGTCAGAGTTTTGAGTTGTGGAAACTCAAGATGGAGGATCTGTTGGTCGATAAAGATCAGTGGACCGCGGTAGATCCGGGTACTAAACCATCGGGAGTGACCGATGAAGAATGGAAGAAATTGGATCGGAAGGCAAAGAGCACAATACGATTGTGTGTCTCAGATTCAGTATTGTTGAATGTATCAGGGGAAGCTACGGCGAAGGCTTTGTGGGTCAAGTTAGGGACTTTGTACCAATCTAAGTCTCTGGTGAATAAATTGTTCCTACGGAAAAAGCTGTATAACCTGAGGATGAAAGATGGAGACTCGGTGACAGAGCATCTGAATGCGTTTAATACTGTGGTAAGTCAGTTATTATCTGTTGATATTAAAATTTCAGATGAAGATAAGTGCATCATTCTATTGTGTTCTCTACCAGATTCGTGGGATAGTCTGGTTATTGCAATATGTAGCAATGCAACTGCTTTGCAGTTTGATGAAATAGTCTCAGCCTTGCTGACGGAGGAGATGAGACGGAAGAATATGGACAACCAGAATGGTGATGCCTTGTCTGTACGAGGACGGTCCCAGAACAGAAACAAAAATAAGTCATCGAGTGGGAGATCTAAATCTCCAGGAAAACCTACAAAGGTGGTGTGCTGGAAATGCGGAAAGGAAGGACACTTCAGAAGGGATTGTAAATCTAAAGCTCCTGATAAAGGAAAGGGATCTGATGATGCTCCTTCTGCAGAGGCGAAAACCACCTCAGATGAAGGTGGGGATGTGTACTTGGCTTCTTCAAGTACACATGTAGATCATGAGGCATGGTTGATTGACTCAGGTGCATCCTTTCACTTCACTCCCCATAGAGAGTGGTTCTGCGAGTATGAGAAATACGATGGTGGTGATGTCTTCTTAGGAGATGATAGGAAGGCTAGAATCATTGGTCGGGGAAAAGTGAAGTTGAAGTTGCAAGGTGGAAGGGTTAGAACACTTCCGGGTGTTCTACATATTCCTGCATTGGCCAGAAATCTGATTTCTATAAGCAAGTTGGATGATGCAGGTGTAAATACGGTGTTCGAGAAAGATACCTGCAAGATGGTTCGAGGAGCACTGATATTGATGCGGGGAGTTCGGATTGGAACTCTGTACAAACTGCAAGGTAGCACTGTTGTTGATGGGTGCAATAGTTCTATGGTTCCTTAAAATGGAGTAGAAAATCTAGTGGTCTCTGGAGAGAAGACCATGTTGTGGCATCAAAGGCTTGGACATATTGGAGAGAAGGGCCTTCGAATACTTCATGGTAAAGGTATGGTAGAAGGTATGAATGATAGCTCTCTGGATTTTGATTTCTGTGAAAATTGTGTGTATGGGAAGCAGAATCGAGTGAGTTTCCCCTCTGGTGGTAAGAGGACGAAACAGATATTAGAGCTTGTGTACAGTGATGTGTTTGGACCTGTGAAGGTTCCATCACTGGGTAAGTCTATGTACTATGTATCATTCATAGATGACTTCTCAAGGAATACATGGATATATTTCCTTAAGAAGAAATCTGAAGTCTTTGACAGGTTTAAAGAATTTAAGGCTCTGGTGGAAAATCAGACAGAGAAGAAGATAAAGGTGCTGAGGACAGATAATGGTGGAGAATTTTGCAGCAAGGAATTTGAAGAATTTTGTAAGAAGTGTGGTATAGCACGGAAGAAGACTACTCCATATACACCTCAGCAAAATGGAGTCTCAGAAAGAATGAACAAGACGTTGATGGAAAGGGCAAGAAGCATGCTTAGTGGTGCCGGGTTAGGACAAGAATTCTGGGCAGAGGCGGTGGATACTGCACGTTACCTGATCAACAGATCACCCTCATCAGCGTTGGAGGATAAGACTCCACAAGAAGTATGGACTGGTAAGAAACCCTCTCTTTCACATCTGAGGGTATTTGGATGTGACGCATATGTACATGTTCCAAAGGAGAAACGAACCAAGTTGGATAGTAAATCTGAAAAGTGCATCTTTATTGGGTATAAGGATGGTTTAAAGGGTTATAAGCTTTGGAACCCAGTCACACGGAAGGTTGTGTACAGCCGAGATGTGGTGTTCAGAGAGGTAAAAGATGTTATTCAACATGAAGTCCAACCAAAGGAACCTGAGAAGATAGAGTTTGAGCCAAAGGAGGAAGAATCAGACTCTGCAGCAGAGGAGGAATCAGAAGATGAAGAGCCACTAACTCCGACTGTGAGAAGATCAGGTCGAGAAAGAAGGCAGCTAGAAAGGTATAGTCCATCTGCTTTCAGTTCAAATTTTTCTTTGTCTATTACTGATGATGATCCCAGAACTGTGAAGGAAGCAGTGGATTCAGAGGATGGAAAACTCTGGAAAGAGGCCATGGTTGATGAAATGGCATCTTTGCACAAAAATGAGGCTTGGGATCTGGTAGAGTTGCCGGCTGGAAGGAAACCCATTGGCAGCAAATGGGTGTTCAAGAAGAAGACTAATGCAGAAGGAAAGGTGGAGAAATACAAAGCTCTGTTGGTAGCAAAAGGTTATTCCCAAGTGCCGGGAATTGATTTTGGTGATATTTTTTCTCCTGTTGCCAAGGTAGCTTCTATTAGATTAATTTTATCTGTTGCTGCTGCTTTTGATTTTGAGGTAGAACAGATGGATGTGAAGACAACATTTCTTCATGGGGATTTGGAAGAGGAAATCTACATGAAGCAACCTGAAGGCTTTGCGGTGAAGGGTAAGAAAGAACTGGTATGCAAGTTAAAGAAGTCTCTGTATGGGTTAAAACAGTCACCAAGGATGTGGTATCAGAAATTTGATACATTTATACGGGGACTTGGCTTCACCAGAAGCAAAGCAGATCATTGTGTGTATTTTAAATTAATTGGTGACCGTGTTATTGATCTGGTCTTGTATGTGGATGATATGTTGCTGGTTGGAAATGACAAAGAAATTATCCAGGATTTGAAGACCCAATTGTCCTCCAAATTTGACATGAAAGATCTTGGTGCTGCAAACTATATTTTTGGCATGGAAATTAAAAGAGATCGGGCAAAGAGGAAGCTCTGGTTAAACCAGAGGAAGTATGTCGAGACAATACTGCAGAGGTTTAATATGCAGGATAGTAAATCGGTGAAGGTTCCTATTCCCGTAGGTGTGAGGTTATCTGCTGAACAGTGTCCCAAGACACAATAAGAGGAAGAGGACATGTCCCGTGTTCCATATGCAAGTGCAGTCGGTAGCCTGATGTATGCAATGGTCTGTACTAGACCAGACATTGCACATGCAATGGGAGTATTGAGCAGGTTTATGTCAAAACCTGGGAAGGAGCACTGGACAACAGTGAAGCGGGTTTTCAGGTATTTGCGTGGCACTAGAGATTATGGTTTGTGCTACCAAGGAAGACCAGGATTGGACAGAGTGTTGGATATTCATGGTTTTGTTGATGCAGACTGGGCTGGAGATCTGGATCAGAGAAGATCTACAAGTGGGTATGTGTTTAACCTATTTGGAGGTGCAGTCAGTTGGATGAGTAAGAAACAATCTGTAGTGGCACTATCAACTACAGAGGCAGAATACATGGCAGCCACTCATGCAAGCAAGGAAGCAGTTTGGTTGCAGAGATTGTGTTCAAGTATGGGGTTAGTACAGGGAGCTATAAGAATAGACTGTGACAGCCAAAGTGCAATTTTCTTGGCAAAGAACCCTGCTTATCATTCAAAGACAAAGCACATTGATGTTTAGTATCACTTTGTGAGGGATATGATAGAAGACAAAAGGGTGTTGCTGGTAAAGGTGGACACTTTGAAGAATACTGCAGATGCATTGACAAAATCTATGAGCTCTGAGAAGTTCTCTTGGTGTAGAGAAACAATGGGTGTTTCAGGTCTGGAAAAATGACTAAGCTCTCCTGTGGCCCCCTGTGGAAAGAAAACAACAAGTGGGAGATTGTTGGGTTGTGTTATATTCTTTCCACGACTAATCTACATAGTTAAACGAGGGGTTAGAGGGGGGTGGTAGCCCCCCTCTACGGGGTCCGGGGCAGCGCCCCGGGAAATTTTTTTTTGGACCCTATATTAGGTTGGGCGAACCTACCTATGGTTTTGTGCATGATTTTCGCACATGGTATTGGACGCGATGGTTTTTCGGTCCATGGTATTGGATGCTTCGGCATGTATAAATATGTATTGTAACATTGAAAGGAACATAATGAAAAATCAAGCTGGTAGTCCCGGTTTTGGGATCCAGGGAAAAATCTCTGTGCATATGTGTTTTATGGGTTATGCTCTCGCATTGTTTATTTTCTTTGTTTAAGAATTCGTATGCAGGTAATTTCTGTACAGGGTTAAAATCTACTCAACACCCCTCGGCCTATTTACTGACCTAACCCCAAGAGCTTTCGGGATTCGACCCTGTGACCTCTCATTGGCGAGGCACTTGATTTGACCGATTCAGCTAACTCTTGGGGCTTGTAGATTTTGGATTTAAAACATATATGTTGGGAAAATTTGTCTAGTGAAATATCCAAGACTATCTCAATCAACTAACACTCTTCCCCCCTTAGCTTGCACAACACCAAGAATGAGACCCCCTTTTCTGATACAAAATCCCTTAAGCTATCCAATTCACATCTAGAGTTCTAGCATAATATAGTTAGGGCATATTTCTGTTGGGACTTGAGGGATTTTCAGTTGTAGGATGGGTTTTCCTGTAACACCCACAATGTTAGTCCCTATGTTGTAATGTTAAAATGATGACTGTGTAATGAAAACATGGAGACCATGGCTAGCTGAGACATGATATGCAATTATAAAATAATTAAATATGAAATGTTGGTCTGAGAGGGGGGGCACAAGGATCAAAGTCTGAGGGGGAGTGGAGAAGTGGAAGAGTGGTGTTCACTAGCACAAAAAAGCACTCCACCACTTAATCGTTGGAAATAAATGATTGTACAAAGAAAATGCCCCCTTTTTTCTTATTTCCTTGGTGTGAGTGAATGGAAGCTGGGAAAGCTAATATGAGATGAGGGGCCTTAAGGAAAATGATGGACACACGTAAAATCAGGAGACATTGAAAGGAAAAATAGGGAGAACTTCAAAGGAAAAATGCGAAGCATTAGTGCAGGAGGAAGCAGGAGATGTGACTGAGATTTTACTCAGATGTTTGGGGTGTGATCCCATGTTTTGATGCAATGGGCCATTGGAATAGGAGCATAGAAGAAGCACTAGATAGGTAATAAAGCTTGGTTATCTGAAACTTTGGGTGATTTTCTCCTCTAGTGGTGTGCTTAGGTCATTGTATAGTAGTTTGCAAGTCTGAATGGTCAGTGGGAGGCTTAGTGGTGTGCTTAGGTCGTTGTATAGTAGTTTAACTTTAGGTGAATTCCTTGAGTGAGCACCCGCTTAGAATTTGGAACCATCTCCGAGGTGGCATTAAATAAATTTTGAGGTAAAAAATGGACTTTAAAAAAATGTATAATCAAAATCCATTAGAGAAATTGAGGTCTAAAATGGGCCTCAAAAGAAAAATGTATGACAAAAATCAACTTTATAAGAACCAATAGGATTCAATATGATGATGTCAACCATGGGGGATGATTCACCCTTTTTGGAGTAAAAAAGTAAAACGATAAAAAAAATAAAAAAACTACTTTTTCAACTCATATTTGCAACTTATCTCCCTAAGGTTTTACATAAATTTTGAGAGGGAGCACTCGTTGGATGCAAAATTTATTTTCTCATCTAAGGAGTAGCCATGTTGAATACTTTCGATGGACCCTGTTACACGAAAAATGAGAAATACATGAAAAGCGTGATTGCAATCACGTTTTTTCATGTATTTCTCATTTTTTCGTGTAGTAGGGTCCATCAAAAGAATTCAACATGGCTACTAATTGGATGAGGAATTAAATTATGTATCTAACGAGTGCCCCTACTCGAATTTGAGTAAAACCGTAGGGGGGTAAGTTGAAAATACGAGTTGAAAATGGTAAATTTTTTCCTTTTTCCCTCTAAGATTTGATGATATAATCTAATCTTATTTTATTATTTCCACCATTATTTTATAATATTATTTAGGAGACCCATTTTAGACCTCATGATTTCTCTAATAATTTTTTTAAGAACCAATAGGATTTAAGATGATGATGTCAACCACGAGGGATGATTCACCATTTTTGGACTAAAAAGGTAAAAAATAAAAAAACTACTTTTCAACTCATATTTTCAACTTATATCCCTATGATTTTACTCAAATTTCAAGCAGGAGCTCTCTTTGGATGTGGAATTTAATTCCTCATCTAAGGAGTACCCATGCTGCATACTTTCGATGGACCATGCTACTTGAAAAACGTGATTGGAATCACATTTTTTCATGTATTTCTCATTTTTCATGTAACAGGGTCCATCGAAAGTATGCAACATGGGTAAATTTTGCATGAAGAATTAAATTCTGCATTCAACTAGTGCTCCAACTCGAAATTTGAGTAAAACCGTAAGGATTTTCATGGTGAGTTATTATAATGGTGATATCCGATGGGGGCCCCACTTGGGCGAAGCAAAATGTTATTTCATTTGGTAAGTAAATTCAAGATTCAGGTGATTTGAGTGATTGCGCACAGTTCAAATGTTTGTGACACCGGATGTTCGTGAAGCCGAATATCTATGATGGTTGGCGAGTAAATCTGGGTTCCGAGAGATTCAGGTTTTTGCACATGGTGAAAATTTTTGCGACATCAGATCTCCATAGAGTTGGATATCTATGATGATTAGTGAGTGATCCGGGATCCGATAGATCTGGGTGTGTGTTAAGGGTGCACACTTGTATGCACACTAGAATTTCATATGAGTCAGATTTAACATAGAAAGGTAACAAAGCGCAAAGGGATTGGGCCCTATGGGACCCAATAGTTTGGGTTGAGGTGGCATGTTCCATAGAGGTTTGGTGGGACAACATTGATTCCACTTGCGATCTTAGCTGGCATGGAAAGATTTAATTGGATGAATTTCAAATGAGCATATCATTCAATATGAGAGTCAGATGGAGTTAAATTTTATATTGTTGGAAATATCTCGATGAGCTGAATACGATGGTGATATCATAAATTAATTCCACAAACTTTGGAGGAGGATGCTTTTTTGTAACTCATGTTCATAGTATACCATGGAGGCTGGGTTAATTAAAAAGTAACACCTCCCACAACTTGAGAAAGTATGAAGGGGGTGGGAGGGAGCATTACAAAGTGGTATTAAAGCTCAGGTTCAATACTAGACATGAAGAGGCTCATACACACAAAAACAAGATAAACATTTAATCTGTTAGTTTCATTGCTATATACAAATGTGTATTGATTTTAAGTTTACAATTGATATAATTGTTGACTTGACAAATTACTAATATGTTATTTTATCTTTTAACTTGTATATTAACCCGAGTTTGATGTTTCCAAGACTTTCAGATCAACATGCCTACTACAAGTATACCAAGGTGATAAGATTATATATATAATTTTCCATGTTTGATGTAACTGATAGTTATGTGTGTGTAACATCACATAAGAAGACACAATTGCAACAAAGAAATAAAGGAATGAGCAACAAAATGGTTCATTATAGCACATATAGGTCCCATCAAAATGAGGAAGAGGACATAATTGTGAAGAAGCCAGAGGAGAATTCTCTAGATTAGAAGGAATATCTCAAGAGTTTGAAAACAGAGTTAAGGAGCTGCAAAGAAGACAATGAAAAGATTATTAGAGTACACTAAAGGAGAGCAGAGGTAAAAGAAGTAATATTGGAGAGCCTATTAGACCTATAAAGGCAAAAACAACAAGAGATCGATGCTATCTATCTAGGTAGGCACAAGTCCAAACCCAGCCCATCATAGGCCCAAAAGAAAAAAATGGAGACGAATAGGGTAGAAGAAAATAATTCAAGGAAAAGACATCAATAAGCAAATGAAGACATAGTGAGAGGAGAAATTCCTCTTATCACTTAGAAAAGAGAGTCTAGCAACCTTGACTGGCCATCATATATTATAGTTAAGAGACACCATCATCAAATAAGTAAGAAGAGTTCAATGCCATAAGAGTTCAAGAAAGAAAATGCCCCTACCTTCGATGGAGAGATAGAGAAGGATGAAGAGGCATAGGCTTAGCTGTTGGGGATGAAGAAACACTTCATGGTGCATGACTACTCAGAGAATAAGGCCCTAATAGCCATTTTCATTTTGAAGGGGAAAAATGATTTATGATGGGAAGATTTGAGTAATGTTAAAGACATTAGGGAGAAAAAGCTATCATGGAGGAGATTTGAGAAATATTTCTGAGAGAAATACTTGTCTGAGAGGTACTATGACAACAGGTTAAAGAATTTCATGAGCATAAGTTGGGGTAGCTTACTATTGATGAGTACACTAACAAATTTTTGGAGTTGTTGAGGTACGTACCATATATAAGAGATGATGAGGTAAACATTCAAAGGCACCTGAGTGGGTTACCACAGACCTACCAAGATAGGATTGAATTTGATTAGCCAAGAACACTAGAGGACACTATTCAAAAGGCCAAATATTGTTATGAAATGTCCAAACATAGAGTGGAGTCCCGGACAAACTAGAAAAAGAAGGATAGGAGAAGCTTCAAGGGAAAATGAGTGATATTTTCATAATATAAGGAGGGATAAATGGAAAGTTCACCACTCTTTCCAAGAACGAATATCAGCAAAAATCCACAGCTGCTAGTAGAAACATACCCACTAAAATAGCAAAATAAGAGGCCGAGAGGTTCAGGAAAGGGCTTGTGTGTTGGACATGTGGAGAGAACCATTTGAAGAGAAACTACCGTCAACAACAAAAAAGTGTAATGATCAGTAAAATTTCATGAATATTTCACTGGACAACTTGTCATAATAAATTTGATAATATTATATTAAAAATATGAAATTCTACACTATTAAAATTTTATTAAATTTGTAGATCTATAGATTGTACTATAATTAGTGCATGCATGTGAATGGAAATTATATAGAAAATAGACAACGAAAAAATAAAATCTCACAAACACACATAACACATAAGATATGCTCTGGAAAATCCTTTCGGGAGAAAACCCAGTTGGAAGGTGAGGTCGCTCCTCTCTCTTTCTCTTTTTGGAAATATGGATGCAGGTAAAAATAAGTATGGCCTATGGCCCGTGGGTTGATACAATACATAAATCCTTTGTGTGTGCTCTACCTCATATCCCTCTTGGCTAATTTTTCTCAGCTATGGAACAAATGCACTCGAAAGAATGGAATGCTTCTTCCTCTTAGTGGCCTCATTATAGCACAACTCGATAACCTACTAGTGGTTAAGTTTGACTACCTCAACTATTAACCAGAGTTACAATATAGACTCTTCTAGATTATTTTACATCACAATCACGTGGCTAGCCCCTTTTCCATGAATAATGGGGGCTGATAGGACATCCTCTTGAACCATGGTGGTGAAAACAGGAAGGTCGACTTCTGAGTGACATAAGTTTCGCATACCAACTTTGATCGATGTGCTTCTTACACTGCTGGAAATATAATTGCGTGTAGAATAGCATGAAAACGTGAAACAATAAAGCAACAAAGTTTCACCCCCAAAAAACGTCATTTTATGCCTCAAAATGCCCCGAGAAGGTTTTAGACCCTGTTTTGCTAAACTATGTTCCACCAGTAAAAACAATCCCATGAGCTGATTCCTCCACTTTTTCCACTATGAATGCATTGAGATGGATGTCAAATAATATAATAATCCAATACAGATCATGGAATAATGCTCTACATGTACAAGAGGTGACAATAATGAACAATGTGGCTGAAAACATACCTCGAATCTATGCTGCATTAGACTATATGCAGATAGACCATGAGGATTCAGTTATCGAGATGCAAGGTATGGTCGTTAACTAGTTTCAAATTTAGTCAACCCAATATTGAATTTCAGCTATATCAATCCAAAAGTGGTAGATGCATGTGCTCTGCAGAAGAAAACTCATTAGAAATCATGGCTGGTTCAACTAGCCATGATAATCAAGAAGAGGGTGACTGACATGGTGGAGTCATGCCCCATGATAATAAGAGGCATGTATACTTTAGCTTCTCTCAATAATTTACCATTGGGCTCTTATGATGTTCCAGTCGACATGGACAGGTTAGCGTTCCATAGAACCAAGATTGATTGCTATAGAAAGTCATGGGAGTGTCTTAGAAACGATGGTAACAAAGTGATGTTATAGGGGATAAATAAGTCTATTATGCTCATGAGAATAGCAACGATTCAAGTGAAAGATGTATCAGGAAGGGATGTGCATTATATGAAATCCAAGTGGCTAGTGAGTTAGAAAGCAATGGGGCCGAAAGGGAAGTACACCCATTTGTTAAAGGAGTTCAGTGATGTATTTCCAATAGAAATATTACCTATACTAAAGAACAACAATCAAATAAAGTTATACTAAAGAACAAGTACCTGCTACCTAGGATTGATGACTTATTTGATCATTTGAGAGGACTTGCGGTGTTCTCACAGATAAACTTAAGGTATGGGTGCCATCATGTTCAGATTAAATATGAAGACATCCATAAGACAACCTTAAGGATGAGGTATGGACATTATGAGTTTGTGCTGGTGTCATTTGGGGTCATAAATGCACCAACCACATTTATGTGTTTGATGAAAAATGTCCTCAACTCGTATTTATACAAATTTGTATTGGTTTTTGTGGATGACACCCTATAACTCTAAAAAACTAGGGAAGAACATGGAGAACACCTGAAAGAAGTTTTGCAATTGCTGAGGGAGCATAAACTGTACACCAAACCCAACAAGTACGAGTTTTTTCAAATGAAAGGCCATTACTTGGGCCATATAATTTTAAAAGGAGTGGCTGTAGAACCTGAAAAGATTAAGGCCATATTGCAGTGGCCCACTCCTTGAAATGTCACAGAGGTTATATCCTTTATGGGGTTGGACGAATATTACTAGCAATTGATTCAACACTTTTCAAGGATCGGGCACCTAATTACAACCTTACAAAGGAAGGGAGTCAAATTTCAATGGAAATATAATTGTGTAATCGATTTTGAGCAACTAAAGAAATTACTCATGTGTGTACCTATTTTGAGAATCATAGATACAAAGAATGACTTCTTGGTTTTCACCGATGCTTGCAAGGAAGGAATAGGTGGAGTCATGATGCAAGAAGAACATGTGGATTGATATGAGTCAAGGAAACTAAATGAACATGAGAAGAACTTTGTTACCCATGATTTAGAGCTAGCAATAGTGCACACCTTAGAAATGTGGAGGCATTACTTGTTGGGGATAAATTTTGTGTTAATGACATACCATGGAGGGTTTTGAATATGAAGATATAGGTCCCAACAACAACTTAACATGCAAATATAGGCCCACTATATGGAGATAAATATTTTGAAAATCTCTAGAGTTACATGTGTCAGAAACCTATGAGGCTATGATTTCCATGACCTACGAGTCGAAGGTGGCTTGTCTTTCCTACCAAATTTCCACCTCTCTGAGTCAAATTTCCTCCTAGATGTTCGGAGGGGTGTGTTCATAAAAGTCGCGGGCTAAGAACTTGGCAAGCATTCTTACTCTGAAGCCTCCCAAAACACTGTGACCTCCACCTCTATGCAGACATTGAGCCTGCTGGCGAGTCATGGATGCCGAGGACCAAGATTTTAGAGAGACCCAGATGGAGTTGGGTGGGAAGTTTCAAGAGCCTATTATGGAAGAATTTAACCATAATGTCATGCTAGGCACATTGTATTGGTGGTGGGCTTGGGGTGAGTCCCTCTCTATATGAAAAAGATGTCAGGGGAGGAGGGAAAGCTAGTAGGGTAGTGTAAGACACCCACACTTGGGAAACCAAACAATAATCGAAATTCATGGTGGACAGAAACAACATCAGGAGTAGGCATTGAAGGTGAAACAAGAATTCCAACAAGTTATCCATGAAAAGGAGCATGGTTGAGCATAGAAGCTTTGCTCAAGAGATGAAACATAAGATGTGCCAAGGGGCCTCTGCTACCCTCCTTGGGAGGTGAGGACCCATTAATGTTTCGTGAGATGAGGTCATGTGCAGGGATAAGGATGGGTCGCAGAAGAACCCGCCATTTCAATACTAATCTTCATTCATGTAGCCATAACACCTCCATTGGGGAAATTAAAAATAATGCTACAATTTATAATAATAATAATATATATATATTTTTTTTCTATATTTAATTTTAGTTAAAGAAAATTATAACCATTTTAAATTAGATTGAGATTTAAATTGTAAAATTATAGAGATAAGTTAAATAACCAATTATCATTTCTAGTATAATTGAAGTTAAATTATATCATCTTACAATTAAATTAACTTTCTTTAATATTTCTATTTTAATCTTATTTTTTGACCAAACCTTTTTTAATCTTATTTATAAAAAACATATGTATTATTTTTAAAATAATTGAATAAAATGAAAAGAAAAATTGATTAACTACCAAGATTAGAGTTGAAGTTTAATTTAATCCCTTCATGTGTGAACATGACCAAGAATTTATCCCCTTCATTAAATCTAATTTTTTATTAAAACACACAGCTTTTGGAAGTCCTATTATGAAATAAACATACTGATAGAGGTAATTAATTTAAATCTAAATCTAAATTATAAAATTACAATTAATTTAAATTTATTTTAAATGAAAAAAATTTCAATTCAAAAGTTTTTGTTGTTGTTGTTTTAATGTGATAAATGTGAAATTAACATTAATTATTAGGTGGATGGTAGAATTTCTTAATTGGGCACAAAGACACTCTCCAACCCAGTATGATAGAGATGTAATGTAATGTTTAACATTTTGACTAAGTCAAATTACATAAAAATAAAAATAAACTAAAATTTTAAAAATTAAATTAAAAAGACTAATGTATTGTAAGGTAATATAAGTAAAAATGGCCCACCATATTAACCCATGGTATTCATGTGTAACGTAGCCTATTTAAAGAGGGAAATTAAACCAACCTAGATTCATCTTAACTCGAGATCTACCAAGCCCCTAAAGGGATCAAACCTCCTAATATGCAATATAGCTACGCCCTTTCCATCCTTTCAAATAAATTGATTAATTAAAATTTGTTTCACATGAATATGTGTCATATGAACATGAGATATGGTTTTTTTAGTTTGTGGTATTAGTAAACCATGATATTGTTCTATGGTATTATAAAAAAGTCTATTTATAGGTTAAGAATCTTATTTTATGTTTTTTGAAATGTATATATGATATTAATTATTAGGTGGATGGTAGAATATTATAAAATATTCTTAATAATAGTCACAAATCAAAAGTAATTATGGTTTTTTTTGTCCATTTAAATATAGATATGCCCTTTCTATCCTTTTAAATAAATTGATTAATTACAAAAAGTGCCACATGAATATGTGTCACATGAACCCGGAGTTATGATTTTTTGATTATGTGGTATTGTTAAACCATGGTATTGTCCCATGGTATTATAACAAATTCTATTTGCATGTTAAGAATCTCCATGGTAAAATGGAAATGAATCTCAATGGTTAAGAATCTTATTTCTTTTTTTATTTTGTAAGCTTGGTGGGATTAGATCTTCATCATGTCCAATATATCACCCTTATTGCCCAAAGAATTGAACTGGTGACTTCACATCAAGAAGTGCCATAACAAAGCACCCAATCACTGTCTATCCAAGACCTCATGAACCTTATTTCATGTTTTTTGAAATGTATATGTTATTAATTATTAGGTGGATAATAAACATTATATTCTTATTAGTAGTCACAAATCAACATCAAGGCGTGCCATAACAAAGCACCCAATCTATGTCTATCCAAGACCTTATGAACTTTATTTCATGTTTTTTGAAATGTATATGTTATTAATTATTTGGTGGATAGTAAAATATTATATTCTTAATAATAGTCACAGATCAAAGTCCTTTAAATAAATTGATTAATTAAAAAAGGTGCAACCTGAATATGTGTCATATGAACAGGTGTTATGAGTTTTTGAATATGTGGTAGGTGTTATGAGTTTTTGAATATGTGTTATTAGTAAACCACGATATTATAACAAATTCTATTTACAAGTTAAGAATTTCAACAATAAAATGAAAATAAATATCATGGGTAAGAATTTTATTTCATGTTTTTTGAAATATATATATATATATATATATATATATATATATATATATATATAACTAACTCTTCTATATAGGAAAACCATCATAATTCAATTGTGTTTAATTCCTATATTAATTCTTTTTATAATTAATAATTGATAATATATATATATATATATATATATATATATATATATATATATATATATATATATATATATATATAAAACTAACTCTTCTATATAGGAAAACCATCATAATTCAATTGTGTTTAATTCATATATTAATTCTTTTTATAATTAATAATTGATAATAAAGATGTCATTTAGTTTTTTTTAAACAATGTAATGGTGTTAGTGTTTTGATGTGTATGTG
The DNA here is from genome assembly GCA_031772625.1 of Pinus tabuliformis. Taxonomy (NCBI): domain Eukaryota; kingdom Viridiplantae; phylum Streptophyta; class Pinopsida; order Pinales; family Pinaceae; genus Pinus; species Pinus tabuliformis. Next base: position 444,234,473 of record CM062816.1, on the reverse strand, counting down.
CATTTATACATATCATAACTCAATTTTCATATATATATATATATATATATATATATATATATATATTTTTTTTTTATAATAATAATAAAAAATGTAAGTTAGTTTTTTTTATTACATTGTCATGATGTTTTGATGTGTATGTGCATTTATAGGTTTTTTAGAATTTTAATTTAATTATCAATAATTATTAGGTGGAGGGTATGGATTTAATTTCCATGAAATATTCTAGAACATTCCTAAGAGTATTCACAAATCAAAAGTTGAGATTTATCTTCAAAATAGTTATAGCATTTTTTCCTTTTTAATATAATTGATTAATTGAATAAATGTTATATGAACAAGTATCATATTAAATGAGTTATAGTTTTTTAGGCATGTGGCATTGATAAACCATGGTATTGTAACAAAATCTATTTACATATTAAGAATCTATATGATAAAATAACAGTAAAATTATATAATTAAAAACTTTGTAACATGTTTTCATATATATATATAAACTATTTTTTAAATAATAATAATATTATTTTTCAAATATTATATATATATATATATGTATATTAATTTTTTTAATAATTAATAATAATATTAAATTAAAATAAATTTTTAATTTATAATAATAATAATTTAAAATAATTTTTTAATTTAATTGGTTTTTATTAGTGGTTTTTATTTTTATTTTTTATAAATAATTTAAGTGTTACTATATTTATGATGAATGGATACTTATTATTCTTACCATTCAACAACTTTACAAAATATCTATTTATTAATGAAATATCTGTGACTATCCATTCTATTCTCGGGTGATGATTGCTTCATCTGTGACTATCCATTCGATTCTCGGGCGATGATTGCTTCCAGAAAGAACGTCAAAATCTGTAAAAGAATTTTAGCAAAATATATTTATAGTTTGAAGATTAAGTATTTTTTTTCTTGGTTTCTGAGGTTTTGTGGTTCAATGCTAAACAGGATTATATATGTCTGAGAGTTGCTTTAGACCAATTTCTTTTTTTACTTTCTTTATGACTTTTACCACCTATTTTAAGAACAGAACTTTACTCCTATTTTAAGAACAGAACTTTACTGATTGCCCATTTTTATTACAATAGCAATTGTTTGGAAAAGAAATCCTGCACCATAAGTTTACCTCTCATCCAAGTCAACACTGGTAATTATGCTTTTCTTAGCATTGAAGTTCAATAGAGACTAGACCAGGACTCTGATAGAATAGCATAGTATTTGGCATATAGCTATTTGTGTCGGATGTGGTTTACCAGAGGCATTCGGTTCTGAAATTATCGGGGATCACTTTTAGGTTGTCCAAACAGACACAAAAATGCTTGCCCCATTGGTCGCTAAATGTACGTAGGGAAAATCAGTAGAGCAAGGCTCATTGTTGATTGGAGATTGTCGTATTCATGAAAAGTATATTATATGCAAATGAACTGCGAACCATGAATTAATTTCCAAAAAAAACCACGTCCGTTGTTGATGTGACGACACACTTTTTGAGATCACGTTACTTAATTGCGGTAGAAGTTGCAGAGACGAATGATTGGGTTTCTAAATTGGGTTAGAAATTTGCAAAAGCCAATGATTGCATGTATTTTTAGGTTGGAGGACCAGTATGGATTTCTCAATGGGCTTGTTCATGCCCAAACTCTTTCATGCTAGGTCGTAATAATTGAATCACGTCGTTTTTATTGGACGTGAAGGTGTCAAGCAGGGGACGTTTGAGTGAAAAACCATAGTGTAATATCTTATCTTTCCGTCTGCTCTAATGTTGGGAGGCCGTGGGGAACTGTTGTAGTTGCCGTCGTACTATAGACGTGGCTGTGTGAATAGAACGGAAAGCTTTATTTTCAATCCTATACCATTTTAAATGCGGTTTGATATGGCCGCTCGATACCCCGATATAACATGTCGCCATGTCACTGTCATTGAATCGATATCCCAATATAACACGCTGCCATGCCACTGCCATTGAAAAAGAAATGGAGATCAATATGCTCTGGGTATCGAGCGACCATATCAGGCCGCATTTAAAATGCTATAGGATTGGAAATAAAGCTTTCCGAGATATTTAAAACACTAACATTTTATAAATATTTTCTTTTGAAATGCGTGGATCAGATCCCGTACCCATCAAGAAAATGGAGTTTATGCCATGATTGAGGATTGATTGATTCAAATGAGTTTATGCCATGATTGATGGATTGATTGATTCAAATTATTATCAGTGTAATTTGGTTGATATATGGCTAGGAGTTATTTATATTTAAAATAAAATAAAATAGTAGTATTTATTGAAGTATATCAATTATTTTGTATGGGAAGGATTAATTGATTATGGTTGAATAAATTTAATTATAATTGATTATATTTGGATATGTTTAAGTTATGGTTGACTACTCTTTATTTTGGTGAACATATGGTTGACTATGGATGTTCATGGTAGTTGTTTGCCTTTAATTCTAGTTGACTTTGATAGACTATGGTTGACCATGTTGATTTTAGTTATTTATGGTTGAGTATTAGTGACTATTAAACATCTTAGAAAACTATGTTAGTATGTTTGACATTGGTAGATTGTGGTTGTACATTGCTAATGATGACTCACCATGGTTAAGGATATGTGACTATGTTGACCATATTGACAAAATTGACAATGGATGTGCATGGTCATGTCTGGTTGAACATGCTTGGCTACCAATGACTATGGTCAACTTTAGTTTACTATGGTCAAATATGGTTGAATTGGGTTTATAATGGTTGACATACATAAGACTATGTGTTTATATGATTGACCACGCTTGACACTGTAGATGAAATATGACCATATTTGGCGATAATTGATTGGTTGACCCTAAAATGATGACTATGGTTGTCCATGTTTAACTATAGTTGACTATGATAAACTATGGTTGACCATGTTCAATGTTTAACTATTATAGATTATGGTTGTACATTGTTGACAATGATTCACCATGGTTAAGTATAGGTCACTATGTTGACAACGTTAACAATGGATGTGTATGATGGTGTATGGTCATCATTGACTATGGTCAACCCTAGTTGATTATGGTCAAATATGGTATATTTTTAACTTGGGTTTATAATGGTTGAGATATATAAGGTTATGTGTCTATATGGTTACCCCTGTTGACTATGGTTGGTCATGTTTAACCATGTAGGCTATGCATGACCACATTTGGACATGGTTGACGATGGTTGCCCAAGGTTTCTTATGGTTGACCATGATTGACTAAGGTTAATTGGGGTTGACTAGAATAAACCATGTTCTATTATGGAAGACCATGTTGACCATGGGTGACTATGGATTGCTAAATGTGTATAACTATGGTTAATTATGGTTGACCATGGGTAACCATTTTTGACTATGGTTGACAATAACCTTGGAGGCTTTAGGCAATGAACCTCTGACATATCACGTGCATTTGTGGTATACTATAAAATACCCCTAATTTGACTACATATTGGAAAATACTTATAAAAATCACATTATTTAACCCCTACCTATATGAACCCAATACACCTTCCCAATTTAAAAATCCCTTACTTTCACTAGATATTGTAGGTATTCATTTTTTCATTAACATCTTTTACACCCCTTTATATTTATTCATTAACTTTGAACTCTATTCTTTATACTTTTCAATATAAAAACCCTTTACCCCCTATATATCCCCCAATATATTATGTCATTTTTTCCTCAATATATATCCCCCAATATGAACCCACGTGATATGGTATTGCTACTTGAGTGAAGCCCCCGTGAAAATAACTAACCATGTAAACTATGTATAACCATGTTTCATAGTAGTTGAATAGGGTTTTCTATGAGTTCTTATTAAAGATTGTAGTTGACTAAGGTTAAACATGGGCAACGATGTTTGAAATAGTGACTGTCAATTGTGGTTGACTATGGTTGCCCATGGTTGACCATGGTTGACTATAATTGAGTATGGTTAACCAAGGTAGACCATTGTTGACTATGGAAGACCATTTTGACCATGGCGACTCGAATTGAGATACTGATTATTTATGACCATTGATGACCATGGAAAACTATGGTTGACTATGTTTGAACATGATTAACTATAGTTGACTATGTTTAGATTTCATCACAACATGAATTTGATGAAGAATTATGTTCAAATGCAATGTCAATATACGCTCATTACATTACAATGTGTTTGGTGTGAAGCATGATTATCTTCTCTATTTAGAGGTATCGCTGCGTTGGACCCCATTTCCTAATGGGGCAACAACGCCACCCATTTAATCACCGTCAGGGGGGTCCAAGGGGGGGTGGCAATGATTTTATGAGCCCCCCCTGGCGGGGGTTCAGGGGAAACTCCCCTGAAGCTAAAAATATGTAAAATTCCCTTGTAAAATATTGTAATTTCATAGTCAATCTGGGCCATTCATTAGACGGATGATATGATGATAGAAGTTATGTTTAATTTAGGGTTTTTTCCCTAGAAGGAAACCCCTCGATTTATATGAGAGAATTGTATTGCAACAATGTATATGTGTATTTTGAGTGATAAAGAGAGAGGAAACTATGTGATAATGAAGGGGAAATTACAATAGATCTGCTGTAATTCATTTTGCTGGATAATATATAGGAAGGACTGTCTGTTTCTCTGTGGACGTAGCCCAAATTGGGTGAACCACGCATATCTGTGTCTCTCTTGTTTTATGTGTTTGTGTTTCCACAATATTTTATGTGTCATTTCTATGTAATATATAATTTTCTAACAACTGGTATTAGATTTGAAAGTCTATTTGGCTAATAAATTCACAGGGGAGAAGAGTTCCTAGTTTGAGTGGGAGCAATGGCGAAATATGGTAGGTTTAGGGTCGAGAAATTTAATGACCAAAACTACCAACTATGGAATATGTAGATAGAAAATTATGTGTATCAGAAAGATCTGTACCTACCATTGAGTGGAAAAACAAAGAAGCCCATGAATATCACAAAAACAAAACGAGATATTCTCGACAGGAAGACACTTGGAACAATACGGCTGTGCTTCGCATCGTCGATAGCCTTTAATATTTCAAAGAAAATGATAACAGAGGATTTAATGACAACATTTGTCAAACTATATGAAAAACTGTCGGCCCCAAAAATGTATTTCTTATGAAGTGTTTATTTATTAAATATGAAGATGTCAGGAGGTGGATTTGTTGCTGATCATTTAAATGAGTTTAATACAGTTACCGATCAGTTAAGTTTTGTAAGGGTAAATTTTGATGATAAAGTTAGGGCTCTGTTATTTCTGTGCTCATTGCCAGAAAGTTGGAATGGTTTAGTTATGTCCATTAGTAACTCTGTCTTTAGATCCAATACTTTAAAGTATGATGATGTTGTCAGTGCCATTCTTAGCGAGGAAATGCGATGTAAAAGCTCTAGTGAGACATCAAGTAATGATTTGATTACAAATATTACGGGAAGAAAAATGGAAAGTGGAAAGAGGCCAGGATATTGCAGTAATTCAAGGAAAAACAGATCCAAGTCCAAATCCGGAATAGTGTGCTAGAAATGAGAGAAGAAATGACACCTAAAGAAAGACTATAAGTCTCAGAAGGGAAAAGGAGACACACAAGAAGAAAACAATCATGAAGCGAATGTAACAGGTGATGTGTTGCAATATGCTTTGATTATTTCATTAGAAAATATTATTGATGTCTGGGTAGTAGATTCAAGGGCCTCATTCCATCCCACATTTGATAGGAAACATTTTCATGATTATGTTCAAGGATATTTTGGACAGGTTCGTCTGGGTGATGATAAACCCTGTAAAATCATTGGAATGGGTAAAATTTTCATAAAGCAACAGAATGGAAACCAATGGATATTGAAGGAGGTAAGGCATGTTCCAAATATGAATAAAAATCTAATTTTAACAGGGCAGTTGGGAGGTGAAGGCTATGTAACTACTTTTACAGATAAAACTTGGAAGGTCATTAAAGGAAGCCCTGGTAAAAAAAAAAGGAGAAAAGGTTAGTACATTGTACTTATGTAATCGTATTTTTAATTCTATTAATGCTTTAACCTCCACGGGAGCCTATACAACATTGTGGCATCATAGGATCGGGCACATGAGTGAGAAGGGGATGCAAATTATTCACTTAAGAAATTTGCTGCCAAGTTTGAAGCATGTTGATTTGGATTTCTGTGAGAATTGTGTTTATGGAAAACATAAGAGAGTTAGATTTCTTAGAGTTGGGAAATAAAAGAAGAGAAAATAATTAGAGTTTGTGCATACAGATGTATGGGGGCCTGCTTAGGTATCATCTCTCGGTGGCTCTCACTATTATGTTACTTTTATTGATGATGTAACTTGGAAAACCTAGATTTTTTGTATTCGAAATAAATCTGATGTATTTGATACTTTCAAGAAATGGAAAGCTTTGGTTGAGAATGAGACAGGAAAGAAGTTGAAGTGTCTCAGATGAGATAATGGAGGAAATATTACAGCAAAGGGTTTGATAAGTACCATTCAGAGCATGGAATTCGTAGAGAGAAGACAATTCCAGGAACACCACATGAAAATAGTGTGTTAGAAAGGACAAATAGGACAATCATGGAGCTTGCAACGTGCATGAGATTACATGCATGATTGCCTTTACAATTTTGGGCAGATGCTGTAGATACTACTGTTTATCTAATAAACAGAGGGCCTTCAAGTTCCTTGGATGGTGGTATTTTAGAGGAGGCATGGAAAGGTAAAAAGGTAAACTACTCATTTTTAAAGACTTTTGGTTGTGAAGCCTTTGTACACATTAATAAAGAAAATAGAACAAAGCTCGAGGCAAAAAAAATTGTACCTTTATTGGATATGGTGTTAAAGCTTTTGGTTATCACTTATATGATTATGAAAATCGCAAAAATCATTAGGAGTAGAGATGTCATATTCAATGAAGGGGTCTTGTATAAGGATCAGATGTAGGAAAATAAATATAAAAAAGAAAACAAAGAATACACAATGCTTGATGAGATCACAAAAAAAGTAAAGATGTTTGAAAATCATAATGATCAACAATCACAACAACAACAAAAATCACAACAACAACAGACACCTCAAACACTTGAAAGTGGTGTTAGAAGATCTACCATGATAAGTAGACCCCCTGAAAGATACTCTCCTTCATTATATTATGTATTGTTGACTGATTCTGGTGAACTCGAATGTTATGAAGAAGCAATGCAGGTAGAAACTAAGAAAAAGTGGGATCTAAACATGGAAGAAGAGATGGACTCCTTGGTACATAACCAGACTTGAGATTTAGTTAGGTTGCTTGCAGGTAAAACAACATTGCAGAAAAAATGGGTTTACAAATTGAAGGAAGAATATGGAGGTAGAAAAAGGTATAAAGCTAGACTTTTGGTGAAGGGGTTTGCACAAAAGAAAGGTATAGATTTTGATGAAACATTTTCTCCTGTTGTTAAAATGACTTCAATTAGAACTATTTTAAGTCTAGTAGTAGCAGAAGATTTGCATCTTGAGCAGTTAGATGTAAAGACGACCTTTCTCCACTGGGATTTGGAGGAAGAGATCGATATGCAGTAGCCATAAAGGTATGAGATCAAAGGGAAGGAGAAACTAGTGTGTAAGTTGAAGAAGAGCTTGTATAGCTTAAAATAGGCTCCAAGGTAGTGGTATCTAAAATTTGACAGGTTTATGTCTGAACAAGGTTATACTAGATGTCACTCTGGTCATTATGTTTATCTCAAAAGGAAAAATGATGCCAACTACAATATTGTTATTGTATGTAGATGACATTCTTGTTGCAGGGTATAACATGTAAGAAATAAATGTGTTCAAAGGAAAATTGGAAAATTCATTTGAAATGAAGGATTTGGTGCTGCAAAACAAATCCTTGGTATGAGAATAACTAGAGACAAGAAAAATTGCAAATTAACAATGTCTCAGAGTGAGTACATACAAAAGGTGTTGGAAAGATTTAATATGCAGAATGCAAAACCAGTTACTACACATTTGGCTAGCCATTTCAAACTAAGTAAGGAGATGTGTCCCAAGACTCAGGAAGAGATGGATTATATGTCTAAAGTTCTATATGCATCAACAATTGGAAGCTTAATGTATGAAATGGTTTGTACAAGGCTTGATATTACACATGCAGTGGGAGTTGTAAGTAGGTACATGAACAATCTAGGAAAATAACATTAGATGTCAGTGAAATGGTTTCCCAGGTATTTGAGAGGTACCACAAATCAAACATTATGCTTTGGTGGTTCAAACATTGCTCTACAGGGATATGTTGATGCTGATATGGAAGGTGATAGAGATAACAGGAGGAGAACCACAGGGTATGTGTTTACTGTAGGTGGAAAAACTGTCAATTGGGTTTAAAAAATGTAGAATGTTGTTTCACTTTCAACAATGGAAACAAAGTATGTTGCTGCTACAAAGGCTAGTAAATAAATGATTTGGTTGCAAAGGTTTATGGATGAATTGGGTAAGAAGTAGGAGATGGGCAGGTTATACAGTGACAACTAGAGTGTCATCCATCTTGCAAAGAACTCAACATTTTATTCCAAGACTAAACATATATAGCTTAAGTACCATTTCATACGGTCAATGTCAGAAGATGGCCAATTGAAGCTAGAAAAGATACACACTAGCCAGAATCCTACATATATGTTAACAAATGTTGTAATCATGGAGAAACTGAGATTCTGATCGGTTTCAATTGGACTTCAAGTATGATGATGAAGATGAGAAACATCTAGGTCCAAAGTGGAAGCATTTTCCAACAAATGAAGCAATGGTGGAGTTGCTATAATCAGTCTCCAAGTGGGAGATTGTTGGGTGTGGAGCCTGATTATCTTCTTTATTCAGAGGTATTCCTGTGTTGGACCCCAGTTCCTAATGGGGTGACAATGCCACCTGTTTAATCGTCGTTAGAGAGGTGTGACGATGATTTTATGAGACCCCCAGCGGGGGTTCGGGGGCAATGCCTTTGAAGCTAAAAATAGATGCAAAATTGCCTTGTAAAATATTGTTATTTCGTAATCAATCTGGGTCGTTCATTAGGGAGATGATCCGATGGTAGAATTTATGTTTAGTTTAGGGTTTTTTTCCTAGAAGGCAACCCCTTGATTTATATGAGGGAATTGTATTGCGACGATGTATATGTGTTATTTGAGTAAGAAACAGAGAGGAGACTGTGTGAGAGTGAAGGAGAAATTACAACGAATCTATTGTAAGTTGTATCTCTTCATTTCTCTGGAAAATATATCGGAATGACTCACTGTTTCTTCGTGTACGTAGCCCAAATTGAGTGAACCACGTATATATGTGTCTCTCTTGTTTTATATGTTTTCTGTGTTTGTGTTTTAGCAATATTTTATGTGTACCATTTCTCTGTAACATATAATTTTTTAACACAATGTTAAGTTTTATTCGATACATTTCTATATATATATCCATATCCTCACATTACATAAATAATTTAAAAGCTATTTTATCAATATTATAATATTTATATTATTTTTTTAATCATCTTTTTATTGAATTATATAATCATATAAAATGTTAGCAAACATTTGGATGGACAATAATATCTTCTAAAATTTGTTCAATTATAAAATATTGCAAATAAAAAAACTTGTAAAAATTACAACATCACTAACCTAAAATATTTGATATATAATTGAAATGTAATAAAACAGATATATGTATCAATTATAAAATTATATATCAAATATGTTTAAAAAAATTTAGTATACATTTGATATATAATTTTATAATTGATATATATTATAGGTGTGTAAACTAAATGTGATGTCAATTTTTATATTGAAAAATATTCCAATAAATTCAAGTGTATATTCACAAAAATAAGATGTCGATTATTTTCCATATAGATATTGACATGGCATTTAATTTATTGAATTGTATACGAAATTATATATAAAATTATATATTAAAATATATAAAAACTACACTAAATATAATATATTCCAAATTATTTAACGCATCAAAGAAGTATATATATGTGTGAGGTGTATTGAAAAACCATATTTAAGTGATTCATAAAAAAATTGTTTATATATATATTTTCAAAGAGAAATATATATGGTGTAATTTGTTAGGATTAGTTTAGTTAAAGTGTAGGTAAATTGTTTAAACAAAAACATAGATTATGCTAGTACATGATCATAGAGGAAAAACAAAAAAGTGTTCGCTGATAAATTTAAAAATAGATTTTCATTTTATTTTTTTCTTGATTGTCCCGGAGTTCATATTATCTAAAAGAACCTAATGCGAGTTGAAGACTCTCATTGGATAACTTGTCTGCTTGCTAGTTGAGTTTTCTAGATATGTGGAAAAAATATGACAATCCAATAAATCAATTTATGATGGTATCTTTTTGAGGATGTGATTTATACTCGGTAACATCCACTTTCTTATTAGCCCAGTGAATCACAAGCTTGGAGTCGCCTAGAATCTATATATATATTTTTTAAACTTCGAGATGTCTAAACTTTGAGATGTCTAACTATGTATAGAAGAGAGTAGAAGGTAGTGAATTTTGCTTTTGTGTCAGTTCCTCTCCTAGGAGGATATTGTAGAAGACAATGATGAATTTGATTTATAAATGAAATAGGTCCTACTCCATGTTTCTAAGGATCTCCTTGGCTAACACCAATGAAGAACCCCCAAGGGATTTGTTTTTCCATATTCGACATCATAGGCACACAAGCTTTCTTTCTTTTTGGCCCCGAGCCAAATTATTTACATTTTTTTCAATAATCCTGATAATAACTTTGGGAGGAATTAGTTTGTCCTAGAAAATAACTTGATTGTGGGCCCACAATATGTTATAAATGAAAATAACTAGAAAATCTAGATAACATTGAAACAATGAATTTGTTACCCATTCTTGAAATATTCTTCTAAATTTATTTTGTCCTAGCAAGCAGTGGAAGGGGAGAAAATAACGTGAAGGATTCTCCATGCCTTTTCTGTATATGAACAAGAAACAAGGAGATGAGAAATGGATTTAGATTCCGTGTGGCATAAGGTACATTGGTTCAAATTATTCCATCCCCGTTTGATGAGATTATCCCACGTTAATAGCTTATTTTTTAGAATGAATCACATAGATAATTTGCACTTCAATAAAGAAATTTGGAGGTCTAAAATGGTTCTCCTAAGGAATATTACAAAAAATAGTAAAAATAAAAAAATAAGAATATATTATCTTATCAAGTTTTGGAGGGAAAAAATAAAAAACTACTTTTTCAATTCATATTTTCAACTTATTTCTCTATGATTTTACTCAAATTTTAAGTAGGAGCACTCATTTTATGTCGAATTTAATTTTGCATCTAAGGCGTGCGCATGTTGCATATTTTCGATGGACCCTACTATACAAAAAAAATGTGAAATACATGAAAACACATGATTGCAATAATGTTTTTTCATGCATTTCACATTTTTTGTGTAGTACAGTCCTTTGAAAGTATGCAACATGGACATTCATTTGATGAAAAATTAAATTCCACATCCAACGAGTGTTCTCGCTTGGAATTTGAGTAAAATCATAGGAAGATAAGTTGAGAATATGAGTTGAAAAAAAGCTTTTTTTTCTTTAATTTTATTTTTATTCTTTTACTTTTTTACTCCAAAAATAGTAAATCATCTTCCATGGTTGACAACATCATATTGAATCCTACCGGTTCTTATAAAGTTGATTTTTGTTGTACATTTTTGTTTTGAGGCCCATTTTTGACCTCGATTATTTTCTAATGAAGACTATCGAGTTTCTATGTGAAATGCCACCACCATGCATGGGAAGAGATCCAATATATGCCTTATAGTTGAGCTTCACAATTTACTCAATTAAGGAAGAGTTCTTGAACTAAATAAGACAATCTAGGTTGTCATCAACTAGTCGGATAAATGAAGAGACCAACAACCTTACGCAAGTTGACCACACGAAAGATTTGGTTTTAGGGAGTGAAATATCTATAGCCAACTTCTAGGCTTTACTACCAAAGCAATATCATACTATAATTATGTGTGGGCAAGAACATCTATCCTAGCTTTTCTTAGGAAATGGATATAGTTTTGTAACAATCTAAATTTACACTTACACTAGATTAGGGGTATTGATCGACCCTTACACTTCTACCATTCCCTATCCTCTCCACCACTCAATTCCCAACAAAAGGAAAAGATTTGTTTAAGGCCTTTCAAACCATGAAAGCATTTGTTTAAGGCCTTTCAAACCATGAAAGCATTGTTGCATTTCTTGCAAGGATCACGAAACTATTCCAAAATAGATTTGTCCCTAAGATATTTTGATTTCAGAGTACACCAAAGTACACCATCGCAAAGAAACATTATTGGAGAAATGCCAAAAAAATTTGAATAGTGAAAGATTGACTACACATAGTCCCCAACCACTTAAATATTTTGCACAGGAAGAGATGACCAAAAGCCAAGAGGACAACCCTTAGATTATGCTTTTCTAAACCAAAGAAATATGAAACTGAGCTTTATGCTTTTCTAAACCAAAGAAATATGAAACTGAGCTTCTTAATTTTTGTTAGGATCACTTTAAGGACCAAAGTAATGGAGGTCCAATAAACTTGTATACTCTCAAGAACTGATTTCAGCTCATACGTTTCTCCACCTTTTTAAATAACCAAACCCAATCTTCAAATTTGTAGTCATTTGCTTTCATCACAAAACCCAACTGCTTAACTCCTTCGTCTACCACATTTTTCATAATCTACCAAATGTACTTGTAATCAGAGTAAGTTTGCCTCTTAATCTGGCTTTCCATGCTGACTGCGCCGACTCTTTGGGCTGTGATCAATATAAGCAACAATTTATTAATGTTCTTTTACGGTCCGAGTAAGGAGAAAACTCATATTAAATCACTTCTGATCTCCCATCATCTGTTTTGGCGTGTAATCCTTGGGAATCATAAAACGAATCAAATTTGTACAATAATTTGGCTGAACCAAACAAATTCACGTATATTCATTTTTTTTTAACAGATACGACCAAATTGGGTAACTATGGTATGGTGTGTTAGTTCGAGTGTAGTTTATAATTCGGAAAGTATAATTTAGTGTGAGTTTACATGAACAAGTTAGCTGGAGTTGAGTCAAGTATAGTTGGAGTTTGCAAGATTCCATATTTTGGTAAGTTGGAGTTTTATATATTTATGTTCAGATCATTGTGAGATGTATGAGGCTAGAAAAACCCAAAATAGCAATTTGGTTAATGTGTATGTGAGAAAATTTCTTAATAAAAATTTAATTTCGTGTTAATTTGTGTTTCTTTCTCTGTGCCTTCCCATCAAATTGATATTAGAACTGAGGTCAAGTTTGAAAATCCGAGAGAGAGTCAAGAGTTGAAAGAACAGAAAATATTTTTATATCTGCAGGAGAAGAAATTTTTTTGTGTTTTTTTGACGCCCATCACAATAACATACCGTAGAAAATAATGCTCTCGCAAGAGAGCTCCAAGGGAATGCGTTAGAGCAATAACGCAGGTGCTCCTTGTCAAAGGGAGGGTTAGGGACGCAGATACACCATATTAACAACGGCATTAGCATGGTAAGGTTGGATTATTTTTTTTTTAATTTTTTTTTTTCATTTAATTTTTTTTGAGAGGGCGACCGAAGGTATGAAGTTTTAAAAATATTTAAAATTTTGTTTTACGAAAAGTCTAAAAGGGTTTCTACGCATATGATTCATGACTGTATTGGATGCTAATTCATATGAAAAATGAGATGGTTTTTTAAAAGGGTTTTATTAAAAGGATTTTAAAAAAGGTTTTTATTACAGAGTTCTATAAAAAAAAGTTTATAAAAGGAGTGTATTTGAAAAATGATTTTATATTAAAAGGCGTATAGTTTGAAAAGGTGAATACAAGGTTTTATTTTATTATTTAAAAAGAGAAAGAGGTTTATTTTTATTTATTATTTAAAAAGGAGAAAGAGGTTTATTTTTAAAAGTTTAGTAAGGGCTTTATTGTTGTGGTTTTTGGGAGATTTTATAGGGAAGAGAGTTTAAGATTTTGCAAAGGTTTGTTCACTTGTAATTTTTTTTATGGTTTGTTAAGCATGATAATGTTTTGGATTTTGAAAAATACTTCTCTATACATGAATCTAGTGAAAATTGTGCATTACAGAGGTGCATATTAAAATTCATATTTTTTTGAGGGTGATTTGGAGAGAAGCCTCATGCATAAGGAAAGTAGGCAAAAGAAGAAAGACAACAATCATGGATCCCAAAACACAATTGAAGCAAATTAAGAAAATAAAAAATTGAAAAGAAGATACAAAGATCATTTCCATGTTTAGAGAGGTTCAGGCCACAGTTGAAGAACTAAGAAATATAGTAGAATATGGAAAAGAAATCGAGGATGATTGGTGTAGCATGGATCTACTACTACCTCTTATGATTACCATTAAAAATATTGATTTTTGGGTTACCAAAATGCAAACTTTTATTCGAGGTAAATAGTTAATTGAGCATTGTTCTAATAACCCATATGATGAAGTATGCAATGCTTTAGTATTGGATTTTATAAAACAGATATTGGATGAGAATTTTTTGTGCAAGGTAGCAAAAGCTACATCTTCCTGGGAAACATGCGAAATCCTAGAAGAAGAATTTGGTACAAAGGAAATTGACATGTAACAGTAAGTTGTGTCACAATCAGTTGAAGAATCAATCGAGAAGTTAATTGCAAATTTGAGAGTAGATGGACAAGACTTTGTGAGGATAAGAGAGCTTGGAAAATACCACTCGAAAGTGAATGATGGTCATGAAGACTATAAAAGTGAAACCTATTATGAAGACATGCATATGGATGAAGAATACACAACAAAGATTGCAGAGAGAGAAGTTGATGCCTCTGTGTGTGAAACAAAGTAAGAGCATATAGATGCTCGAGAACCCCACTGTAATGTGAATGGTGAAGATGATTATGGATCCCACTATGATGAGACACATGTGGATTATGGTTGCAATGCGAGTATAAAATTAGTTATTCCAACAATAGACCTTGCTGATGAATTTGGTGAAGTTGAAATTGTTAATGAGCACATGTATGCTCGGATATCCTAGCATAAAGCAGATGAAAATTATGTTAATGACTTTTTTGATCTATTTTTTGAAACAAGAACTAGTCATGGCAATATGGTAAGTTCTATGTTTGATGAAGAATTGAAGGTTGAGCGGATGAAAATTATGCTAATGACTTTTTTGATCTATTTTTTGAAACAAGAACTAGTCATGGCAATATGGTAAGTTCTATGTTTGATGAAGAATTGAAGGTTGAAGCTACCATTATAGTAGCAAGTTATGAAACAAAAGTTAGAACTCCTCATGAAGTATTGTGTGAACTAGTATCAACTGAGTTTGGCATAGATAAAACTAGCAATAGAACAACAAGTGGTTTGGTGGATCCAACAATTGAAATTGTTGATGTTAACTTTGATGAAGAACAATTAACTAACACATGATGTAACATAAAACTCTTAATGATATGTTGTTATTCGGTGAGAGAAGAACACTTAAGCCTAGAAGCCAAGTGGAAGACACCATGTTTGTAGTAGCAAAAGTTTGTAAAGAAGTAGAAAAGAAGGAAGAGGAAAAGAAAAAAAAATCTCACATCAAAGCATAATGAAAATGTTTTTAACATTGACTTTGAGTGTGCAGGGAATAGGACAACGTACTAGTTACCATTACAACTAAAAGAGGATGAAAAACGGATGCAACGAATGACCTGAAAGTTTTAAAGATGAAAAAGAAAGCATTGAAATATTTTTTTGGCAATGGAGTCAAGAAAAATCAGATTTTACTATCAAGAAATTTGGCAGAAAAAAGATCAAGAATATGAAGCACAAGAAGTAGAGAAAAATTCACAGTTTAAAGATGAAGAGTTGTGGTAGAGAATTTTTAAAGAAAAAACTGTAAAAGATAATATCAAATTGTTTTTCAAAACAAATACATGAGAAATCAAAGAAAAATTACTACAGCAAAGTGAAGAAATATGAAGCTTACAACGAGAGAGGGTAGCTATGAATGAAACAGTTTGGAGGTTATAAAATTTGAAAAAAAATGTTAAGGCGACAAAAGCCAAGAGCTGTAACTAAGTTAATACACTATATGTGAGAAGTTTTATGAAAAACAAATATTATTTTGTGTTTCGTTCCCTCTGCCTTTCCATCCCATACTCAAAAAAATTTCATAACGAATGAAACACAAAACAATAAAGTTAATTCGATTCCTGAATTGGCTTAGAAATTTGTAACGAGCGTTGATTGCATGGACTTTTAGGTGTTGTAGGCGCAAACCGGATTTCTCAAAGGAATCCCGAGTATAAAAGCACAAGATTGTGCCCCATTTTTTCATGCAAAGTCCCACCAGAAGAAGGCTACGTGCTACATTTTCGGACACGGGGAATATCGAACTCATTCGCCACACATAGTCTTCAATAATTGGTACGCTATAAGCGTTTATCTGAGGGTCTAAAATCACGTGCAGACAAAGACAATAGTCCTTCCAAAGGATGATACAAATATTTTGGCTTGGCAATTTATAAGCAATAAACTGAAGACAAAGACTAAGCACAAGAAACACGTAATTACAAGGATACGGACAAAGCAATTTGCTATCCTCCCATTAACTCCTCTTCTGAGATCAATAATTTCCTTTCCTCAGATGATGCTGTTACAGGAGGACTGACTCCCGAGATTGAGGTACGCGAGGTTAACAGAAATGTTATCGTTCGCATCCATTGCGAGAAGAAAAAGAGGTTGCTGCTGAATTCATTCGCAGAGTTCGAAAAGCTTCAGCCCTCAGTGATAAACGCAACCTCAAACCAATTTGTATTTCTACGATGAATTTCGAAACGGTATGAAGCTACATAATCATTCTAACATATCATTACATTATTATTACAACACATCATTATTATTATATGATGTATAAATTACTATTCAAACCTGAATAGAAAAGTCATTAATAAGCCATCCTATTAATCCCAACCACCCTGGATAACGTCCACATACTCATAAATATCATTTTCATCCAGCACTAACTGCAGAATTGTTTATGAGGTCACATAAATATCAATTTCATCCATCACTAACTACAGAATTGCTATTGCTACAGCTGCAGGACGGCCCAATGTATTACAAATAAGTTGTACATTAACCATTATTTGTACATTAACCACAATAGTAAGTGAATCTGGAAATAAGTAATTAGTATAAATTTATTTTAAATACTGACTTAATATGACCCAAGAAAGATTCAATTTCTTCATCTGTAAATTATATAATTATTTATTTATTTTTTTTAGATTTTTTATTTTTTAAGTTTGGTGGGATTAGATCTTCATCATGTCCAATATATCACCCTTATCGCCCAGAGAATTGAACCGGTGACTTCACATCAAGAAGTGCCATAACAAAGCACCCAGTCACTATCTGTCCAAGACCTCATGAACCTTATTTCATGTTTTTTGAAATGTATATGTTATTAATTATTAGGTAGATAGTAAAATATTATATTCTTATTAATAGTCACATATCAACATCAAGGAGTGCCATAACAAAGCACCCAATTTATGTCTATCCAAGACCTTATGAACTTTATTTCATGTTTTTTGAAATGTATATGTTATTAATTATTTGGTGGATAGTAAAATATTATATTCTTAATAATAGTCATAGATCAAAGTCCTTTAAATAAATTGATTAATTAAATTGATTAATTAAAAAAGGTGCCACCTGAATATGTGTCATATGAACAGGTGTTATGAGTTTTTGAATATGTGGTATTAGTAAACCACGATATTATAACAAATTCTATTTACAAGTTAAGAATTTCAACAGTAAAATGAAAATGAATCTCCATGGTTAAGAATTTTATTTCATGTTTTTTAATATATATATATATATATATAACTCTTCTATATAGGAAAACTATCATAATTCAATTGTGTTTAACTTATATATTAATTCTTGTAATAATTAATAATTGATAGTAAAGATGCAATTTAGTTTTTTTTTAAACAATGTAATGGTGTTAGTGTTTTGATGTGTATGTGCATTTATACATATCATAACTCAATTGTCATCTATATATATATATATATGTATATTAATTTTTTTATAATAATAATAATAATAAATGTAATTTAGTTTTTTTTTTATTGCATTGTGATGATGTTTTGATGTGTATGTGCATTTATAGGTTTTTTAGAATTTTAATTTAATTATCAATAATTATTAGGTGGAGGGTATGGATTTAATTTCCATGAAATATTCTAGAATATTCTTAAGAGTATTCACAAATCAAAGGTTGAGATTTATCTTCAAAATAGTTATAGCATTTTTTCCTTTTTAATATAATTAATTAATTGAATAAATGTTATATGAACAAGGTATCATATTAAATGAGTTATAGTTTTTTAGGCATGTGGTATTGATAAACCATGGTATTGTAACAAAGTCTATTTACATATTAAGAATCTCTATGATAAAATAAGAGTCAAATTATATAATTAAAAACTTTGTAACTTTATATATATATATATTTAAATAATAATAATAATAATATTATTTTTCAAATGTTTTATATATATATATAAATTTTTTAATAATTATTAATTTAAAATAATTTGTTAATTTATAATAATAATAATTTAAAATATTTTTTAATTTAATTTGTTTTTATTAGTGGTTTTTATTTTTATTTTTTTATAAATAATTTAAGTGTTACTATATTTATGATAAATTGATACTTGTTATTCTTACCATTCAACAACTTTACAAAATATCTATTTATTAATGAAATATCTGTGACTATCCATTCTATTCTCGAGTGATGATTGCTTCATCTGTGACTATCCATTCTATTCTCGGGCTATGATTGCTTCCCGAAAGAACGTCAAAATCTGTAAAAGAATGTTAGCAAAATATATGTATAGTTTGAAGATTAAGTATTTTTTTCCGTGGTTTCTTAGGTTTTGTGGTTCAATGCTAAACAGGATTATATATGTCTGAGAGTTGCTTTAGACACAATTTTTTTTTTACTTTCTTTATGACTTTTACCACCTATTGTAAGAACAGAACTTTACTGATTGCCCATTTTTATTACAATAGCGATTGTTTGAAAAAGAAATTTTGCACCGTAAGTTTACCTCTCATCCAAGTCAACACTGGTAATTATGTTTTTGTTAGCATTGAAGTTCAATAGAGACTAGACCAGGACTCTGATAGAATAGCATAGTATTTGGCATATAGCTATTTGTGTCGGATTTGGTTTACGAGAGGTATTCGGTTCTGAAATGATTGGGGATCACTTTTAGGTTGTCCAAACAGACACAAAAATGCTTGCTCCATTGGTCGCTAAATGTACATAGGGAAAATCAGTAGAGCAAGGCTCATCGTTGATTGGAGATTGTCGTATTCATGAAAAGTATATTATATACAAATGAACTGCGAGACCATGAATTAATTTCCAAAAAAAAAAACCATGTCCGTTGTTGATGTGACAACACACTTTTTGAGAGACGAATGATTGGGTTTCTAAATTGGGTTAGAAATTTGCAAAAGCCAATGATTGCATGTATTTTTAGGTGGGAGGACCAGTGTGGATTTCTCTTGGAAACTTTGGAAACTCCTATTTCCACCTCTATAGCAAAGTTAATGCACCCTGACATGCAAGGGGAATAGGGGCTGCCTTGCTGTTAACATGCCAAAGTCAACTTTAAAGGAAATATAAATGCAAGGCAACCCCTATTCCCCTTTCAGGCTGCATTAACTTTGCTATAGAGGTGGAAATAAGAGTTTCCGATTTCTCAATAGACTTGTTCATGCCCAAACTCTTTCATGCTAGGTCGTAATAATTGAATCACGTCGTTTTTATTGACGTTAAGGTGTCAAGCAGGGGACGTTTGAGTGAAAAACGATAGTGTAATATCTTATCTTTCCGTTTGCTCTAATGTTGGGAGGCCGTGGGGAACTGTTGTAGTGGTACTATAGACGTGGCTGTGTGAATAGAATCACGTGCGATATTTAGAACACTAACATTTTGTAAATATTTTCTTTTGGAATGCGTGGATCAGATACCGTACCCATCAAGAAAATGGAGTTTATGCCAGATCCCGTACCCATCAAGAAAATGGAGTTTATGCCATGATTGAGGATTGATTGATTCAAATGAGTTTATGCCATGATTGATGGATTGATTGATTCAAATTATTATCAATGTAATTTGGTTGAGGCGATTCTTATATCCAACCCTATAGCAAAGTTAATGCGGTCTGCCGCTCGATACTCCCTATAACATGCGCGGTGATGACTAGGGAAAAAAAACGGTGTGATGACTAGGGGAAAAAAAACGGCGTGTTATATCGGGCTATCGAGCGGCCATGTCAGGCCGCATTAACTTTGCTATAGGGTTGGAAATAGCATTTCCCTTTGGTTGATATATGGCCCGGAGTTATTTATATTTAAAATAAAATAAAATAATGATATTTATTGAAGTATATCAATTACTTTCGTATTGGGAGGATTAATTGATTATGGTTGAATAAAATTAATTATAATCGATTAATTTGAATATGTTTAAGTTATGGTTGACTACTCTTTATTTTGGTGAACATATGGTTGACTATGGATGTTCATTGTAGTTGTCTATCTGGAATTCTAGTTGACTTTGATAGACTATGGTTGACCATGTTGATTTTAGTTGTTTATGGTTGAGTATCAGTGACTATTAAACACGGTAGAAAACTATGTTAGTATGTTTGACATTGGTAGATTGTGGTTGTACATCGCTGATGATGACTCACCATGGTTAAGGATATGTGACTATGTTGACCATATTGACAAAATTGACAATGGATGTGCATGGTCATGTATGGTTGAACATGCTTGGCTACCAATGACTATGGTCAACTCTAGTTTACTATGGTCAAATATGTTTGAATTGGGTTTATAATAGTTGACATACATAAGACTACGTGTTTATATGATTGACCACGTTTGACACTGTAGATGAGATATGACCATATTTGGCCATAATTGATTTGTTGACCATAAAATGATGACTATGGTTGTCCATGTTTAACTATAGTTGACTATGATAAACTATGGTTGACCATGTACAATGTTTGACTATGATAGATTATGGTTGTACATTGTTGACAATGATTCACCATGGTTAAGTATAGGTCACTATGTTGACAACGTTAACAATGAATGTGTATGATGGTTTATGGTCATCATTGACTATGGTCACCCCTAGTTGATTATGGTCAAATATGGTATATTTTTAACTTGGGTTTATAATGGTTGAGATATATAAGACTATGTGTCTATATGGTTACCCCTGTTGACTATGGTTGGTCATGTTTAACCATGTAGGCTATGCATGACCACATTTGGACATGGTTGACGATGGTTGCCCAAGGTTTCTTATGGTTGACCATGATTGACTAAGGTTAATTGGGGTTGACTAGAATAAACCATGTTCTATTATAGAAGACCATGTTGACCATGGGTGACTATAGATTGCTAAATGTGTATAACTATGGTTCATTATGGTTGACCATGGGTAACCATGTTTGACTATGGTTGACAATAACCATGGGGGCTTCAATGAATGAACCTCTGACATATCACGTGCATTCGTGGCATACTATAAAATACCCCTAATTTGACTACATATTGGAAAATACCTCTAAAAATCACATTATTTAACCCCTACCAAGATGAACTCAATACACCTTCCCAATTTAAAAATCCCATACTTTCACTAGATATTGTAGGTATTCATTTTTTCATTAACATTTTTTTATACCCCTTTATATTTATTCATTAACTTTGAACTCTATTCTTTATACTTTCCAATATAAAAACCCTTTACCCCCTATATATCCCCCAATATATTATGTCATTTTTTTCCTCAATATATACCCCCCAATATGAACCCACGTGGTATGGTATTGCTACTTGAGTGAAGCCCCCGTGACAATAACTAACCATGTAAACTATGTATAACCATGTTTGATAGTAGTTGAATAGGGTTTTCTATGAGTTCCTATTAAAGGTTGTAGTTGACTAGGGTTAAACATGGTCGACGATGTTTGACAATGGTGACTGTCAATTGTGGTTGACTATGGTTGCCCATGGTTGACCATGGTTGACTATAATTGAGTATAGTTAACTAAGGTAGACCATTGTTGACTATGGAAGACCATTTTGACCATGGCGACTCGAATTGAGATAGTTGATTATTTATGACCATTGATGACCATTGAAAACTATGGTTGACTATGTTTGAACATGATTAACTATAGTTGACTATGATTAGATTTCATCACAACATGAAGTTGATGAAGAATTACATTCAATTGCAACGTCAATATATGCTTATTACATTACAATGTGTTTGATGTGAAGCATGATTATCTTCTCTATTTAGAGGTATCGTCGCGTTGGACCCCATTTCCTAATGGGGCAACAATGCCACCCATTTAATCACCATTGGGGGGGTCGGTTGGGGGGGGGGGGGCAGGGTGGGGGGGTGGTGACGATGATTTTATGAGCCCCCCCTGGCGGGGGTTCAGGGGCAACTCCCCTGAAGCCAAAAATATGTAAAATTCCCTTGTAAAATATTGTAATTTCGTAGTCAGTCTGGGCCATTCATTAGACGAATGATATGACGATAGAAGTTATGTTTAATTTAGGGTTTTTTTCCCTAGAAGGAAACCCCTCGATTTATATGAGAGAATTGTATTGCAGCGGTGTATATGTGTATTTTGAGCGAGAAAGAGAGAGGAAACTGTGTGATAGGGAAGGGGAAATTACAACGGATCTGCTGTAAGTTGTATCTCTTCATTTTGCTAGATAATATATAGGAAGGACCGACTGTTTCTCTGTGGACGTAGCCCAAATTTGGTGAACCACGTATATCTATGTCTCTCTTGTTTTATGTGTTTATGTTTCCGCAATATTTTACGTACCATTTCTATGTAATATATAATTTTCTAACAACTGGTATCAAAGTTGAAGGTTATTTGGCTAATAAACTCGTAGGGGAGAAGGATTCCTAGTTTGAGTGGAAGCAGTGGCAGAATATGGTAGGTTTAGGGTCGATAAATTTAACGACCAAAACTACCAGCTATGGAAGATGCAAATAGAAGATTATGTGTATCAAAAATATCTGTACCTACCATTGAGTGGAAAAACAAAGAAGACGACAAATATCACAAAAACAGAATGAGATATTCTCGACAGAAAGACACTTGGAACAATACGTTGTGCTTGGCATTATCGATAGCCTTTAATATTTCAAAGAAAATGACAACAGAGGATTTAATGACGACATTGGTCAAACTATATGAAAAACCATCCGCCCCAAAAAAGGTATTTCTTATGAAGTGTTTATTTATTAAATATGAAGATGTCAGGAGGTGGATCTGTTGCTGATCATTTAATTGAATTTAATACAGTTACAAGTCAGTTAAGTTCTGTAGGGGTAAATTTTGATGATAAAGTTAGGGCTCTGTTATTTCTGTGCTCACTGCTAGAAAGTTGGAATGGTTTAGTTATGTCCATTAGTAACTCTGTCTCTAGATCCAGTACTTTAAAGTTTGATGATGTTGTTAGTGCCATTCTTAGCAAGGAAATGCGATGTAAAAGCTCTGGTGAGACATTAGGTAATGATTTGACTGCAGATATTAGGGGAATAAAAATGGAAAGAGGAAAAAGGCCAGGATATCGTAGTAATTCAATGAAAAACAGATCCAAGTCCAAATCAGGGATAGTGTGCTAGAAATGCAAGAAGAAATGACACCTAAAGAAAGACTGTAAGTCTCAGAAGGGAAAAGGAGACACACAAGAAGAGAACAATCATGAAGCGAATGTAATAGGTGATGTGTTGCAATATGTTTTGATTATTTCATTAGAAAATATTATTGATGTCTAGGTGGTAGATTCAAGGGCCTCATTCCATGCCACATTTGATAGGAAACATTTTCATGATTACGTTCAAGGATATTTTGGACAGGTTTGTTTGGGTGATGATAAACCCTGTAAAATTATTGGGATGGGTAAAATTTTCATAAAAAAAAAAATGGAAACCAATGGATATTGAAGGAGGTAAGGCATGTTCCAAATCTGAAGAAAAATATAATTTCAACAGAGTAGTTGGGAGGTGAAGGTTGTGTAACTACTTTTACAGATAAAACCTGGAAGGTCATTAAGGAAGCCCTGGTAATAACAAAAGGAAAAAAGGTTAGTACATTGTACTTATGCAATGGTATTTCTAATTTTGTTAATGCTTTAACCTCCACAGGAGCATATACAACATTGTGGCATCATAGGATCGGGCACATGAGTGAGAAGGGGATGCAAATTATTCACTTAAGAAATTTGTTGCCAGGTTTGAAGCATGTTGATTTGGATTTCTGTGAGAATTGTGTTTATGGAAAACATAAGAGAGTCAGATTTCTTAGAGCTGGGAAACAAAAGAAGAGCAAATAATTAGAGCTTGTGCATATAGATGTATGGGGACCTTCTTAGGTATCATATCTCGGTGGCTCTCACTATTATCTTACTTTTATTGATGGTGTAACTAGGAAAACCTGGATTTATTGTATTCAAAATAAATATGATGTATTTGATACTTTCAAGAAATGGAAAGATTTGGTTGAGAATGAGATAGGAAAGAAGTTGAAGTGTCTCAGATGAGATAATGGAGGAAATATTGCAGCAAAGGGTTTTATAATTACCGTTCAGAGCATGGAATTCGCAGAGAGAAGACAATTCCAGGAACACCACATGAAAATAGTGTGTTAGAAAGGATGAACAGGACAATCATGGAGCGTGCAACGTGCATGAGAATGCATGCATGATTGCCTTTGCAATTTTGGGCAGATGCTGTAGATACTGTTGTTTATCTAATAAACAGAGGGCCTTCAAGTTCCTTGGATGGTGGTATTTCAGAGGAGGCATGGAAAGGTAAAAAGGTAAACTACTAATTTCTAAAGACTTTTGGTTGTGAAGCCTTTGTACACATTAATAAAGAAAATAGAACAAAGCTTGAGGCAAAAAAAAATGTACCTTTATTGGATATGGTGTTAATGCTTTTGGTTATCACTTATATGATTATGAAAATTGCAAAATCATTAGGAATAGAGATGTCATATTCAATGATAGGGTCTTGTATATGTTGGAAATACTGAGAGGGGGGGGTGAATTAGTATTTGTTTTTCTAACTATTGTTTTACCAATTAAGACATATATATTCAGAACACAAGATGAACAACAAGAATAAGTGCTTTTATTAATATAAACTGTGCAATAAAATAGATACAATATATAGATGGTTGCAATCAGTTGCCAAGCACCAACTTGGACTTTGGTGAGGCTCCAACCTCCAGAGCTCCAACTCTATTTCGCCAAGGTACCAATCTTGGACTTAGGAGCACCAACTCCCAAGGACTTCAATCCTTTTCAGTTCCTGAGACACCAGTCCCAAAGACACATATCCTTCCTACTTCTAAGGCATCAACCCCAAGGACTCCAATCCTTCTTACTTTTGAGGGCACCAGTCCCAAGGAATCCTATCCTTCTTGCTTCTAAGACACCAGCCCCAAGGACTCCAATCCTACTTACTTCTGAGGCACCAACCTCAAGGGTTCTGACCCAATCTTGTCAAGGTTCATTTGATAGTAATGTTCTACTCTTAGAACTCTTCTCTACTGAGTTTTGTTTGATTATAGCTTCACTGCAGTCTCCAAGCTATAGCATCAATGACAACTAATCTTTTTATGAAGTAGTCTTCCCAATTCTTCATACTTCCCACATAGAGTGTCCAGTACCCTTCATGAATTTTGATAATGTCTTCACACAACTTTAGTCAGTCTACTGTTAGCTGCACTAAGCTCTGCATAAAGAACAACTTTCTGTTCAAGCTTATGTTCTCTGCTGGCTACTTCTCCCCTTCAACTGTCTGCTGTCCTATTGGCCCTTCGACCCTCTTTCTGTTCTACTCGATCCTCTCACTGCCTCTGTCTCCTCTAGCTTATTTTCCATAGCATTCAACAACATTCCACTGCGTTCTGTTCTTTTCTTGTCTTTTATTCATTCCTCATGCCTCTGTTTGTTGGTTTCCTCTCTTCGCTGGCCCTTTGGCTTCCTCCTCGGTCTCTGTGGTTTCCTCTGTCTCTTCGTGCTCGCCAACACTCCTGAGACACATTACTTCTTAAGAGAGGTCCACAAATGCACAGAGAAATCATGTCTTACGTTAAACTGTAACAACGCTCCTTTTTACAATAATTACAGGCATACACAGAGACGACATTGTTTAACAGACAACCATGTCCCAATTGCAATCGCAATCAGCTTGATTCAGCCTCCTAAACTATAGTTCAGGCCTCCTGAATTATCTGGAGCATCCCTTAGTGTATTTTTGCCTTCAAACGCCGCGCAAACCAAATATACAATTACACGGGAAATAGGAGCAAAAAGAGGCAAACAGGACTAAAGGGCGGACTTCAAAAAATATTACACCCGCACCTAAACTATACCGGATCCGCTCCTCCACAGTTTTATCGCAATCGGCGCTTTCTTAAAGGTCTTTAATAAGTCATGCCCTATTGCATAGCTGAAGGCCGATGGCTGATTCCCCTGCTCCAATGGACCAGATGCGATATGGTATTAAACCATAGTTAATATACCATGTCGGGTCCACAACCTTATCGCAATCGGCGCTTCCACTGTGGCCAGGCTTTACGGCTTGCAATATGCGACGGATGCGATAATATATTAAGTCATATTACAATGTTGCAGCGGGTCCACATACTTTATCACAATCGGAGGTTTTAATGTGGCAGGGCCTTAACCACTTGCGATACATAATCCCGACGCGGTGGACGCGATATTAAATTGCAACGTATTGCAATGGTCCCATGGGTCTGCGCATATATTATCACAATCAGAGGGTTTCGGGGGTGACAACCCTTTTGAACTTTGCGATAGGCGGATGCGGGTCCGTGTATTATCGCATCAATATACTCCGCTCCTTTAACTTTGTTTATATATATATTGCTCCGTTGTTTTAACTCTGTTTATATGCTCCTCCGCTTATGCACCTTACTCTTGGCATATGCGATAGCTCTACTCCTCCGATAGTTCTTCCTTTGGCATTGTTGCTCCGATAGCTGTTAATGCATATATAGATGGGTTTTGGCCTCTGATAGCTCCCGATTGTGTAATCTGCTTCCTCTGATGGCTCTGTTTTGGCATATATATATATATATATATATATATATATATATATATATATATATGGCTCCTCTGTTTGCTCTGTTTGCTCCGTTTGCTCCTCTTCTTTGGCATATATATATGCTCTGTTCTGCTCGCTCTGTTTGCTCTTGTAGCTCTGAGAACTCAATTTTGGCATATATATTACATATATATATATATGGCTCCTCCTGTAGCTCCTCTTGCTCCAATGTGGCTCCTCTGGCTTGGTAGTGTCTTTCAAAGACCTCCTTGCATATATGAATGCCTCTCTTGCTATGTTATCCTGTGATATGCTTTGATCTGCTTCCTTTGGTAACTCCTCTTGCTTATGGCTTGGCTATCTTGATGGCCTTGCTCTTGTCTCTTCATGGATCTGCTCTGCTTCCCCTTGGCTTCATATCGTCATCTAGTATCTAGAATATTTCCATATTGACATCAATGACAACCTAGGTCAATAGTATAAGGATCAGATGTAGGAAAATAAATATAAAAAATAAAACAGAGAATACACAATGCTTGATGAGATCACAGAAAAAGTAAAGATGTTTGAAAATCATAATGATCAACAACCACAAAAACAACAAAAATAACAACAACAACAGACACCTCAAACACTTGAAAGTGGTGTTAGAAGATCTACCATGATAAGTTGACCCCCTGAACGATACTCTCCTTCATTATATTATGTATTGTTGATTGATTCTGGTGAACCCGAACGTTATGAAGAAGCAATGTAGGTAGAAACTAGGAAGAAGTGGGATATAAACATGGAAGAAGAGATGGAATCCTTGGTACATAAACAGACTTGAGACTTATTTAGGTTGCTTGTAGGTAAAACAACATTGCAAAATAAATGGGTTTACAAATTGAAGGAAGAATATGGAGGTAGAAAAACGTATAAAGCTAGACTTTTGGTGAAGGGGTTTGCACAGAAGAAAGGTATAGATTTTGATGAAACATTTTCTTCTGTTGTTAAAATGACTTCAATTAGAACTATTTTAAGTCTAGTAGTAGCAGAAGATTTTCATCTTGAGCAGTTAGATGTAAAAACAACCTTTCTCCACTGGGATTTGGAGGAAGAGATCGATATGCAGTAGCCACAAAGGTATGAGATCAAAGGGAAGGAGAAACTAGTGTGCAAGTTGAAGAAGAGCTTGTATGACTTAAAATAGGCTCCAAGGTAGTGGTAACTAAAATTTGACATGTTTATGTCTGAACAAGGTTATATTAGATGTCACTCTGGTCATTATGTTTATCTCAAAAGGAAAAATGATGGAAACTGCATTATATTGTTATTGTATGTAGATGACATTCTTGTTGTAGGGTCTAACATGCAAGAAATAAATGTGTTCAAAATAAAATTGGAAAATTCATTTGAAATGAAGGATTTGGTGTTGCAAAACAAATCCTTGGTATGAGAATAACTAGAGACAAGAAAAATTGCAAATTAACATTGTCTCAAAGTGAGTACATACAAAATGTGTTGGAAAGATTTAATATGTAGAATGAAAAACTAGTTACTACACGTTTGGCTAGCCATTTCAATCAAGTAAGGAGATGTGTCCCAAGACTTAGGAAGAGATGGATTATATGTCTAAAGTTCCATATGCATCAACAATTGGAAGCTTAATGTATGCAATGGTTTGTACAAGGCCTGATATTGCACATGCAGTGGGAGTTGTAAGTAGGTACATGAACAATCTAGGAAAATAACATTGAATGTCAGTGAAATGGTTTCTCAGGTATTTGAGAGGTACCACAAATCAAACATTATGCCTTGGTAGTTCAAACATTGCTCTACAGGGATATGTTGATGTTGATATGGAAGGTGATAGAGATAACAGGAGGAGAACCACAGGGTATGTGTTTATTGTAGGTGGAAAAAATGTCAATTGGGTTTCAAAAATGTAGAGTATTGTTGCACTTTCAACAATGGAAGCAACGTATGTTGCTACTACAAAGGCCAATAAAGAAATGATTTGGTTGCAAAGGTTTATGGATGAATTGGGTAAGAAGCAGGAGACGAGCAGGTTATACAGTGACAACTAGAGTGCCATCCATCTTGCAAAGAACTCAACATTTCATTCTAAGACTAAACATATATAGCTTAAGTACCATTTTATATGATCAGTGTCGAAAGATGGATAATTGAAGCTAGAAAAGATACACACTAGCCAGAATGCTACAGATATGTTAAAAAAAAGTTGTAATCAGGGAGAAACTGAGATTCTGATCGGTTTCAATTGGACTTCAAGTATGATGATGAAGATGAGAAACATCCAGGTCCAAATTGGAAGCATTTTCCAACAAATGAAGCAATGGTGGAGTTGCTATAATCAGTCTCCAAGTGGAAGATTGTTGGGTGTGGAGCCTGATTATCTTCTTTATTCAGAGGTATTGCTGTGTTGGACCCCAGTTCCTAATGGGGTGACAATGCCACCTGTTTAATCATCATAAGAGAGGTGCGACGATGATTTTATGAGTCCCCCTTGCGGGGGTTCGAGGGCAACGCTCTTGAAGCTAAAAATAGAGGTAAAATTGCCTCATAAAATATTGTTATTTCATAATCAATCTGGGTTGTTCATTAGGCAGATGATCCGACGGTAGAATTTATGTTTAGTTTAGGGTTTTTTTCCCTAGAAGGCAACCCCTTGCTTTATATGAGGGAATTGTATTGCGATGATGTATATATGTTATTTAAGCGAGAAGGAGAGAGGAGACTGTGTGAGAGTGAATGAGAAATTACAATGAATCTATTGTAGGTTGTATCTCTTCATTTCTCTGGAAAATATATCAGAATGTCTGTCTGTTTCTCTGTGGACGTAGCCCAAATTGAGTGAACCACGTATATATGTGTCTCTCTTGTTTTATATGTTTTCCGTGTTTGTGTTTTAGCAATATTTTATGTGTACCATTTCTCTGTAATATATAATTTTCTAACACAATGTTAGGTTTTGTTCGATATATTTCAATATCTATATATATATATATATAAATAATAAATAGACAAATTCTCAGGTTACATAAAATAATTTAGAAGCTATTTTATCAATATTATAATATTTATATTATTTTTTTATTCATCTTTTTATTGAATTATATAATCATATAAAATATTAGCAAACATTTGAATGGACTATAATATCTTCTAAAATTTTAGTAAATTATAAAATTTTGACAAGTTTTTCGTTCAATTATAAAACATTGCAAATGAAAAAACTTATAAAAATTACAACATCCCTAACATAAAATATTTGATATATAATTGAAATTTAATAAAACAGAGATATGTATCAATTATAAAACTATATATCAAATATATATTAAAATATATGTTTAAAAAACTTTAGTATATATTTGATATATAATTTTATAATTGATATATATGATAGGTGTGTAAACTAAATGTGATTGTCAATTTTTATATTAAAAAATATTCACAATGAATTCAAGTGTATATTCACAAAAATAAGATGTCGAAGTGTTATTGATTATTTTCAATATTCAGAATGAATTCAATATTTACAATGAATTCAAGTGTATATTCACAAAAAATAAGATGTTGATTATTTTCCATATAGATGTTGACATGGCATTTATTTATTATTATTATTATTAATTTTTTTTCTTCTATATAATATTACTTAAACATCTATGGGCGATTTGAACCGGTAACCTATTGAAAGGAGTGTCTTAATAGTCCACCCATTCACCATCAATCCAAATGCACATGGGCATAGCATTTAATTTATTGAATTGTATACGAAATTATATATAAAATTATATATTAAAATATATAAAAACTACACTATTATAATATATTTCAAATTATTTAACGCATCAAAGAAGTATATATGTGGGGTGTAATGAAAAACCATATTTAAGTGATTCATAAAAAAAAATGGTTTATATATAATATAATTTCAAAGAGAAATATATATGGTGTAATTTGCTAGGATTGGTTTAGTTAAAGTATAGGTAAATTGTTTAAACAAAAACATACATTATGCTAGTACATGATCATATAAATTTGAAGAGGAAAAACAAAAAAGTGTTCGTTGATAAATTTAAAAATATATTTTCATTTTGTTTTTTTCTTGATTGTCCTGGAGTTCATATTATCTAAAATAACCTAATAGGGGTTGAAAAGTCTCAATGGATAAATTGTCCGCTTGCTAGTTGAGTTCTCTAGATATGTGGGAAAAATATGACAATCCAAAAAATCAATTTATGACGGTATCTCTCTGAGGATGTGATTTATACTTGGAATATTAACATCCACTTTCTTATTAGCCTAGTCAATCACAAGCTTGGAGTCGCCAAGAACCTATATTTTTTTTAACTTTGAGATGTCTAGCTATGAATAGAAGAGAGTAGAAGGTAGTGAATTCTGCCTTTGTGTCAGTTCCCCTCCTAGGAGGATATTGTAGAAGACAATGATGAATTTTTTTTAATAAATGAAATAGGTCCTACTCCATGTTTCTGAGGATCTCCTTGGCTAGCACCAATGAAGAACCCCCAAGGGATTTGTTTTTCCATATTTGACATGATAGGTACACAAGCTTTCTTTCTTTTTGGCCCCGAGCAAAATTATTTACATTTTTTTCAATTATCCTGATAATAACTTCGGGAGGAATTAGTTCATCCTAGAAAATAACTTGATTATGGGCCCACAATATGTTATAAATGAAAATAGGTAGAAAATCTAGATAACATTGAAACAATGAATTTGTTACCCATTCTTGAAATATTCTTCTAAATTTATTTTGTCCTAGCAAGAAGTGGAAGGGGAGAAAATAATGTGAAGGATTCTCCATGCCTTTTTTTGTATATGAACAAGAAATAAGGAGATGAGAAATGGATTTAGATTCCATGTGGCATTAGGTACATTGATTCAAATTATTCCATCCCCATTTGATGAGATTATCTCACGTTAATAGCTTATTTTTTTAGAATGAATCACAAAAATAATTTTCACTTCAATAAAGAAATTTGGAGGTCTAAAATGGATCTCCTAAGGAATATTACAAAAATAGTGAAAATAAAAAAATAAGACTATATTACCTTATCAAGTTTTGGAGGGAAAAAATAAAAACTATTTTTTCAGTTCACATTTTCAACTTATTTCCCTATGATTTTACTCAAATTTCAAGCAGGAGCACTCATTTTATGTCGAATTTAATTTTGCATCTAAGGCGTGGGCATGTTGCATATTTTCGATGGACCCTACTATACAAAAAAATGTGAAATACATGAAAACACATGATTGCAATAATGTTTTTTTCATGCATTTCACATTTTTTGTGTAGTAGGGTTCTTCAAAAGTATGCAACGTGGACATTCATTCGATGAAAAATTAAATTCCACATCCAACGAGTGTTCTTGCTCGGAATTTGAGTAAAATCATAAGGAGATAAGTTGAAAATATGAGTTGATTTTTTTTTTTTTTCATTGTTTTTTATTTTTAATTTTTTTTTTTATTCTTTTATTTTTTTACTCCAAAAATGGTGAATCATCTCCCATGGTTGACATCATCATATTGAATCCTACTGGTTCTTATAAAGTTGATTTTTGTTGTACATTTTTGTTTTAAGGCCCATTTTTGACCTCAAATTTTTTCTAATGAAGACTATTGAGTTTCTATGTGAAATGCCACCACCATGCATGGGGAGGGATTCAATATATGCCTTATAGTTGAGCTTCACAATTTACTCAATTAAGGAAGAGTTTTTTAACTAAATAAGACAATCTGGGTTGTCATCAACTAGTCGGATAAATGAAGAGACCAACAACCTTACGCAAGTTAACCACACAAAAGATTTGGTTTTAAGGAGTGAAATATCTATAGCCAACTTCTAGGCTTTACTACCAAAAGCAATAGCATACTATAATTATGTGTGGGCAAGAACATCTATCCTAGCTTTTCTTAAGAGATGGATATAGTTTTGTAACAATCTAAATTTTACACTCCCACTAGACTAGGGGTATTCATCGACCCTTACACTTCTACCATTCCCTATCCTCCACACCACCCAATTCCCAACAAAGGGAAAAGATTTGGTTAAGGCCTTTCAAACCATGGAAGCATTGTTGCATTTCTTGCAAGGATCATGAAACTATTCCAAAATAGATTTGTCCCCAAGATATTTTGATCTCAGAGTACACCATCGCAAAGAAACATTGTTGGAGAAATGCCAAAAATTTTGAATAGTGAAAGATTGACTACACATAGTCCCAACCACTTAAATATTTTTGCACAGCAAGAGATGACCAAGAAACAAGAGGACAACGCTTAGATTATGCCTTTTTAGACCAAAGAAATATGAAACTTAGCTTCTTAATTTTTGTTAGGATCACTTTAAGGACCAAAGCAATGGAGGTCCAATAAACTTGCATACTCTCAAGAACTGATTTCACCTCCCTTGGAAAGAAGTATGTTGATCCATACTGAAATACGTTTCTCCACCTTTTTAAATAACCAAACCCAATCTTCAAATTTGTAGTCATTTGCTTTCATCACAAAACCCAACTGCTTAACTCCTTCGTCTACCACATATTTCATAATCTACCAAATGTACTTGTAATCAGAGTAAGTTTGCCTCTTAATTTGGCTTTCCATGCTGACTGCGCCGACTCTTTGGGCTGTGATCAATATAAGCAACAATTTATTAATGTTCTTTTACGGTCGGAGTAAGTAGAAAACTCATATTAAATCACTTCTGATCTCCCATCATCTGTTTTGGCGTGTAACCCTTGGGAATCATAAAACGAATCAAATTTGTACAATAATTTGGCTGAACCAAACAAATTCACGTATATTCATTTTTTTTTACCGATACGATCAAATTGCTAACGATGGTGTGTGAGTTCAAGTGTAGTTTATAATTAGAAAAGTATAATTTAGTGTGAGTTTATATGAACAAGTTAGCTGGAATTGAGTCAAGTTAGCAGGAATTGAGTCAAGTATAGTTGGTAAGTTAGAGTTTTATATACCTGTGATTGGATCATTGTGAGAGGTATGAGACTAGAAAAGCCAAGAATCGTAACTTGGTTAATGTGTATATGAATTTTTTTTTAATAAAAATTTAATTTTGTGTTTCTTCCTCTTTGCCTTTCCATCATCAAATTGATATTAGAACTGAGTTCAAGTTTGAAAATCCGAAACAGAGTCCAGAGTTGAAAGAAAAGAAACAATTTTTATATCTGCAGGAGAAGAATTTTTTGTGTTTTTTTGACGTGCATCACAATAGTATACTGTAGAAAATAATGCTCTCGCAAGAGAGCTCCAAGGGATTGCGTTAGAGCAATAACGCAGGTGCTCCTTGTCAAAGGGAGGGTTAGGGACGCAGACACACCATATTAACAACGGCGTTAGCATGGCAAGGTTGGATTATTTTTTTTTTCATTTAATTTTTTTTGAGGGGCGACCGAAGGTATGAAGTTTTAAAAATATTTAAAATTTTGTTTTACGAAAAGTCTAAAAGGGTTTCTACGCATATGATTCATGAATGTATTGGATGCTAATTCATATGAGAAATGAGATGGTGTTTTAAAAGGGTTTTATTAAAAGGATTTAAAAAAAAGGTTTTTATTACAAAGTTCTATAAAAAAAGTTTATAAAAGGAGTGTATTTGAAAAATGATTTTATATTATAAGGTGTATAGGTTGAAAAGGTGAATACAAGGTTTTATTTTATTATTTAAAAAGAGAAAGAGGTTTATTTTTATTTATTATTTAAAAAGGAGAAAGAGGTTTTTTTATTTATTTATTATTTAAAAAGGAGAAAGAGGTTTATTTTTAAAAGTAAGGGATTTATTTTTGTGATTTTTGGGAGATTTTATTGGAAAGAGAGTTTAAGATTTTGCAAAGGTTTGTTCTCTTGTAATTTTTTATGGTTTGTTAAGCATGACAATGTTTTGGATTTTGAAAAATACCTCTCTATACATGAATCTAGTGAAAATTGTGCATTACAAAGGTGCATATTAAAATTCATATTTTTTTTTTTGAGGGTGATTTGGAGAGAAGCCTCATGCAATAAGGAAAGTAGGCAAAAGAAAAAGACAACAATCATGGATCCCAAAACACAATTGAAGCAAATTAAGAAAATAAAAAATTGAAAAGAAGATACAAAGATCATTTCCATGTTTAGAGAGGTTTAGGCCACAATTGAAGAACTAAGAAATATAGTAGAATATGGAAAAGAAATCGAGGATGATTGGTGTAGCATGGATCTACTACTACCTCTTATTTTTACCAGTAAAAATATTGATTTTTGGGTTACCAAAATGCAAACTTTTATTCGAGGTAAATAGTTAATTGAGCACTGGTGTAATAACCCATATGATGAAGTATGCAATGCTTTAGTATTGGAGGATGAGAATTTTTTGTGCAATGTAGCAAAAGCTACATCTTCCTGGAAACATGCGAAATCCTAGAAGAAGAATTTGGTAAAAAGGAAATTGACATGTAACAGTGAGTTGTGTCACAATCAATTGAAGAATCAATTGAGAAGTTAATTGCAAATTTGAGAGTAGATGGACAAGACTTTGTGAGGATAAGAGAGCTTGGAAAATACCACTCAAAGTGAATGATGGTCATGAAGACTATAAAAGTGAAACCTATTATGAAGACATGCATATGGATGAAGAATACACAACAAAGATTGCAGAGAGAGAAGTTGATGCCTCTGTGTGTGAAACAAAGTAAGAGCATATAGATGCTCGAGAACCCCACTGTAATGTGAACGGTGAAGATGATTATGGATCCCACTGTGATGAGACACATGTGGATTATGGTTGCAATGCGAGTATAAAATTAGTTATTCCAACAATAGACCTTGCTAATGAATTTGGCGAAGTTGAAATTGTTAATGAGCACATGCGTGCTCGGATATCCTAGCATAAAGCGGATGAAAATTATGTTAATGACTTTTTTGATCTATTTTTTGAGACAAGAACTAGTCATGGCAATATGGTAAGTTCCATGTTTGATGAAGAATTGAAGGTTGAAGCTACCATTATAGTAGCAAGTTATGAAACAAAAGTTAGAACTCCTCATGAAGTATTGTGTGAACTAGTATCAACTGAGTTTGGCATAGATAAAACTACCAATAGAACAACAAGTGGTTTGGTGGATCCAACAATTGAAATTGTTGATGTTAACTTTGATGAAGAACAATTAACTAATGATGAGTGGTTGCACATGATGTAACATAAAACTCTTAATGATATGTTGTTATTCGGTGAGAGAAGAACACTTAAGCCTAGAAGCCAGGTGGAAGACACCATGTTTGCAGTAGCAAAAGTTTGTAAAGAAGTGGAAAAGAAGGAAGAGGAAAAGGAAAAAAAATCTCACATCAAAGCATAATGAAAATGTTTTTAACATTGACTTTGAGTGTGCAGGGAATAGGACAACATACTAGTTACCGTTACAACTAAAAGAGGATGAAAAAACGGATGCAACAAATGACCTGAAAGTTTTTAAAGATGAAAAGGATGAAAAAACGGATGCAACAAATGACCTGAAAGTTTTTAAAGATGAAAGAAAGAACTGAAATATTTTCTTGGCAATGGAGTCAAGAGAAATCAGATTTTACTATCAAGAAATTTGGCAGAAAAAAGATCAAGAATATGAAGCGCAAGAAGTAGAGAAAAATTCACAGTTTAAAGATGAAGAGTTGTGTTAGCAGCGAGTGAAAGAATTTTTAAAGAAAAAACTGTAAAAGATAATATCAAATTGTTTTTCAAAACAAATACAAGAGAAATCAAAGAAAAATTACTACAATAGCAAAGTGAAGAAATATGAAGCTTACAACCAGAGGGGGTAGCTATGAATGAAACAGTTTGGAGGTTATAAAATTTGAAAAAAAATGTTAAGGCTACAAAAGCCAAGAGCTGTAACTAAGTTAATACACTGTATGTGAGAAGTTTTATGAAAAACAAATATTATTTTGTGTTTCGTTCCCTCTGCCTTTCCATCCCATACTCAAAAAAATTTCATAACGAATGAAACACAAAACAATGTCCGGTTCTGATGTGACAGTAAAGTTAATTCGATTCCTGAATTAGTTTAGAAATTTGTAACGAGCGTTGATTGCATGGACTTTTAGGTGTTGAAGGCCCAAACTGGATTTCTCAAAGGAATCCCGAGTATAAAAGCACAAGATTGTGCCCCATTTTTTCATGCAAAGTCCCACCAGAAGAAGGCTACATGCTACATTTTCGGACACGGGGAATATCGAACTCATTGGCCACACATAGTCTTCAATAATTGGTACGCTATAAGCGTTTATCTGAGGGTCTAAAATCACGTGCAGACAAAGACAATAGTCCTTCCAAAGGATGATACAAATATTTTGGCTTGGCAATTTATAAGCAATAAACTGAAGACAAAGACTAAGCACAAGAAACACGTAATTACAAGGATACGGACAAAGCAATTTGCTATCCTCCCATTAACTCCTCTTCTGAGATCAATAATTTCCTTTCCTCAGAGGATGCTGTTACAGGAGGACTGACTCCCGAGATTGAGGTACGCGAGGTTAACAGAAATGTTATCGTTCGCATCCATTGCGAGAAGAAAAAGAGGTTGCTGCTGAATTCCTTCGCAGAGTTCGAAAAGCTTCAGCCCTCAGTGATAAACACGAGCGTCCTCTCATCTTCAGAAACGACCTTGGACTTGACCGTTAATGCTAAGGTATCCTCGTGGGGATGGGATACTTTCCAGAACGTAGACAGAATTGATGTGCTGTTTTCCATGGTTGGTTTCGGGGATAATTAACTGACTTATGTTTCCTTTACTGTTTATTTGTTGCAGATGGAAGAAATATGTCATTTCACAGTGAGGAGATAGTTAAGTCTCTACAGGCTCTGCTCTACGAAATGACTTGAACCGAAATTCCTGCAACTGAACCCAAATCCTCCTCTTCATTTAGTTATGTATATCAAACCAATTTGCGCCATTTGGAAAAAAATCAAACCAATTTGCATTTCCATGATGAATTTCGATCTTTCGTTTGGCCGCTTAACTTTATGAGGCCACATAAATATCATTTTCTAAAAAGAGGAGCCACCCCAGGTAAAAAAAAAAATCGCATATATTACATTATCATTACATTATTACTAGCATTTGCACCAGATGTTGCAAAGAAAACGCTGTAAGGCATAAAGTGCGGAAATCCATTATCCATGTAGTGTGTGTATTATTCAACAAGGTGAATCTCTCTAAATTCGTTGCAAACATTTATGTTGTTGCATTTCTAATTTATTTAGAATCTACTACTACCTCCTCTTCTTGGAATATTAAATTTCTTATCACCCCATGATGACAATCCCTCTAATTATTGGCATCACAGTTTTTTCCACTTTAGTGGGTTTACCTTCAACCTAAAGAAACATGAATTTGAGTCACTCAATTAAAAAGAAATTGCTAAATTGCTATTTATCAGGGTTTGAGTAAAAACAATTAATAACTCATATTTACAACCCTTTAAATATTTACAACCTTTTAAGTCTTGTATTTATAACTCATATTTATAACCCTGTAAAATGAAACTGACTATCTATATTTTTATTAATAATAAAAAGAATCTTCTTTATAAAACCGACACTCACATGCTACTCCTATATATTTATGTTATATCTAATATTCAGTGTCCATCAATTGAATGACAAGATGAAAGCTCAACTTAATTGCACCTTTAAAACATGACTTAAAAGTTTAATTGGTAATTATTTATTTAGTAATTTGTACATTGTTAATTGCAATTTCTCTTGAAAACCAATGTTTATATCAAAATTTTAAAAATTAACACTCACTTCTCCCGTAGTCCGGTGTTTCTTTATTTGATCGTGGTACTCAAGATTGCCTTTCTCCAAAGTATCCAATGTGAAGATGATATCTTATGTGTTTCCGCGTTTCTTTATTTGATCATGGTACTCAAGATTGCCTTTCTCCAAAGTATCCAATGTGAAGATGATATCTTATGTGTTTCCACTTTCTCAGTAGGTTCATGTGATTATTATTATTTTTGGTGTTAATGTTTATGTTTTTTTTATGCCCATCCATTATTTATTATCTAAACATTGATTGAAAATCCGTAAGTCGCTAGTGTGGAAATTGCAAGGTATGCTGAGAATTTGGTTATCTAGTAAGCTTAGAGTCATTCTTGAGTCATTATCTTTACCATCTCAGAAAGAAGAAGAAGAAAAGCCTATTGAATTGAAAAAGAACCCTAAAAAGTATTAGGATCCATGGGTCATTTTTTTTTGCATCATGTAGCAAGATCACATGGTTAATTGATTATGCCACATAAAGAATTAGCCTTTGCCAATATTTAGGCTTATGACTAGGTGATTTTTTCTACTAATATTCTTATACCAATTTACCATGATAATTCTCTTTTAAATTAAAAGGCAAGCGCCGTTTTTTAGTGTTTCAACTTCATTTATAAAGAGTTTAGTGCTGATAATTAGTAGATTATATGAAATTTTGAAAATTGCACTAATATATTATTGTTGTAAGGCTCTACATTCCCAATGGAACTCATATAGTGAGTGGATAAAGAAATGATAAGTTTTTCAAATGTTGAAATAAATTTCATATGCGTGATATTGTGATCTAGATAAATAAAACCAAACTCTTCATTTATCATGTGTCTTAAGTCTTTTATATCTCCAGTGTATTTTTCGTACAAATAAGAAGCATTTGTTAATCATGCATCATGTAATATGATCTCCAATCAGTAGAAAAAACTTAATATAAAAGAAAGAAAGACAGAGGAAAATGCTTTTAATGTCCACAAATGACTCAATGTTACAAAAGAGATGCTTGCTAATGAACAGGATAAGGTAGCTTGGGAAAAGTGTAGTAACAACTTTTATAAAGAATCCTATATAGATTTCCTGTTAACAACATATTAAGATATTTTAGAGAGTAGTTAAGTATGTTTAGAGATGTGCTAAAGAAGATAAGGTCACTAAATTAAAAAAGAAGATAAACATCAATTCTTATTCGAAAATAATACAAAAAAGAATTTGTGGGAACTTACTACTCTTGAGAGAAGCTTCCTAAAATTTCCTAATGGTGTTTCTCCTTAAATAAATAGGTTTAAGGCTACATCTAATTACATCAACATGGACAACACAAGCTCTCAAGGATATGGATGTAATTTAATTACTAGAGTTAATATTCATGAAGTGAGAGTGCACACATTAATATCTCCCAAGAATAAGGGAAGTGGAGGTTAGATTAACACATTCATGACCTTTG
Source organism: Pinus tabuliformis (assembly GCA_031772625.1). NCBI lineage: Eukaryota > Viridiplantae > Streptophyta > Pinopsida > Pinales > Pinaceae > Pinus > Pinus tabuliformis. The sequence continues at coordinate 444,193,841 of CM062816.1, read as the reverse complement.
TTGTAAAAGGGATCAAAACAAACAAATAGATTTGCAGGAGTGCATCATAAAAACCTGTTAGATGATGAAAAGTAGGCATTTAGGCATATTTTCCCTAGTGTGGAAAATGAGCAAATTATATTTTAGTAGAAAATATTTTCCTATTATTTATAAGGTCTAATATTTTAACAAAAGATTGGCCAATATTTCACAATTTTTTATAATTTAAAGCAAGATTGGCTGAAAATCTAAGAGATTTTATAATTGAGAGAAAGATACGTCTAAATAATATATACATATTTGGTTATCAATAAGACATACATACATATACATATACATATACATATACATATACATATACATATACATATATATATATATATATAGAGAGAGAGAGAGAGAGAGAGAGAGAGAGAGAGAGAGACTTTGTAACTTAAGGTTTTATATTAATCAAAGACCATATTTACATAGGTTTATAAGGATTTCTAGAGTGACCATGGAGGATACAACCTCTCATCGTTTGCTCCCTGAAAATATACCTTCAAGGTTCCTTAGGTGGATAGCAAAGCTACTATACTTGACATTGGTAGTGTCCAGTAGCTTTTCTAGCCCAAAACCTGCTATGTATGGCTCCATGTCAAAGCCTAGAAGGATGTTGCTTGGCTTAATATTTCCATGAACAAACTTCCTTTCATGTAAATAAGCCAGGCCTCTAGCTACTCCCTTTGCAATTTTAAATGATAAGTCTGTGTTTACAAAACATAATCTACTGCAAGGATGCTAAGCTGGAAATGGCTATCTACCTTTCAGCCCCTCCTCAAAGATTTCCTGGACAATGTCTATATTTCGCTGCTTTTCAACTGACTTAGATGATGAATCAGTGGATTTCCTTCTGAAAAAGTTCTTAAATTTGCCTTCCTTCTTAACTGGAGCTAGTGGTGCGGATTTCTTAGGTGGGATCAAATCCACTACAATGCATGTAGTGTCGTCCCTAAGTCCTCTTATCCTCAAAGCCTCCTACAGCTAAAACGGTTAGGCTATGATAGAAAATAAACTTAAAGATGGTGACATTGATCGCTTATCCTTGTCAACAGTGTTTGTACCTTAACAATTTGTTTTGCAGCAAGTTCTGCTGGCAAGCCTCGGCAGCAATTTGCAGCCTTCTCAGAGCTCAATGCATCCCAAACACCATCAGTTGCAATGATAAGCCTTCCTCTAGCATTCGATAGCTATTGAAACAAAAAATTACCAGTCTAAATCAAACAGACACATTGTGACCAGGTATTTTTTTCCTCCAGTAAATGGATAAAATCCATCCCCTGCCACTGCAACAATAATACACCATATATCACCTTCCCATTAAAACTGAGAATGAGTTGCAAGTAAACTGTGAGAATGTGGATGCCTCATAAGCATGGAGTTAAGTTTGATCCCTAAGCTTTGCTACAATCCTCAACTGTAGAAATATTGAAATTTTTAAGAAGACTCTGGCCATTTCATAAGCAGCTGAGTTGACAGCAGAGTTTGTCTGTTGCTGAGTCCCAATCATAGAGATGTCTATATGAGTTATGTCAATGTCTAAGTAGAGTTGTTGAATATGGAATGTGGGTGTAAGTCCTCATCTCTGTCCAACTTATGTCAAAGCAAGGATGCTACATAGGAAGAAAGAATTGGTTAATCGGTTGTGGATGATGGCATTTTTTCTAGAAAATGCAATACCTCCATCATTGATGGTCTCTTTTGAGGGGAAGCAGAAGCACAATTCAATGCAATCCCCACAGACACTGAGATTTCTTCCCTTCCTTCAACCTCTGGTCGAAGAGTAGGATCTATGATGTGCAAAAGGCGATGCTTGTCATCTACAAAGTTTTGACCCCATGCTGCAAAATCCTTATCTGAAGGCCAGCATGCACAGAAATGCCCTCAATAGGTGTGATGTCAGTTTGACAGACAAGAAGCTGCCTTTACTTTTATAATTTCGAAAAACAATGTGATAGAATTGAATAAAATATCATAAAATATCATAGACTGAAATGAACAAAATTATAATAAAATATAATATAATAGACTGAAATGAATAAAATTAAAATAAAATATTGAACAAAGAAAGTAGTAATCTTTCCATACAAGTAAAATTTAGTAGCTAATATTGCAGAGGGAAATCCCATCATATTACAGAATGAAATCCCATCCTATTACAAGTAAAACTGAGAAATTTCATATACCACAATACAAGTAAAACTGAAACCAATCTTGTAGAGTGAAATCCCATCATATTACAGAATGAAATCTCATTCTATAGGATTTACTAGGGTCATTACAGAGAAAATAAACATAAGTGGAGAGCTGATTCACAAGGCATGACATGGACTCTGTAGAGTGAATCCCCTAATCTTGTAGAGTGAATCCCATCATATTACAGAATGAAATAGCATTCTAAAGGATTTACCAGAAACATTACAAAGATCGCTATCACAATGGAGAGCTGCTTCACAAGGCAGGACATGGATTCTACTTACAGGATGTAAGCCCTTCATTCACCACAGAAACTCTTGTTGAAGATGAGAAGCAGCACAAAAGTTAGTCATTCCACATCTACTTCAAACATACAACAATATTAACATCCTGAAAATATTCTCATCTATGAGGAGCTTTGGGGGCCTATAGATTACAAGAGAATAGCAGAAATTCTTCACCAAACATTTTAGTAGCGTACTGATCATCTTGGCTGTTGGAGACAGAACTGGTGTTGAAGCTCTCTTTCCTCACAAACCCAGCAAGGGCTTTCTTGTCATAATTCTGAGTAGAGAAAGGTTGGGTAACCGAGCTGTATGGCACATATGGCCACAGTTCTGCACACTTCCCAGTGTGTTTCACTTTCTTCAGTACCTTGTTCGGCTTCACATATCCTGTGACTATCACTTTCTGCATCTTTCTATTTATATACACCGTTTGAACTCCTGCACAAAATGTCCCACAGAAGAGAAACAAAAGTTATTACAATCATCAAAACCCCAGCTTATATTAACGTAGAAAAGAAAATGATGGGCCACTTTGGCCTGTGGCTTAGAGGTAGATCTCGATAGTAACAGGTGACAAAAGTTAGCATCTCCTTATAGAAATCAGTAACAAAGCTAATGGATTGGTAATGAGCAAACGATGCAACTTTTCAAAAGCCCAAAGCTAAAAAAATTGGTAAAACAGAGCAAACATGAACTCTGAGCTGAAAAACTGAAGAAACTTTAAAGAATTAATCAGCACACAAGTAGTTAATGCTGAAAGCATTTGCAAGGCAGTGTATCATTCTTCCACTTTGATCCGCATTTCCACCATATGTGTCAGTTCTCCTTGTGGTTTAAATAACCAAGCAATGCCTCTTAGTTTTCCAGTATTGAACAACAAATTTCAATGACAGTTTCACCAGAGGCGAGGGAAAGATTTTAGTTAAGTAGTTTTCAAATACTAGGTTTCCCTAAGCTAGATACATTTGAAGAAACATCTTTGTTAAGCCATGGAGAATTAGTATGTAGATTTGCTTTTCAACTGAAAATACTTAGGCATCCATATGCACACAGTAAAGATATCATAACCTACAGCTATAATTTACTGTATGTGCTTTTGTGAAGATGGACATTGCAGTTCATAAGATACTTTTGTTTGGAATTAAATAATCAAATAGCCATTTGGAAGATGGAAACAAGTATAAGAGTTTGACACAAGCTACATTGAGGATTTGAACAAGTATCTTTGAGATGGGTTGCTCTTCATTTGAAATTAGGTTTTATATCATAAACCACTTGTGAATTTGCTTAGCAACTTGGAAGGCTACTCAACATAGTTTTTAAAGAAATTAAATTAATAAGATCTTCCACAAATGTTTTACATCATAAACCACTTGTGAATCTACTTAGCAACTTGGAAGGCTACTCAACATAGTTTTTAAAGAAATTAAAGTAATAACATCTCCCCATGACCTCTGTAACAACGACTATGGAAATATAGTGTCTCACCCCTATGCATGAGTGAAATTGGTCTGAAATTTGTTGCACATAATATGCCTATATGGAAGGTTCACATAAAGAAAGACAATATGGAAGGTTCCTTGTGGCTGCTAGACTCAATGTCTGTGATATTATAACCTTTCTTGATCACTAATATACCTAGTCTTTCTTTTCATTTTTACAAAATTGAAAAACACAAAAACCCAATACCACACATAATTCTCACAAATTTAAATTTAATTCCTTTTGACAAAATTTAATAACATGGAAAACCCAAAACCACACAAAATTTTCACAACTTAAAACTCTAGCAACTTTGAACAATTCTCTTACAAAAAACCAATATTACACTAAATTCTCACAACTTAAATTCTAGCAATTTGAATTCTCGCAACTTAAAATTTTAAGAACTTTAAATAGGTACTTGCTACTTTGTAGCTACCCTTGTTTAATAATAGCAGAGGACTCTATGAAAAAAGTGGTAGATAACCCTTTCTCACTAAATATTTTTCTTGGATGAACGATTAAAAGTGTGTTTGAATTTTTTTTATATGATAAAAAGGATTAAGTAATTTTTCCATTAGTCTATGACACATAGTTGATATTTAGAGAAATTAGAAGAGAATGACTTAAGAATTTTATGCAGACCTTTAGAAAGTGAATACAAGTTGTATTTCTCAAGTGCACCATCTATATAAGGTGGTTAAATAGTGTGCAAGACAAGTTTGATTCCAAGCATCAAATGAAAAGGGAAGGAAATATTTAAGTATCACTCAACCTTCTTATATTTATGAACACACTATTTGACCACAAAAAGGTAATAAGAAAATATTTATTGAAATATTAGTGAGACAATCATATCAGCTGAAAAAAACATAGTTCTGTGATGAGACTTATCCTACCAAAAAACATCGAATGAAAAGGAAAGGAAATATTTAAGTATCACTCACCCTTTTTATATTTAAGAAGACACCATTTTGACAATATATATATATATATATATAAAAATAAATTATTAAAATATTAGTGAGACAACCATATCACCTGAAAAAAAGCATAATTTCGTGGTGAGACTTATCCTATCAAAAAGCAATTATAGGATTAATACATCACATTAAAGTGATAACATTAAATTATATTTTTGAAATGAAGATCTAAAAAAGATTTAAGAAACAAATGTAATGTTAATGAAAAGTATTGGCCACATAATCTAATAGGTTGGACAAGCCATCCTTAGATAGTGAAAGGTAAGGCATGGTTATATAGTGTAAATGCGAGAGATTGATTATTGTTAAAATGGAGCTGCACACTATTTCCCAGTTGATGTGTGTAAGTTTGGAACTATGATCCTTTATTAATTAGTAATGCACTTGCAAGATAGACTTCAAACCTATGTTTATTTAACAATAAATTAGTTTGGAACTATGATCCTTTATTAATTAGTAATGCACTTGCAAGATAGACTTCAAACCTATGTTTATTTAACAATAAAAATTTATTGGGACAAAATATGATACACGACTTCTCCAAAATGCTTAAGATGTGCTCTTTAGAAAAACTTTACAGCTGAATTTTAAAAAGTCAGATTGTGAAGTGAAAGGATTTAATGTGCATCTCAAAACATTATTGCCAAAGTTATCAGAACCACACAGGTCAAGAACCAAAATTTCCAAAATCACAAAATAAACTGTACTTACCAAAAAAGTAGATTAAAACATTGGGCAACTGAAAAATACATAAATTCCCATGGATCAGCGTCATCCAGTAAAGTTGGAAAACACAGCTCCAAACCAGTTTAGGGGCAAAATTGGTCTGAATCAGAACCGAACAGTTTTCATAACTATGGTTCATGCAAGCTGGTAAGTGACGTACATCAGCCGGTCATCGATTAAAGCTTGGTGGATTGGACCATCGAATTTCAGAAAGAGATAAAACGAGAATGACTGGAGCTGGTGGAGTCACCAGGAAGATTCTGGCCTTGAAAAGTATGGCAGTTTGGACAGTGCAGCGCTAACCATGTGCACAACTATCTCAACGAGCTTGCAGACCCAAATTTGTTTGTACTTGGCCCTCCTCCCTTGGCCCTTCTAGAGGCAAGGCCTCTAATTTTGTACTGTTTCCAACGTTTTCAAATTCCATAACCATGCACTTGTTGGAATGCATTGCTTCCATAAGAGTGACAGAGTTCAGATAACAGGATGTCTTCTCGTATAGGTGAGAATTCAAATCTTAATCCATGTGAATACACAGTAAGGCAGTTTGTTTGGCTTGGCTGGTGACCTTAAATTGAAGATTTGCGAAATTTTCCATTTGGCCAAAAATACAAACCTCCAAAATTCTGCTTCAGCAATGCATGCCTATGCCTTTCCAATGATGCCAAAATGAGCAGAGAAATTCACGAACAAAGAATATCTACGCTGCCTGGCATACTCTAACTTCTAAGAATGTCTTAGCATTGGACAATAAGATACATTAATTTGATCTCGAGTTTGGAAGTTTGAGCATGGTGATGGCGAAACATTTGCAGAAAAACCCTCAACAAATTCACAATGCCAAATAGTTCTTCCTTGTGGAATACCTTCCAATTTAATATTTGAAAGGCAGATGTCGACAAAAGGGGTCTTATGCAGGCCCTTGAAGGATGGTGCATTATGTATGTCTTTACCCACAATATCTCTTATTATTATTCCCTTGATGAGTGGAAGAGCATTGAGGTCCCAGTTACTATCTGGGTGATCATTAGAATTAGCTGTGAACTTGATGGGTATCTTGACATTTTCCATTGTTACGTTAGAGATTGTGATATTGGTAATATAACCACCTCTCCCAATATCAGTCTTCACTCTGACACCTGCAGATGCATTATAAACATTCAAGTTTTCTACCAGTACACTTTCTATTCCCCCAGACATTTCACTTCCAATTCCAATCCCTGAACAAGTTGGAGTTGTTCCTGTCACTCGCCGAATAATTATGTTTGAGCTTGGATGCCCCACAGCTATTCCATACTCGTCCCATCCACTCTTTATTGCTACAAGATCATCACCACTGCGAATGTAGCAGTCTTCTATACAGACATTTGAGCTTGAATCTGCCCACAAGTATATGTGCTATGATGTTAGAGATAGACCTAGAATAGAACCTAAAGAAATATTAATACCTTACAAAACAGCAGAAGTGACAAGGATCACAAGAATGCCCCGTAATTAAGAAATTTAAAACTTGTAAGCAAATAACACAAGTAATAAGGATCACAAGACATAAGGACGAAGAAGCTGAACAAGCATATGAGATAGTACACCAAAAAGTGAGTCAGTAGGAAGGATTTGCACCTTTTTTTCAATATCTTATTACAATATGCCAATGTGTAACCTTACAAGAAATATTGTAGTTTAAGACCCAAGTTCTTTTGAAGGAGCTGGATTATATGGGAAATTGTGGATTGACCCAATTTTTTCAATATAGGGGAAACTTTAGCAAGAAACATGGTAATTTGAGCAAGGTAATGCATCTTAAAATATATCTATAAATCCCAGCCTAGTGTGCTATACCCAGTGATGGTTTAATACGGAGAGAAACATACTATATCCAGTGAATTAGAATCCATCGTAGAAACCTCATAAAACTCATCCTCAAATTCACAAGAAAAGAAAGACTAGTGAATAGTTGAAGAAAATCAAGAAAGGTATCCCAATTCCAATTTCAGGAAACTCTTAAAACACTCACAACTTAATGCTATGGAAAAAAGATCTTAAAGGAGTAAGGTGGTTGCTTTTCACTTCTAGCCCTAAGAATGAGAAAATGGTGAAAATTATTGATGGTCATCCTACTAACTAATAACCATCAAACTCTACCTTGCCATTGGGCTTACTTTGGTATCAGACATGGAAGCTCCTCAAAAAAGAGAGACGAATCCAAATTGGTGACCCCAACCATGCATCCTGCTTTCTATGTCCTCTATTGAGCCCCCGAGAGCAAGTCAGTATTTCCATACTCTTAATTTTCAGATTTGATAAGTTCAAAAGCTTGCCATCAAATATCTAATTCCACATCATCTAATGAAAAAGAAGTCAGTCCTTACAAAGGAAATAAAACGCAATTGGCACAAAGTGCTCAAGCAATTAAGGACCAGGAAATCATTAAAATAGCAAAGAACAAGAAAAACACAACAGGGTTATTGTGGCCTTAGCAATGTTCACATGTCAAGAAAGTCAAATCATGACATAACTAGTCAGTGTCATTAGAAGATGTTTACACCATGATTGATAAGGATGATTCAATATTCATTCAGGTTATGAAAGAGACATCATTAAATTGGAGAAAGATCACTTGCAAGAACCTTGACACGAGATATATCATTCGACTGAAGCTTCTTCAACTAAATGAATAAAACTCATCCTCAAACTCACAGGAAAAGAAAGACTAGTGCATAGTTGAAGAAAATCAAGAAAATTATCCCAATTTCTTAAATCAATTTCAGGAAACTATCAAAGCACTCACAACTTTATGCTATGGAAAAAAGACCTTAAAGGAATAAGGTAGTACTCCCCGAATGGGATGCCAGAAGCATGAGAGGGTGGGGGACGGGATGCCACCATCCACCAATCAACACGCCCAAGGGACGTGGGAGCATGCCCCTCTAGAGGATTGAAAGGTACATGGAACAAGCATGGGAGTTCCAACACACACATGAAGCTCCTCCCTCATTACACCATCCACTGCTCAATGAGACGTAGCACCATCCAACCTGATTTTGTATTTTTGATGGATTTCAGCTCAATCAAGAGCTTTGTCATTTTGCTTTGCCCCATCAATTCGACATTTATTCAAGGGCAGGCAAAGGCACTTAGCTTTCGCATTTTTCTCCAAGCTTTTATTATGCATTGTATATTGGAAAGCCTCTGGATAGTTCTCAAGTCTCAGGATGTTTATCAAGAAAATGCTCGTCCTTGGCTCTTGTAATATCATTGTCTTTTATTTGTTGTGGAGAGTGAATTCGGGATTATGTTGTTATGGTTCTGTGTCTTGTGGCTATTTTGGGATAATGCACACATTGGCAGTGGAGTCAGACGTTTAGGCTGAGACCTCTGGCCTGCCTCAGTGGTTTCCTGGTGACCTCCTAGTCCATTGTTAGGCTTTCCTAAATCTTAGTGAGGAAAGGGATGGAATTAGCCATGCCAGTAGGAGCACTCATTCCAAATTTCACTCTCTTCCAATGATGGAATGTGTCCGTGCCACATTTTGCAGGTCTAGGGTCTTTTCTTTACGGCATTTTTTTTTAAATTCTCACTGTGGTCGTTTTTGAGTGGTCTGTAGTTTTCAGTCAAGGGATTAGCAGTAGCACAAGGCTTGCCCCTAGATATGGGCCTATTAGCTCCACTTCGCCCCCCGCCCAAGCCAATGACGATCGTCCTTGGATCTTCACAACCCATCCCAAGACACTCTGGGAGGTCCAACCTCGAGTCAAAAACACTTTCCATTTTAGCAGACTCCCCTACTCTGTTTGAGCAGCAAGACATGCTGCATCAACGTGCTTAGTCTGCGGAGGAGCGACTCATTACCAGGAGCGTGGCTTCGCCAAGGCCCAAACAAGAGTAGAAAGCTTAGCAGCCAGCAGCCAGGTTTAGGGAACTTACACTGCAGCCAATTCAAGATGAATTGATTCAGCTGAAACGAGAGTTGACAGATGAGCAGTGCACCCTCACTGATTCCAAAGTTTTGGCTGAGGTTGCATAGTGGATGACCAACATTGGTCATACTCGGGGAAGATACAACCAATATATGTACACTGTGGACATCCACTGGCCCCTGGAATTTTGTATCTGGTTGGGCCTGTCCAATGGAAGACTGTATCAACACTAAAATGTAACCCTATGTTATCAGGCAATAGAAATATTTACTTCACAAGACAAAAAGGAATAAGGTGATACCTTTTCACTTCTAGCCCTAGGAATGAGAATATGGTGAAAATTATTGATGGTCATCCTCCTAACTAATAACCATCAAACTCTATCTTGTCATTGGGCTTACTTTGGTGTTAGACATGGAAGCTCCTAAGAGAGACGAATCCAAATTGGTGACCCCAACTATGCATCCTGCTTTCTATGTCCTCTGTTGAGCCGCAAGAGCAAGTCAATGTTTCCATACTCTTAATTTTCAGATTTGATAAGTCCAAAAACTTGCCATGAAATATCTAATTCCACATCATCTAATGAAAAAGAAGAATTCGGTTCTTGCAAAGCACATAAAACCCAATTGGCACAAAGAAATCAAGCGATTAAGGACAAGTAAATCATTGAAATAGCAAAGAACAAGAAAAACATAACAGGGTTAAGGTGACCTTAGCAATGTTTACATGTCAAGAAAGTCAAATAATGACATCACTAGTCAGTTTCATTAGAAGATGTTTACACCATGATTGATTGATAAGGATGATTCCATATTCATTCAGGTTATGAAAGAGAGATCATTGAATTGGAGAAAGATCACTTGCAAAAACCTTGACGCAAGATACATCATACATCATTCAACAGAAGCTTCTTCTCACGGGAAAAAAATCAAACCAATTTGCATTTCCATGATGAATTTCGATCTTTCGTTTCACCGCTTAACTTTATGAGGCCACATAAATATCATTTTCTAAAAAAGGGAGCCACCCCGGGTAAAAAAATCAAACCAATTTGCATTTCCATGATGAATTTCGATCTTTCGTTTCGCCGCTTAACTTTATGAGGCCACATAAATATCATTTTCTAAAAAAGGGAGCCACCCCAGGTAAAAAAAAACCGCATATATTACATTATCATTACATTATTATTACAACACATCATGTAGAGTAAATAAGTCATTAGTGAACCGTCCCAACTACCCAAGATACATCCACATACTCACAAATATCATTTTCATCCCGCACTAACTACAGAATTGTACAGTGTTGTTTATGAGGTCACATAAATATCATTTTCATCCATCACTAACTACAGAATTGCTATTGCTACAGCTGCAGGACAGCCCAATGTATTACAAATAAGTTGTACATTAACCATTATTTGTACATTAATCACAATAGTAAGTGAATCTGGAAATCAAGTGATTAGTATAGATTCATTTTAAATACCCATTTAATATAAGTCACTAAAGATTTAATTTCTTCACTTGTAAATTGTATAATTATTTATTTATTTTTATTTTTAGATTATTTATATTTTAGTGAATATAATAAATTTTAACTTTGATAACTGACAGACACATCATACTGGGTTATAAAATAAATTCTAGACTCAACCACAAAAAAATAGTCGCAGAATTTTCAAATCTGAAATATAAATAAACCTACTTTCATTCTGAATACTCTGTTTTCCTCACACATTTGGGCCATTTTGCTTTGTGAGACTGTATTTTATGATTCTACTTTCTGTTTGTCTTCAATGACGAGCTCATTATTTCGAGTACTATTTCGCACTACAAGCACTACAACATATCATATTGCACTGGTGTGCACTAGTTGAGGTAACTGCCATCTCTTCATAACGTATTGTATCAACAATCAACTTTGGTTGGGGCCTATTTAATTCACAATGGATAGACGTTTTCATTTTAACCTCGTGTCAATCAGTTCGAAGTCCTTTTCTCAGGCAGGCTTAGGAAGTTCATATACATTAACAAAGACTGTAATCTTAATCAGAGTCACCTGTCTATTGGTGCGGTTGCTCTACGAAGATGTTTATTTCAAGTACGTGAAATAAATCATTGGTAAACATGATTACAACTAAGTCAAAGCACTTAGAAACATAAGCAGGGAGTCCCTGCACTGCCATTCTTTAATTTAAAACATTATTTTTTTCACAATTAAGCTGACTTAGGCGGTGGCAATCATATGTTAAGACTAAAGAAAAATTTACTCACCTTATTAGTAGAATTGTGAATACTTATATAGTTTAATTCTCCACAACATACACAAGCTACTCTTATTTTAATGCCTTTTGTACGAATTGAACTTAAAGAACTTGATAATAACCAAACCTCTCAGAAATTAATAATAACTCAATCTCACATGAACCAACCAACTTACGTGTCACAAATTCATTAAAAATCTATTATATAAACTAAATGGTAAGATATCACAATCTATTATTGAGAGTTGTCTCTCTTTAGAATTTAGTTTTTAACTACGAGGGGAGCTATGTATAAGTCGTTTAAACAAATTTTTATAAACTAAATTGTAAGATATCACACACTGGAAAATGCAATAGGAAGCCTTCTATAACATTTTAGTTTCAATAATCTGAATGAGTTACAAAATGGATTTTGATTGTGAATTGGCACACTTCATTAGGACTCGCCTTTTATTAAGAACGTACATTATTGAGAGTTGTCTCTCTTTAGAATTTAGTTTTTAACTACGAGGGGAGCTATGTATAAGTCGTTTAAACAATTTTTTTATGAGCGATCTAAAAAGAAAAATAAGGACAAAAAATTATATATATATAAATATATAAATCAACATAAATCTAATGGATTTAACATGAGTTAAAAGGGAACAATTTTTTTCACGTATAAATATTTTTACAATGCAAAATACGATGTGTTATTGACCAAATAAAAATTTAACCATTAATTTTTTTTTTATTTTTTTTTATTTTTTTTTTTTTTTGTTTTTTTTTTTTTTCCTATATAAATATATATGAAGTTGATATCACATGAATTAGTTAATATAGATCTTCAAATAGTTTATTTAAATCTTTTGTTGAAATATTTTTGAAAAATATAAGATTTAAACATCTTATTCACACATTTTTTTAATTCTAATTACTTTTCAACATATTCATTTTTTTTTTAATTATAACCGACATTATTTTCCTGGTTAAAAGTTATTTTTTATTTTTAATTTAAAAGGGCACAAATGAACCGACAAACTTGGCTTTGCTAAATTTCTCATAAACATTTTATTTTAAGTTTGAGAGGAATTTCCATTCTAGTCAAAATTGAGTTTAGTTATAGCCCATTATGAGGGCAATGTGTAATTTGTAACAGCAACCAAAGTTTCATATAATTTGTTTTTACTAACTTTTACTATTAATGCATTAAAGGAACTGACATTTGATGTTTATCAATATTTCAAACCTTTTGAATTGTTGGATTTAAAACTTGGCTATGTGCATACATGGCTACTATGTTTAATTGATAGTTGGACCAAACTGCATTCAATACACTTATAATGTTTGGACTACATCATAACCTAACCCAGTAACCTTGTATGTTTATGCATGTGTTATAATGTTTCAATGTTTGGATACCCTACCACTTAATGCCTCTCCGAAGTTTCTCGACACTCCAGTTGTCACACATTAGAGAGACCTTGTGGTTGATTTCACTGTCGCTAGGTGACATGGTTATTCATTATCGATCCTTAGGGTTATGATCAAATGAATCTTACTATTGGATGGGAGGTTAGGGTAACTAACTCCCTTGTCCTTGTGGCGCTGCGAGTTCATTGGCAACTTGCTGTGCTTTGATGAGGGTCTTGCTACCTTGTTGCAAACCCTAATCAAAACAATTTCGAAATTAACCCTGCGGCTACTCCATCCCTGTCTTGGTGAGTAATTTCCTCTTGTGTAAGGATAAATTCACTATTGGCCTCTAGGTTTGGTTTATTTTGTTGCAAGTTCTTACAATTTCCATTTTATACCTTGGTTGCATTCTCAACTCACAAATTCCTTGCCTTTTCTAATTTCTTCTTTTGTTGCATTCTCGGCTCACAGATGGGTTATAGTATACTGTAGGATCTCTTGCCCTCGTCATCCAATATGTAAGGTATTTTCGTTTGGTCTCTCACTTTGTTTTCTTGAGGATTTATCTCAAAGTTACTGTAATTATTTGCTTATCACTAATATTCATAATTTTGTCCAGGGCAGAGTCTACCAACAAGTCAAGAAAACCCTAAGGTATTTGTTCTTCTTTCTAATTCTTATGCTTATTACAAATTCTGCGTATAATAACTTTGTATTAACATTTAGTTCGATCTTGTTCTCATTGGCCACATGTGAGAAACTTGGTAACATTCTTATGAGGAAATGAGGTTAATTCTTTCGGTTGGATTTCACACCCCAATAGGTTTTTACTCCTTGCTCTTCCTTTACAGGTTCTTCTGTCGGCTTTCCCCCATGGTTGGGATGTGGAGTTAGTTTGAAGAGTTCACATGATGTTAATTTGTATGGATTTTGTTAATGGCTTAGTTTATTTGATAGATTAGATTTGGGTCATCTGTTCTGTATAGTTTTGCTTTCTTCAAATTCATTGCAGGGTTTATCCTCAGTTGTAAAAACAATTGTACTGTTGATATATATATATATATATATATATAAACAAGGGAACAAGGGTTTCATTAAAATTGAATACAATACTGATATAATGTTATGCAATTTTTCCTTTTAAGGATTTGAGAACTATTACTCTATTCTTAGGGTTTATACTCAATTGCGGTTATTCACATGTTTATACTATGTATGTCTATGTATATATATATGTGTGTATGAAAGCGTTTCTCTCATGGTTATGGTATTAACTCTTTCCATTATTTTTTTGAAATGTGTTCCGACGTTTCTTAGGTATATTAAAATTTCAATAACATAGTCAACACCATGTTAAAAACTATACTCTAATCTTTATCCTTTTTTTGTTCCGCTATTGGTTATCATAAAAATTAACCCCTCCCCATAGGGTTTGCATTTGGTACAAAAATGGCTAGATAATTCGTACTAGTTAAGCATTGAGATTTTGAACGACGTACACAGGAATGTTGTAGTTTTTAAATTAATAGGTTGGATTCATAGTTGTTCCAGGCAGATGGTTTTCACTAGCTGGTCAGGGACTAAATTGATCCATATAAATTTTTGGTCTAAAATATTGCTTATTCGACACTGCTCTTGTCGGTTTATCTGAATAGTGAATTTTGCTGCAGATTGTTTCAATGTTAAATCGTTCAGACATGGTACTAGAACCACTATGATTTTCCCTTTACTGTTTTCACTTATAGGATATTGTTCTCAAATTTCCTGTTTTGATATAAATGTATTTTATAGTTTTTGTCGTTGTTTAATTACAATTTCCTTCTAAAGGGGAAATTTATAGTTTCTAGTATGCAATTTCGTTCATAATTTATTTTGTTTATTTATTTACAATTATGTTCGATACCTTGAAATATTATTATCGAGTCAGAGTTTGGGTGGGACCTGGTTCCTCGGGGACTTGCCACGACCCACTAGATTTAGTTATATGTAAAATAACGAACAAGGACTATTATGGATGGAAACCTACTAATTGTCTAATGGAACTAACCCTAGTTCACCACAATTATATATTTACATTATTTCTTGAGATAAATCATTATTTTTGCCAAATACTATTTTCATTCTTAGAAAAGAAACTCATAGTGACATTCAACATACACACAACAATGACCATAACATTTTTTACAAAACCATCTTACTAATTTAGCACAAGAACATCACCATTCCCAAACATTATTTATCTGCATATTACAACTACCAAATTGCATTCATCTCATAGAATTTCAGTAGTAAAACAAGTTCTAGAATTTAGGAATACTTATCTATTAGTTCAGAAAACTAGGGAATTTACAGAGGAGAAAGACCACTCCTCCCAACCAATGAGATTGGTAACCACTACCAATTCTCCCCCTGAGCCTTTTCACTTCTAGAACAATAGCTTGACAGTGACCTAGCAAGGTCTGTCCACAGGCATCAAGACTCTACAAGTCTATCCTAGGAACTCACAAACTCACAAGTCTGTCTTAGGGTTTCCACTGGCCAACAACCAACTCAATAATACCCTAACTGGTAGCGTCCCGCCTTAGCTTAACAATGTCCGATTCAAGATACCAATTTTCTCTTCTTCCTTCTTAGATGCCTCAGGTCTTCTCTCATACCTTCCTTGGCTTCTTTTCCCACTGAGATGTTTTTATCTATAGGGAAGGGAAGTAACTGTCTGGTAAGTGAAAATTTTCATTTAGGGTCTTCTCCCATAAATTCCATGGCTGCCTTAACCATCTTTTAAAATTAAAATTAAAACAAACTTTAAACATTTTAAGTTTTCCATTAGGCTTCCACTTAGCCCATAGTTTATCAAGTCTCTGTAGTAAAAGTAAATAAAAAAATATGCTTCTCACATAAAACATTCATCTTCTTAGGTGGCCTCTTCCGGGCTAAAGTGCCTCCGCTGCACTTTAACCTGGGTGATATCTCACTTCCGTAACATTATTTCTCTCTTATCAAGGATAAACAAAGGCTCTACCAAGAATTCTCCGTCCGGTTCGACCTATTCCACCATCAAAAAAGCTATCATTAGTTTATATAAGTTGTTATATAATATACATATATACCAAAACATTTAATTTCTAATTTTACTTGCGCATCTTGCCAGTTAATGATATGCTTAGGATCATATACATACTTCTTTAACAAAGAAACATGAAACATATTATGTACCCTTATGTGACTAGGTAGTGCTAATTGGTATGATATAGGTCCAATTCTTTCTAGTATTTGGAAGGGGACACAGAACCAGGGAGCTAGTTTTACACAACCACCCTATCTCAAGATGCTTTTCTTGGGTTTAGCTCATACATATACATGATATCCAACTCAGTATTTTGTATAAGTCCTCTTTCTGTCTACATAAGCATTCAGTGTATCTTGAGCAACTTTTAAATTTTGCTGAACTCTTCTTACAGTCTGTTCTATCTCAACTAACATATCTAGTCCTAATATCAGCTAACATACCTTCTAGCGGAGGTTATAAAGAGGATTATTAGTGTTATAAAATTGGCAAAAATTATAAAAAAAACATCCACTAAAATATCCGTTTGCAATATCATATGTTTTAGCGAAGATTTTAACGAAACTTCATCACAACTAAAAAATTCTGGGCGACCAGAGGTTTTAGCAGATGTTTTTTTTGTGGCGTGTTTCATGGAATAAGCAGCACCAGTGACATACATAATTAAAAACACTAAGGAATTGAATTTAAACAACATGGCTGTGTAATATATATCGGGCTGTTGCTAATAGATTAAAAAATCCCTAGGGTGTTCTTGCAAGGAACGACACTAGAGCACACAAAAAATAGTTGATGTGATGATGCTTTTGTTTAAAATTGCAACACCAATGTGTATCGTTTGTATACATGCCCTAGTGCATTAGTTATATAAAAGCACTGGCGTTGTTAGTCTTCATAATGCAATGGGGTTGGAAATAATATTTTATAGGACCATGGTGTTAGTTCTATGAATGCACTGGTGCGTTGAGAATTACAAAGCATCAAGGAGTTAATTTTAAACAATACCAGTGCTTGAAGAAATAAACACCCTGGTGTTGTAGTATTTTGAAATGGTACCGGTCATGCAAAAGGATGCCATCATGGTGATTTTATATAACAGAATGAACCGATGCGTTTTTATGTTATAGATGCATCGATTTTTCGTATGAGATTTTCTCTTTTTGGAAACATCGATCTGTGTTATGAAACCAGCTCAAGAAAAGATAGAAAAGATAGATCAACGCCTTAGAATTCAGCCTCTTCAAGGGGACAACCTCCTTTACATTACATAAATGAACAATTCTTGGATGATACAAATGACAAAACCTCCTCTCTATATATAGGAGTCTAAGGAGTCACAATATAATCCAGCCGACCTAACAATAATAATATAAAGCCACAAAAATAACAATAGAGGGATTCTATGGGGCACATAAATAACAACATGGGGGTAATAGGGGCACAACAATATAAATAAGGGGTATAACTACAATAGTAATGGGGTAATCACTAGTATTATAAGGACCCAACAATCTGTGAGAGTACACTTATTGTAATTTTTAAAATCCATTATTCATCGAAAAATCGACATATATCTTATAACAATATTCATATAAATTAAAATTTGATTACTGCATTTGTATATCATGTTTATATTAATTTTTTATACTATTCAATTTCGTATCTCTTCATTATAATATTTAATCATCCATATATTTAATCAATGGTGTAATATTTCACAACGATATTGGATAACACAATAGAATAAATCAAAATGTATTTTATTATATATCAATAAGAGGTTTTTTGTCATAAAAAATGGGATTGTTATTGGTAACCCTTGTCTTTCAATTGGGACGCTATGTCCATTACATTAAACAAAATGTCTGATTTTCACAGATAATTATTTCAAAAAATACAACAAGTTGCATTGATATCCAAATAGATCATCATTCTTCACTATAACTGTTGTTAGTGATCGAACTACTTCTACGACTTGGGTTATTTGGAGGATTGTTTTGTTGATTGCATTGATTGTTTTCGTTTTCTTGATCTTGTTCCATCTACAAATATAAAAATAAAGTGTAATGAGTGTATCTACATTGGTGAGAATAATGAAAATTGAAATAAATAATATACATCAATGTAAATCGAATAAAAATGTACCATAGCAAGAAGTGACTTATAAACTATGCACATGGTTTCAAAACCAAGTCTCATGCCTTGTTGCAACATATATTTTGCTAGCGTAGTTCCATACTTTGTTTCCTGCATGTTTTAAATCTGATGCAAGAGCATCCAGCTAAGGGCATCATGACCGGGTGTTGGTCTCAGCCAAGAAGGACAGGTTCAAAAACTTTAATTTCATTTACGTTTGATGAATAAAACAGTGTCTAGGAATTAGTTTGTTTTATTATTAATTAGTTAAGAAGCATTAGAAACAGTACAGTTAGGGTAGTGTCATAACAGTTACATTGTTTTGTCATTTTCTTAGTCTATCTTACAGATGTCTATTCATGAACAAAAAGTATAATATTGTAACTCCTACAATACAAGAAAACCCAACAAGATTATCAACTATGTAACTACAAAGGGTAACTGTATGGTAACCGAGAACAGTTTGAGTAACTGTTCCAGCACAATATAAAAATCAATGTAATACAATCATGGAGGGGTTCAACACATGAGAACAGAAATATAATACAGAGAATAATTTCTTTCATCCAAGAACATTCGAGTCCATCTGTAACAGTTCACTGTAATATTCATTTACTTTTCCTCTTAATCATTGAGTAAGCCAAACTAAGCAAACATTGTGCATTCCTATACTTTCCTTTTATTTTTCTTTCTTAAAGAACAGAACACAGACAGAGAAATTGCACGAGTATTTTCCAGCACGAAGGCTGGCAATCAACATACAGAGTTCATGAACGAAAGCCAAGCACATTACGAATAGTTCGACCAAGAACGAGAATATAAACGTTGAGCAACAAAACCTAGGACAAAGGTAACAAAGTATAACCAAATACACTGTTATTTCTTTTCATTCCAAAAAAAAAAAAAGATATTTGTATACATATAATAGTCCAGGGATAACCCTTCGAATGGTGGAAGAACCAAACGAACCAGCAGAACCCTAAGGGCGAGGGTTTTGGATGGCCACCCTCCAAATAGTGTTTTACAATTACAAAATTGCCAGAGCACAAACGAGGGTTTGTACAAGACTAACCCAGGTCGCATAGCGACAACAAAGAAGTTCAAGTGGACGAGGACTGGGACTCTGCCCAACAAACTGACAGAGACCAACTATTAAAAGCAAATTGATAACAGTAGCAGAGCCTACCGGGACAAGCCGTAGCGCTTACATCAACCACGCCAAAGAACGAACCCCCAACCTGCGCAAGCAAAACAGGGCAACATTGTCAGCCCAAAGGTCAACGGAGTGAAAGGCGAGAAGCAAACGAAGAGTAAGGAATTGTATGTACAGTGAACGAATTGCTTACCTGGAGGTTTAGTCGCGCGGAAAGAATGCAAGCCCACTGAGTCACAATCCACGTGATACCTTGAGACCAAGGAGCCATTTTTGTTAGAACCGGAGGAAGACAGAGAGGGAAAATGAATCATGGAGAGACAACATACCTGAAGAGAACTGCGAGCAGAGGAGACCACCGCGACTGTGACCTGTAGCATGCAAACCCATTAATCAAATTCAACAACCAGAAGAACCTCAATAAAATGAGAACAGTGGAGCAAAAACAAGTTTAGCAACCGAACAAACAAAGACAGCAGTCATTCTCTTACATAGACGAGCAGAACTGTCACAATGTGCCCAAGGAACTGAGCAACGAAGCCACCAGAACAAACAAAGGTGCCATACCAACAAGCAGCACAACCCATAGCTGGGCGCACGTAGAGCCCGTGGCTCACCTCCATACATTTGCAGCATGAAACCTCACTTCCAGACCAAACCCTTAGTGCAGCAAAGTCATAAGAGCAAAAATGAAGAAATGACATAGAAGGCAGGGTTTTGGTGTAAACCAAAGAGCAGGAAACAGTAACTGAGGTAAGTACCACCAGCACAACAGAATTGAAGTCTGTCATAAATTCCAACCAACGAAATCCAGAACCATCCTATGATTAAACCCTAATCACAAGTGTTAAGTCCCAAATCATTCTTTAAATCATTTAATTGTTGATTAGCGCAGTCATATATTATTGTCGACCATTATAGTGTGGAATTGCGGGCTGGTCCCATCATAGTGGTATCAGAGCAGGATTTAGTGTTTTTTTTTTTAGAAATGGAAGTTGGAAGACGAGGACGTGGAAGAGGTGCTCGGAGAGCAGCAAATGAAGGATTGCGAGAGGAAATCAGGATCCTTACTGCCCGTTTGGAGGTAGTTGAAGCAGGAAGGAGAAGGGATCCAGAGGTAGGAGATGATAGCGAAGAAGAAGCTGTAGTGACAACAGATGGATCAGATGAAGAAGGGCCGGAAATGAGACTGTTGAGGTCGGTCCTATTGGCGAGCAGCAAGCCTAAACCAGAAATCCCAAATTATGACGGCAGCTTGTCCATAGAGGTTCTGTTGGATTGGATCAGCGAACTGGATAAATATTTCGAGTGTGAAGAGGTCAGTGAAGATCGGAAAGTTAAGTTCGCTGCAACAAAGCTGAAGGGACATGCAGCCCTGTGGTGGGACAGTGTCCAAATAGAGAGAAGGAGGATGAACAAGTTGCCAATAAAGAAATGGTCAAGGATGGTGGCCAAGTTGAAAGGTAGATTTCTGCCCAAGGATTACCAGATTGCACTGCATCGACAAGTGCAGAATTTGAAGCAGAAAGGGATGACAGTAAGAGAGTACACTGAAGAATTCTACCAGGTAAATTTAAGAGTTGGTTATACGGAGGACACCCCGGAGAAAACAACAAGGTATGTAAATGGTTTAAGGTTAGAAATATTAGATGAAATCAGCATTCTTTCCTCGAAAAACATCGAAGAAGCATATCAAAGTGCTATGAAAGCAGAGGAGAAGATCACCAGAAAACAAAATGCTAGGAGAGGATGGGGAACCAGCAGAGGAAGAGGACAGTCTTATGGCAGAGGGCGAACTGCCAACAATAGTGAAGAAGGCAGCAGTTCCAAAGCTTCTGGGACAGCAGAAAAAGGTGACAGCACGAGAGGTGGCAGGCCTTATCAGCGAGGAAGAGGAAATGGCTGAGGCAGAGGAGCTAATTATCAATGTTACAGGTGCCACAAGTGGGGGCACAGATCTTTTGAGTGTCCTGAGGCAGAACAAGCTGGACAGAGGGGTGCGTATGTCGCACAGCCAGAGGAAGCAGAGGCACCTCCCCAAGAAGTAGAAAATGTGTTGGAAACAGGGGAAGCCTTAGTTTTGAACAAGGTGTTGTTGAAACCAGCCAAAGAAACAGCTGAACAAACTCAAAGGAAAGCCTTGTTCTGGACAGTTTGTAAGTCACACGGTAAATGCTGTAAGCTAATTATCGATAGTGGGAGCACAGATAATCTGGTTGCCACAGAGATGGTGGAGAAGTTGGGGTTGAAGCACCCCACTCCTTACAAGGTATCATGGCTACAAAAAGGCCATCAGTGGTTGGTGGATGAGAAATGCGAAGTGGAGTTCCATAGTGGCAGATATAAGGATAAGGTTATTTGTGATATAATGCCGATGGATATATGTCATATATTGCTAGGCAGGCCATGGCAGTATGACAGGAAGGTAGTACATGACAGGAAGACAAATTGTTATAAGTTTGTCAAGGATGGGATCAAGCACACGCTTGTGCCCATCAAGGAAGATGAGACAGCGGAAACAAGTGGGACGAGAGTGTTACTAATGGGTGGAAAACAATTTTTGAAGCAGATTGAAGACAGTGAAGTAAGCTATGTTGTTGTAAGAAGAGCAAAGACGGTGCTGCTACACACAGAGGTGTCAGATTTACCCACGGAAATTCAGCAGATGCTGCAGGAATTCAACGATATAGTAGTGGATGACTTGCCAGATAAATTGCCTCCCAAGAGAAGTATAAGTCATCATATTGACTTTATACCCAGAGCAAGTCTACTGAATAAGGAAGTGTATCGGATGAGCCCCAAAGACAATGAGGAAATCAGAAAACAGGTGCAGGAATTGCTAGATAAAGGGCCGATAAGGGAGAGTTTGAGCCCCTGCACAGTTCCAACAGTTCTCGCTCCCAAGAAAGGAGGAGAATGGCGAATGTGCACAGATTCGAGGGCCATCAACAAGATTACCATTTGATACAGATTTCCACTGCCACGGATGGACGACATGATGGACTGCCTGAGTGGGGCAGCATATTTTTCAAAGATTGATTTAAAGAGTGGGTACCATCAGATTCGAATCTGAGAAGGGGATGAGTGGAAGACAGCCTTCAAAACTAATGAAGGACTGTATGAGTGGCTGGTAATGCCATTCAGACTGAGCAATGCACCCAGTACCTTTATGTGATTGATGAACAAAATGTTGAAAGAATTCATTGGGAAGTTTGTAATAGTGTACCTGGATGATATATTAATTTTCAGCAAGACGAGGGAGGAACACTTTCGACATGTTCGCAAAGTGCTGGAAAAATTGCAGCAGAATAAGCTGCTGATAAATCTGAAAAAATGCACTTTTCTGCAAAAAGAATTGGTTTACCTGGGTTTCGTGATTGCAGAAAACGAGTTGAAGATGGACCCAGAGAAGATTGCAGCAATTGTCAACTGGCCATCCCTGAAAAGTCTGTTTGAGGTACATAGTTTTCATGGGTTGGCAAGTTTTTACCGAAATTTTATAAGAAATTTCAGTGAAATCTGTGCACCTATGTTGGACACTATAAAGAAGGCAAGTCAGCCTTTTCGTTGGACCGAGGCAACAGAAAGGAGTTTTCAGCTATTGAAGAAGAAGATCACAGAGAGACTGATCTTGAGATTGCCAGATTTTAAAAAGCTTTTTTAGGTTTGCTGTGATGCAAGCGGTACGACCATTGGAGCTGTACTTAGCCAAGAAGACAAACCTGTTGTGTTTTTTCAGCGAAAAGTTGAATGAAAGCAGGCAGAAGTATTCATCCTACGACAAGGAATTCTATGTTGTCGTCCAAGCACTAAAGCATTGGAGACACTATCTGCTGGGGAATGAGTTTGTTTTATTCTCAAATAATTCTACATTGCAATATGTGATGCAACAACACAAGCTGAATCACAAGCATGCTAAGTGGGTTGAATATTTGTAGAGTTTCACCTTTGTGTTGAAACACATCAGTGGGCAGGCCAACAAGGTGGCAGATGCGTTGAGCAAAAGAGCATTACTCTTGCAGGAGAGTACGATACAAGTGCCGGGCTTTGAGTACTTGAAAGACTTGTATCAGATTGACACGGATTTCAAGGAGGCTTATGAAGCATGTCAAAATCCTTTGGTAAGAAACAATAGTCCGTGGTTGGACTATAATTTGTAGGAGAAGCTATTGTTTAGAGGAGGACAGTTATGCATCCCCGATTGCTCAATGAGAGAGAATATCATTCGGGAGAAACACAGTGGAGGTCTAGCCGGACATTTCGGCATAGACAAAACATTAGAGCAGCTCAGCCATTTTTATTATTGGCCAAAAATGCGAAGGGATGTGCAGAGATTTGTGACTAGGTGTAAAGTGTGTCAGTTGGCAAAAGGACACAGTCAAAATACAGGACTCTACACGCCATTGCCCATTCCAAGTAGACCATGGGACTCAGTCAGCTTGGACTTCGTCTTGGGTCTACCAAGGACACAACGGGGTTATGATTCGGTGATGGTAGTAGTGGATTGATTTTTGAAGATGGCGCATTTCATCCCTTGCAGAAAAACCAGCGATGCCACTCACGTGGCCCACTTGTTCTTTACAAAGATCGTCAGGCTACATGGTCTACCTAAGTCCATTCTCTCTGATAGGGACGTGAAGTTTATAGGGCACTTTTGGCGCACCCTGTGGAAGAAGATGGACACGCAGTTAAGTTTTAGCTCTGCTTATCACCCGTAGACCGATGGGCAAACAGAGGTGGTAAACAGAAGTCTGGGGAACCTGCTACGAAGTTTGATCGGTGAAAATTCGCGAATGTGGGATTGAGTACTTGCCCAGGCGGAGTTCGCTTACAACGACTCGCCCAATCGTAGCATGGGTTACAGTCCTTTTCAGATCTTATATGGTATGCATCCTCGCGGAGTACACGAATTACGAGATCTAGGACAGCAGGAAAGACAGAGTGCTAATGGAGAGGATTTCGCTAAAGCGATGAATGATTTACACGAGCAGGTGAAAATAAAGTTGCAGGACAACAGTAAAAAATATAAGCAACGAGCAAATTTGAAACAGAGAGAGGTGTAGTTTAATGTAGGGGATGAAGTCCTCGCGCATTTGCGCAAGGAGCGTTTTCCTAGAGGTGCATATAACAAGCTAAAGTACAAAAAGATAGGCCCCTGCAAAGTTCTCCAGAAATTTTCAGCAAATGCTTATGAATTACAGTTGCCACCAGGAATAGGCATCTCGCCCATCTTTAATGTAGCAGACCTGTTTCCATACACTGCTGATCCAGAGGAAGACGATACCGCACGACCTACACGGGACACACAAAGTGATACTTGGATGAGACAAATGCCTTAAGCTCAGCCCCTCGAGATTGAGAGGATCCTCGACACTCAGGTGGCCAAGTGAACTTGGTAGAAAGAGTATCTACAATATCTGGTCAAGTGGAAGAACTGTCCTATTGAGGACAATTCGTGGCTTAACGCTAGATAGATAGAGCAGGCGGGTTATTCAGTCGAGAAGCTCATGGACCAGAGTCATGAATTTTTCTTACCCCGGGAGCCTGATGCAGGAGCATCTAGCTAAGGGCATCATGACCAGGTGTTGGTCTTAGCCAAGAAGGATAGGTTCAAAAACTTTAATTTCATTTACGTTTGATGAATAAAACAGTGTCTAGGAATTAGTTTGTTTTATTATTAATTAGTTAAGAAGCATTAGAAACAGTACAGTTAGGGTAGTGTCATAACAGTTACATTGTTTTGTCATTTTCTTAGTCTATCTTACAGATGTCTGTTCATGAACAAAAAGTATAATATTGTAACTCCTACAATACAAGAAAACCCAACAAGATTATCAACTATGTAACTACAAAGGGTAACTGTATGGTAACCGAGAACAGTTTGAGTAACTGTTCCAGCACAATATAAAAATCAATGTAATACAATCATGGAGGGGTTCAACACATGAGAACAAAAATATAATACAGAGAATAATTTCTTTCATCCAAGAACATTTGAGTCCATCTGTAACAGTTCACTATAATATTCATTTACTTTTCCCTTAATCATTGAGTAAGCCAAACTAAGCAAACACTGTGCATTCCTATACTTTCCTTTTATTTTTCTTTCTTAAAGAACAGAATGCAGACAGAGAAATTGCACGAGTATTTTCTAGCACGAAGGCTAGCAATCAACATACAGAGTTCACGAATGAAAGCCAAGCACATTACGAACAATTCGACCAAGAACGAGAATATAAACGCTGAGCAACAAAACCCAGGACAGAGGTAACAAAGTATAACCAAATACACTGTTATTTCTTTTCATTCCAACAAAAAAAAAGATATTTGTATACATATAACAGTCTAGGGATAACCCTTTGAACGGCGGAAGAACCAAACGAACCAGCAGAACCCTAAGGGTGAGGGTTTTGGACGGCCACCCTCCAAACAGTGTTTTACAATTACAAAATTGCCAGAGCACAAACGAGGGTTTGTACAAGACTAACCCAGGTCGCATAGCGACAACAAAGAAGTTCAAGTGGACGAGGACTGGGACTCTGCCCAACAAACTAACAGAGACCAACTATTAAAAGAAAATTAATAACAATAGTAGAGCCTACTGGGACAAGTTGTAGCGCTTACGTCAACCACGCCAAAGAAAGAACCCCCAACCTGCGCAAGCAAAACAGGGCAACATTGTCAGCCCAAAGGTCAACAGAGTGAAAGGTGAGAAGCAAACGAAGAGTAAGGAATTGTATGTATAGTGAACGAATTGCTTACCTGGAGGTTTAGTCGTGCGCGGAAAGAATGCAAGCCCACTGAGTCACAATCCACGGTGATACCCTGAGACCAAGGAGCCGTTTTTGTTAGAACCAGAGGAAGACAGAGAGGGAAAACGAATCATGGAGAGACAACATACCTGAAGAGAACTGTGAGCAGAGGAGACCACCGTGACTATGACCTATAGCATGCAAACCCATTAATCAAATTCAACAACCAGAAGAACCTCAATAAAATGAGAACAGTGGAGCAGAAACAAGTTTAGCAACTGAACAAACAAAGACAGTAGCCATTCTCTTACACAGACGAGCAGAACCGTCACACTGTGCCCAAGGAACCGAGCAACGAAGCCACCAGAACAAATGAAGGTGCCATACCAACAAGCAGCACAACCCATAGCTGGGCGCACGCAGAGCCTGTGGCTCACCTCCATACATTTGCAGCACGAAACCTCACTTCCAGACCAAACCCTCAGCGCAGCAAAGTCACAAGAGCAAAAATGAAGAAATGACATAGAAGGCAGGGTTTTGGCGTAAACCAAAGAGCGGGAAATAGTAACCGAGGTAAGTACCACCAGCATAGTAGAATTGAAGTCTGTCATAAATGCCAACCAACGCAATCCAGAACCATCCTATGATTAAACCCTAATCACAAGTGTTAAGTCCCAAATCATTCTTTAAATCATTTAATTGTTGATTAGCGCAGTCATATATTATTGTCGACCATTATAGTGTGGAATTGCGGGCTGGTCCCATCAAAATCCTATTATAAATAATAGTTTTAATATAAAGGTTTTTTTGTTCTATTAATTATAAACTCAGAGAAGCAAAACAACATAAATACTTACAATTTCCACAATTAATTTTTGATATGAAAACATATACTCACAACCCTTATTAAACCCAATGTTAATCAATTCTTCCGATGGCTCTTCTTTGTATGTTAGCACCTATTTGAAAATATTCAAGGATGACTATTGTAAAACAACTTAAAATATACAAAAATAAAACCTTGAGTTGTTATAAGGAAATATTAACAATTACTCACAAACTTTGAAATCAACCACTTTCTTCCTTGTCGTGATGTTGTATGTGTTGAATGAGTTCCATCTTGTTTTCTTTTCTACAAGAAAATACTTGAAAATTAATATTTAATGTTAAATTATTTTTTTATATGTACAAATTCAATCATGATTACATACATTTGAAACACGTTTTTGTTAAGATGACTCCTTTTGTGATGCAATTATGCCCATTTCTTTGACCATCTCCTTGTACACTTTTTTGGACATTCCTACTGGCACGTTTCACATATCAACATGTTGATCATTTGGTATTTTCATAATCTTTCGTAAAAAAAGTAATAAACTATTTTTATAACGATATATGAAAACTAAATATAACAAAATCAATATTAATAAATGAATGGTCTTTAGTAATATATACATATAATTCTAGAAAATCATTTTAATTAAGAATATTACCTTTTGAATGATTCTTTTGTTGTTTTTGTATGTTTTTGCTATTGTAAGTCTGACATGTCTCATTGACCATTGTTTTGGAAATTCTTCTTGTAGTTTAGATATAATTTGGTTCTTAGAATCATTAGATTGATTTTTGTATTGTAGGTGGAAAGTATGTCTATACATTCATTCCACTAGATTCCTCATAGTTTTGTAAAAATACCCCTCCCCCTTTCATTAACCTCCAACACCACTCTAGATGAGCTAAGAACCATTTCGTTATTATTTATATTTTTTATAGTTTTTCTTTTCTTAAAACGACATTGATCTTTTCCTTCGTTGTTGCTCCCTGTAGAACATTAAACATATATGGATTAATAGATTGTTTGAAACATGTTATCTAATATTTTTCAGTATTGAATAGTATTTTTTCACTCCCTTCTGCGATTTTTCTATGAGGTTTTTACACTCTTCTGCACTTAGATTAGAAATAATTTTATTGATCTTCTTCATTTTATGGCCCTGCATGACACACATCAACCAATACATATTAGTTAAACTTACATATAGTTCAAACATATTAATTTTGTAAAGAATTTACAAAGAACTTGTTTTCTCTGATTTTCCTAATGTGGTATCATTGCATCGATCAATATTTATGTTATTTGCCACATTCTGAGGCATTTTTTTTATTATCAATATACAACCTGTACCATTAAATACAAAAGCCATTAAATATATTTTACAAATGAATAAAATAGTTTTCAACCAAAAAAAACTCTAGTAATCAATGCGTTTATCTGAATAGGTACATCAGTGTGTTTATTTGAATAAACATGCCGATGCGTTTATCCCATTAAATGCACCAGTCATTTCATTGTTCAACACGATCATGGAAAATTATTATTTTTAAATAATTTTAAATTATGACGATGCCATTTGTAAAGCTAAACACATCGCAATGATTAAACGATGCAATTTGTAAGGCTAAATACATCACAATGATTTAAAGAAGAGACAAAGATCGCTGCCATGTTTAGAGAGGTTTAGGCCACAACCGAGGAACTAAGAAATCTAGCAAAATACATAAGAGAATTTGAGGATAATTGATGTAGTGTGGATCTGCTACCACCTCCTATGTTTACCGGTAAAAATATTGATTTTTTGGTTATCAAAATGCAAACTTTTCTTCAAGATAAAAAGTTAATTGAGTACCAATGTAATAACCCATATGATGAAGTATGCAATGCTTTATTATTGGATTTTATAAAATGGACATTAGATGAGAGTTTTTTATGCAAGATAGAAAAAGCTACATCTTCCGAGAGAATATGAGAAATTCTAGATGACGAATTTGGTACGAAGGAAACTGACATGTAACAGTAAGTTGTGTCACAATCTGTTGAAGAATCAATAGAGAAGTCAGTTGCAAATGTGAGAGTAGATGGACAAGACTTTGAGAGAATAAGAGAGCTTGGAAAATACCACTCGAAAGTGGATGATGGTCATGAAGACTATAAAAGTGAAACCCACTATGCAAACATGCATATGGATGAAGAAGCCACAACAAATATTGCAGAGAGAGAAGTTGGAGCCTTTGGGTGTGAAGCAGAGTAAGAGCATATAGATGCTCGAGAACACCACTGTAATATGGATGGTGAAGATTATTATTGATCCCACTATGATGAGACACGTGTATTATGACTGCAATGTGAGTAGCAAATTAGTGGATCCAACAATAGATCTTGCTGATGAAGTTGGTGAAGTTGAAATTGTTAATGAACACATGCATGCTCGGATATCCTGGCATAGAGTGGATGAAAATTATGTTAATGACATTTGTGATCTATTTTTTGAAACAAAAACTAAGTGCCATGTTTAATGGAGAATTGAAGGTTGAAGCTACCATTGTAGCAGCAAGTTATGAAGCAAAAGTTGGAATTGCTCATGAAGTAATGTTTGAAGTAGTATCCACTGAGTTTGACATAGATAAAGCTACCAATAGAACAACAGGCGGTTTGGTGGATCCAATAATTGAAATTGTTGATGTTAACTTTGATTAAGAACAATTAACTAATGATGAGTAATTGCACATTATGTAACATAAAACTCTTAATGATATGTTGTTATTCGGTGAGAGAAACACACTTGTGCCTATAAGCCAAGTGGAAGACACAATGTTTGCAGTAGCAGAAGTTTGTAAAGAAGTGGAAGAGAAGGAAGATGATAAGGAGAAAAATCTCACAATAGAGCATAATGAAAATGTTTTTAACATTGAATTTGAGTGTGCAGGTAAACAAGACAACAAACTAGTTATAATTCAACTAAAAGAGGATGAAAAAAAGGGTGTAGGAAATGACATGGATGTTTTTAAAGATGAAAAAGAAAACATTGAAATAATTTTTCAGCAATGGAGTCAAGAAGAAATAGTATTTTACTCTCAAGAAATATGGTAGAAAGAAGGTAGAGCAAAATTCACAGTTTGAAGATGAAGAGTTGTGCCAGTAGTCCATGAGTGAAAGTATCTTTGAAAAGAAAGTTGAAGACAAGATATTGTTTTTCAAAATAAATATAAGAGAAGTAAAAAAAATTACTACAATAGCAAGTGAAGAAAGCAGTCCATGAGTGAAAGTATCTTTGAAGAGAAAGTAAAAGATGAGATCAGATTGTTTTTCAAAATAAATATAAGAGAAGTAAAAAAAAATTACTATAATAGCAAGTGAAGAAAGCATAGCTAAGAAATGATGCAGTTTCTAGGGTATAAAATTTGTAAGAGACAAAGAAAGAAAATCCAACATTCTAAGCCTAGCTGAAACTTAGACGAGCATGCATGTTTAGGTGATGATTAAGTCAATTTTTTATTGTAACCCTAACAAACATAGTTGAGTCATGTTTAAGTTATGTGGAGCCATATGGTCCTAATTAAGAGAGAGTGTTGGAAATAATAAATTACTCCTTATGCATGTAATGCAAGGGGATTCACTTTGACTTAGTTTGAATTAAATTTATTTTTAAAAAATCTAATTTAGTGTGACTTTTCATGAATAAGTTAAGTCACCCAAAATTGAATCAAAATTTAATTGGAATTTGCAAAATTCCATATTTGGTAAGTTAAGATTTTATATTATCCATAGCTGAGCCATTGTGAAATATATGAGGCTAGAAAAACGAAAAGCCATGTATATTTTATCAATAGAAATTGTTGTTTTGTATTTCCTCCTCTCTACCTTTCCTTCACGTACGCAAAATAATTCATGGCCAATGAAACAAAAAACAATGTCCAGTACTGATATGACACTAAAGTTAATTCGATTCCTGAATTGGATTAGAAATTTGTAACGAGTGTTGATTGCATCGATTTTTAGGTGTTATAGAGCCAAAATGAATTTTTCGAAGGAATCGGAAATAGAAAAGCACGACATTGTGTCCGATTTTTTCATGCAAAGTCCAACAAGAAGAAGGCTACGTGCTACATTTTCCGACGCGGGAAAAATCGAACTCACTGGCCGCACACCGTCTTCAATAATTGGTACGCTATAAGCGTTTATTTGAAGGTCTAAAATCACCAGCAGACAGAAAATACTCCCTCCAAAAGACGATACAAACATTTCGGCTTAGCCATTTATAAGCAATAAACCGGAGACAAAGACTTAGCGCAAGAAACATGTAATTACAAATTAGAACGTAAATGTTATGATGATGATGAGTCGATAAAGATTGCTTGGAAATAAAAGGAATACGATTGGAATTATAGATATGTTCTGACAGTCTTATCAATCTGTATACTCTCAACATCCTAGGACGTCTGTGTGAGTTCATCTGTGGTTCAATATCCATCGTCTACACGTGGCTATTTGGGGGCGTGTTAAAACACTTTTTACATCATTTGGTTTTGGAATGTGCCAGTAGTTTAAACATGCCACAATTCTTCAAAGAACATAATTTTTCAAAAACATAATAGAAATTACAGTGTCAATTTTGAGAAAAGGGAGTGGAGATGATTTTTTTTTTTTTTTTTTGAAAGTTTCAAAATTTATTTTAGTTGCTTAATTTTTTTTGATAGTATTTGTTAGGATTTCAAGAAATTCTCTTAGGTTGTAGCTTGAAGATGCCTGGTAACATATTAATTCAACTATTGTTGCAGGTTTAATGAAAGGACTGATGGTTTAGTTCAAGTCAGATAACCACTTCTATTTTGTTTCACTCTAGACATGCGTGAACACCCTTAGACTACAAGGCTTTAGACCACCAACTGCTCACAGTTTGAGGTATAAGGTGAATATAGAGAATACTAATCACACCAGCAGATGCACAAGGCCATGTGATGGCCGGTTGCAACTAGTAAAGAAGTCTGCAAATCTAATCTACTAATGCACAGATAGGATGACAACTCTCCTACATTGGATAGAAAGAAATCTGGACCACCTATTCAATGATGCATACAAGATTCTAACACAGAGATATGATAACAACTGTCTAGTGCTAAACATCAAGAGATTAAGAACATAGCATAAGAGGCACAAATTAGAACAGAGAGAAATGGAAAGTGAGCAGTTAATAGTAAAAGAAGCTTGTATTAGCTGAAAATAAAGACGAGACGCTGCAAGTGACAAAATATTTAGTCTCTAGAAGTTGAACTTTACATCAAATGCCCACCTTGATTGCATCTTGTTCCCAAGTATTTATAGATTTACATTATCAGGGCACTTGGCCATTTAGGTATGGAGGGGTCATAATTGACCACCAACTGCATTTAACTGCCTGATAGAGTCTCTGAGTGTGTTTGCTTGCTTTAGTGAATGAATCTGATCTGCCTTTACATCAAATGCCCACCTTGACTGCATCTTGTTTTTGAGTATTTATAGATTTACATTACCAGGGCATTTGGCCATTTAGGTATGGAGGGGTCATAATTGACCACCAACCGCATTTAACTGCCTGATGGAGTCTTTGAGTGTGTTTGCTTGCTTTAGTGAATGAATCTGATCTGCTCAGGTGCTGTGCTGTCCCTTTTGGCCGTTGGAGTGCTCGTACCAGTGGAGTACATAACTGATAAATTCAGTTGCAGGGTCGCGCTGCATCCTTTTCCCTTTCGGCCATGTCTTCTGTTAAATATGGTTGTTGGGAACTGAGTGTGACTGGTACTGGCAAACCGGTTATCTCATTCCTCGCGCAATAGAGTGGTCAAAGACGTGGAATGCATGGGCAAATGGTGAATTGGGATGAGAAGGAAGGATAACCGTCAGATAGGGAAAATAGATGGTGGAGATGGCTCGATGGAGGTTACAGGCCGAGGTGGGAGTGGGGTGAATTGGGGTCATCAGATCTTCAACGGACGGATTGGATGGTCATCGTGCTACAGATTTGCGTGGTCGTTTAACGGGTGTGGGTGGTTTGGATGGGCAAAGATGGTATTCATCGCACCACTTTCGGGCATGAAGTGGTAAAAGCTAGGAGTCACGTGATTCCATTCACCAATCGACACGTAGCGACGGATGAGAGAGAAAAACTGCTATCATCGCACACTAACGTTCAATTAGGTTACGGGTGCAAGGAGAGCGAATGCCATCAGATTGGGCAGAGATGGATCTGACGGTGGAGAGGGGGCGGACGGGTTTCTTTATCAGGCACGATGTGGGTCGTTAGATCGGCGGGGGTTAATCAATGGCGGGAAAGAGGCGTGATGGGTTTATGAGCGCGCGAGGTCATATGGGTGCAGTTCTATGACAGGATTTGGATTTGCGCTCGAGGCTAGAGTCAAAAGGGGTTTATTTTGTAGGGTTTAGCAACAAAATAGAGGAATGGAGGGCAAAGAGAAAGCGGGATAGAAAAGAAAGAAGGGAAAAATAACCGAATATGAAATCTCTTTGAGCACAATCAAACAGACTAGATCTCTTCTGTCATTAGAAAATCAATATTGCATAGTAGAGCTAACATCGGCTCCTTTTGGAGATGAGATCCTCCCTGTGAGGTCTCAAGAACTGTAGACCACTGCCTTTCCTACAAAACAGATCAGCAAGAATTCTTAGTGTTCCATTGGGCATGGAGTCTAATTAAGCCTACATTAAAACTATTAAAAAGAACATATTTACAATGCTGAGGCCTAAAGGCCTTAAACAACATAAATCTTCAAAAATCGCCCATTCACTGGGCCATCAAAAATTGTTTCTCCTTTCATGCTTTGCAGCGTGAGAGTGTTGTTCCCCTGGATCTGAGCAATGATAAATGGTCCAGTCCACAGAGCATCGAACTTCCCATGATTGCCTTTCTTTTCCTTCAGTGCATCCCATTTGAGCACCAAGTACTCAACCTGAAACTTGCCCATCTTAGCCTTTTTGCCAAAGGCTTCCTTGACTCTCTTTTGATATGCTGCAGACCTTTCAACCAGTTGGTCCTTGATTTGATGTACTTCTGCCAAGTCAATAATCTGTTTTGCCATGTCATCTTCTTCATTCTGCTTTTCCTGTACAAATTTAGCCACAGGGAGGGTCAACTGAATTGGGAATATGGCCTCAGTGCCATATACCAGCTTGAATGGAGAATGCCTTGTGGATTTCTTGGTGGTTACTCTGTCAGCCCACAATGCATACTTCAGCGTGGAATCCTAGTTCTTTTTGTTGTCCTCCAACAGCTTTTTGATTATCCTTATTAGGCTCTTATTGGATGATTCTGCTAGGCCATTACCTTGAGGGTAATATGAGGTG
This sequence comes from Pinus tabuliformis, assembly GCA_031772625.1. Lineage (NCBI taxonomy): Eukaryota > Viridiplantae > Streptophyta > Pinopsida > Pinales > Pinaceae > Pinus > Pinus tabuliformis. Next base: position 444,159,287 of record CM062816.1, on the reverse strand, counting down.
GAATGCATCAACTTAATGCCTATTGAGTCACACATGTCCACCAACTCTTTTGCCCTGAAGGCTGCTGCATTGTCTGTAACTAATTCGTGGGGACAACCAAACTTGGTGAAAATATTTTCTGTCAAGAAATTCATAACCACATGGTGATCAACTTTCCTAGTAGGAATAACCTCAATCCATTTAGTGAAGTAGTCAGTGGCTACTAAGATCCATCTGTGCTGGCCAATGGAATGTGGATTGATGTCTCCTATGAAATCCAAGCCCCACTGTTGAAAAAGACCACTGGCTTGAACTAGCTTCAAAGGTAAAGACTTCAACTGCTGTTTTCCTTCAAACCTCTGGCATCTGTCACAATATTTTAAAAATGAGAAGACATCAGAAAACAAGGTGGGCCAATAATACCCAGCTCTGAGGATCTAATGGGCTGTGGTTTTCCAATAGTGATTCCCTCCACAGCTGCTGGAATGGAACTGATGCATGACCTCCATAGATTGTTCTTTGTCCAGACATCTCAAAAGGATTTCAAATGGATACCTCCAATAGAGCAGGGTTTCATGGATGCAATACTTGGCTGATCTATGCTTAATGGTTATGACTTGGCTTGAACTTAGGCCCGAAGGAACTTCTAGCTTCAGCAAAAATTGAACTATTGTAGAATACCATTCACAAGAAGCTAGATTTTCTGCCAATGACTAGTTTTGCCTTGGTTCAACTGTTTCTTCCTCTGTCTGTCTGTCATTTGAGCTTGTGCCTATCCAATTCATGTCCAGTATGCTGCAATTTTCTTCAGCGATTAGCTTGGCAAGGCCTTGACCTCTGATCCTCTTGGTGCGCTTTAATTATATGTTAAATTCAATGAGCTTTGCAATCCATTTAACCATTCTTCCATCAACATCTGGCTGCGTTAGGACATCTTTTACTGAAGCAGAGGGCACATATGCAATTACCTTGGAGTGTATAATGTATATTCTAAAAGCTTTAAAAGATTTGATAAGAGCATAAGCCTGTTTCTTGATGATATCATATCTTAGTTTAGCATCCCTCAATGTTTTGCTGAAAAATGCCATCGGATGCTCTGACCCTCATCGCCTTCTGCAATAAGACAACTGCAAGGGTGTCATCTGAGGCAAATGAGAAAATATGGAACTCCTTGCTATAGTCTGGGCTAATCAAAGTGGGAGCTTCCATAATAGCTCTCTTGATGGCTTTGAAAGATCTTTTTGTTGCATCAGTCCATTTGATTTCTGATCCCTTTTTTAGCATGGAGGTGATGTGTTTTATCAATTCTGCAAAATTAGGAATAAACCTCCTTACAAAATTTATTTTTCCCAGAAAGGATTGGATGTCCTTTTTTGATCTTGGGATAGACAAGGTCTGTATTACTTTCACTCTCTCTGGGTCAATCTTGACACCTGCAGCAGAGACAATGTGTCCTAACAACCTGCCCTCTTCCAAAGCAAATTGTGACTTCTTGGGATTCATTGATATCCCATACCTTCTGCACTTTAGAAACACCTTCTTCAAATGCTGAAAATGATTTTGATGGCTGCCGGAGTATACTGTTATATCATCCAGGTAAACAAGGACAAACTTATCCTTCTCTCCTACAAATGATATATCCATAGCTCTCTAAAAGGTGGCTTCAACATTCATCAACGCAAAAGGCATCTTAGAGTACATGAAAGTGCCCCAAGGAGTGGTGAAAGTAGTCTTTTCTTGGTCATCTGGATGTATCGCAACTTGGTTATACCCTGAAAATCCATCTAGGAAAGACATGACTTTGGTCCCTGAGACTTTGCAATAAATGCTCTATTTTGGGTAGAGGATAATTGTCTTTCTTAGAGAATTTGTTCAGGTTCCTGAAATCAATGCACAACCTGATTTCTCCACTTTTCTTCCTCACCACTACCAAGTTGGCTACCCACTTTGAATATCTCAGGGGGACTATGATTTTGGCAGCCAACAACTTCTTGATTTCTTTTTCAATCATGGGAAGGAGCAGAGGATTTATGGGTCTCAGCTTCTGTTTGAAAGGAATGGCGTCTTTATCCAATGGGATCTTACACTGGATGATATTTTTGTCATAAGTTTTAAGGTCACTGTATTCTCAGGCAAAGACATCAGCAAATTTCTTCATTAAGGTGCAATACTCAGAACTCTGGGCAACAGACAAATGGGTGGATAGATTTATATACTTTGGATGATCTGGACTCCCTATGTTATGCTTATGGACTGCAGACTGATATTCTTTTTGGGCAACCTTATGAGGCACATCATTTTGGTCAAACAGCTTCTCTAAAGGCACTAGCCCTTTAGGTATATGATTGCTAGGCAACTGAACAATGCTGTCTTGGCCAATTTTGTTCTTTAGCTGGGACTGGGGACATTCCTCCAAGGTTTCATTCTCTTGATCAATTTGCATTTCAGAGAATTCATCAATGACTTGCAAAAACCTATTTACTTCATCATCATCTTCAAAAAGTTTCCAATGCTGGACATTATCAGGAAAGGATGGTCTATATTTTATCTGGACTGCATAAACCAATCTAGGGGGCATGGGAGGGATGAACATGCTAGCAGACACAGCAAGGGAATCAACAAGCTGATTCTTGGCTCTAGGAATATATGAGATACAAAAACTATCAAAAGAATCTTTGAGTCTCCATACCTCATTTTTGTATGCTTTCAGCCATGGGTGCCTTGCTTGGAACGTTTTGTTCACTTGTTGAATGATGAGATCGGCATCTCTAAACACCTTTATGCCTCTGATTCCTTTGTCTTTGGCTGCGCTTAAGCCCAATATCAGAGCCTCATACTCTGCTATATTGTTGGTGACCTGAAAAGTTAGCTTAAAAGACAGATGTGTTCTTTCTTGTTTTGGAGATACCAGCACCACTCTTGCTCCTGCAGTTTCCCTTGAACATGCTCCATCAAAGAACATATCCCAAACCTGATTTCCTTGCTCTTCCATGGCCTGGCATACTGGTTTCTTGAGCTGCACCAAGGCCCTATGGGATTCTTCAATTTGGAGAATACATACTCCAAAATCAGTGTCTACAATATAAATGGGATGATTAGTGGGATTCTTCTCATGACTGATGATACAGGCCAGCTGGGCTTCTCTATACAATCTCCTGCTTTCTCCTCCAAAAACTAGGACAATGGCATAAGATAAGTCATTTTGTAATGTCCCACCCAACCTCTTAATCCATCCTCTGGAAAGTAGGATACCAAACCTAGGGGGACATCTGCTACCATAATATCCATCATTATGCTCTTCATGGGCCGCTGCGTTAGGGTGGTAGCCAAGTCTTTGATTAATCCCAGACATTTCACCTTCCTTGAATCAAAAGAGAATAAATCATGATAAGGTCTGGTAATCTCAAGGCCTAACTCTTCCATGACATCTTTGGGCATCAGATTATGACTAGCTCCTGTGTCCAGCAGGTAGTTATGGAGGGTTTTGTCATGAATGGTTAAGGAGACATAAAATTATGGGGAGCTATTATCAGAGGGTTCAGTCATTGGGCTAAGCATAACTGCAGGTTTATCATCTTGTAAATTCACATAGTCATTAGAGTCTTGTGAGGCTTTTAGCTCAAGGGAATCAAGGACAGGCTTCCTAAATACCTCACTCTTTACAAGTTCTATCAGAGGCACATATATTTTCAACTTTTGGACTTCTGATTCAAAACTAAAAGGGAAAGGGGATTTGTCAGGGCCTCTTACCTGTTGAGCTGGTGCTTTGAGGATGACTGGATCAGCTGCTGGTTTTCTTTGCTTGTTATTCTGCTGCTCCGTGGGGACAACAACTATTTGGGCAGGATTCTCTTTCACATTACTCATTCTTGACCTTAAGTTGTATCTTTACTGGTCTTCGGTTTATAGAATAGCTTCTCTGTCCCACTCTTGGCTGGCCTGGTCTTTGAGTAATGAACCTTCATAGGCAGCCAATTAAAAAAGGCAGCACTGCCCTTGTCTTCCATGCAGTGAATCTCATCCTCTTCATCAAGCTGCTCCTCTTCCATAACTACGTTCTGGAAAGGAGTCTTAACCCTTTGTTCTTCACTAGCCTCTTTGCCTCTCTGAATGGTCTGCAGTTGTTCATTTGCTCTTCTGAATGGATTTGGATTTCTAGGAGCAAATGTGCCAGGCAACCTTGCCTTCCCAGGACTCAGCTTGATCTTCAGGTTGGATATCTCAGTAGCCAATGACTCTATTATTTTGGTCATTTTGTCTAATTTAGGCTCTGAAGATGAAGAAGAGGAGGAAGTCTCACTTTTCTGCCTCCTTCTATCAGCATGGCCCTTGAGCTTCTCTGTAGCCATGATATTAGATCCCACCTCTAGGGTTGCATCTTGCATTTCAGCTAGAGTAGCACATCTTCTTTCTGTTAACAACAGACAAAATCAGAATTAAAGGCATTAGCATAGGTGAGTTTTGCAGAGGTGGGGGTAGGCTTCACTTCAACCGGTATCTTGCTATACATTCGATTGAATCTCTTATTAAAATCAGACAATGATTCCCCATTTTCCCTTTTGAGGTTGCCAAACTTAGTATGGTAGTATAGCAGGTCTTTCTTATCTCCCCAATGCTTTAAAAACACATCATCCAATGCTTCAATGTTTGCTATAGACCTAGGGGTCAGCTCTCTGAACCACTTTCTAGCCTCTCCATCAAGGCTTTAGACAAATACTCTCATCCACACATCATTTTCACTGATATCTAGGTTATTAGCATAGCTGTAGAAAGATTCAAGGTGTTCTTCGACTCTTACTCCCTATGTACTAGTGAACTTAGACATGTATTTCTGGTATTCTCCTGCATGCATGGCATTTAAAGGAATAGGCAGGAGCAGGGGTCCATACCTAGCAGCTATGATTCTTTCCATTTTAATAGGTGCTTGTGGGCCTGCCATGACTGGGATAAATGGAAGGGTACTGGCAGTTTGAAAGGTAGGGAGCTGAGAAACAAATGACAAGGCTGAAGGAAATTGATCGACTATAGGGGAGGTTTTCTTTGGATTGAGATCCAAAGGGGAACTTATTGAACAGGGAGCTTTATGAATCTCTGGGATCATTTCTTCACTAGTAATGCTAGGCTCTATATCTTCAAAATGAACATGCTCATTTAGAAGCCTCTCTTGCAAAGATACATAAGATTGTTTAGGCTTACCTGATTCTGATGCTCCTTTCTGAATGATCTTTTTCTGCTTAACAATCTTCTCAGGGTCAGCTGGTGATTTCTGAGGATTTCTCTGAGTATGCCTCACACACTGAGCTAGAACTGTGATGTGGAGTTGTCAAAAGATTGGTCGTCCAGTAGAGTCGCCAGATAGATGATTACAACCAGAAATGTGTCTAGACTTTGTCTATCATCAAAGCAGGATCTGTGTCATTCTCCCAGGGAAGCTGAACTTCAATCTCCTCTCCTTGGCAACGGCGCCAATTATGTTAGGATTCCAAGAAACTCTTCTAGGTTGTAGCTTGGAGATGCCTGGTAACATATAAATTCAACTATTGTTGCAGGTTTAATGGAAGGACTGATGGTTTAGTTCAAGACAGATAACCACTTCTACTTTGTTTCACTCCAGACATGTGAGAACACTCCTAGACTACAAGGATTTAGACCACCAACTGCTCACAGTTTGAGGTATAAGGTGAATATGGGGAACACTAATCACACTGGCAGATGCACAAGACCATGTGATGGCCGACTGCAACTAGTAAAGAAGTCTGCAAATCTAATCTACTAATGCACAGACAGGATGACAACTCTCCTGCATTAGATAGAAAGAAACCTAGACCACCTATTCAATGATGCATACAAGATTCTAACACAGAGATAGGATGATAGCTATCTAGTGCTAAACATCAAGAGATCAAGAACATAACATCACAGGCACAACTTAGAACAGAGGGAAATGGAAAGTGAGCAGTTAACAGAAAAAGAAGCTTGTATTAGCTGAAAATGAAGACAAGACACTGTAAGTGACAAAATATCTACACTCTCCAGAAGTTGAAATTTACATCAAATGCCCATCTTGATTGCATCTGGTTTCTGAGTATTTATAGATTTACATTACTAGGGCACTTGACCATTTAGGTATGGAGGGGTCATAATTGACCACCAACCGCATTTAACTGCCTGATGGAGTCTCTGAGTGTGTTTTCTTGCTTTAGTGAATGAATCTGATCTTCTCAGGTGTGGTGCTATTCCTTTTGGCCTTTGGAGTGCTCGTACCAGTGGAGTCCATAACTGATAAATTCAGTTGCAAGGTCGTGCTGTGTCATTTTCCCTTTCGGCCATGTCTTCTGTTAAATATGGTTGTTGGGAACTGACTGTGACTGGTACTAGCAAACCGGATATCTCCTTCCTCGAGCAACAGAGTGGTCAAGGATGTGGAATGCATGGGCAAACGGTCAATCGGGATGAGAAGGAAGGATGACCGTCGGATCGGGGAAATGGACATCGGAGATGGCTCGACAGAGGTTACAGGCCGAGGTGGGAGCAGGGTGAATTGGGGCCGTCAGATCTTCGGCGGACGGATCAGACGGTTATCGTGCTACGGAGTTGCGCGGTCATTTAACAGGCACAGGCGATTTGGATGGGCGGAGACGGTATTCATCGCACCGCTTTCGGGCATGAAGCGGTAAAAGCCAGGAGTCGCGCGATTCCATTCAGTGATCGACACGTAGCAGCGGATGAGAGAGAAAAACCACTCTCATCGCGCGCTAACGTTCGATCGGGTTACAGGCGCGAGGAGAGCGAATGCCGTCGGATTGGGCAGAGATGGATCTGATGGTGGAGAGGGAGCGGATGGGTTTCTTTATCGGGCACGATGTGAGCCGTTAGATCAGCGAGGGTTAATCAACCGCAGGAAAGAGGCACGATGGGTTTATGAGTGTGCTTGGTCATATGGGTGCGGTTCTATGACTGGATTGGGGTTTGTGCTCGAGGCTAAAGTCAAAAGGGGCTTATTTTGTAGGGTTTAGCAGCAAAATAGAGGAATGGAGGGCAGAGAGAAAGTGGGATAGAAAATAAAGAAGGGAAAAATGACCGACTATGAAACCTCTTTAAGCACAACCAAACAGACCAGATCTCTTCTGTCCTTAGAAAATCAACATTGCATAATAGAGCTAACAATACTGAATCTATCTCATTAATCTACCAAAATTATCATAATCTATCAAAATTATTTGTAATTTGAGTAAAATTACTTCTTATTTTGACTTGCCATGCTAACTACTCCCTCTCTAGACTGTGATCAATATAAGCAACAATTTAATAATATTATTTTACAATTTATTAATATTATTTTATCAATATAAGCAACAATTTATTAATGTTATTTTACAATTTGGGTAAAGAGAAAACTCGTATTAAATCACTTTTGATCTCCCATCCTCCCTTTTGACTTGTAATCTTGGCTATCATAAACCGAATTATTTGTAAAAATAATATTTGGTTTATGAATTGTTTTTTGGTTTCATAAACCGAATATATTTTTTACAATAATTCGGCCGAACCAAATGAATTCAAGCCTGTTCGACTTTTTTTTAACGATGCGGTCGCCCAATTTGGTAACTATGGAAATGGAGCCTCTGCCATACTTTTACTTAATTTGGTAACCATGGAAATGGAGCCTTTGCCATACTTTTATTTAATGGACTAAAATTGGTATAAGTTCTCATCACCGGCTACCCTCACCACGCTGGTGTTTTCTTCTGAAGCAACAAAGGCGTATACACTTTTGGAAGCAAGTAGAAGATGGAAATGTCATCCGCTCAGTGGTGGTCGGAACTGGTCGAATTTATCATCCGGATTGATTCATTCATATTATTACAAGAATTCCGATATATCTGTTGCTTTTGTAGGAAATGGAAGATTCTGGTATTCTAGGACACTGCAATAGCGAATTAGCCGAAACAAAAGCTGAACGACTGGAAGCATCGATCATGGGCCGTGAGAATAATTTCGTTGACACATCCTTGACGGGCTATGAGAAGGAGGGCTATCCGTGGTATATTTAGCACATGAATGGCATCACGAACAATTGAGCACTAATAATTTGCCTTCATCCAATAACGGCAAACAGCCCTAGGTTTTCACTTCTCCTTCTAACTATCCTTAAGCTGCAACACCTGAAGCATGAGAACTATTTCACAAACTTTTTAAAATCAGAGGCCGAAGAGACTAACAACAGCAAGCATCCCAGCAGAGATTCAAGCATCCAAACACAACTCCTTCGCTGTGGAGGAAATCTTCATAGCTGCAATTCAGATGCAGGATTTGATGTTTGCTCCCGCCAATTATTCCAGAGGAAGCATGGACCTCTCAACATACGAATGTCAATTGTCACCACTGGAAAAGGGCATTCTAACCAGCTAGCAAGCAAAACATCAAGTCAAAATCAAGATCACATTATGGCCGAAAGGAAACGACGTGAGAAAGTCAGCGAGAGATTCAGTGCTCTTTCTTCAATTATTCGTGAACTCAAGAACGTAAAATTCAATATGCGTGAACGATAAAATCCAGCATTTAATAAGCCTTTTTACGCTCAGTATTTAGGTAGATGATATTGATGCCTTCATTATACCATCGTTCAACTATCAGTTTTTAACGATGAGTACTTTCTGGCTGGTATAACAGTGAACACACTTAGAGGGTTTGTTGTTGATGTTATTTTATAATCACGGGTAAATAATTGACTATATGATAAATTAATAATCGGTTTTTAGTTTATTTTTATCCTTGGTTTATTGTTTTTTATCTAGTTTATTAAATATTATTTTATTTTTATCTAATCAGTAATACAGAAGAATAGTGAATCAATAAATAGCTTATTACATGATGCTTAATATTTACTATTAAATAGTTAATATTTTTTGAGTGAGCGGAGAGGTTCATCCTACAGCTTAGTATGATGTGTAAGGATATCCATCCCTCAGTCATCAAAGTTGAAATTTTGATATGTGAGTTAAAATAAAATATTTTAAAAAATCTAAAAATAAAAAAAATTAAATAACTATACAAAATATTTAAATAATGTTGACTCATAACAAAATTTAATCCCTCTAGCATCATATTAAATCTGTATTTAAGAGAGATATATACTAGCTTTTAATACAAATTCCTTTTAATTTTAAATAAATAATTCAATTTATCTCCTAATTTAAAATTAAAAGAAATTTTGTTTTGTTTTTTTTTTTTTTTTTCAAATTTTCATAATTTGTACAACCATAGAATGAAAGATGTTAAATACATTCTCCAGGTTAATATGAATTAGCTGAAATTATTCAACCGGTAAATTATATAACATCTATATTTATAAATTGAAATAAAACATTATTTCATCCCATTTTAAGTGTTATTTTATAAAGATTGTGTTGCTATATATATATATTATAATCACTTAAAATGAAGCTATATTGGTTTTTTGATAATTTGTTTTTTAAGATAACTTAAAATAAGTTAAATTGGTAGTAGCACAATGTTACACTAGTATTACATTCCATTTCAAGTGTTATTTTATAAAAATAGTGTTACTATTCTTGATAATTTATTTTATTATTATTATTATTATTTTTTTTATATAATCACTATATTAGTTTTTTTGGTAATTTGTTTTTTAAGATAACTTAAAATGAAGTTAAAGTGGTACCAACACAGCACAAAGTTACACTAGTATTACATTCCATTTTAAGTGTTATTACACTAGTATTACATTCCATTTTAAGCGTTAGTTTATAAAGATTGTGTTGCTATATTTTTATAATTTTTTTTATCTAATCACTTAAAATGAAGCTATATTGGTTTTTTGGTAATTTGTTTTTTAAGATAACTTAAAATGAAGCTAAACTGGTAGAAGCACAAAGTTACACTAGTATTAGTACAATTTAAAAAAAAAACATGGCCGAACTTAAAAAACCAGAAAGAAAGAACTAAATTGAAATCTTATTTGATGAATCAATGCAGAGGGACAAAGCCTCAATACTTGGGGCAGCCACCAAGCATGTGCAAGAGCTGCGAGATAGGATCAAGGGACTCGAAGAACAGGGTAAAAAAAAGTCTCCGCATTCAGCTCTGTATATGAAGAAGAGGGACCCGATGTATTACGCATAAGTGGTACGAGGGCAGGGATCACTAAACCTACTTTGATTCTGATTACTCTGTTTTCCTCATACATTTTGGCCATTTTGCGTTCCCATAGGAAAGTCAGACTATATCGCATGATTCTATTTTCTGTTTGTCTTCGATGGCGAGCTCATTATTTCTTTGTATTATTTCGCATTACAACTTTAAATATTGCACTGGTGTGCACCATATACGCTTGAGGTGATCTTAATCAGAGTCACCTGTCTATTAGAGCGGTTGCTCAACGAAGATTTATTTAAAGTACGTGAAATAGATCATTGGTAAACATGATTACAATAAGTCAAAGCACTTACAAACATAAGCAGGGAGCCCTGCCATTCTTTAATTTAAAACGTTATTTTTTTCACAATTAAGCTGACCTAGGCAGTGGCAGTCATAATGTTACAACATTACTTTTTCCTCCGTTAATATCTTCTATAATAAAATAAAATAAGTATCGGTTAGTTTTACCTAAAAATATTATAAGTTCAAAACAAAAATAAAATATATTTTCAATTAAAAAATAATATCGTCTATAATAAAATAAAATAGTATAGGTATTGGTTAGTTTTACTTTAAAATATTATAAAACTTAGTCTTATTCTCTCTGCTTGCTTTATTGGTTGTCGATATTACAATGGTTAAAATATTTCAATCTATAAAATATTTCCATGTTCATATGAAATAAAATAATTTTATATAATTAATTAAACAAAAAACAAATAATTTTGATATTATTTATATTTCCACATTTCAATCCATGTTAACTAATTGCACCACAGATTAGATGTGAGCATTAGATGTGAGATATTAGATGTGAAGTTTAGGGTGGATGGGTGAGCTTTATGGGAGATATTTCTTAAATTCATTTTTTATTTTAATTGTAACTTTGTTTTTTATCAATAAAATTACGAACATTTTTTTAGATAAAAGAAAGTATAATATACATAACAATATTTTTAATCATGAATATTTACCATGTATATTATTAACTTCTAAATAGGCTTTTTTACAATACCATAAGCCAATACCCAAGAGAAAGATAGAGAGAAGGAGAGGAGGGAAGAAAATCATAATACTATGGGCTAATACCATGGTTTATCAATACCATGGGTCATCTATGCTTTTGATTATTATGTTATAGGTCTAGGCTTTTAATTATTCTGTTACAATACCATGGGCCAATACCATGGCTTATCAATACCACATGCCCAAAAACAATAACTTTTTTCAAAATCAAAATATTTTACAAATACTTTATTTTAATTTAATTTTATAGCATTTTTTAATTAAATCTAAAACCAAAAGCGTTATAATTACTTTTGAGGTATATCTAAACCCTCCATCCTCACGAATACTAAAAATATTAAACATAGAGATTAAATCGAGGATAGATGCATTTTAACCAAGGATCCAAATAGAGAGAGAGAAAACAAAGTGACTAACAATGATAGAGGAAAGATAAAATATAGGTTTAATATTTTACAACCAATCATATATATATATATATATATATATACTATCTTAAATACAGTACAATGGGATCATATTTAAGAGAGAGAGTAAGATGGAGGGGGAATACGACGGGGGAGAGAGATATAGAGGTGGGAAAGACACGAAGAGAGAGGAAGGAAGAGAGAGAGAGATGGATTTGGAGGGGGAAAGAGAGAGGGAGTGATAAGGGAGAGATGAAGATGGAATGAAAGGGAGAGGAGATGAGGGAAGGGAGAGAAAAGGAGAGGACAAAGGGAAATAATGGGAAGAGAGAGACATAAAGACATATATATGGAGGGGGGAGAGAGTGGGAGAGTGAGAAGAAGAGAGAGAGGGAGATAATGACAAAGTTGGAGGGTGGAGAGAGAGAGTGTGTGTGATGGGGGGGGAGAGATAGAGGGAGGTGGGAGAGAAAGGGAGAGAGAGGAAGGAAGAGAGATATGACTTGAGAGAGAGGAGAGAGAGATGGAGTTGGAAGGGGAAGAAAGACTTATAGAGATTAAGGTGGAGAGGGAGTGATAAGGCAGAGATGACGAGACGATGAGAAAGAGAGAGAGAGAAGGGGAAGAGATAGAGAGGGAGAGATAGATTGATAGATACATATGGAGAGAGAGAGTGTATGCGGGCTGATATAGAGGGATAAAGAAGGAGAGACAGAGGGAGATAGAGATATAGAGGGAGGGGGCAAGAGGGAAGAAGAGAGAGAGACAAATAAAGGGATGGAGGAATATATATATATATATATATATATATATATATATATATATATATATATATATATATATATATATATATATATAGAGAGAGAGAGAGAGAGAGAGAGAGAGAGAGAGAGAGAGAGAGACATGTGTTTAAGGGGGTTGAGATGGAGAGACAAATAAGGAGAGATGTAGGGAGGTATAGATATAGACGGCAGGGGGAAGGGAAGAAAAGAACGGTAGAGAAAAGGAGGGAGAGGTGGAGAGAGAGAGACGAGGGAGAGAGGGAGGGGGGGAGAAGGAGGGCGAGAGAGAGAAGGAGGGAGGGAGAGAGATAGACAAAGAATGGAAGGTGGAGAGAGAGAGGGAAGAAGAAATAGACACACATAGACAAATACATACATATAAGTTAGATCTAGAAAGTCATGAAAATTTTGGTTTTTCACTAAAATAGATGTATTTATTTCAGTATAGTTTTTGATTTCTAATCCTATTTGATCGCTTGCACTAGATGCATTGATTTCAGTGTAGATGTCGATTTATAATCCTATTTAATACCTTACACTAGATGTATTGATTTCAGTGTAGATGTTGATTTCTAATCCTATTTGATTCCTTGCACCAGATGCATTGGTTTCAATGTAGATATTTATTTCTAATCCCATTTAATTGTTTGCACTAGGTGCATTGATTATGTACATGCCGATTTCTGGTTTGATGCAACTAGATGTATTATGCACAGTAATTTGGAAACGAGTTGACAACAAGTATAACAACATGGAAAAATTAGAGGCAAATTTAAATAAATTGGCTAAATTTGGTGATGCACCATATTTAGAAAAAAACTCTATTAAATCTTGTAACTTACAAGAATGAAGAAAAACAACATTTAAACTCATATTTTCTTACATAGATAGGTAAGAAATGTTTGAAGACTAAAATACCACTTTCAAAATAATTTAAAGGAGTATGAGATGAGTCAAAGTAAATATTCATGCAAGCATAAAAGCACAAGATGACTAAATTTCAAAAGAATTAAAAATGTCAGTCCAAATTCTTTAAAATCAAAATCAAATTTGTAAGATGTTTAGAAATTTTGAATAATATGACACTTATTCACAGAGATTATCCTGATTATACACTATTGCGGAATACATGCATAATACATAACCTCCTCTACGTTGATCATCAATTTAGCAGCATCAAAAATAATGAAACATCAATCGCATGCACACATTAACACAGTATGTAACCTGGGGAAAGCTTACAACTACAAACCCCACACTATCTGTATATTAATGATTGAGAACATGTAACAATACATAGTACAATACTCCTCTCAAGTATCCAGCACTATCTCCACCTGTTACACACAAAACTAGCTCAGATCCGAACAAGTCACAGGTTCAAATCTCCTCCACTGCTTTGCTTGCCTCCACTGCACAATCCTGCAAGAGAATGAATGATGAATGGCTGATCCAAACTCCTATTTACCTTGGTTGATCCAAAATCACGTGAGCACAAGCTATAATTGCCTTGGTATTGGCCCACACTGTGCAATCGTCATTGGCATAACTCAATCCATGCATGTGCAAAATCTCATGCACAACTGATAGTCACAACTCACCCTTTCACTTACCTCTAACACCTGCCTCTGTTGAACTGTCCATGCACTAAGTTAACTGATGTATTCTTTAGTTGCTTTATGAGTTAATAATTAGTGAATTAATTAATATTTAATTCACACAACTCATCACTAGTGTATTCTTTAGTTAGACTAAAATACAGCTAGTTCAACCAAGTCAAACTGAACACAACTCCATCAACTCCACATCCAACTCCACAGAACTCACATGCATGAGTTCTAACTGAAGTCCTCCATGCAATAGCTCAACTAACACATAAGAAACCACGTGATTCCTTTTGTCAGCTGCATGCGCCACATCCGTAGCTCGAACTGAAGTGCTCCAAGAGAATAAGATAATTTTTAGAGTCCAAATATTACTAAGGGCTAATAATATTTGACTGTTTCTATTTTTAGCCCGGTAGTCTAAAAATAGACTCTGATCACTCCGTTGTGAACCAAAAATAGAAGTCCATCTATTTTTCCCAACATGACCAATCATCCATAAATAGCATCCTGCAACTCATAAACCATGATCCATATGTTTAAAAATAAACATAGTCTAAAAATAGACTTTGTGCCAAAAATAGCTTGCGGGCCCACTTAGTGAAGGCGACTCCTTTCCACTAAGATCCATCATCTTGTTGCATTCTCAACACTCCCTCTCAACAAGATGTGGATTATCAGCAACCCCTATCCTGCAACTCTGGAATGTTCTGCATGCAACACATTTGCCCGGTCCACTTGCTCCAACAACAATAGGAACAAAAACACTCCCAACTGACCACTCTGTTGGGCTAGGAACATACTTTGATGCTGAAGATCTACCTGCTGCTGACAAGTGCACCCTCTCTAACATCTACACTACTGCAACATCTCCATGCATCTCGCACCATTTCACACTTCTCTGTACCACCTAGCACTATGCAAAACACTTGTGCCTCTCGCATTGCTGCAGCCTGCTAGCTATGCGCTGTCCTGGGATTCCCTATACTGTCGCTCTCTCTGCTGCTCCATCCTCATCTGTCTCTACCCAATCAGTTAGTTCCTGCTACTCCACATCGGGGCTCCCGTAGCAAGGTCTCATCCAAGAGGTTGGGTACCTCAAGGATCTTGCCCCTCCTCCTTGGGACGATCAATCCACATCACCCCACCTCCTACCTGGAGGTATGGTTGCATGCGATCCCTTAGCCCACCTGGCTCGAAGTTTCCACCTACTGGAGGTCTTTGCATGAGTAGATGTCTCTACTCGATCTCCTCTCAGCTTCCCTTGTTGTGGCTGCTCCACAACCTCCTGAAGCTGCTGCACCAATCGTGGCTCCTGCACAATCATCTGAGACTTCTTCTGGCTCTGCATGTTGAGAGGTAAGATATGTTCCCTCTCAACCACCAAGTCTCCATCAGTTGCCTCGCTGCTCAAGGCTTTGCATGCATCTACATGCAACCGATAAAGGTTCCTGACACGAACCCCTATCTTCCGGGTTTCTCGAGTTGTCTTACTGCGCAGGAAAGCCTTTCCCTCGCTGAAAACAACATCATATCCCTTGTCTTCTAACATCGCCACATAGATAATATTCTTCTTCAATCCTGGAACATGCATCACTTCCTTTAATACGAAGGGTTTACCAGACTCCCTCTCAAAGGAAATGGTACCCATACCGGTCGCACTGTATCTACCATCATCGCTCATCTCGATGTGCACTCCAAGATCTTTCTCATCCAGATCAGAAAACAAATCTCGATCTCTTGTCATGTGAAAAGATGCACCACTGTCCAAGAACCACACCGATCCCATCACACTTGAAACCAAGCATGCGATCAATGAAAAATCAAGCTCAAACTGCGAGGCTAGAGCCTCTCCTGCTGTAGATCCAACAGCTTGCTTGTTCTTCTTCTTCTGCGGACAATCTGTGGCATCTCCATTCTCAGCTTTGATGTTTTTGAGTTTATCCTTGAGCGCCATTCCACCAGCTCAAAACTCAACCACTTCTGATCTAAAATTCGTGAGAACAAAATATTTCTTGTACAAAGATCGACTGTATGGGAATTCACCGGATATCTCACCTTCCAAAAGAAGGATGAATCCATAAGTTACCTGGCCTGATTACAGACTCTGCCTGAAGAAATAAAATGTAAACACTTTCTGAATAATAGATCTGATGATCAACAGCTCTGATACCATGTAGAAATTTTGAATAATATGACACTTATTCACAAAGATTATCCCGATTATACACTATTGCGGAATACATGCATAATACATAACCTCCTCTACATTGATCATTAATTTAGCAGCATCAAAAATAATGAAACATCAATCGCATGCACACATTAACACAATATGTAACCCGGGGAAAGCTTACAGCTGAAAACCCCACACTATCTGTATATTAATGATTGAGAACATGTAACAATACATAGTACAATACTCCTCTCAAGTATCCAACACTATCTCCACCTGTTACGTACAAAACTAGCTCAAATCCGAACAAGTCACAGGTTCAAATCTCCTCCACTGCTTTGCCTGCCTCCACTGCACAATCTTGCAAGAGAATGAATGATGAATGGCTGATCCAAACTCCTATTTACCTTGTCTGATCCAAAATCACATGAGCACAAGCTATAATTGCCTTGGTATTGGCCCACACTGCGCAATCCTCATTGGCATAACTCAATCCATGCATGTGCAAAATCTCATGCACAACTGATAGTCACAACTCACCCTTTCACTTACCTCTAACACCTGTCTCTGTTGAACTGTCCATGCACTGAGTTAACTGATGTATTCTTTAGTTGCTTTATGAGTTAATAATTAGTGAATTAATTAATATTAATTCACACAACTCATCACTAGTGTATTCTTGAGTTAGACTAAAATAAAACTAGTTCAACCAAGTCAAACTGAACACAACTCCATCAACTCCACATCCAACTCCACAGAACTCACATGCATGAGTTCTAACTGAAGTCCTCCATGCAATAGCTCAACTAACACATAAGAAACCATGTGATTCCTTTTGTTAGCTGCATGTGCCACATCCGTAGCTCGAACTGAAGTGCTCCAAGAGAATAAGATAATGTTTAGAGTCCAAATATTACTAAGGGCTAATAATATTTGACTATTTCTATTTTTAGCATGGCAGTCTAAAAGTAGACTTTGATCACTCCGCTGTGAACTAGAAATAGAAGTCCATCTATTTTTCCCAACATGAACAATCATCCATAAACAACATCCTGCAACTCATAGACCATGATCCATATGTCTAAAAATAGACTTTGCGCCAAAAATAGCCTGCGGGCCCACTTAGTGAAGGCGACTCCTTTCCACTAAGATCCATCATCTTGTTGCATTCTCAACAAGATGTGTGTATTGTGTTAGTTGTGCAGGTGTGGATGGTGGATTGGCATTTATGCCATATAAGCAGAGGACTAAAGCTTATAAAGAAGGAATGAACCAGTTGGAAAAAAGTATAGATACTTGGGCATAATAGAGGCAAATTTAAGTAGATTGGCTAAATTTGGTGATGTGCCAGATTTAGGAAAATATTTTCTAAATTGTGTTGTTATGTGGACTTATCAGGCTCTTGCGAATAAGAGAGATCTCCCTAGACTTTAAAGAAACCTAGTAACAAACAACCAAGAACTGCTACCTTTATCTAAACTATGATTGACTTAAACCAATATGATGATAGAGGCCACTTATCGTTTAAATGAAATGATTGATGAATTTCCCTTCAAATATTTCATCTATCATCTCCTCGATGCTTTAGAGATCCTCCCGTCGCTCCCCACTGCTTCTCCATAATGTCCTGAAGGAGATTTGCATTGAAAGAAACAAACAAGAGATCAAAGCATCCAATATATAACAGAAGAGATAAATGGACCAATTAACCAATCATATATCATAAACTGATCAATATGAAATCAAAATCTATGTAGGTGATCAAGGAAGCCTACAAATTATATCAACAAATATGTAATTGAGAAAGAACGATTGCCTTTATATTCATAAAATGGAGAATTTCCTTACAACAATGTAGCCTTGATGCTGCAAGTCCCTTCCCACAATCTCCAACCCTCTCCTTGAATGAATAACCTTCCAACCTTATTCCTACAACATAAGATTACTTCCAACAATCCTCCTTAATCCTAAGGCCTAGGTTAGATTTATAGGCCAAGTGTGGGAAGTTTGGGATCCATTTTCCAAGGCATGAGATCCACTAATGGTGGGATAGGGATTCCACAAAGAGAGGGAGTTGCTCCATGATGGGAGGGATCATGGCTAAATAGGCAAGCATTCAAAGCTTGTTGGTTGTGATAGATCCTACCAACAATGCTTATACACTTTAATTTTTATTTTTAAATGCATTAAGTCATGTTCGCAGGTTACAGTGTAAGACAATATGTACTTATGTGCAACTCCTAATGGACTTCTCTGCATTTGCACACAAATTGACTAGGGAACAATGCAGGAAGCCAAAATCAAGGTTTTGTACCATGGGATCTAGGAATTCCACTTTCTTTGGGATAATTGAATTCTAACTTTACAGGGGAATGCTTTGGGACACATTTGTGGATAACGAAAGATCCAACATGATGTTCATTTTCCTAATGCGACAAAATGACGTGTAACACATTGCCCCATAAAGTGAAAAGTTAAAAGAGATATTTGATGATTGAAGTGATTTATCATGCCAAGGTTTGGATTAGAGACTGTAGTTAGATACCTGAAACAATCAAATAAACATTACAATGCAATATATAATATCATCGCTAAGGTAGGCATTTCCATACTCAAACATAAATGTCTCAAAGTACAATGTGAAAATATATCTGAAGATCCATGCTAATAGACAACATAGTATGGATGCAACCATCAATGGATAAATATTTACAATCATGAATATTTAATAACTCCACACAAATTAGATGGATGAAACTAGATTCAAGGTCTTTATTTCCATCTCTCAATCCGTAGTACAAATCTAGCCATGCGAGTGAATGTCTCGTAGTCAAACATGGTAGAAACCACTTGATTACTGGTCAATGATGTGGACTGTTAACTAGTACAAGAGAAACCACCAATAATGACAATGGCTCTCAAGCTACTTCCAGTACAATCTATGAAGTGCAAATAGAGGTGTTGATGTTGAATACTCATAGAATCTTGAATCAAAGGCCAATGATGTGAACTCGTCGTCGAAGGTGATAAACCTGACATTAAAGCATGCAGGTCTCAAGGTACTGAAGGTGATCCGAATTGGATCCATAAAGAATGATTAACAAATCCATGGCTGTACTAGGTTGGGATAGACTTCAAAGAATTTAAAACAACGATAAAAAATACCTATAAACCAGTGGTAGTGGCAACCAGCATGTAACAACGAGGACCTCGGTCAAAGCACGTTGACCGAGGCCCATGGACACTGCACAGGAGGCGAAATTAGTCACTGGGAAGCCCAGATCGAGAAACAGAGGGAGTTTTTGATGGTGCGAATCGTGCATCGCTGGGCAAAAACCCCCAAAATGGAGAAGCCCCGAGCACTCGATCACGTGGGAGCCGGGAAAACCGTGGGACAAAAGGCTAAGTGCTAAAGGTGGGACCCGCTCAAAAATTGGCAGTATTGATCGGGGGCATCCATGGGCAGTAAGCAATTTTGATGAAAAAGGAGCAATTCAACTCAGTGCCCGATGCGTGGCAAGTGGAGGAGAGAGAAAATCGCTGCTCATCGCGTGCTAACAGTCGAGCTAGTTAACCGTGTGGGACAAGCGAATGACGTCGGATCTGAGGGCTCCAGATCTAACGGCTGAGATCGCGCTCGATGGAAAAGATGGAATTGACGAAGGGTTAAGCCACGATTTAGAAGAACTTAAGGTTTGCTTTGACCGCCAAGGTGGCGAAAGACTCATTCCACGACGTAACCGAAGAATTGAACCGACGAAGTAGGCTGGCACAGTTCGCAGGAGGACAAGTGGCCATCCCTGAGAGCCTGATGATGGCGTCGAAATATGGAACTCCAAGCGCAGCTACAAGCAGGCGATTTGACGGAGGCAGAAGAGGAAGTAAATGGCCATGAGCTCGAATGGCTTTAAAGCCATGTACAGACTAGATAGAGGGTATGAGTCAGGAACCGAAAGATGGAGCACTGAAGACAGAGGATAGAGAAGAGAAGAAATAGTAAATAAAAAAGTAGAAAGAAGACAGAAGGGTTGAGTTGACCAAGGGTAGCGTCAAGCACCAGAGAGCTTGAGAGATTCAAGCCATCCCTGAGAGGATTTGTCAGACCAGAGAGGTCAAAGAGCTAGTAAGGAAAAGAGTCTGTGTACTCTAGTAGTTTGGGGAATATAGGAACCACCCTGCCAAGCCAATCTATTTCAGGAGACTCATATTGAGCTCCTTCATTGTAGTTCTCTGCTTCAAGACACAATAAAAAGAAGGCCACCACTGAGAGCTGGATCGGAGATGTAGCCCTGGAGGATTGGGTGAACTCCTTATTAATTTCTTGTGTTCTTGTATTTGCTTACTGTATTTCTCTACTCTTTTCCATTTTAAAGTGTCTATGTATTTGCAATCTGATCGATCCGTTGCTTAAATAACTGAGGTCACTGGTAGGGTGATTATCAGATCAGAAGGTTTCTAGATCAACTTCCTAAATAATGAGCTGAGGGCCTACGACATGAAACTCATGTCAAGTTTTGAAGAACAAAAGTTTGGAGTAATCCAAGACTAACTCAGGGATGGTCGATTCAACTGAAGGCTATGACTTGAAAAGTAATTTGACTGAGGTTGAACTTCTCTTGAACATATCAAGGACATGACATGATGACTTGGAAGAATTTGACTCAAAAATAAAACCTAAACCAACTGAAGACTTTCAACGAGATATGGTCAATTTAGAGACAAATGGATTTCCCAACCTAGCCACGAAAGTGACAGAGTGACATGTTCAAGAGTGACATACTGCCTTTTACAACTATAAAAAAATATTCTCTTTCACTTTCCCCCACCATTACTAGCAAGTACCTCTTTATTTTTTACAAGCTTGGGGAGGATAACATATGCTTGTCATGTAAGTTCATCCTTTGGATGAGTCCTTCGAATTATTTTTAGCTAACCCTAAAAGGGAATGGTTCAGTTTCGTCATGCTTAATGATTCATGCACTGTTTAGGTTTTACGAGTCTGGTGAAGGGGTAACTTGCTGTCATTTTTATGTTTAAAGTGTTTGAAAATACACGAAAATAAAATTCGTTCAGTTCTTTCAATGAAATTTTAATGAGCCTGGAGAAAGTGAAGCTCGACGTTTTTCAGTTTTAGGGAGTGAGGAGAAAAACATAAGTAAACTCCACAATGTTATTTTTCGTAAATTTAGTCTCTCAAGCCCGTAAAAGGGTAAAATAATGCAGGAGATAACTCTATTAACCATGATTATTCAATGTATACATTTTTCGTAAATAGTCTGGTTCAGTTCGTAAAAGGGGTAAACTTATACTGAATAGATGATTGTTCATTTATTTTTACGAGTTCGAACAATCAAGTACTCGACAGTATTTTTGTTTTTAAGGGTTTTGAAAAGGGCGTAAAGAAAACTCTAGGGTTTCACTTTTTTGTAATTTTTAACGAGTTCAAAAAAGTGATAAAAATATACTCAATACCAAAATGATTCGTTTCCCATAAATAAACTTTAATCTGCACACTTAAACTCAAAATAATTATCTTTGCTAAAAAAAAAAGCGAAAACATTATAAATTTGGATTTAAAAAGTTAATAGGCAAAAATAATATGTAAATAGGCCTAAAAAACTTATTAAAACCCATAAAGTAATTTTTTTTTTTACTATTTGTGTTTTTAACCTTTTCAGAGTGATATAGGTCATTTTCACCATAAACTTCATAGGAAGATTCCGGGCAAATAGTTGGGAAAAATCATGAGCCATATTTTTTTGGTAGATTATCTCTTCGAAATCTTCATTTATATGTATTTTATTTAGCATTTCACCATAGTTTTTGGATTTTTTTGGGGAGGGTTTTAAAAATGAAAATCGCCCTCGATGTGCGCAGGTCACCCTTATCGAGCTTGCACACATCAACCAATTTTTAACAAAGGAAAACATGATGTGCATTGTTTCTAAGAAAAATACACATATTCGTATTGTCTAGAACAGTCTATTGCACACAACACCAAGGGAAAGAAACTAATATGAAAAACACCCAAATTTCCTACTAATTTTTCTATGATTGCTTCAAACGATCTCTTATGCTTGTTTGCAGGGTTTTTATTCGAAAATATGGAGTGGAGAGAGTGTGAACTTGAAGAGGAAGACATAGCTACACTAAGCCATCCAGAAACCATATAGGCATTGAGAAACTGTGGCATGCACAAGTTTTTCACCATTCTGGGCATGAAAGTCCAATTATAATTGCTAAAATGGATGGTGGGCAAGTGGAATGTTCAAGAAGAACGTTTCATAGTTGGAGACCATAGACTTGTCATTGATGCTAATGACATTTATTTCTTGACGGGACTTCCACGCCGTGAGGTGGAAATCACTCTGTTTGGTCATATGCAAGGTGGCGAAACCAATTCCACCTATCTAATAAAATATTGTACTAACATAGATGCTCTCAAAGATGGGAGAATTGACATTAAGATGTATCTCAACTTCCTTTGAAAGCTATCAGGTTCACTGTTGCATGACTGTGCGGTAGTGCATCTCTGCATTTACTTGCAGAGGCTCATACGAAAACTGCTATGGAGTGTTTGCAACCTACTACATTCAACTGGAGCGAGGATGTAGTTTCCAATCTGAATGGGAAACTGACTAGAGTCAGAACACACAGACTCAAAAAGTTTGGTTACGTTGCCTTTTAATAGTACAAAATGGCTAATTAGTCAGTGAAAATATGACTACAACTTTCATATAAAAGACTATTTTCGGTCGGTGACCAATAGTAGCTAATTTACAGTATCTTATAATGCGACCAACTTTTAGTCATTTTTAGCTTAGTCATTAATTGGTTGCCTCAATTTTGTTGTCTAGTAGTATATTTGGTCATTAATTTAGTCATTGATTTGGTCATTAATTTCCACAATTAATGACCAAATATACAACAAAATATATTACTGAATGATCACATAAGAAAACCAATTAATAACCAAAAAAATATGACCAAAATGTTGGGTGTGTTATAAGATACTGTAAATTAGCTACTAATAGTCATATATATGCAAATTTTAGTCATCGTTTGAAACCAATTAATGACCAATGAAATATGACTAAATTTTTGTCGCGTTATAAGATACTGTGAATTAGCTACTAATAGTCACATATATGTAGAATTTAGTCACCATTTGTAATCACAAATTTATCATTTGTAGTAGTCATTTATTTTTTTGGTAGTTTCATAGCCATTATATAAATGACTACTTTAGTAGTTTATATTCATTTCATTTACTTTCATTAACAATTTTTATAAGCAACTAATTTAGTCATATATTCATTTTATTTGTGTCCATCATTAATAAACACAAATTACTAATTTAGTAGTTTTAGATTGATTTTATGTGTTTATTATTAATCAACATAAATTAATTAGTATGATTTTGCAACTAAATTAAAAAAAATATATTTTATACATTGTACATGTTCATCTAATATGAAAACACAAAGTTACATATGTTAATTACAATACTAAGTAATATCAAGTGAAACTATAAATAATTTCCACCACATAAATTATATTATATAAAATGTCAAGTATTACAATATGATTTTCCAACTTAATATTGATTGGAGTACAATTTACACATGAATATTGTTTCATCGCTTCAAAACATTATCATTATGTTGCCAAGGAATTGCAAGTAAATTCACCAACTCTGAAGACTTGACCATCAGTCTCTATGTGTGTGTCTTATCCGAGATATTGTCTTTATGGGTACCACTAGACCAACTCTCTTCTCTCTCTCTTTAATTTTCATTTTGTCTCTCTATTGTTATTATTATCCTCTTTCTTCAATCCTTGCTTCTTACCATCAATATCGAGTTCCTTTTCTGAAAGGAAAAAAGAAGATACAATGCAGAGTATAAGACATGAAAGTTGATGAACACTAGAATATAAACTAAAGTAGAATATAAAGGATTTATATGATATATACCTCAACATCAACAATATTGTTAATGTCATTTTCCCCATAAAATCAAGAAAATCGAAATTTTTTTCTTCAATTGGGCAATAGTGGCCGCTATGTGGCCAGACGACCTGTATAAACAAAGCAAATAAAATGTCGCCACAGAATAAATTTTGTACCTACAGTGTTCTCACTGTACAACATTTGTTGATGAAATGTTATCTTCAACTAAATTAATAAATGCAAATAGACACACACATTTCTATCCCAATATTTCGAATTCCCATTCTTATGGTACATTGTAATTTTGATTTTATCCAACATAACCAAACACACCAAAACTAGCAATTTCTACTAAGAATTTCTCATGCTCCACTTTTGTAGTTGTATTGTTTCCTCTAGTTCTCTTTAAGAAGTAGTGACCCATCAACTCTTCTACATGAAAAGGTTGGATCAATCCATGCTATCTTTTCATCAGCACAAGAGGGGTTTCCTTATATAAAAACTCCAACACATTATTATACAACTGCAACTATCCCATTAAATGCATTCAAGCCCTACCGAAAATATTGGTCAATACAGGGTACAAAAACTACAAAAGCAACGCTACGAACTTACAACAATGTGCGTGATTTAGGAAAAGTCTTCAGTTTTGACCTCAATGATTAGGACAAATTTGAGATCCATCTTTCCACATTTGGTGATTTTGTCAAGTACTTTTATTATCTAATCCATGTTGGGAAAATATACATTGTTTCTAATAGCACAATGAAGGAAACAAAGCCAAACTACAACCACCAAGAACAAATGGGAGAACTTCTTTTTCGCTACATGCACTGTCAAGTTGTGTTTGCAAGATGATAAAAGATTTCCTTTCCATGCTTTTATTTCAAAACTATCAATGAAATCAAATATGCAAATATGAATTACAATGTTGATGTTACTGGTGTGGTTATTTCTACCTTGTCTGCCTTGATTATTTGATGAAGAGATGGAACTAAAAACTTAGAAAATATCTCACATTAAAGGACATGTTAGGATTTAGAATTGATGTAACACTATGGGGAGATCATTGTGACTCTGAAGGAAAGAAGCTTGTTGAATTGTGCTCTTATGCCAATGATCAAGGAGGATCCCAAAATTCCTAAAACATAAAGTCCTCAAAACTCAATGAAACTAGTGTCAAGTTAAATATCTCATATCAAGGAATCCAATGGCGCAAACGACACCTCAATCCGAATTCATATGCAAAAGTTACACCCAGTCAAAGTTATAGTCAAACTTGGCAACAGTACAAAATTTTAATTGGCGCTAGATAAATTTGGATCAATGCAAAAATTGGCGGTCGAACAAAATTTGGTAGCTAGGGGATAAAGTTAGTAGAAGTTTATCCAAATATGGAGACACCATTTAGCTGGGGTTAGATTTGGCATAACTTCCAAGCTTGGCAGCACCCATGCTAAAATTGGCGAAGATTGGCATGACATGTTTATATATATATATATATATATATATATATATTATTTTGTTTTCTTTATAGAAAATGGGTCTAGAGGGGTTTGAACCCACGACTCCCTTCATTCTAACAACTATAAATGGTTTAACCAACCAACCCATGAGCTGCTGATGCTTTGTAAATTTTGGTGACGCGACAATATATATACTCACCCAAGCGATTTGACTGATAGAGGAGGACCAACAGAATAACAAGATCTATAGGGTTAATGGGAAGTGGAATAATGAAAAACCCCATGATGGAACCAGGCGATGTGAATACATAGAAGAATATTCCTATGGAATATTCTCAAGGAAATTCCAAAAATATTTTATTGTGGAATCTTAGAGATTCTCTGGGGGTCTAGAGTTGAGGATGTCAGAATCTGGATAAGTTTATACTCATATTAATCAAAATTTTGCAAGGATTTCACTACTGTAGTCATATTTGGAATTTGAGTAGCTAATTTTCAAGTCCCTCTGATAAGTTAGGTATAATGATATATTTTTCCATGCACCTACCCTTTCTTTTTGCTAAGATGAATGAAGAGACCTCTCCACTTTGAAGCTGGGCCCGAAGACATAGCCCACATCAGGTGAACTCCATTATCAAATATTGGCACATTGTCCTTATGGTCTCTTTTATGTGTTGTTTCTTCTTAAAAGTGTCACATTTATTGTTTTACATGATCTTTTTTGGAGTTCTACTAACATCACTGAATAAAAGATCCTAGATCATGTTGGTATTAGAGTGGTCTTCCTTTTTATGTCAATTACGAGTATGGATGATAATTAGAGCCAAATTCAAAGAGGGTAAAAGAAAAATTAAGTCTTTTGACCCTGATATTGGATGTGCAACAATACGAAAGAAAATGGAGAATGAAAACGTTCACACTAAGAATGACAAATATTTCTATAAAGATTTCTATAGGATGTCAGACATGGTAGATAAATTGTTTGCATGTTATGAGAAGAGAATAGCAAAGAAGGAAAATAAGAACAAAGATAAAGAAGAGGACAATGCTTTGGTAAATCAAGGAAATAGAGGAGACCCTTCTGAACCTCTATCTTCATATTCTAATGAATTTTCTTATTCTTCTTCATCTCATTATCATCATTCAAATAGTCATCATAAAGATGCTTCTAGAAAGCCATTTTTAAAGTTAGATGTGAAATTTATTTTTCCTATATTTAATGGAGAAACTATAGCAGAATAGATAAATAATTGGATTAGATAGATCAAAGTGTATTTCTACATACAATAGATTGAAGAGGATGAAGAAAAGATTCAATTGGAATCTCTTTTGCTAGAAGGCATAACTCTTGTAAGCTGGGAGAGAAAGCTTCAGAAAGGTAGTCAGCATAATGGTAAACTCCTTTATTCATGGCCTAGGTTTGTTTCTGCATCAAGAACACAATCTTATCCATTGGTTTACCAACAAAAAATGATGATGGAATGGAAAAACATGAGACTGGGCAAAGGTTAGAATGTTCAAAGTTTTACAGAGGAGTTTAGGAAGAAATCATTAAAATTTAATATTCCTTTAGACTCACCATATACTTTGATGAAATATATTGGACTTTGAACAATTATCTTTGACATTAATTGTTGTTTCTTGATCCCACTAATCTATATGAAGCTAGTGTTAAAGTTATTCAACTTGAAAACAGGGAAAAGCATGAACAGGATGGCCATGAAAAGAAGATAAAAATAACAAAGAAAAAGGAAGAAAATCCCTCTTCCGCTCATTCCAAGAAATAAGGAAATGATGAGGAGCATTATTGGAAATTACATCTAGAGTTAAAGTCTAAGAAGTATGGTGGAAAAGGGAAGTAGAAAACTATTGCTACAATGCAACATGACCTGGCTCCCAATTGAGGAAATGAGATGAAGATCACAACTATTGGGGTTTTAGGTGTTGGACCAATGATGGGAAAATAATCAAACAATGTATGGCTCCAAAAACTTGAGGAGATCAACTAGAGCATTCAAGGAGAGAATGTTGAGACTGCTACAAGAAGAAGAGGAGGAGAAGAAAATATTGTAGCTTGAGATACAAGCCACGGAAGAGGCCTTAGAAACATTTAAGTGTAGTGAAGGCTTAGTGAGTCCATCATCACCCACTTCAGAATTGGCAATCGAGGTAAACAATGTAAGTGATTCTTTAGTTTCATGTTCTCATTATGATGATGATTTTGGTGCATTTGAAACAAAATCCAAGGGAATTGGTTCGAAGCTAATGAAGAATATGGGATATGAAAGAAAGGGCCTAATAGTTAGTGGCCAGGGCATTATGAATCCCATCCATGTGGTGGAACTACCTTGATATGCAGGGTTAGGCTATGTTAGAGAGGAAGTTGAAAGACAATCCAAACTAACATGGATAGGAGAATCTTCAAGAAAAAAGTTTGTCAGTTCAGGATGATTAGGAACATCAAAACCTTCCAATGATAGTGCACATTTCAAAGGAAGAATTAAGTGAAGTTCACCTTGCCAGAGACACACTATAGGAAACCGTTCAAGGAAGATTATATTTCTATGGAAGGAGATTCAAAAGAAGTTCAAGAAATTATGAAGGAATAAAAAATATTGCAACCATTATAACAAGGGTGGACATTAGAAAGCCAGATGTTGGAGGCTCCATCTAGAGCTACACCTGAAGAAGGACCATAAAGCACCTGTGAAAGAACCAACTGATTAAGAAATTCAACAAGGAAGCTAGCTACATGAAGAAATCCCATTAGACTAGTTAGGTAAGATATGGGTAGACTTTTTAAGTAGTTTAGTAAGGCTACCATTGTAAATCACATGTTTCTTTTTAAAGAACCCATAAATGGAAAAAAGCTTGTAAAAGTGATGAAGTGTATAACATGACTTGAGTATGAAACATAGTGATATTTTGGCCTTTTTCTGGATAGAAAAAGTTATGGGTTCTATTGTAAATTAGAGAAAACATGTATGATCTTTGTATGCAAATTTTGGGGATCAGAAGTCCTTTAATGGGGATGATTTATCTAGGAGGATTCTACAAAGCCTAAAAATAAAAGTCCTCAAAACTTAGTGAAACCAATGTCAAGTTGAATATCTCGATGCAAGGAATCCAACGACATAAATGACACCTCAAACTAAGTTTGCATGCAAAATTTATTCCCAGTCAAAGTTACAGTCAAACTTAGCAAAAGGACAAAAAAAATTTAGTTGGCAGTAGACAAATTTGGACTAGTGCCAAAATTGGAAGTATGGCTAAATTTCGTAGTTGGGAGGTTAAAGTTGGTGGAATTCTAGCCAAATAAGGTGACACCACTTAGCTAGGATTAGATTTGAAATAACTGCCAAGCTTGGAAACACCCGTGCTAAAATTGGTGGAGGTTGGAAACAAATGCTTATATATATATATATATATATATATATATATATATATATATATATATATATATATATATATATATAGATAGATAGATAGATATATATTTTACATTATTTTTTTTATCAAAATTGGGTTCGTGAGGGTTCAAAACCATGACCTCGACCATTCAAACAGCTATACATGGTACCACCAACCAACTCGCCAGCTAGCAGAGCTTTGTAAAGTCCGTTAGTCATTGATCGACGGAGGAGGACCAATGGAACAATGAGAGGAACATGGTTAATGGCTAGTAGAACAATGCGTGAGCCAAGAGAACTAGAAGGGCCATAAAACCCTGCAACAAAAATATCATGAAGAATATTCCCACTGAATATTCCTTGGAATATTCTCAAAAATATTCCCAAAAGATTTTGCTATGGAATCTTGGGGATTCTCTAGGGGTCCAAAGTTGACAATGTCAGAATTTGGTCAAGTTTATAATCATTTTACTCAGAATTTTATAAGGATTTCACTAGTATAGTCAGATTTCAGATTTGAGTAGCCTACTTTTAGGTCACTCGTAGAAGTGAGATATAATGATATATTTTTCCATGTACCTACATTTATTTTTTCTAAGATGAAAGAAGGGTCCTCTTCACTTTGAAGTTGGTCCCAGAGACATAGCCCACATTGAGTGAACTCCATTATCAAATATTGGTGCATTATCCTTATGGTATATTTTATGTGTTGTTTCTTCTTAAAAAGTGTCGCATTTATGGTTTTACATGATGTTTTATGCAATTATGCTAACATCACTGAAGAAAAGATCCCAAATCATCCAACCTACCAATCCTTGCAATTAAAGGAGCTTGTGTATCCAACTTCAATAAAATCACTATAGGGATTATCTCCACTAGCAATCTCATCATTAATACAAATATTGAAGAAACTTGGAAAGTTCAATCATGGTTCCATGAAACAACCTTCAATTATTCCTCTTCATCATTGAGAGGGAACTATAGTGATGGTTCTAAATAAGGCCAACCATAGAATATGATTCCTAACATTACTTGCATGCAAATATCTGAGAAAGAAACATGGGTTTTTATTTGTACAACTATAACTACTATTCACATGAATGATTTCTATTTTCTTGCATGTCCATTGAGTTCCAATGGAATGCAAGGTATCTAAAATTTCATGCACCATTCTAACAATATGTGGCATTGTACAAAATGTAATGACAACTTCCCAGAATGTGACTACCATTACAAACTTAGAATTGAATTACATGACCACACTAGGCATTTAGAAAATGTCACATCTTTCAATGATGCCACAAATGAGCTCATGGGTGTTACAACAAAAGACTTGTTTCTTCTTTCTATTGAATCATCTTATGTCTAGGAAATTTGTGGAAAATTTTCAGGGTGACATTTCCCACTAACACTTTAATCAAATCAGATATTTTCAATGGTGTCAAGTGCTTGCAAACAATTATCATTAATTCAAAGGAAATCCGTTATGGCTTTGCATGAAAAGATGTCCTAAAAGATATTAAAAAAATGTTTGTTGTACAACAATCTGTTGTTCATCACCTTTGATATTTATTCACGGTAATAGGGACCAATTCCATTTATAATATGGCATATGATCTCTATAGATATTATAATTTCATAGTTCGATAAAATATCTCCGTGATGTTGTAGTACACTATTTTTTTAACCAAATTGTTTTTCGAAATTTCGAAATTATGGAAGATTTACCTCATGTAAATTTACAATATATATATATATATATATATATATATATATATATATATATAACAACTTCAATGCATTTTTTATATGACGCTTATACGGTTTCCTTAATATATGCCCATCTCATGATAAAAAAATTCAATTCGTCCATGTGTGTCAACTCATTCTATCTACTAATAAAGTGAATGATCGTCTTTTTTATTATTCATCTTATCTGTCAACTATATTCAAAAAAAAAAACTTAGTTTTTATTATCTTGCTCTATTTATTCCAACTTTTGACGACACCATCACACATTTTTCTTCAAATCTACCTTGTATCTTTCCAAACTTACAAGTATTTAATGGACAAACCCCTTTCCTAACAATTCTGTCTGTTCTTCCTTATTATATACATTATTTTCTTATGTCAAGACTCACTATTCATTTATTATGCATACATAACTCATTCATATTTCTCTCTAATTCACTCATGGCTCCATTCTAACAATAAATTATTTCTACGTAATTAGATATGCCATATAACAGTGGAAATGTGGATAAAAACACACAAATACATCTTATTTATGCAAAAAAAAGATACAATAAGTTCACATCGGTGACTCATTTATAAAATAAACATTAGAAAACCCTGCTACTTAAACTACTTCCCCTCTCACCTCAAATTCTCCCCCAACAACACAAACTAATTCACCTCACTTTATTCAAAACCAATACAACCACCCCTCCAAGTGATGAGCTTCATCTCTTTCATAAAAGGATAGATAAATTCTCTACCTTGCGTGTTTTCACCATGTGCAAAGAATCATACCTGGGAATGAAAACACGATTTTTGTATGGTAATTTTTCTTGCTTCCATTTTGCTGCATTGAAGTCTACCTTTCATTTTTCTCTTTCAAATAACATAGAACCCTATGCATAACAACTTATCCTTCATAATTTTAACACATATTGAATAAATTATTATTACACATGTGAACCCCATTCTAAATGTTACTCATGCCCATGGAGGTCAATACAAATAAAGTTCCCACAAAATCAACTTCCCCCAAGACATCAATATTATTTCTAACTATTTTCCTTGTATGGTTTCTGAATTGGACATCCTTATTATCAAAAGACACAATTCTATTGAAAAGGATGACAAATTCTTCGTTTGCAAATCACGTGTAATGGCAGCATTAGAATACAAACAAAAAAGTGATCCCTACTATAATGATGTTAACACCAACTCATCTGTAATTTATGCTTTGCCAAATAAACCTACAGAGATCTCCTCTTTTCTTAGTAATGTGACCACCTCGTCTCCCTAACTCCATAAAACCTTACTTGATTCTAATTATGACCCTAATGTCCTCCTCACTCCAAGAGACCTCCAACATTCATATTTCATTCCAACTCTCCCAAATTCATGTATTGAGAATGAACAAATATGTGCTTGTTTGCACTCAACCCATTTAAATTCCAAAAGTTTACTTGATTTCCTTGCAATAACCCTATTCATTGTGAATGAATATGCCACTAAGGGCCTCTTTAATAAGTCATTCCCTACCCTCTTTACTATAGGAATTTCCACGATTGTGTAACCGAGAATTACAAAACTTGCATTGCAAGAATATGCTTTGCACCTTATGCACTACCACGATAACCTATTTGCCCAACATCAAAGATTCTGTAATCACTTATACAACATTCTAATGTTCCATCATAGCCAAGAAACTAATTGTAAACAAGTACATTGAAAACAAATTACCAATAATTGTTTTAGATATCTGACAATGCCTTCATGACTTTCCAAGTTCCAAATTTCTAGCATAAGTCATGTGCTCTGGTTCAGGTCTTCAAGGAACACACTCCTTCAAGAAAAAATGAAGACACGAGCTAACTGATATGATCACACAAATAGGAAGCCCGACATTCTTCTTCACTCTCAATGTAGCTGATACCAAGTGGCATGACTTGCACATGGTCATGCCTAACAACATTCCCTCCACTTTGAGAAATCGATACCATTGGAGAATTCAAAACGTTATCAGAAACCCACATCTTACAACCCAATATATGCATTGCATATTTACAATTTTCCATGAAGAATTCCTAAAAAAAGGTCTTCGCACACTTGATTATTATTGCAGGTTTTCATCTAACCATACTTCTCATTGTTAATTTATGTATAAAAATTTCACTTGTTCCAAAATTTGATTTTATTATTTTCCTTATATACAAATGGAAACATAGAGGATCCACATATATACATGACTTTCGTTGGTTGCAAAATACACCAAATATGGACACTCTTGATTGGAGCAATGATATAAAGGGCATGAATTCCAAGGGTTATTTCAATCGTTATGTAACCGTTTGGAATATGCTTGATCTCCAATAATTAAATCCCGCACTTCATCAATATAAAATCCACTACCCATGTCTTTTGGACAGATCATCAATATTCGTGTCCACTCAGTTTAAAGACTATGAAGAGCTCATCAATTGTGTTGAATGACACAAAAAGTGTCATGAATCTTCCTACCTTTGTAAAAAGGACCGTGTTTTTATCTATCAACATGGATTATCATGGGAGTTTCACTCTGCATATTCAATATTCATTGATAATAAAAGAAAGAAAACCTAATCAATACTCGCAATGATGACAGATTGAACATCCACAATGTCAATGTGTTTTCCATTTGAAGGGCATTTGTTGATTTCCAACCCATTCTTTCATGCCATGTTATTTTAAGCTACATTTCAAAGTACATAGCAAAAACAGAAATAAGATTAGAAAGATACTATCAAATTTTATAACGCCTTTTGAAAAGTGTACCTGTAGAAGCACTTTTTGTTAATGTCACTCAGAAACTCATTACATAAACCATTGCGGATAGAGACATTGAGGCACAAGAAATATACCATATGTTGCAAAAACTACCATTCTCACTCTACAGTCATTCATTTGTTTCTTTCAATGTTAATATAGTTATTTTTATATGTGTTTCCCATGATTCTAAAAACCCTATTTCAATAAAAAATTAATTGTTGCATACATGAATACACATCCTTCATTGGAATTGTTTCCTATCCTTCAAACTAAATGCTTTTGGTCATTTTATACTCATAGAAAGAAACACTAATGAAAACACATATTCCTTCCAACAATTATTCATTTCTTGCCATGATACATTACCATCCCTTACCCTAATGATGCTTGTTATGATTCTTTTTGTTGGAGTGAACTACTCCTATATTTTCCTTTTCGCACACTCCCTAGCGACATTGGTTCCACCAATGAGGAAATAATTACATATTGAGAACAAAAAAAGGGACATATACACCATGGAATGTTTATTGTGAACCCAAAAAATCTCAACCCATTCATCCCAAAGATCCATCTACTCTTGTGATTGCCCCCCTCCTCTTAATCCATGAACATGGATGAATGGAAAATCCTTTCTCACCTCCACCTAGGAAACAACATTGAAGTTGATGACCTTGAAATGCTTGGCCATTGGGACTTTTATGCTAACCATAATTAGGAACATACTAATATCCCTCTCCACTTGTATGGAACTGCCATACAATTCATTGAATTCAACCACTCAATTACCCAAATCCAACATCATCTCTTTTCAATCCCACACCAAGATCAATCCTTATCTCCCATCCAAACCATAGCTTTTAATATTGTTCTTTCTCACTTCAAAAATATTGCACCAATATCTCCATTTAAAATGATCGTCCATGGGACCATAGCTGGGGCAAGAAAATATTATTTAATTAGTTGTCTACAAAGCACACTATTGGTGAACTCCCAAAGAAAACAAACCCATTTCTTCTACTTGCACATACCAACATTCCATCTTTTAACATAAATGAACTTACAATACATTCTTCCCTTCACATATTATCGTGGAATTCAATAATAGGAACTCACCTTAAAATATATACAAACTAGGATCATGCCACTACAAGTTCAACCTCTTTATAATTTGTGGCAAACTATTATCTTACCTGACAAGATAAGAAAACTCCTGTAAAAAATAATCCATTTCCTTGAAAGAGATGTAATTAGGAAAATATGCTTTGATTGGAAAGCACATCATTTACATCTTCATACCACAATAGACATTAATTGGTGTTGTCAATGTCATTCCTCACCTTGTATATAGGATTAGTTCCTTATGGATAGTTACATCTATAAAAAAAAATTCAAACACCCCTATCACCTATCCATACTTGCTTACTTTGTAAAATATGACCTCACATAATATTTAAGAACCTTCATCTGAGTTACATTGAATTATCATTATGGAAACTTAACATCCTAGTGATTTTTGCATGTTCTAGCATATCACATATTATCATGTATCCCATATACTGAATGACAAAAATGTAAAAATTCCAGATATGTTTTATAAATGAAGGATTTATTTACAATATGTTATTTCTTTAAGTCTAACAAATCTTATTTCTTACAGTTTTAAAATTTATATTTTCACCAAGTAATATCTACATATTTTCTTAATTTCTTTATAGTGCTGAACATTTTATCCATAACTATAAGCACACAAATTAGTGAAGATATCCGAAGTTCTTTATCCTCGTAATTTGATCACCCTAGTAGTGGTCACTTAACACATAAATTTTTATTACCATTTATTAGGGATTTGTTGACTTATATAATTTTCTTCAACTTGTCAATGCCCATGTACCTATGCCCAGTAAAGTAGTACAATCTAATTGTAGATTGCTTTACCCGGTTCATTTTTTGTTAGTTATTCTTGGTTATACTAGATAATGACCTATATAGAATTTTTATGTTGCACTATGCTGAAGACTGTTTAGTTAAATATGATAAAAAAATTGTTGAGAATTAATGGCGAGTTGAGCTATAATTTGTTAATTTCCTATAGATATTAACTATGGAGACTCCCTAGGCTAGTATAGGTTGCACTATATGGTTAAAGGAATATTCAAAAGGACTACAAGGGAGAGAAGGGAATCCCTCACCTTGTGTTGTCTAGTATGGGAGGGAAGAGAAGTTTATTAAATGGAGATTATTTTAGTTGGGTTCGCGCAAGTGGGAATTACCTAGTAATTGGAATTTCTGTAGCTTAACAATGTCTCGAAGGAACATCCTCAGCTCATAGTCAATTGAAGCAATTTCTACTAAAAAAAGTACCCGGTTTACCATTTACAAATGAACAAGTTGATTAATAAAAGTATCACTATGTTGATGAATTGTTGTGCTCTATTTACTTGTGCTTTTTATATATATCCAATATAATATGTTAAAGTTGATGTATTAAATGTTGTCATAGCAATAAATGTGATGGGTTTTGGATAAGATCTCAACGATTTTGTATTTCTTTCCACAAGTATACCTAATAATATGTTTTTAGAACAAGTTTTTCAAACAACAAAATTTGATTAAAGCCAAGATTATCCTCCTCGACTATGAAATTTATAAATCTAAATTGAATTTCATTATTTTGATCAACCAATGATACATTGTCTTTGTTATGATAATCTGTGAAATCTCTAATAGTTCTAAGCCTTATGAGTTGAGTATGATATATGTTAATATCTGAATAATATATAAATCTTCTATGTCAGTTTCTTTATATTGTTTTTGTTAGGATATTCTGACACATAGGAAATAGTTAAGTATAACTTGGTCAAATGTAGAGTTAGGTAAAGTATGTTTCTTTACTATGTACTTTTGTAACTTACAATCCGACGATCACGATATGTTCTAGACATGAAGTGATCCGACGGTTCATTCTCTCTTCAATATTACCAACACTTGATCCGTGGCTTAACACTCGATTCATCCATGATCTCTATTTAAAGAGCATGGAGGGTCATTTGTAGGGGAACCATTCATGAGAGAAGCTTATGTAAATTTTCATTCTTTTATTAATAAATTTCCTGAAGTGGCCATGTTGGCTAAGGCTGTGGACTGTTTCCCTCTTTGAGGGTTTTAACCACGTCAAGAATATTGGTGTATTGATATGTGATCTATTTGTGAGTGGTGTCCTATGGTGTTTTGTCCAAGGACCTTACCTTGTAAATTCCTACGTGGTATCAGAGTTATTTGAGGGTCGCATTCGTTGGTGATCCAAATCTAAAGCTGGTACAACTGCATCCGACTGTCATTTCCCAGATCTAGTATTTTTGACTATTTTCGGGTCATGGGGACTGCTCCATTGTGTTAGGAGCATCTATTCCAGTGAGGAACCCCTTTTGTTTCACCCGAAAAGGGTTTTGGTAGCCCTAGCTACGTCATTTTTAAGATCTTGAGGTATCTTCTATATGTTTATTTCAGTTTATTTAGCTCTCAGTTTTTTATTACCGGATCTATACCTTCATTTCTGCGTATGCTCTTTACCCCGCGACTCTGTGCAATCTGGGAAAATCAGAAACAGAAAGGAAGGATTTTTCTCATGCGTATGTTATTTTCCATTGCGCCTTAGTGTGATTTTGGAAAATCAGAAACATTGAGGAAAGTATTTAGTTTCTAGCTAAAGCTAACTTCAAGCTGTAAGGTTTGTTTTTTTTTTGTATGTCTGTGTTGGGTTTTGTGGTTTTTGTTTTGTAGGCAAAAAAGAGCTTTTCCAAGTAAGCATGCACACCAAAGCTTCAGTGACTAAAAAAAAAAAAAAAAACTTTCCTCTTTTCCAAAAATTACTAACCTTTTAAACTAGCTCACTTGGTCCAAAGTTACTTTATGAGAATAGAGGTCTTGAGTTCAAGTCTTTCTTTTCGTTGAGTTACTTTTTCAAAAAGCACATGTAACTTATGTTTTAAAGTTACTTTACGTAAAATTGTTCTCACCCATTATAAAAAGTGAGTCACTTATAATTCTAATGCCTCTTTATCTTTTATTTAAGTTACAATTTAGTGGGTAGCTCATTAAGTACCACTGTAAAAGTGACTTTCATTTATTTATAAAAGTGAGTCACATAAATTTTTTTTTTAAAGTGAGCTAATTAGATTAAATTTGGAAATGGGGAGGATTTTTTTAAATATAACATTATTATTCATTTCTACACATTCACGCACTTCGTCGGCATCTTCAACAACTTTTCTTCAAAAAGACATAACTTCTTGATTTGTAAGTTGTTTTCAAAGCCATTTTTTTTTTAATCAGCCTAATTTTTCGAGATATTTCCATTGGAACACTTAGTTTTAGTATCTACAGCTTCATTTTCTGTTAAAATGGAAAGTCCATGCCAATTTATTCTTGACAACACCAACTACTTCCAATGGTGGTCCTACATTGTGGATTTACTTAGAAGTAAAGGTCTTTACAGAATAGCCTCAGACCAAGAAACCAAACCTCAAGATGAAGATAAGGCAGCCAAATGGGAAAATAGGCAAGATCAAGCACGTGGTTTGATAGGGATGTCTATTTCTCCAGATCTTAGATTCCATATCCAGAACTTGATACTCCTAATGAAGAAATGAAATACCTCACTAAAATTTTTGGAATTAAAAATGAAATTAGAGCCCATAAACTCGAAAATGAGTTGCTTACATTGGACCCCAATAATTTTTATTCCATTGAAGATTTTTTGTCCAAGTTCAAGACTCTTAGACTTCTCTTGGAAGGTGTTAAGGTTAAAAAAGAAGATGGTAGCCTTATCTATTCCATTCTTACTAAGTTGGGATCAGCCTACTCTGTGTTTCTTTCCACCTTCCACTCTACTAGAGAAGCCTTTATTTCTCAAGGACAAGACTACAAGTCCCCCTCTTTTGACGCCTTTTGTGATTCTTTAATAAGAGAACAAGAAATTTTTTTATATCTTGGTCTTCTTAATCTTGGAAACTCTTCTAAGAAAGCCTTAGCCGCCCAATAGCAACCAAATTCAAAGAATCCTAAGAAGCAGTATCCTAAAAAGAATGGTCCTAAACCAAACAAGGGTCCTAAGCAATTTCAGTCTCAAAATGAAAAATCATTTCAACAAAATGATAAGGAAAATAAAAACAAAGGGAAAAAGACTGATAGACATTGCCATTTTTGTAATCGATATGGCCACTTAGAATCCAAATGCTTTAAGAAGATGGAAGCCTTGGAAGCAGCAATGAAGAAGCATAACATCCATTTGGAGAACTCTTCAACTTCAGCTTCATCTTCAGGAATAGAACTTTCTGCATGTGGTTGTCAAGCATCTCGGTCTGGTTATGCACTAAATGTATATTCTTCTTCTCATTCTCTTGAGTGGCTCATTGATTCTGGAGCTTCTTGTCACATGGCCAGAAACAAAGCCATGTTTTCTTCTTTTAAATATTGTAACACCAAAAATATATATGTTGGTGATGATAGATCTCTTAGTGTTGTAGGGATTGGAACTGTTCATCAGACAATGGTCAATTTAATGATGTATTATGTGTTCCAACCTTATCCTGCTACCTTCTATCTGTATATCAGATAACCCATTCAGGTGAAGGTAAAATTGTTGAATTTTTACCTCATGATGTTATAATTAAGGACCTAAGAGATCCTAGAAAAATTTTAGCTACTGGCAGTGCTGATGCTTCTACAAGGTTGTATAAGTTTAACAACTTTGGGTCATCAAATCTTCCCTTAGTATTTGTTGTTCACAATGATGAAGTGAGAAAACTTTGGCATGAGTGATTTGGTCACTTAAACTATCACTCCTATGAGAATCTATGTAAAGAAAATATGCTGACAGGTCTTCCAATGGTATCTTGTAGAGATGGTGTTTGTTCCGGATGTGTACTCGGAAATCATCATCGGGATAGTTTTGAAAAATGTGCCGCTTGGCATGCCTCAGCCCCTTTACAACTTGTGCATAGTGATTTATGTGGTCCACTTCCAGTTGTTTCATTCTCTAGCTACAAGTATTTCCTATCTTTCATTGATGATTTCTCCAGACGCACTTGGGTATACTTCTTAAAACTCAAGAGTGAAGTATTTAACATGTTCTTGCCCTTTAAGGCCTTTGTTGAAAAACAATATGGACATCAAATTCTTAAGTTAAGATCTAATAATGGTGGAGAATATGTTAACAAAAAATTCATCAACTTTTGCATTGAGAATGGAATTCAAATGCAACATACTGTTCCATATACTCCACAACAAAATGGTGTAGCTGAAAGGAAGAATCACACCTTAAAGGAAATGGCTAATTGTATGCTTCAATCTAAAGGACTTAGTCTTAATTTTTGGGCAGAAGCAATTAATTGTGCAAATTACATAGTAAATCACACTCCTACTAAGGTTTTAAAGAATATCACTCCAGAAGAAGCATGGAGCTTAATTAAACCAGATGTAAGTCACTTTCATGTTTTTGGAAGTGAACCATGGGCCTATATTCTAGATGAGAAACATAAACCTTTAGAACCTAATAGTGAAAAATGTATTTTTGTTGGATATTCTGAAGATGTCAAAGGATATAGACTTATTCCACTTAAGTCAAAAAATGTTATCATTAGAAGAGATGTAAAGTTTGCTAAAAATATATCGGCCTATGAGCCTAGTTCGGCGGGTGTGCCACCTCTCTCTATCCCTTCTACTTCTGAAAATATTTCTTCTTCAGATGATGACAGCGAGGATGACAATCCTCCCCCACCTTCTTAGGATCCTCCTTTGGATCCTCAGATTCCAAAATGGGTCTGTGCTACTTGGGATGCAGCAGGTGCTCTTGCCGGTGATCCTATAGATCAACGACGTACATGTTCTCAGTTCGATATAGCCTCTTCTTGAATGGCTTAAGATTCAATGAATTATGATCCTGAAATCTTTGCAGAAGCTTCAGGCCATCTAGATTAGGATGCAGCTATGAATGAAGAATATCATTCATTATTGGAAAATTATACATGGGATCTTGTTCCTCTTCCAAAGGGATGAAAACTTGTTAGATGCAAATGGGTTTACAGAAACAAGGATGGACCAGATGGAAAGGTTGATAAACATAAATATCCTCTTGTTTCTAAGGGGTTTTCACAAGTTGAAGGCATTTACTATACTGAAACCTTCTCCCCTGTTGCCAAAATGAACTCTATTTTCCTTTATCTATCCCTTCCTGCCTCTTTCAAATGGGAAGTCCATCAAATGGATGTTAAATCTGCCTTCTTGCATGGGGACTTGCATGAAGAGATCTATATCGAACAACGTATTGGATTTATACAAACAGACTCCAGCCTTGTATGTCGGCTTAAGGAATCCATTTATGGTCTCAAGCAAGCCCCTCGGGCTTGGTATGCCAAAATGGATAGCTTTCTTTTAGAAACTGGCTTTTATAGGTGTCATTCTGACAATACTATATACACCAAGAAAGTGGGAAAGTCTCTTATCATTCTTGTTCTTTATGTTGATGATATTATCCTTACTGGTAGTGATCCCAACCTTATAAAACATGTGAAGTTCAACCTTAAAAAGAAGTTTGAAATGACAGACTTAAGACACTTGCATTATTTTCTTGGTCTTCAAGTCTTGCAATCCAAGGAAGGTATTTCCCTTTCCCAGTCCAACTATGCATGTGATCTTCTATGCCATTTTCACATGGAAGATTGTAAGCCAACCCCTTCTCCCTTTCAATCTGGAGCCAAACTTTCAGTACTTGTACTTCCCCTAAATTTGATGCTACCTTATATCGTCAACTTGTAGGAAAACTTTTGTATCTGAGCCATACTCGTCTTGACCTTTCCTTTCTTGTTGGCCTTATTTCTCAGTTTATACAAAACCCACATGAAAGTCATTGGAAAGCAGCTAAAAGAATACTTCGTTATGTTCGAGGTACAATTCAGTTTGGGATTCATTACACTGTAGATGCATCTCCTCTATCGGTTGGTTTCACTGATTTTGATTGGGCTGGTGACCCTGATGATCGGAAGTCTACTGTAGGTTATGTGTTCACTCTTGGTTTAGGACCTATTACATGGGATTGTAAGAAACAAAGTGTCATTTCTCTTTCTTCAGTAGAAGTAGACTATCATGGTGTCGTAGAAGCTAGTAAGGAAGCCCTGTGGCTTCATCAGATCCTGTCAGAGTTTGGCTTTTGGTAGTAGCATCCGACTACACTTTGGTGTGATAATCAAAGTTCCATTCAACTATGCAAAGATCCAGTCCAACACTAACACATAAAACACATTGAACTGCACATGCACTTCATCAAAAAGCTCATTCATGACCATGTTATTGAAGTGAAATATTGTTCAACAGATGATCAAGTTGCAGACATCTTTACAAAGGCTCTCACAGAGGCAACGTTTACTAAACTTCGATTTATGGTTGGAGTTCAGGAAGTTGTCACTAAGGGGGGATAGGCTCTAATGTCTCCTTCCTTCTCCTATTGTGTCATATTTGTACATCCTTCAATCCTATCCCAAGTTGTTCTTAAGGGGGGATATTAGGATATTTCGACACATAGGAAATAATTAAGTATAACTTGGTCTAGTGTAGAGCTAGGTAAAGTGTGTTTCTTTACTATGTACTTTTGTAACTTACAATCCGACGATCACGATATGTTCTAGACATGAAGTGATCTGACGGTTCATTCTATCCTCAGTATTACTGACACTTGATCCGTGGCTTAACACCCGATTGGTCCATGATCTCTATTTAAAGAGCATGGAGGGTCATTTGTAGGGGAACCATTCATGAGAGGTGCTTATGTAACTTTTCATTCTTTTATTATTAAATTTCCTGAAGTGGTCGCGTTGGCTCAGGCCATGGATTGTTTCCCTCTTTGAGGGTTTTAACCACGTCAAGAATACTGGTGTATTGATTTGTGATCTGTTTGTGAGTGGTGTCCTTTGGTGTTCTGTCCGAGGAACTTACCCTGTAAATTCCTACAGTTTTCTTAAGTTTGCAATGGCAAAGCTTGAGATGAAGCCATTAACAACAATTGTTGGAGCTCATTCTAGTGATTTTATCATCGGTTATCATGGCCATTAATAGATTTTGGGGTATACCCAACTTGGGAGAATACTTAGAGGATATCCCTATTTTCAGGAATCCTCTAATGCATAATACTTATTTTTATCCAATGAAGCATTTACCTTGATTGAGAAAAAATTAGTTATAGAGAACATTGCTATGGATATACACATAATACCAAGGCTTAATAGGGTTATCTTAGTTTCTAGAGTAGAAGTTAGAGAGAATGGGAACTTTGTACTTCTAGTTCTTTAGGAGTTCAAATGGTTATAGAAAATGCTAATGAGGTTAAAAATTGGTTAATATTATAAAAGTTATCCTGAAAGTTGATAATTATGTTGAGTACTAGAAGCAGTTGGATGTGCTAAATAAAAAAAGTAACTTTTTCTCCCCATCATCCTAAATAAATATATAATCATATATGGAAACAATGATAGGGTAAAAAAAAACATTTTGCAAACCACTTGCAACTAGAATATTAGAGTGTTAACAATTATTTACTGGAAAAGACAAGACATGCTCGATCATTACAATTGAATTAGATCACAAAAAATACTGATAAGAGATAACAAAAGTATTGCAATAAAAGGTTATTTTGATTTTTTCATAACAATCTATGGTAGGATATTCAAAACTCTTAAGATTTTTCATAATCCTTTCAACAATCTAGCATACACATGTGGGAGACATTACTGAAAAATGGAAGGTTTTGTTATGCACAATGATAAAAACATTACAAGAGCCCACCATTTTGTTTGATTATGAGCACCTAGGTGAGTTGTCTTTTTACTACAATCAATATCATTCCATTCATCCAAATTGCCATCATAATAAAAGAGTATATGGTAAAATTCTCTAAGAGAAATTGACATCGAATTCCAATGTCACTGATAAGGAATTGAAAAAGTAGAAAAAGAAAATGCCTTGGTCTTAAGAAGAACAATGGAATGGTGATGATGAAAAAGACAAATCTTCAAGATAGCTAAAACTTAGTCTACTAACCTTTTGAACAATGAGAATGGAATTGTCCTCCTGTTTGATGCCTATGGTCATTGCCATTAAATTTATCTCTTGCTTAATTGTGTCACGCAATGCAAAAATATGACAGGGAAACCAATCAATACTTTTAAGAACTTCAATATCAAAAGTTGCAAGAATTCTAAGTATCTCTTTTACTAACATTGTAAAGAAAACATCCACGACCACCATTTATTATGAATTATGCTACGTGCTTAAGGGATAACGGCCAAAATTGTGCAAGCTTTACATTTCTAATATTATCTTGACTATATGTACTGAACCACAATAGAGCATGGATCTATATTCACAAGAAACCATGTCTTTGGATGCAGTCCAATCTAATCACAGATTTTCAACCTCCTTACATAACATCATACAATTACTATTGGTGATCAGTGGATTTTTCAACCTCCTTACTTAGCATCATACAATGACTACTGATGATCAGTGGAATTCAACAAACTAAGTATTCAACTCAAGGGAAATTTTAGGGACTAATATTCGCAAATGGGCTAATTTTCCATGTTTTTTTCCAAAAAAAAGATTCGTGAATTCCCATTTTTTTCAAAAAAATTATTCGCCCAAATTTTATAAGAAAAAAATGTTTTACCTTAAAAAGCACCAAAGTTTATAAAAACTATATAAAATCATTAGAAGTTTGAATATTTTTACTAAAATATCACCAAGCATTTTATAGTTTGCATATTATGGATTAGTAAGATTCGCTGGGATTTCTAATCTTTAAAATAAATTCCCATCCTTAAAATTTTCCCTAAATTTTAAGCTTTGGGGTAAACATGTGTACCAAGACCTATATCAATTTCTATCCACTGATCTCATGCATTTCTTATGCTTTTATTTGATAATCAAAAATATTGCAAATTAAATAATACTTTATTTTTTAATTATATTTAACCTAAAATTATCAAGTGTTGGCACCACTTGTATAGTTT
Organism: Pinus tabuliformis; assembly: GCA_031772625.1. Lineage (NCBI taxonomy): Eukaryota > Viridiplantae > Streptophyta > Pinopsida > Pinales > Pinaceae > Pinus > Pinus tabuliformis. The sequence continues at coordinate 444,114,726 of CM062816.1, read as the reverse complement.
ATCCCTTATTTAATGAGCTTATAGTTTTTATATTCGAAGCCAAAAAGAGTTGGGGAGTGAGACCCATGTCCCTCATAAAGAAAGCTTTCGTAGCAGAGACAATATGGACACTAGTAAACATGGAAACCATATATTTTGTATTCAATAATTAGTAAGTATCAAGTATCCTATTAATGTTCATTTAAACCAATTTGATCTCTTGGATGTGTTAAGGTTCAAAAACTTTCCCTCACATGCATAGACATGCAAAGGGCTCTACACCTACCAATGTTTGAACTTGGGCTTGTTTGCATGTCAACACCCCATCCCAACACTGCGACACAACCGAAATTGGGCTTGTTTGCATGGCAACACCCCATCCCAACACTATGACACAACGTGATGGCCAGTAGATGGAAGGGTGGAAGGGGATCATATTCAGATTAATTCCTTGATTTGGAAAAATATCCTAGAAGTGCTTCCCAATTATCCAAAGTTAGCATATTTAGAATAAGAGATAGAGTAGAGACACTTAACTATATGAAAATTTCCCTCAAAGAGAACATGTCAATTTGAAAAATATTTGAGATTGGTTCTATCAAAGGAATATGTTGGGAGTAAAATACTATGTGTAAGCTATATAAATTAAGGAAGGATGACTAAGCAAAATTAGAAAAATAATTTGAGATTGAAATAACTTAATAATCTAGTTGTGATAAAATTACAAATTTTAAATTTTAAAAAATTAAACAAACACATAAAAAAGACTTGAACTTAATATATCAATTATTATTTATTTGATTATAAAATCTAAAATACAAAATTTTCAATTTAACAATCTTATCGTTCTCTCTTTACGCTTTCTAATACTTACTAATCATTTTAGTGTGAAAACGAATTCCACTTACTGTAAACTAATTCCACTTACTGTAAACTAATTTTTTGAAAAAATATCATGCAAAATCTGTAGTATTGAAAAAATAAAAATACCAATATAATCACAAAGTGGCGAGGGTAACCTCCACCAAAGTTATTAATTCATTATTGTAATTGCTTTGATTAATATTGAAAGTCGGAGTTCACAGAATTATCAAAGTTGCGTAATCCATTATTAAAATTTACTCGTATATGCTATGATTGAGATTGAAAGCCGGACATCACGGAAATGGCAGGATAAACATTCACTAATAATCCCAACTCGGACAGGAGCTGCATCTCAGACCATCCCAAGCGACAAAAGTAACTGAATTATTTAGCTGCATTGTGATGGAGACGAGCGAATCCTTATGCCAATGAGTTAGATTCAATTCGACATTCATATAAGTTCGACCACATTAATGTGAGTGACAGTGAAATTTTAAATGGAGTGCCATTGTGCCAGAATACTTTCGCATTTGAAACAAAAACATTTCATCCCGAAATCCAGGTAGAGTATAAGAGCAAAATACAAAACCCTGGACTCCACTTGCTATATTTCTGGTCTCCGCTGTGCGGAGATTTTCGTAGCAACGGACCACATATTTATGGTATTCATTTGTTGTGATTGTCGTGAATTGAAAGGCGTAGGCGAAGACAACATTCGTTCCAAATACTGATCTGAACAGCTGGCATGCAAGTCCTTATGCAAATAATTTGGATTAAAGTTGTGTGTCAAATCAGTTACAGGATTTTGCAAGGACGTATCTCATGTCGTGAGGTTCTAGGAATGGCTACATTGTTGCTGTTGTCGTTCGAAAAGTTGTTGCTACGGTGAAAGATGCTGGGTGACAAAATGGCGAGTTATACGAGTTCTACCCACCTCTCTCTGTATATACAAAGACACGAGTTGTACCTTTAAAGCTAAGTAGAGTTCAAAATTGGAATAGTATATATAATTTTGAATAGTATCTATATCTATATCTATATCTATATCTATATATATATATATCAAGAAAGATCAAATCTGACTACATATTAGTATAGATTTATTTTAACGGGATTTATCAAAAACCAAGAAAGATTAAATCTGATTATATGCAAATAGCTTTCTAAAATTTAAAACTTGAAAAAATATTTATATGTCAAGATTTTCAATTCTTTTTAGTACTTGATAAATCTATGATTAACATAAATTTATAGTTTCATCTTTCTCTATGTAAACTATGTGTAATTTTTCATTGTTTAGATTGAATGTTTAAATAATTTATTATTATTAATATTTTTAATTAAAAATTGAAGGAACTACACATTTTCCTCTTATTAGAAAGTAACTAAATTATTTTACCTTTAACAATTATATATATATATATATATATATATATATATATATATATATATATATATACTTTATCTTTGTAAAGTTCTATAAAATTATATTATTTAACATAGACATCAAAATATTTTATTTATTATTCAAGGAGTGAAAGTGAAATATCAACTAACCAAGTGAGCACAGTGAGAATGGTTATCAATATTTTATAATTCTTTTAATTAAAACTAACCAAATATGTATAATTATTTATGTTTTTAAAATAGTCAACAACTCCAAATTTAATATGAAGGGAATTACACATTTCCCTCACAATGGATTATAGAATGAGCCTCTCACCTCAATAAATTCTAAAGGTAATCAAAGTTCAAAATTAAAGTAGTCATTAACCTTTAATAGCTATTTGGCTAGTTATAGAAACTTATAAAAATGAAAATTAAATTGAAAAATTACACAAATTTGAAATAAAAATCATTTAAGACTTTTTTAATTGAAATATAAAGAATCATTTCATAATACGTTTTATTTATCATTATTATTATTAATTTTTTATTAGTCATTTTTCTATATATCATGATAATTTAAAAACAAAAAGAAGATTTTTAACAAATTTTTTCCATGTTATGAATAGTTCAAAAGCTAAAGAACTATCATTTTTATACAATAAAATGCTATCATGGTAAATCCCATGCATTTATAAAATGTTATCATTTTTGTACAATAAATTTTATTGTTATGAAGCTCATGCATATATAACATATTTATTAAAATTCTTTTTAAAAACATATTTATTGAAATTATATTTTAGTAGTGGATATTGACAACCAAAATTTTTAGTTGTGAATCCCTTCACTGCTCACAAAGGAGAAACATTTCCAATTCGGATTAGTTCTCCATCTTCATGCTCCTTTGATTTACAAATGATATCTACCAATGTTCCATGGCTCCACCTATACAGACTCTTAATTGCTACTCCATTTGCTTGTATGTATTGCTTGCATAGCTTGCTTGAATTTGCTACTACCTCTGCTTGCTTCCTTAGATTTATGGAGAGTACCTGGATGTCTTCTTTATGCCTACTTAATATGAAGACACTACAATGGACATTAGTGATCAAAATCAATTCAATGTAATTTTTTGCCTTTTATTATAAAAAATTCAATGTTATATTAATATTCAATTTAAACATTCATTTTTGTTAAAAAATAATGATGTATGAGAATGAAAACTTCCATGATTCATAGCGTTTTTTCAAGATAGTTCTTCTAGTAAATCACATTTCAAATAGATGCATTTCGAGCCACTAAATGTGGTTCATCATAGTCCTCATGATGAACCACACTTCTAGAAGCCTCTACCCAAAAATTTGACGTGATTTTCTCGAAGAACTATCTTGAAATAATGATATAATAATGATGTAATCTTATTCTGTGTTATGTTGCAAATTTTGTTTTGCATCAAAATGCACAAGTGCACTAATCATTAGAACCATAATTCTTAGGGTAAAAGATTCCTTTAAGTTGTATTTCCCTTATGAAAAATTGTGTTGTTGGAGCTTTTAAGGTGGTTTTTTTTTGTTAGAATTTGCAGTGATATTCATAAAATAATAACATATTTTGATTTACTTTTAAAAACTCAATACTATTGTTTGAATGATTGGACCATTACCCTTAAAGAAAGAAGAATAGTTTCATTGCAAAACCAATTCATTGCATTTGAAGAATTGTGTTCTAGAGATGAAAAAGTAAATGAACTTATTGAATTCTCTCCATATAATTCCCATATAAAATATAAATAAATGGTTTAATTGACTTCCTTATTTATGGTTTCTATAAAGACTATGAATAAACTGCCATATTAAATTCCCTCCATATGATTCATATATAAATTGTAATATTAGTGAACTGATGCCATATTTGTGTACTCATTCAAGTGTATATAGAGTTTTTCTCTATAGATAAGATTCTTCATTTGAGGTCTACATAACTTGACATAATAGGAAATGTGATGTGTGAGGTATACATGAAATCTTAAAGTATTTTTCATTTTCATATAAAAAAAAGAATTTATTTGAACTTGTCAATATTGAAAAGCTAAAATAAAATAAACTTTTTAAATTGAAATATAACTCTTCCCTTCAAATTTGATACCTTCTGCGCTAAGTTAGACATCAATATGAGATTCTTTTATTGTGCTGAGAGGCTCATTTTACAAACTAGTATGAGGGGGTGTGTAAGTTTGACCATCCATTCTCCTTTAATATAGAAATTGAATTTAAAATTAAAAATTTTCTTCTGGATAGAAAAATAATGGCGGCTATAATAAAAAAAATGAATAGAAGTAAAAACAATATTTTAATAAGAAATTTAAATAAACTATTTGAAGATCTATGTTAACTAATTCGCTTCATATATATCTATATATAGAAAAAAAATGTTAAAATGTTTTATATAAAAAAATATTTAATGTGTGTTATCAATGTGATGTAAAATATTTTAATGTAAATTACATATATATTATATATCATTTAAAAAATATGTATATATCATGAAAAAATAATTCATTTTATGGTTAAAATGTTTATTTGGTATCATATATTCTATTTAGCATTCAAAAATACAATTTAAACAATGAAAAATAACACATTGTATTTTGCACTTCAAAAAATTTTACACTTGAAGAAATTTGATCCCTCTAAGCTCATATTAGATCCGTACTTAAAATACATCTATACTAATTTATAGTAAAAAAAATCCAGTCGAAAATTCCCTTATTTATAAGAAAAAAAAAAAATGTCTAAATTAAATATCATATCTAAACAAAAATGAATCACACATCTAAAATTAAACATGTAATCTCTACCCTCTAAAAGTGAACATATAACCTCTTAAAAAAACAAAGGTTCTTGAATAATGCAAAAGACAAAAATGAATCACACATCTAAAATTAAACATGTAATCTCTACCCTCTAAAAGTGAACATATAACCTCTTAAAAAAACAAAGGTTCTTGAATAATGCAAAAGACAAAAATGAATCACACATCTAAAATTAAACATGTAATCTCTATCCTCTAAAAGTGAACATATAACCTCTTAAAAAAACAAATGTTCTTGAATAATGCAAAAGACGAGAAAAAAAATCTCTACCATGTAAAATTGAACATATAACCTTCTAAAGAAAGCAAACGTTCTTGAATAATTAAGATATACCCTTTTAAAGAAAACACATGTTCTTGGATAATGGAAAATGAGGAAGAGAATCTCTACCGTCTATAATTCGGCATGTAAACTCTTAAAAAGAAAACACGTTGTTGAATAATGCAATATGAGGGAGAGGAATCTTTTTTGTTAGACGAAGTTCAAAACCGTCCCCTAGTCTCCGTCGTGTAGCGATTATAGGAAACGACGACAGTGCCATCGGACGATGACAACGAAATGTAAAGATATCGGATGCCGGGTGGTGAACGGCCGTGTACCTGGCCAATGAAGCACAGCCCCGTGGCGAAATGAAGGGACTAAAACAAAAGAATACAACGGAGGTGAGGATGAGGATGGTACAGATGATTCAGTCGGTACTTGGGACAACGGAGACTTTCAGTTGATGTGTGAGTATGAGGATCGGGGCTGAGCATGGTACAGATGATTGAGATGGCCCTCGGGACACAGTATGTGCAGAGTCAAACATGGATTTAATGGTTTAGAGGTGCACATATTATTAGTGCATAGCATTTGTGTGTGTTTTATGTGCACCAAAAATATTCGTGACAATATGAATAAATAAACTGTTTTTTTCTATCTTAACATCTTAGAAACTGTCATTCAAAATATGTTCAATGAATCTAATCTACCAAACCCTAAACAGGGTTTCTCTTATTTGGTCTTATATGGAGATATTCAATAAACTTGAATTATGTGAAAGCCTTCCATTCATACATACAACGAATCTAATCTACCGAACCCTAAACAGGGTTGCTCTTATTTGGAGATGTTCAATAAACTTGAATTATGTGAAAGCTTTCCATTCATACATACAACGAATCTAATCTACCGAACCCTAAACAAGGTTTCTCTTATTTGGTCTTATGTGGAGATATTCAAGAAACTTGAATTATGTGAAAGCATTCCATTCATACATACAAGCAAGTTTTGTTTCATACATACAAGCTTAGATATTTTTGTTTCATACATATTTAGATATTTTTGTTTCATACATATTAGATGTGTTGGTTTTTTTGTTCTCAACTAAATTATTATAAAAAGTTTGAAAATATTTTTATAAAAATATTTAAAATTTTATTAATTTTATAGAGTTTAAATAAAATTTTAGTAATTTTTGTCTTAGACCAGTCTAACAGATGATGATATCGATCGATTCAATCAAATTTGAAGAAATCTTTTTCATTACTATAGTGGATCCTTTGATCGAGATGGTTTATATCGTATAAAGTATATACTTTCATTATCATGTGCTAAAACTTTAGCCTGTAAACATAAAAGTACGATACATGTAGTTCGGAAGGAATTAGGTCCAGAACTCTTTAAAAAATCGTTTTCAAAAGAACGAGAATTTGATTCTCTGCCTTTTTCATCAAAAGCGGCGGCCCGTTCACAGAGAGAACAAATTTGGCATTCAGATATTCCCCAGATAAATCCCCTAGCTAATTCCTGGCAAAAGATACAAGATCTGAAAATGGAAAACTTATTTGACCAATGAAATGCTCTTTGAGTAATTGCCTCGATTCAGAATCATTTTTATTTTTCTATCCAAGAACTAAAATGATTAGGAAATAGATACATTACATGGGGAAAGCCGTGTGCAATGAGAATTGCAAGCACGGTTTGGGGAGAGATTTCTCACTCTTACTGATACTGAAGGAGCAGATCATCCACTCCATCCGACGAGCTCCGGGTTCGAGTCCCGGGCAACCCGAATCAAATTTCTTATAGGTACCTCTGTGCACTTATTCTGGTTCTGGATCTAATCAAGTTTTTTTAATATTTGTTTCTATTCATAGGGAACGAACTATCGCACTACGAGTTCTCCAGAAAGGTGATAAATAATTGATATTCCACTCATATAAATTTATTAATAATTTGGTTCCAGTATTGCGTTGTACTTCGTTATAGTGAAAAAAAATAATAAATAAATAAAAATAAAAATAAAAATAAAAAAAATAAAAATAAAAATACTTATTCGATCCTATCTGTTCTCATTCCAATTGATCTTCCATTTCTGGAACCAGGATTAAATAATTTGATGGAGTATCTAACCACAGATAGATCTATAGAGTGTGGAATATATCTAAAAAAGATAAAGTCTATCTAAAATACCTCTATATTCTCTCCATATAGTATAGACTCAGTATCTATCCCGATAGATATTTAAATTCCATCCCAGATATTGGTTGACATTGATACATGGATCATATTATACTGTAAAATAACAAGCCTTATGCTTGGGAGCCTTTGATGATTTTATAAATGAAGTTATGACCATGACCGCAATTATAGAAAGACGCGAAAGCGCAAATTTATGGAGTCGCTTCTGCAACTAGATCACTAGCACTGAAAACGATCTTTATGATGGTTCGACGTCTTGATGATCCCTACCCTATTGACCGCAACCTCTGTATTCATTATTGCTTTCATCGCAACTCCTTCAGTAGATATTGATGGTATTCGTGAACCTGTTTCTGGTTCTCTTCTTTATGGAAACAATATTATCTCCGGTGCCATTATTCCTACCTCTGCAGCTATCGGTTTGCACTTCTATCCCATCTAGGAGGCAACTTCCATCGATGAATGGCTATACAACAGGGGTCCTTACGAGCTAATCATTCTACACTTCCTACTTGGTGTATCTTGCTATATGGGTCGTGAGTGGGAGCTTAGCTTCCATCTAGGTATGCGTCCTTGGATTGTGGTTGCATACTCAGCTCCTGTTGCCGCTGCTACTGTCGTTTTCTTGATCTACCCTATTGGTCAAGGAACCTTCTCTGACAATATGCCTCTAGGAATCTCTGGTACTTTCAATTTCATGATTGTATTCCAGGCTGAGCACAATATCCTTATGCATCCATTCCACATGTTGGGTGTAGCTGGCGTATTAGGCGGCTCTCTATTCAGTGCTATGCATGGTTCTTTGGTAACTTCCAGTTTGATCAGGGAAACTACTGAGAATCAGTCCGCAAATGCAGGTTACAAATTTGGTCAAGAGGAAGAAACCTACAATATTGTGGCTGCTCAAGGTTATTTCGGCCAATTGATCTTCCAATATGCTAGTTTCAACAACTCTCGTTCTTTACATTTCTTCTTAGCTGCTTGGCCCGTAGCAGGTATCTAGTTTATCACTCTAGGCATAAGCACTATGGATTTCAACCTAAATGGATTCAATTTCAACCAATCTGTATTTGACAGTCAAGGCCGTGTAATTAACACTTGGGCTGATATCATTAATCGTGCTAACCTAGGTATGGAAGTTATGCACGAATGTAATGCTCACAACTTTCCTCTAGATCTAGCCGTTGTTGAATCTATTTCAATAGGTGGATAATACTCTGATGGATTGTTATCGTGTATTGCTTAATTGAAGCATACCAAGCCTTTCATTCATTTTATTGAAAGGCTTGGTATGCTTCAATTGTTTGGTGTTATTCTTCATACTTCTTCCCATTCCATCAATAATGGATATGTGCAGTTGCCCTGCATCCAGCAGGAATTGAACCCTTGAGTATGCCAATTATGAGTTGGGCGCTTTAACCATTCAGCCATGGATGCTGGATAAAGATCATCAACATATTCATTCTATAATATGAGTATAGACTCAGATCTAAAATTGAGTAGTTCGGGATTGGGACCCATTTACATTCTTTCTTTCTCTCATACTTGATTCATGTCAAATATTCTCAATAGACATTCAAATAACATTTCATTGAATTAATTTGATAATAAGCCATACAACTTGTTCGAGAGTTGAGAGTTAGTCATCGATCTTGCTTTGATCCCCTATCAGAGGTCACCGATGACCCACATAAGAACAAACGTTAGCTCATTTTTTATTCTTGGAAGAAATTACTGTAGATAGATAAATTGGTTTTTCCGGGGCAGACGTAGCCAAGTGGACCAAGGCAGTGGATTGTGAATCCACCACGTGCGGGTTCAATTCCCGTCGTTCACCCATAAAAGAAGATAAAAAAAATTGGACTGGATCCGATTCGTTGTCATTTTCCTTCCTATTTAAGTGAAATAAATTATATCCATGGGACATAATGGTATCGGTTGGTTGACACGAGATTTACAATTATATGAAATCAATATAAGCTAAGATAAGGGCTTAGGAGATGGGATGGTATGGAGAGTCAAGGACAATCAGTCAGAGAGTGAGTGCTGTTTCTCTGCTACGAGGCTTTCGCCTAGTCCCGCCAGCCCAGCGTTGTTGGTTGGTTTCAACTTATCTGGGACTCTCGTGCGTGTGAGTTTCCGTGCGGTGCTGTCCCTCACTTTTATTGCTTCCTTCCCCCTTTCTTTCCCTCCCCCCCCTAATCCCGATATTACGCATTCATTCCGTGCTCCCAATATCATATAGAGAGAGAAAGGCAGGCTGCCCCTGTTTCGTGCGTGTAGGTGCCGTACATGGGTGGGTAATACTAAAAGGCCATACTGCCCATTAATTCATTTCTGTATGGGCCGTTAGGGAAAGATAGGCGGGCAGATCATCGCATATTATATATGATGCTATGCCATAATACTAGTGGTTGATCATCCAACCTATACAATACTGGCTGGTTTTTTCAGACCTGCCACAACCCTGACACTATCGGGCGGTCGGCCACTGTAAAATAATTTTAGAATGATTTATTTTTAAAAATAAATAGAAATTAGTTAATTTTATTTTTGGAAAAATTATATAAGAAAACCCATTTACTAAATTTATTCACAAAATTTTGTTTTAAAACTATGAGATATTTATTATAGAATTCACAATAATGTAAATATTACATTTCATAGCTAAAGAAAACAAAAAAATCCTTTTTTTATTATAAAAATGCAAAGTGATATGAACAATTCCTATTCAAATAAATGAATAGTTATGACTTATGACTATTAATTTTGCATTGCGAAAATGTTGTCACTAATAATTTTATTTTTCTTCATATTATATTGATATGAATTTTTATCATTCTGATATTACATGCGTTGTGTTAATAGAAAATATTAATATAGATTTAAGCACATTGCTCCTATGAATAATATTATGTAAAAAAAATCCTGGCCAATATTATATCCAAGTATATTTATCCAAGTATATTTTTTTAAGTTGGTTTTAAATTATATAAAATTATAAAATTATAAATCAATAAAACATATGTAACCAAAATTTATATAAAGATTCACAATTTGAAAAGTATTATGGTTCAAAATATGGTAAACCATAAAGGATGTATATATATATATGAATTTGTATATGGAATATTATAGATAATAAAGGCAACACATTAACTATTAAAATTAAAATAAATATATTGGAAACATTAAAAATATAAATTTATTTATATGATATAATTAAAAATGAAAATGTTTATTTAAGTAGAATAATCTCAATGCAATATTACAATAAAAATATAAAATTTAAAGTTAAAATACATTCCTCATTAGATATTGAACCATTTCAATTACATATCCAACAATGGAGTATATTAAAATGAGCTTCATCACATCAAATACCATGGAAGAATATCGTGGGGCCAATCAATATGATGGGCTTTAAAGGTTAAAATTTATCCCATTTTCTTGAAAATAAGCAAATATGATTCCTAAGAGTGTCTATCTATACCAAAAAATAATGATAATGTTTTGAAATAAGGTGAAATATTAGATATTTAAATAATATAAAATATTCACACACCTCAAAATATTATCCCCAAAACTCATCTTTTGACTCGATTTCATCCCTACAAAATAATCTACTTTGAGATGAACTCGAGTTGGCATGAACTTGTTCTCTCCTTTCAATTTACTTGTTCCTAGGCCTGAATCCTTGATACCAATCCATCTAATTTACTTTCTCCCACCATTAGAAATTAAAAACCAACATTTCACATGTCCATCCTTAATAACAATCCATTGTGAGACTACTTATATTAGTAGATCATGGAATAATATGCATTATATTCCTAGATCATATATGATTAATTTTCCACAAAATTTCTTGCTTATAGTTTATTTGATTAATTTTTCCATTACTATTTTTATAAAAAAAGCTCACTTTTTCATAGGCTTAGCCCATTCCTTCCACCCATTTATACATACGCCCCCTACACTTGGTACACTTATTGGACAATTTAAATCTTAGAGTACCCTCCACATGAGTGGCAACCCATCTTAATATGCATTCTTGAAATCATCACAATCTTGGTTCAATTTGGTTCCATCTTCTCATAGCCTACACAAGACGATACTTCTTTAATCGCCACCTAATCCTTCTTATTTGATTGAGGGATTGGAGGGATAGACGTCCAAAAAAAAGAGAGTGAATTCATCCAAGCTTAAAACTATCATTTACATTTCTTCATCTATCAAGTCTAGGAAAAAGTTGGTTTGGCGAGGATTGGCCCTTGGAAAATTCACCTTATTCATTTACTACGCAATCCATACATGATTTCCTTTTGAGCCTTTTCAAGTGCCAACACGATTCATGATAGTTTATTTTTTTCTACAACAATTTCAATGACATTGTAGAACCTATAGATTTAAATCAATATAGAAATTTTCTTCTCAAATTTATTGGTTTAACAATTTTTATGAATAGAGTATTACTCTCAATTTTGAAGAGTTGTTATAGTAGTATATGCTTAGGATGTTCTAGATCCATGTGGTTGAGTAGGTTGACAAGTCATTAAGGTTCATATAGAAGTGGATATAACCCAATCCTTCATGGTAACATCACACCCTCTGTTGCTACAAATATTTTCTTCCATTTCATACCAATACATATATTATGTATGACATTACATGATATACACATGTATCCAAACTACCTTTCCTATAGAAATGTTAGACCTTCTAATCTTCACATTCCTACCTAATCATCTTCCATTAGAAAAACGTTGATGAATTGACGGATCTAAAGACATGTGTATACAAGAATTATGTGAGGGGATTGTGTGAAAATCCCATCTATTGACCTACACATTTGAACAAATTGGAGGCTAATTTCCTAGAATGAGAGAATTTGCTCAACACATGACAAACCGAAATTAATCAAATAACTACTCTCCCTACAATCTAGGATCCCAACTTCTACTTACTTCCCTTGATTACATTAAGAGTTTTATTTTTATCCCTAATAACATGAATGAGATAAGAAAATTGAATCTTGATAGCTTGAGTCTCAATGTAGGCTCCTTTGATTGATCAATGGGAAGCTTCAATAGGGTAAAGTTGGGGCCTATTTGGGAATCTTAGCCCAATATCCCTTACCATTATATACATCGATAAGAAGAATATTTTTCAATGAATGAAGAAAATGAGAAAAATTGGTGAGATAAGACCTACTTCTTATTAGAGTAGTGAATACATGAAGACTATGGCATGAAAAAACTAATCATTGATTGTCTTTAAGGATCTATGGATCTACTCCTTATATGAGTAGTGGTAAATACTTGGGTTATACCTTATAATATCCTTACACAAGTATAATATTATGGTTCATTCACGAATCACCTTAAGAGAAATGGTGAAATTGGGTTCAAGCCTATTAGCTTGTGACTAGCTTACTACTAGTTTTGGAGGAACTAACTCTCTACTCACTTACTACTTGCTTGTTATTGGATTTGAGATCAACCTATTATTGTCAATTCTAGGACAACATTATGTAAGTAGAACAATAAGTCATACTTCCATATTTATTATTCCTTCAAATACCTTATATAGTTGTTTCTCTCAAGCTAAGATAACACCATTCAAAGTCACCTACTTGAGCCCATACTAATTCCTTCAAAAACTATTGGAATTTGAAAACCCAAACATTTTGAATATTTCCTTCAAAGCTTAGAACTAGGAATATTGTTTGAGTGATTTTTCCAAGTGAATGTATAAAATAATATTTGTTTTATATTACGGCTACACTACTACAAAGAAATAGGTGACTAGATTAGCCCATGAAAAAAAAGCAAGCTTACATAATGAAGGAAATATGAACAACCATGTACATACCAATAAGAAAAAACAAGAAAAATAAATAAATCAATGGGAATTTTTACCTTGCATGCCAGCATCGGTACATAAAAAAATTTGTGGCATTTTTCAACACCATTGTAATCCCAAGGTCACAAGTTAAAAGTGATGTAAAAACCATGTGAGACCCTGCATTAGTAAGCAACCTAGACTTGTGTCTTTGCCATTGAGTATGTACTTTTTTGTCTTAGACAAATCATGGATGGTCCCTTAAAGTTCCACTTTGGGTTACCCTTGTATTATATATGATTGGAGAGCCTTAGGCGAACTCTCTTATGTGGCTCATGGTTTTATGGGAGCCCACGTGTTTTTTAGGGGTGATCATTGGTGTATGGTCAATTCATCCTACGTTAAGATGCACCTATATCATTCCACATGGTTATGGTATATAGAGTATGTAGGCAACCTTGGATTTGTTACAATATTTCTCATGATAAGTCTTAGAGCATGGCAGCCTCAAGGACAACATTTCATGTTTCCCAAGGTAGTTCACATTTCCTAATGCAACATGGTCTCAATGGTCAAAAAGTCAATTTAGAATTAGATTGTGTAGTTTGATTAGAGGATTCCATGTCAGATGGAATTTTTTTAATAAGATCATGTAGTGCCTAGTTACAACTTGGTCAAATTTCATCTATTAGTAGTGTGCATTGTCATTTATGTCAAGTTCTATAGTGTCATTAATGTCAAGATCAACGACTGTTGAACCAAGATCAAGTAATAGAAGGATGAAGTAGGCCAATGGAATCAAACTTTGGTGTGTGAACAAAATTTGGTGTTTCCCATGAGTGGTTTTGTATAAATCTCAGGAGAGGTGAGATACTGGTGTATAAATCGAGGCATAATTTGGTATATGAAATAATAGTAGAAACATTTATACTAAAATCAATTACTTTTTTGAAACAATCGATGTCCTCTAATATTGGTTAGTAATTAATGGTTAATTTTTTTATTAAACCTCGATTAGTCACACTAGAACCTACTTAGTGTGATTTATCATATTGATCACAAGATCAATGACCCATATTAATATTGACGTCACAACATCCATAGAGTTTATAGTGCACTTGTGCATGCAATGGATCCAATGGTTGAAAATGGTTTTATACAATGGCCCATATATACATATATATGTATACATACATACATACATACATACATATATACATACACACACACACACACACACACACACACACATAGATATATACATATACAAACACATGAAAAATGGTTAAAGTAGGGGTTACACTCGGTCTAGTATCTAGTATGACATGGAAACGTCATGACATGGAATCACGTGGACAACAGGTGGAAAGTCTAATGACATGGAAGTTGTGGTGAGTGACATATGAAACTTGCTTTTAGTCAATTTTGATGGATAACAAATTATTAGTGTGTGATATGTGGTTGTTACATATTGAAATTCAACCACAAAGCAAACTCTGATTAGTCCTATAAAATGACACAATAGGTAACTTGGTAGGTGTCATAACATTGAAGAGTCCCATACTAGGGAACTAAACACAATACATTGGACTATAGCTTTTATCTAAAAGTGAAGGCTTGTATCCAGTATGGTGTGGATGGTAGGATGTGGCAGAGATAACATGGAAGTAGGACCATGTGGCACACCCTAATTCGTCCATAGTGTATTTATTTGGCATACCCAAATATCTCAGGACTTGTGCCAAGACCATCTTTAGCGTGATTTTCTCATGTATTTTATTTTTGGAGAATAAGAAAAAAAGCAAGGTTATGGGCCAAAGCACATATATCCAAGGGTTATCACCTATGGGCAATGTAGTGGGGTACAAGAGTACTAGAGTATCAAAATGATCAACATGAAGATATATCTAATATGGTGATTTCAAGTGTAATAGGAAAAGAGTTGATAGTTGTAGTAAGGGTAAAATTTCATCACTTGGAATTCTAGATACTGGTTCCATTAACCATACCAGTACTAGGACATTTGTTATTGGACTATAAATTTTCTTTTATTTCTACTACAGGTAGTCGAGGTTCTTTAGTGCCAAAGTTCCACAACAAGGGACATTGTCTCACCTCTTGGTCGTGAGGGATAAAAGATGCAAATAGAAGGGCTATATCTAATTGGGTCTCCTCATATTAGGTGATCCAAGGAAATGGATGGGCATTTAGTATAGTAGTCATCATTCCATTTTTCATGGTTCTAGAAGAGGACATAGTGAAAACACTTGGTCGTGTAATGTTCAATGGTTAGGCCTTGGAGCTAAAAGGTGATTGAAAAATAAAAAGGACTACTAAAAATATTTTTAACTAAGAAAGAATGGAAATGAAGTACTATAAGTGCACAAGGGTCCCTAGATATCTTGTGAGTGTTCCCTCCTGAATGTACTTGGATACCATTAAGAAATCAATGATCAATGGATGGGAAACATAACTACTTCATTAAAATATTGAAATGAAACACATAAATAGTTGAGTATTTAAGCATAGATGTCTAAATTGTAGAGGTGGAAATTATAAGAATACTATCAAGCTGTCGGGTGTGGAGCCTGATTATCATTTATATTCAGAGGTATCGTTGCATTGGACCCTAGTTCGTAATGGGGTGGCAACATTGCCTATAAAATATACGCTGCAAGGGGGGTCTAGTGGGGGAAGCTGCGACCTTTTGGGAGCCCTCCCTAGCGGGGGGATCGGGGGCTGCACCCCTCAAGCAAAAAAAAGATGTAAAATTGCCTTGTAAAATGTTGTAATTTCATAATCAATCTGGGTCGTTCATTAGGCGAGATCTGATGTTAGATGTTATGTTTAATTTAGGGTTTTTTTTCCCTAGAAGGCACCCCCTCTCTATATATGAGGGAATTGTTGTGTCTATGTAGATTTGTATTTTGAGTGAGGAAGAGAGAGGAAATTAAGAGAAAAAGAGGGAATTACAGTGGATCTGTTGTAGGTTGTATCTCTTCAATTTGGTGGATAATATAAAAGGAAGGACTGGTTGTTTCTTCGTGGATGTAGCCCAAACTGGGTGAACCACGTATATCTGTGTCTCTCTTGTTTTATGCGTTTTCTGTGTTTATATTTCTGCAATATTTTATGTGTTCCATTGCTCTGTAATATATAATTTTCTAACACAAGCCTCTATTTTTTCTTATAAAAAGTGCAAGGGACAATTTTTTTGATAAGAGATATGGTTTACTTAAGAATTCATGATATTTGATTATGATTTCTAGTGTGTCTCCTAGTCACACATAAAGGTACTACAAGTAGGTTGAACTACTTTAAATGGAGCACAAGTAGCCTTGGGTAATTTTTTTCTATAGGGGGGAACAATTGTCCATAAAATATCTCCTACTTTTTTATAAAACCATATTTATAAGATCTATTGAATAATCATTTTATCTACACAAAATGGTAAAAATTATTCCAAAGGAATTCTATCTTTTTTAACACTCCTAATTTACACATAATAATCATGTAGCTATCATATTATTTGTCAAAACAAGGTCAAAACATACAAAATTGATCAAATATGCCATTACGGATGAGTCTACAAGGCGTATGTTATCTTGACCCATCAACTACCACATTGATGGTTGTAATAGGGTTCATGCATAGGTGGGGGGGGGATGCATACTAGAAGGTGGTGTTTCATCGCCAAGGTAATGTCCCCTATCATTCGAGGGGAAGGGAGCACACCATATTAATATGAGTGTATGTTGTTCCAACATTATTTTGATATGAGGGAGATCACCATAGTGGTTCTTGAAGTGACTATTTCCATATTAAGAGTGAGGCATTCCGTATGGGATAAAGTGAGCCATGGAACCTACGAGGCCATTGGCGATATTTGAAGTCTTATTATTTGTTTAATTAAAGATTTAAGGATAAGGAGTATCTATGATTATTGTCTAAGCGTATCATAGTTTTACATAGATCAACTCGAAATGTTGCAAATTAATGATGGATTCCTCCTCTATGTGTGGCACAATAGTGGTCACAACTTTTTCTATAAGAATTAAAGGGGGATTGAGGAAAAAGTCAAGAATACTTTTACCTTTGATGTTGATATTTCATATGCTATAATGTCACTTCCATTAGTGTATGTGAACAATGATATATGTAGTGATATTTTTTGAAACTTACATAAAATTTCCAATTTGGTATCATGACAATATAATGGTTGAAAGAAGGTGAGAAAGTAATTAACTAATTATGCAAAGGAGGTGTGAGCCCATTCTTTCTCACTTATGTTCTGTTTGGAAAATGACCTAGTTAAGGTTTCTTAAAAGATTCTTCACTAAATGGAATCAACCATGAATTTGTTAAAGGAACACCATGATTGGAAGGTTATAACATGGTTAGCTAGGTCTTCATTTCGATTCCATTCAAACTCAGGAATGTACAAAGTGATTTTGGTTGGCATGGGTGGCCATCTAGAGTGATGAGAAATGGGGTTTTTATTCAACTTTGATAAATATAAAAAATTTGATGAGGTCACAGAAGGAAAATTGGGTGTTGGTGTTTGACTAGCCATTGTGTGTGTCTAATTAGTATCTTGATGTGATGAAGGAGTAGTACAAGGTGGGGTGATGCCTAACAATCTTACTTCATAAATATATGATGTGAGTAATGTGGAATTAAATGGTGAAAAAATGGGGTGTCTTAAGATAAAACTATGATGATACCAAGGATGCCTCTCAACACTGGTTAGATAATGAGTAAGAATCTAGAATGAAAGGGTGCTAAAGGGACCTTATTTTTTCTCAAATTTCCATGCAATATGTGGGTTTTGAGTGAAATGGGATAATATAGTAACTTATCCTAATTAAATAAAAGAATCCAAAAGAAAACTAATGAAGTGCAATCGATGACACAATATGGATGTTCAAAATTTATAAAAATAAAGTGTTTTGATAGAATGGAATATTTCCACACAATGGTGTGAATAAAATAAACAAATAAAATAATTATTTACTAAAATATCAAATGTCCTTCCTCTCAAATATAATTAATACTTCCAAGAGCTTTCAACAATTGGTCATGAATCCACCATAAGAAATCTAGTTGAGGTGTGAATGAATTAGATACCATGTGGGGTATTAGAGGCATGTTCTAAAGATACTTGAAATATTTCCTAGTAGCCACACAATTTCTTACTCTAGTGCAATCAGATCCCGTGGTCACCAACAAGGAGGGATCCTTATGAATGTAGGTAGGATGTGCTCTAAAAACATTATTTTAGAGGACCTTCATATTTTTTTTCTCACAAATGTCTTAAGAGGACAAGGAGACATTGCTACATATATGAATAAATTTCGATAAAATAGTATGATGTTAAGGCTAAAATCAGTTGTACCATAAAAAATACAAGAATAATGTCAATTTTTTCTTTTTTGTCTAATCCACCAATGTTCGTTGATAGTACAATGAACTATCTCAAAGTAATCATTCCTGTGATGGTTTTCCATGTTCATCACAATATCGATGAAAAGGAAAATATGACAAGGAAATTTTTATCCATTGAGCTATTCAAATGGCCAGACACTTTTTGACTAGTCAACCTTGACTTGGTTAATGAACGTTGCAATTTCGACAGTAAATAAATTTATAAATCAACATTTCTAAAAGGTTATATGGTCTTCATGTCAAGAATATATATATATATCAATTGCATTACAAAAATATAATAGATATAGAACACCAATCAATTTTATAACATAATCATTGCATAATATTTTTGTGGGGAAGAATGTCAAAAAACATTAGTAGGGTGAAAAATCAAGGGGATGATGGGATATTTGAGTTCCATTGCACTAAATGTGGGAGTTTACGCCTCGAAATAATTTTCAAATAAACAACCAAAAGACATTGTAAGAGACACAAACACATTGAAGGGGACCAAAGGAATATCATCCCTTACAAAGGTATATATTCGTTATATATTGTCTTTTTATTAATATTATTTGCAAAATTTTATAATGTTACAATGTTTGCTATGTAGACTAATTTTACATTATTTTTTGTAATTATAATGTTAAGATGGCTCCCTGGCTATTTGAATATTGAAGACCACGTTAATTATCCTATGGAAGAAGATGATAATAATAACATAGTTCAAGATGATGGGACAAATGAATTGAGAGATGACTTGTTTGCTTGACTCATCAATGATCAAGATGAGGATAATGATGTTATTGTTTATGGACCTTTGCTAGAAAAGGAAATGACACCAATTTATGAAGGCTCAAGAGTAAATATTATCTCCACTACATTATTTTTGGTGAAAGGTTTTAAATGGTTTTCAAACACTTGCATGACATAGATCCTAAAGCATGTAATATGTTTCATCACATATTTTACAGAAAGGTTGATTTTTTTCCTTTTTTTAATGTTAATTAATGTGTAAAATAAGAATGCAATATTTACAATTAATATTCTTTAAAGTAACTAGTGACTTTTTTATGTTATCTATTGTTAGATTGATTTTTGTTACCATTTTCAAATATTATACCTCGTACATACGGAGATTTATATGCCATTATGAAAGAAATTGAAATGGAGTGACAAGCTTTAAATGCATTTCCTAATGATCATATTATATATTATAGAAAACATGGATCAGAAACAAAATGACATAAATGTTAAAGCAGTAGATATCGAACTGATTAAATAACAAAAATGCTGCCCCAAAAGGTTCTTTGTCATATTCCCATAATTCCATGTTTGAACTGATTTTTCAAGTGCAAACGCATAACACAATTTATGGATCACCATGCGTTGAAAAGAAGTGGACATGGTATTCTTCAAGTGCCTACGGATGGTTATGCAATAAGGGAAATTGAGGAAATGTGACCACATTTTAAAGATGAACATTGTAATGTTAAGCTTTCATTGGTAACTTATGATGTTTATCCATTTGGAGAACTCGAGTCTATTTATTCAATGTGGCAATTTTTTTTTACCAAGAATAATCTTCTTCCTTGGATTTCAATAAATAAGGAGCACATAATGTTGAAAATTATTATTCAAGATATTTGTTCACATTAATTTATTGAATGTAGCATTTTCATCTTTCTTGTTTGTTGCATAATATATTACATTTATTTTTTTACTTATATATACATATCATAGTTGTAATTATGTGTAATTTCAAACAATTAGTAAGTACCAAGTTAATGATATGAATGTCTATGTCAAGCCTCTTATAAACAACTTACTAAAGTTAAGGGTCAACATCACTATATATGAGATCTGTAAACCAATAAGGCAGATGCAATTTGAATTCCATAGAATACTTGTATGGATAGTTCATGATGTCTATTGAGGGATCTGTTAGGCCTATGTCTGTCATCATATATAGTGTAGTAACTAAATATGAGTAACACAGTGAATGTATATAGTAAAGTAAATGAAGAGTTGGTTGAGAGTTTGTGTAACCACTCCAACCATATAATTTGTGTATAAATATGCATAAAGTTTAATATCAATTTTGTTGGAATTCTATCCGAATCTCTATTTCTCTTTCTTCATTCTCATGTATGTTCTTTCTATTGTCCACGATGTAGTCCATTTTGGTTGTATGAAGGCTATACTTCCACCATATTGGCTTCATTTCCATTGGTACTCAGTCTGTGATCTAACAATATTAAAAATGGTGAGAACCTGTAGGAATAAAAAAGCAACGAGAATTAATCTGTAAGAAGATAAAAAGTATATAAATTGAAGATATATATGAGAAAGATGTTGTTAGGGAAAAGTTATTGCTGGGAAAATAGTTCATGAACATCAAGGCTCATGAGGGGGCTTCAACCTGTAAGTTCTAAAGAATAATTATTAATTAATTTCATTTTGAATGCAATGACTATGATTATTTTATGTTGAAAATAAAATAAAAGTGAAATTGTTTGTGGGGATGATTTGAAGTTTAAGGAGATACATGGGAACTTAAAAAAAATTGTTGTTAAATCCACAACTACCTTTTTTATGCATGCCATCTTGGGAGTTCATGAAGACTTTTTCATTAGAAGTTTGTTCGGTCTATTGGATTCTATACATACATGCTAGGAAAAAATCCAATAATGATGAGAAAAAAACTCCAATAAAGTCCTCGTTGAAGCTGTAGAAAATCTGATGTAGGTTAACCCAATAATGCAATATAAATCAAAGCAGAATACTATAACCTACTTATACAATCAATTTGCAGAAGCTTAAAGATCGAGCTGAACAATATAACTAGAAGAAGAAGAATCAATGCACAATACACATGAAAATACTTTGGGGAAAGCCTTACCTAAAAACCCCACACTATTGTATTATCATACATGGTGGAAATACATAGGAATTATACAAAGCCTTAACTCTCATAGCTAACCAGCTCTCAGTATAATCTTCATAGATTCTCACAGGCAATATTGGCTTCTCTCCAGCCTTCCTCTCTGCCCTACAAGCTCATATTTCCTTGTGTTGTTCCTTGTGGATGATTCACCTATTACCAAGTGGAAAACCCTACTTCAAAACTGCAATCCTCAAGGATTTATCCTTGACTTCATGCATGAGTTTTCTCCATGAGAAAACACATGCAACTGATAGTTCACTGTCCTTGAACATTAATCTCAACTGGGTATTTCTCAGAATAGACATGCATGAGTTTCTAATGAGGGAATAACTAGAGTAGCACTAGTTGAGTGCATTAATGCATCAACTGACTATTAACTCACTATTAGTTCCTAAAATAGTTTGGAACTAATTTAACTGCACTTAACTTAGTAAACTAAGTTAACTAATTACAACTCAAATATAACTCAATCTTATCTCCTTAATTTAAGGGATAACTCTTGCATGACTTCAGAAAGACTTCTAACTTGAATTTTTCCAACTAATTAATTTAAAATAAATAAATTGATTATTTCCAAGTAGCTGTTAAGACTAAATTCAATTTTATTTCACAATTTAATTTAAGGACAAATTAAATTGGAATATTCTTGTTTCCATATTTCAACACTCCCTCTCAACAAGAAAGGGATTATCTGCCACCCTGATCCTGTCTCTATGGAACTCAAATTTACACTTTGACAATGCCTTGTCAAAATGTCAACATCTTTCTCCTCTATTGAAATATATTGTAGCAACATGATCCTCTCGACCTATGAAAAGCCACGGGTAAAAAATCTTACCATATGCTTCTCCACACTACCATCATTAGCTTGCTTTACCTTGTAAAGCCAATGGGAACTCACAACTAACTTGTTCTCCGGTCTCAGAACCACGTCCCAAACACTGTTACGAACTATGGAGTCATACTCCTCCACCATAGCATCAACCCAAATCGGCTACTACACTGCTTCCTCAAAGGAAGATGACTTGGTCTCAACACATTCCTCAGCAAGGGCCATGTATCCAGTGTACCTCTCAGGTGACCTCCTCTGTTTGTGCTAAGAATATGGTGCTCCCACATTCTCTCTCGCATCCTCCAACAATTTGTCAACTTCTCTTGTGTGCTTCCGTCCATCTTTGGAAGACTCTACTTGAGTGGACGTCTCCACTCCTGGAACCTCTGCATGTGGTTGCTCTGTGTCACTCTGAGGCTCCTCCTCCTTAGGAACCAACATTTCATCCATAGCCTATAGTTGGAGCTCCCTCTCAAGGGAAATTCACATGGACTTCTGCTCATCAAACTTGAGATCTCTGCGAACCACTGACCTCCGACTGGTAGGCAAGTACACCCGATAGTTGTGAGGTGTATCAGTGTACCCCAAAAATATCCTCAACTCCGTTGTCAGCTCAAGCTTCTTCCGTGCATCCTTTGTCACATGGAAATATGCCGATTAGCCAAAGATCCTAAAGTGACCACATCTGGTCTCTTACCGAAGAAAGCTTCCTTTGGTGTCTTCATCCAAAGTATGCGATGCGGTCTTCTATTATGCAAAGAGACCGTTTTGTTGCATGCCTCATCCCACAAGTGAAGTGCTAGGCCTTGGTCATGCAACATTACTCATGCTGCCCCTACAATAGTTCTGTTCTTCCTCTCAACCACCCCATTCTTCTGTGGGTTATGAGGTGCCGTCAACTCTCCTTTAATTCCTTCTGCTCCACAGAAGTCATTAAACTCTTGAGAGACATCTTCTCCACCATT
Organism: Pinus tabuliformis; assembly: GCA_031772625.1. Classification (NCBI taxonomy): domain Eukaryota; kingdom Viridiplantae; phylum Streptophyta; class Pinopsida; order Pinales; family Pinaceae; genus Pinus; species Pinus tabuliformis. The sequence continues at coordinate 444,091,144 of CM062816.1, read as the reverse complement.
GTCACTTCTCAAGGCCTTGATCTTCTTCCCTAGCTCTTTCTCGACCAAAGCTTTGAACTCACAAAACTTTGTGAAATTTTGGTCCTTCTTTTGCATTAAATAAATCCAACATTTATGAGAATAGTAATCAATGAAAATCACATAATACCTTTGCTTCATGGTGGATACCATTGAGAATGGTCCACACACATTAGTATGAACTCGCTCTAGGATAGCCTTTGCTCGACTGTCTCGATCATGAAAGGATGACTTGGTGTACTTTCTAAAGGTACAACCTTTGCATGTGTCAACTTGCTCAAGTTTACCTTTGGGAAGTCCTGTAGATATATGCTGCATTATCTTCAAAGCCCCATGATGCAAATGACCCAAACACCTATGCCACAACTCGCCAATGTCTTGGCTTTTCACCAATTCTTCTTTCGTACTCAATGTTGCACAATCATCTACCTCTAGTTTATAGAGATTCTTCACCCGAATTCCTATCCTCTTGGTCTCACCCGTGGCTATGTGTCTTAGGAATTCCTTTCCTTTACTGAAGACAACATCGTATCCTTTGTCCTCCAACATCGCGACCGATACCAAGTTCTTCTTCAGTCCAGGCACATACTTCACATCTATCAACGTGATAGGAGCTCCATGCTCCCGCTGAAAAGCAACCGTACCCACTCCTAAAACACTATACCTTCCATCGTCACCCATCTCTATGCGCATCTTGAGATATTTCTCCTCCAAGGCACTGAATAAATTTTTATCACCGGTCGTGGAATGAGGCTCCACTGTCAAGATACCAGACATAACCCATCATCGATGACACCATGCATGTGATGAGGGTAAAGTCCATTTCAAACTGAGAGGCTAATGCTTCACCTTCTGATCCTTTCGAGGATCTGTTCTTCGACTTCTTTAATGGGAAATTAGTCGCATAATGTCCCATCTCATGACAATTAAAGAATCTCACTTTAGACATGTCACCCTTCTTCCCTCCATGAGGATAATTCTATTTGGAATGGGAGTCCTTCCCTTCCATTTCCTTGCCTTACATGCTAAGGCCATATTTTCTTCATCATCATCCTTGGATGAAGAACCATCTTTTGTGCTTCTCCTGCTCTCCTCCTGCATAAGATCCGACCACAGTTGCTCCCAATCCGATAGTTTCTCCCTTCCATTCACAGAGTCTTGGTAGCTATTCCAACTCTTTGGAAGGCCAAGGAGAGAAAGTCTCACCATATTATCAATGGCAGTAGTTATTCCCACACTGCCAAGCTCATATCTGCAGGTGGTTAGCTTGTTCAGATACGTGAAAATAGTATGGCCCTTCTCCATCTTGATTCTTCGAAGCTTATCCTTGAACGCCAATTTCCTCTGGTCACTACTATTCTATTAGAGGTCCTTCAATGTCTTCCACATTGAAAATGTAGTATCCTTCCCATGGAGACTCAAGACAATATGGTATCGAACTTCCTCAAGGATGATCCGTCTTGCCTTCGCCACACACTTCTTCCACTCAGCCAACTATTGTGCATTAGTTGAAGCTAGCTTTGGGATTTCTTGATCAATGAATTCCTTCAAGCTATTATCTTCTAATACAACCTCCATTCTATCTTTCGATGCTATGTAATTCGAGCTACCTTCCAAGGCATACTCGAGTCTCAAGCCATAGAATTCCATTGGCCAACCTTGAAGTATGATATGAATTCGATTTGCACCTACAACCTCAAACTTCAAACTTCGAAATCTCTTCTCATTATATTTTTCATAGCTCTGATACCATGTAGAAAATTTCTACAAATAGAGCTCTGATACCATTTAGAAAATCTATGTAGGTTAACCCGATAATGCAATATAAATCAAAGTAGAATAATATAACCTACTTCTACTATCAATTTGCGGAAGCTTAAAGATCGAGCTAAAAGATATATCCATAAGAGGAAGAATCAATGAACAATACACATGAAAATACTTTGGGGAAAGCCTCAGCTAAAAACCCCACACTATTGTATTATCATACATGGTGGAAATACATAGGAATTATACAAAGCCTTAGCTCTCACAACTAGCCAGCTCTCACTACAATCCTCACAGATGCTCACAGGCAATCTTGGATTCTCTCTAGCCTTCCTCTCCACCCTCCAAGCTCCTATTTCCTTATGCTATTCCTTGTGGATGATTCACCTATTACCAAGTGGAAAACCCTACTACAAAACTACGCAATCCTCAAGAATTTATCCTTCACTGCATGCATGAGTTTTCTCCATGAGAAAACACATGCAACTGATAGTACACTGTCCTTGAACATTAATCTCAACTGGGTCTTTCTCAGAATAGACACGCATGAGTTTCTGATGAGGGAATCTTCAGTTAACTGGAGTAGCACTAGTTTAGTGTATTAATGCATCAACTGACTGTTAACTCACTATTAGTTCCTCAAATAGTTTGGAACTAATTTAACTAGACTTAACTCAGTAAACTGAGTTAACTAATTACAACTCAAATATAACTCAATCTTATCTCCTTAATTTAAGGGATAACTCTTGCATGACTTCAGAAAGACTTCTAACTTGAATTTCTCCAACTAATTAATTTAAAATAAATAAATTGATTATTTCCAAAAAGTTGTTAAGACTAAATTTGATTTTAATTCACAATTTAATTCAAGGACAAATTAAATTGGAATATTCTTGTTGTCGTATTTCAACAAAAGCAAGAAAATCAAAGCATGGTCATGTTTACTACGTGTTACGTAATCAGTGTCCACTTGGAAGATAATTTAAATTTTTCATTATTATAACTTTCTACCTTTGACTTATTGGTTTACTTCAACCACTTAAGGGCTCCCACGATGAGCCAACTAAGGTGTTGAATGGGGAGGTTGACTAGTCGACTTCGTCAAATATTAATTGATCTAACTATAATTTTGAATGGGACTTTGACTCAACACATATTTTTGTACTTAGGCAGACAATTCGACTAGAAAAACCTATATGTGGGCAATATTAAACTTTATTATATGCTCCAACTATTACACAAAGTCTCCATGCATATGTCTAATTATGCCTGGAGTCAGGACTTTGACATGACTTGTGTTGATTTTGACATCAAATAGTTGAGTGTTTCTTGTGAACAAGTTGAATCGACCAAGGAGGAGGCACTTGAGCAAAGGTGAAAGCATGATCTGACAATGAATGAATCTTAAACATCATTACAAAGGGCTACTTCACCTCATGAGCATGCTAGAATGCAAGCATAGCTAAGAGAGGATGCCATAAAAGTAGAGTTTTCATCGGTCATAACACAAAAGGAGAATGCAGTCAGGGATTCCCTTGCAAGGCTTGAACATGTTGAGCACGATCTAGGTGCATGCTTACCCTCTCCCTTCCTACCTTTTCTCCAAATACTAATACCAAATATTTTTTTGTTTCTATACCACTGGATAAATGCACACTAATGGTTATTCCAAGAGCTAAATTCTCCTCGTGGGTTAATATAAATGATTGTGATACCAATGGTTGTTGAGACTAATTATTTCCACCACGAATACCAAATCAAATGAGGCCATGCATGTACGGTCTACAAACTTTTGATTTCATCATTCTTTTAGAGAAACATACTCCCCATAAACATGTGGTACTCTTATTGATAAAGATTATTTTATTCTATAACAACCCCTAAGAAATTTCTTCCCTATATCTATGACCTCTGATAATATTTGTATATGCTAGGCTCCCCATAAAAATATGCTTATATGGCATACCTTTATAAGAAAATGAGACAAATTATGAAACCTTGGATGTTATTGCATCTCACAAGGCCCCCTTGAACTAATGTTTTCTTTAATGAGAAACACTCCTTCTAATTCTCGTTGTTCCACATCTGATTTTCTTGTTTCCCCTTTGATTTCATCTAGGTTCAAATCATGATTCTTTTCATGTGTGATTCTTGTTTTCAACCATTAATTTTAGCATGTTTCCCTAAACACTTAATTTATTCTTGTATTTTTTCTATTTAATATTCCTTTGGACCTACTTTACTCCACCTTAAGTATTTTGATGTAGTGTTGGGATGTGTTGGCTCAGTTCTCTCTCCTTTTTCCTCTGTAATTCACATTATGCAATATGAATTTTCAACTCATCAATAGGCTATTATAACTATTATGACTTGCTAACTATTTCAATATTTTTCCTTATCCATATTTTTTGAACTATGTGAACACTGATTTTCTGATGCAATTCTTATCATTTTAATTTATGTCATTACCTTTCAAAAGGTGTTAGAAACTATGCTTATTTCATTAATCACTTCACTTTTTCATATTTCACTAGTTGGTTCATGGTTATCATTATTTCGTTTCCATTTCGTTGATGGATCCTTCTATTCTTGCTTCATCTGAGGTTGTTCCTGTTTCTAATCTCTTCCTACCAAGTCTATCTCCAACTATCTTGCATGCAACATTACATTATGTAATCTGATTTTTTCTGTGCTTTGCTCATGGATCATATAGCTACTATGATTTCTCTAGCAAAAATTTCTTTTTGTTTCCTAGCCTTTTCAACTACATATAAACTATTCTTTCATCTTTCCCAACAACACATTGCATGTTATCACAACCACTTTAACTCCTCAACAAATCTTGTTGTAACATTTAATATTACCGCTATATGCATACATGGTCACATTTGTTGTCCTTATTTGGAGATATATAAAATATCTAAATTCATGGTTTCTTGTCTCACTAATGTGGGCACTCTTCTATTTTCTACAATGCACATTTTCAATAATGATTGGTGTGATAGACTGTAGTTATGTTTTACTACATTTATTGAAATTGAGAAGGAGATATTACTCTCAATCTCTAATGGCTATCTTGATTTCATTTTAGTACATATACATTGTTTAGAGTCCTAATTGATATTGCCACTAGTTTTCTAGAGTCTTCCCTCATTATTTCATAACCTTTAGAAGAAAATGTGGCCTTATGTCTATTATCAACCATTTAACCTAAACATAGAATATTGTTCTTTAGACCCTCAACAAATCGGGAATTTTTAGCTTTTCTTTTTTCATTATCAAGGCTAAATAATCATTTTCCCATCATTTTGGCTAATGTATTGTCTCCAAGAATGACATTGCCACCTATGAATTCCTTTAGAGAGAGAAAACTTCTTTTATCCCCTACCATGTGATTCTAACATCCACTATATGTATACCATTAGTCTTCTTTATCTGGGACACATTGCATTTCTCCTTCACCTCTTCTTTCCTTTCCCATAATCTTTTACTCTAATTTTCTTTATGAGAAAACTCATAGCTTTGCTGTTTTTTTACTCCAATTAGGATGCTACTTTCATAGCTAATGTGAACATGCTTTTTTCTGGTCCTTAGCTTGATTTGTGCCTCTATTTGAATTTTCATTGAATCCTTTGTGCATGTTGGCATAATTCCTATCTCCTATCATGTGCAACATACACTCACTCTCAATATGCCATTGGTTTCCTTGATTTCAAGCTTAGAGTGAAAATCTAAACTATTCTACTTCTTTAGGCATCTTTTCCATATGTGTCTAAGTTCTTTCTATTGAGTGTGTTGGCATATTGTAGAATATGTGTTGTCATTAATGTCAAGTGTTGTCAATTTCAAAGGGAGCTTGTTCAACTTGTTGTCATTAATGTCATTGCTGCAGTGTTGGATGTGTGTTGTCATGACTTGTTGATTGCAAGTTGTCTAGCTTGATGTCATTGATTAAGTTACACATTTGAGTATTCCATCTTTGAATGAATTTCATCTTTATTTCCCAAGGAAAAATAAGAATGAAGGTGTACATTTGTCTATCCTCCTCATAGATATTTCCAACGGTACATGACGCTTTGTCTAACTCCCTAGGAATGAAGAGAAGCATGACTTTGAAGTGAAGTGATCCGAACATCCATGGATATACAAGGCGAAGCACTTAACATCTACAAAAGATTTAGATTTAATTAAGAAAATAGGAGTTAGTTGAAGATCTACCTAGTTAAGGTTTTATGCATGCAAAGGTATCTAGGTACCCCGACCTTTGGGTATAGTAACAACAAATAAGGCTTCCAATGAAGGGAAGAGATACTAGATGTGAGGACATCCTATCATATATTTCCTCTAGGAGTGCACTGCTAAGTGAAGAGCTAGATGTCATATTGCATTATAGATTTTGATTTTAACAAGGTTTGACTAGATATGCTACAAGAAAAAAAAATACATGGCCCTAGATACAAGTCATGAGGAGACAAGGGCTTGGAACTTAGTGCTATAAGAAAATTTAAATATGACATCCAAGACTATGAGGTCCATTCTTATAGAGTATGAGCATTTTCTGAATACCTAGACTCCAACTATATTCAAAAATTAATTTCGGGCATGGTTCTAGCCCCAAGTTACATGAAGTGAGGGGCTCAAAACATGGTGACAAAGAAAAAATAAAGAGTGACATTTGGGCATCTGGAATCTTCATAATAAAAAGTAAGGATGTGAAAAAATGCCTACATTGGAGGAAAATTTAGTCTAAAAGTGGCCTCCTCCTAAGGTAAAATAATAAAATAAGAGTTAGGAATTTTGGAGGGAAAAGAAGAAATTTACTTTTTTTTTTTAATTATATTTTTGGCTTATCTCCTTACAGGTTTGTTCAAATTTCAAGTGTAGACAATTGTTGGACACAAAATTAAATTCCACATCCAATGAGTAACCATTATGTATACTTCTGAGAAGACCCACATTAATAAAAAATGAAGATACATTAAAAAATGCATGAACATGTTTTTTTTAATGTGTATTCAATTTTTATTAATGTGGGTCTTCTCAGAAGTATGCATAATGGTTACTCGTTGGATGTGGAATATAATTTCACGTCCAAGGAGTGTCTACACTTGAAATTTGAGTAAATTGTAAGGGGATCAGCCAAAAATACAACTAAAAAGTATTTTTTTCTTGTTCACCCTCCAAAATATTGTAGAATTTCCCTTCAGATTCATAGCTCATGTAATGTACTAAAACACAAGACAAGAATTTATTCTACTATTTAAACAACGAAAACCAAGAATTGATGAAAACAATAATTGACAAGAGGAAGATAATCAAAGACACATAACACAATTGTTTCTCTAGGGAAAGCCACTGCTAAAAACCCCAACTATCTATTTCATTAATAAGAAATCTAAGTGATACTACAAATCTTGTTCACACAAGAGAAATTCCGCACAAGTATGATGAACTCTCTACCTCACAAGCCCACACTGACCAACACTTAGCCAATTTCTGCTACCTGTTGAGCCCCTATTTCCTTGCACAATTTGTTATAGACATTTTTGTGCCTTACAGCTCTAAGCATGAAATGTCCATAAACCAAGGGATCCTAAGTCCCTAAAAGTGTTGTTCCTACCCCTAGAGGAACAAGGTCAACCAATTACAGCTTCTCCCAGAAGTTCTCCACCAGAAACTGCTCGGAATCAGTCAAATCAGGATCATTTCAGCTGCTCCACTAGCTAGCTGCGTTGCATAGCACCCCAGTACACTAGCTAGGTGCGTTGCAACGCACCTAAATGCATTACCAGGGTGCGCTGAGTGGGAAATGACAAATGGCAGTGTCATTCCGCGAGGTGGACAGACAATGGAAGCTTCCATAATCTTCCCCAATGACACTTGCCTCACTGAGTTCGACGAAGGATGAGTAAGAGGCTCTCAGTCTCCAAGTGGAAGCAAGAACTGACAGAGAGAGGCCACTAGTCAAATCATAAGCTGACTCATCCTCTTTGCATACATCTATATATGGATCCCTCATCCCAGAGATCCAGAGGCTGGAATTTTGTGCATTGCAGAGAATTGCTGTTGGTTTTGAGATAGAGATCAATGTATTGGGTGATTTATGCTTTGTTGGAGGTGAAGAGGGGATTCCTTTGCTGGGGGGTTGATGCTGGAACAAGAATCATCGGTTGTAACTCCTCCTGGACCTTCTTGTTATATCAATAAAACTATTTGAGTTTCTCCTACATGCTTGTGTATCAGTGATGTTTTGTTATATTTGCATGTTTAGCTTAAATCTGATCCTAAGCTATTTATGAATATAAATCCATGTCTTTGTGTAGTTTTCCTCTTTTGTGATCTTGCAGGAACTTGGTGAAGCTGGGCAAGTAAGGGAGCAGGTAGCTGGAAGCTGTCAAAGAGGAGAGAGATTGGATCAAAGGACTAGCGCAAGACACAGGTTGGTTCATCCTATTCCTCTTCGTTTATAGTTCATAAAGAAGAATACGAAAGTAGTTTTCCTTGTTTGTTTCTAAGGTACTGTCACACCTTAGTGGGATAGGGGCATTCTGAGTAGACACTTTTCCCGTCAACAAAATGGCGACTCCGCTGGGGATCGTGTCTAGTTCGTTTGTTTGTGTTTCTCTTGTTGTTTGTTTCATAAACACAGAAGTAGCAATCGAACTGCATTTGCCATTATCAAATGCAAAATATACACCTGCTACTTCAATCCATTCACTAGATTTGTTTATGATTTGAACAGCTGGTTCACAAATGATCTGATTACCCTTTGTGATAGCTCTTAGACCTCCTTTAAATCCACCCTCTGATTGTGCATTACTAATTGCTTTTACTCGGCCAAAATCCATAGATTAAACTGCAAACCGTGACCCAGAACCCGGATAGAAGTCTCGTTTCTACCCCAGCGTAGGCACAGTGAAGATATTCTGCATTTCAACGTAGTTCCCGAGAGGGCTACCTGCGCTGCAATCCAGTTTCTCTGTGTAATAGGTGCGTTGAAGAGCCTAGCCATGTGCATCTGAGGTTCTTTGCTTCATTTTTTTAGTTTTTGTCTCTGATTTTACAGCCTGTGATCAGTGTGTGTCTGTTCAAAAACACCTTTTCTTTGCCTTAATTCCACCTCCTTTGTACAAAAAGACTGTAGATGTTCTTTGTGTGTTTGTTACATCATTTACAGTTTTCCATTGAAAAAGTAGAATAGTCATACTGTCGTCCTTGGATTTAGATCTGTCGTAAGTGTCGATTTTGATCTTAGGAGAAAGTTTATTTGTTGTTGACAGTCAATTATGCTTTTACTTTTGCCGTTGGTTTGAATTTGTCACTTTCTAGTGTCGAAACGAGTGTTTATTTCAAAATCATAAAGTGTCGTAATCTTCTCTACCTTTTGATTTCGAAAAGAAGCTTGTTTGTGTTTGCCACTTGAAAGAAAATTCAGATTTGTACATCAACTTTCTTTTTAGGCATCAATATTAAGAAAGTGAAAACAAATACATGCATATGTGCATTTGCATATTGACAGTCTGTTTGGCTTGATTTAGGAAAGTGCATTTACAGTGTGCTCTTTGCTCTTTGTGAAAAGATTGTGTCTTTCTTTTCCCCTTGTAGCTAGGATTTTCATTGCTGAAAAGAGATAAAAGTTTGCTTATCATCTTTAGATTGCATTTTAGGAATTACATCTACATCTCATGGTGAACCCAAAAGGCAAACTTCATAAGAAATATCAACTTAAAATAAATTGAATGAATCTAACAACGCATTGGAACTTAATGCAAAACATTTAGAGGTCTAGGCTAGAGACGTATTCCGGCGTCGTAAAACCTGGTAACTGTGTCCTCACTGATGGTTGGGTGATTCCTCCACTTTGAGACGATAAGTGCCAGTACGGACTTGTGCTCCCACGTACCGTCGAGTATATATTGGGAGACCCCTATAGGCTTAAAACCTTTTATCCATAGGAAGCCGTGTCGGCCGCCCTACTGATCGCAATGCACCGAACACAACATTCAGGAAGATTGACTGTCGTACCGTAAAAAGTATTCTGCAGTTTTGCGATTGGTTTGGTACTCCCTCTACCTAGATCTCCAGAGCAGTCCTTTCGTTCCTTTTCAGACTCCTTAACGGAAAAGGTCCGTCTGAGCACTTGTCACTTCAGGCTCATTAAAAATCGAAGGAGACTAGAGTCATCTTTTGTTTTCTCTCGACTCTTAAAAATTGAAAAAACAAGTTGTGTCAAAGCGTCTAAAATTTATTTTAAACGGAATAATCATCACCTTTCCCTTGTTGATCTTCGAAGTTAGTCTCCCTTCATCGCAAGTTCTTGTAGAATCGCTAGGAAATCTTTTGGATAGACTGATATGTCTGAACAACCATCAACATCCAGGACTGTGTCATCCGACGCAGCAGCGGCAGAGCCTCCTGCTGCTACTCCAACGATGTTCGATGGTATACCATCTGTCCCGGCAAGTTATCAACAACAATCCAGAGTCCAATTAGGGACTGCTTCGACGACATGGTTAGTTCCTATTTCTTCATCCGGATTATCATCTTGTATTTCTTATGTTGAAACTCAACAAATTGATCCAATGTGTCTTCAAAGGCCAATCTACCCTTTAAGTACTGGATTGCCACCATATGGAGGGCAGTATTCCTTTTCATTGTTCCCTCCCAGAGAACAACCATATGGGAGTTTACAACAAAGTTCAGGTCAAACTGGAATTACAGCCAGTGGTTGGGTACCAATACTGCCTCAACAACCAAGGGTTGTATATTCAATGCAACCAGTCCACCCTGTGTCGGATATTCCCACTATACCTGCTATGGTGACTGCATCGCAAGTACAAGCATTACCTGTTGTATGTCAACCCCAAGTTTCTCAGGTTGCAATACAACAGCCTCTTGTCTCAACGACTCAATCACAACCTCAGGTTAGTGCCTCCATATCTGGAGCGACTCAGGCTCAAAAAAGTACTAGGACTCCTCATCTTGGTCAATCATCCAGTATTGGACAACAGCAAATGGTCCAACAACCAGGACTGGTTCAATCTCAACAACCGCCATTCCAGCAATCATATCAAGGACCTGAGCAACAAGTCTTTGTAAGTAATGGGCAACCACATTTCCAAAGCGGTTATCAACAACCATATTATAGTGGTTATGCCCATCAACCTTGTCAAAGTTACCAACATCAAATACATTATGCTGGTATTCAAAGACCCATTGCTCAGGCGATTCCATCTTATCCTGGGTACGCTTCGCCTAACCTGAATCAACAGTTGCCCTTTCTAGCAACTCTAGAATTACCAGATCTAAACCGGCTGACGAATGATCCAATTGCTTATGCCCCTTGGTGGCCAGCGATTCCGCATAAACTTCCGTCAGATATTCCTAAATTTAATGGAAATCCGGGTGAAGATCCGTCGAATCATGTGATGACATTTCATCTGTGGTGTTCATCAAACAACCTAAACGATGATTCGATTAGGCTTCGCCTTTTTCAGAGGACGTTAACTGGTCTGGCAGCAAAATGGTATATCGAATTGCCTAGAGCTTCATTCGACAACTTTAGTACCCTAGCCACAACCTTTTTAACCCATTTTCAATTACCGATAAGGTATGAAACGGGAACGGAACTCCTTACCAACTTCAAACAAACGACGACCACTCACATATCTGATCATATACATGAGTGGCGACGTCATCGTAGAATGGTAAAAACGTATGTTCCTGATCAGCTTTTAGCTGAATGGTTTATCAAGTCATTACTACCTTCCATCATGGAAGATGTGGCAAAAGGGGGAGTCGTCACAGAAGAGCAAGTTATCGCTCGTGCGCAATATTTGGACTTGATTTACACTTAGTCCGGCACGCTCTACGATAAAATACCTAACGCCCGTAGACCGGAATTCTCAGTTCCTCCTCCTCCTAAATCAAACAATGACTCTCATGCCATTGATGGCGTGATTGGCGTGACAAACACGAAATCGACAAAGGCTACATCTAAAAAGGCCTGTAAGATTTCTAGTCAAAATGCAAATGAGGAACTTCTTGCCTCAGAAGTAAATGTCGTGTCGACTGACAAGGGCAAACAACTGAAGCAACCAGGGGGCAAGAAGAAAAAGAAAGGGAGAAAAAGGAAGCAGGATGAGTCATCTCCTGAAAAGCCTTCTACAAACCTTTCTGGGCAAAGGAAACCCCCTGCGGGGTGTCATATATGCGATGAGGATCATCGGACGAGAGATTGTCCACATAAAGCTGAAGTTAAGAAACTCTTTAAGAGTTCAAAAACCTCAGCAGTTTTGACTGATCCGTTTCCAAGCCTGGGAACCAAACTGGTTGCTAATCAAAATGCTTCCCGATCCCAAGTGCTTATGTTGTCTATCTCAAAGCAGCAAAATGATGCTTTGGCAAGGAATAAAGATTACGAGAATCCACAGGTGTCGAATAACAAGGCTAATGAACAACCTAGTAGTTTGACAACAACTTTGACCAAAGTTGTGCCACCCATCATTCCTGAACAAATGATAAAGTCGCCAAAGGGAGTAGTGCACAAATCAACATTTAATTCTCATGCAAAAATAACATAGAATTATAATATAATAGAAGACCTGGCCCAATCACCGTCCACTATATCGACACTTGAGGTACCGCAAAATTGCCTCTCCCAAGAGCAAGCTTTATTATCAGCAATAGGTGGGATTGACCCAATGGATTCCAATCTTGTGGCCTTTGATCATAAAGGATATGACCCTCAGTTACCAGCTCAACTAGCTTTCCTTATTCAAGTGAAAGCCCTCAACAAAACTGTTCATCGAACAATTATTGATGAGGGGGCATCTACATGCATTATGTCGATGAGTTGCTGGAAAACTTTAGGATCTCCAACCTTGTCGCGATCTTCGACGACATTAAAAGCATTCGACGGAAGGACATATACACCATATGGTATCCTAAGTAACTTGAAAGTTGAACTAGGAGGGAAAACATAGAAATTGATGTTGAAGTAATCTACGGAAACCTTGATTACAACATCCTATTGGGAAGACCCTGGATATATGCCATGGCCGCAGTTGTGTCGACCTACTTCAGGAAGATTGCATTTCCCTTCCAAGGAGGGATTACAATCGTCGATCAGCAAAACTTCCTCCCGAATGGTTCTCAAGTTACTGGAAGCATTCCAATGATCCATGGAAGCAATCATTCGCTCCAAAATATCGGAGTAGGTCTCCTAAAAGACCCTGCCTTAATGGGTACTTTTGCCCTACCGCCTCCGAGTAATCTGGCAGAAGTGGCCATAGTGGAATATGAAATCTTCTATATCTAATGGATTTGGATTCCAAGGACGGTTCTTATCTCGTGTCGCCCTCGTTAAAAAATGAAACAAGGAGTCTTGAGGATGGTTCTTTTACTGTGTCAACCTCATTAAAAAATGAAACAAATCCCCTTTCTCAAAGGTAAACCTTCATTCCAACCACCAAGTTAAATGCAATGAAGCTTGGGGGGCATGCACCTCGATTTGCGTTATTATGCTGGGGGCATGCAAACTTATCACGAGCAGTGTTACTGCAGGGTTCAAGCTCGTTAAAAAATAAACCCGCCATGAGCAGTGTTACCGCAGGGTTCAAGCTCGTTAAAAAATAAACCCGCCTCGAGCAGTGTTTACCGCGAGGTTCAAGCTCGTTAAAAAATAAACCCGGACTGAGCAAATGTTTCCACCCGCGTTTAAGCTTGTTAAAAAATGAACTATTCCCCGGTAAATAACCACTGTGAATGTAGTACTTCAGCCATTAAAGCCTTGGTCGTGTTTGCACCGTCACCTCCACTTTTCCATTGGCCGATCATTCACCTCCATTTGATTGTTTACCCATTTTGAGGAACAGCTGCGAAGAGTGATTTCACTAGCCATCCTTGTGACACTACCGTGATTGGAAAATTCCAACCCTTACCTGGAATTAGCTGCTACCCATTTTATCACTCGTTCCTCAAAAGACGAGTCTTCTTTAAGCTCTTTTCAACTGACTCGTAAAATATGAAAAGATTGCCGAGTTTTGACCTTCCAGCTCGTTAAAGCGACCGGAAGTGCTATCCCTCCTCTAGATTTTAATATTTTTGGACCTAAGGGATTATTGCACAAAAAGATCGAGCACTTTTTTAGTTCGGCTCGTTAAAACTATCGAAAATTCATCCCTTCTGTATTGTTTTATACTTTTTCGGACTTAAGGGATTAGATGACGAAAAAGGAATTTTGGAGTTACCTTTACGTACCTTTTCAGACTCTCTAAAAATGAAAAGGACCGAGTTATCTTTGTCGTTAAACTCGTTAAAAAGATTAATAGCGACAAACTTGTCTTTAGACGAGAACGAGTTTCACTATCGCTAGGATCGTTAAAACATAGCGATGGGTTTGCCCGAAGGGAAAATTATAGAACAAGCATATGTTATCCTCCTCAAGCTTGATGAAAATAAAGAGGTACTGGTCAGCAATGACTGGGGAAAAATTGGGAAGAAACTCAAAGAATCTTTATTGGTAGCAAGTCGCTCTTGAACATGACACTTCCACTCTGTGCCTGAGTCGGGTTGGGTTGTTTCATTCACCGGTCACATCACCATGGTCACGCCATACCATCCACATTTGGGGTAAATGCTACCAATCCATCACATAAGTGTCGCCGACATGTTCAAGAGAAGTCATCCAGAGAAGTCACCCGTGTCCCATCCACTACCATACATTATACTTCATTCCTTCATGACCGCCATCCTGAACCATATATCATCAGATCATTTTCACCTCCATCAAAATCATTTGCTCCGTTCCATGTCATTGATGTGGGATTCATCAAGGCCCTCCTTTGATGGATCGCTTCTTGTCGACATCAACTCATTATCCAAGAAGTTGATCTAGGAACACCCCATTCAGTACTTTGAAGCTTGCATGCCTCAATGGCAAGTTTCTCACTTCCGGCGACAGGTATACATCAATGACCTTCGACCGAAAGATTTTGCGTGGTGTTCGACGCCAAATCCTTTATTCACACCACGTGAATTATATTGCAGTACCTTGAGGGTCATCATCATTATCGGTGATTCCTCTCGCGCTTGTTAACAGTTTACATCATCGACTGGTAATCAAGCGATGTCTTTCCATGTTCGACTTCAAAACATTTCTCACATGGATCGGCTTGTACTTCGAGTGAAGATCGGACGAGATTGAAGACCCCGGATCTAGTTTCATCCATCCGGGCTGCGATATATATTCAGGAAAAATAAAAACATTGACATGTACAACATTGCAGCACAGATAATCATCCTACCAAAAGGATGATGACTTCATCAGAATCATCAGTCTACCATCAGACGATTGTCTGTCCTCTGTACAAAAAAATGAATTTATAAAGCTGAGCATGGGAATGCCCGCCTCAGCTAGATCATGAAAACAGTATGAAGAAAATGTATTGTATTGTATCTTATTACAGGTCTCCTCCCAGCATTGAAAGAACTTCGGATCCTCCTAATAAAGCATTTCACCTGATAAACGGCCTCATACTTTAGGGGGCAACTGTTATAGACATTTTTGTGCCTTACAGCTCTAAGCATGAAATGTCCATAAACCAAGGGATCCTAAGTCCCTAAAAGTGTTGTTCCTACCCCTACAGGAACAAGGTCAACCAATTACAGCTTCTCCCAGAAGTTCTCCACCAGAAACTGCTCGGAATTAGTCAAATCAGGATCATTTCAGCTGCTCCACTAGCTAGCTGCGTTGCATAGCATCCCAGTACACTAGCTAGGTGCGTTGCAACGCACCTAAATGCACTACCAGGGTGCGCTGAGCGGGAAATGACAAATGGCAGTGTCATTCCGCGAGGTGGACAGGCAATGGAAGCTTCCAGAATCTTCCCCAATGACACTTGCCTCACTGAGTTCGACCAAGGATGATTAAGAGGTTCTCAGTCTCCAAGTGGAAGCAAGAACTGACAGAGAGAGGCCACTAGTCAAATCATAAGCTGACTCATCCTCTTTGCATACATCTATATATGGATCCCTCATCCCAGAGATCCAGAGGCTGGAATTTTGTGCATTGCAGAGAATTGTTGTTGGTTTTGAGATAGAGATCAGTGTATTTGGTGATTTATGCTTTGTTGGAGGTGAAGAGGGGATTCCTTTGCTGGGGGGTTGATGCTGGATCAGGAATAATCGGTTGTAACTCCTCCTGGACCTTCTTGTTATATCAATAAAACTATTTGAGTTTCTCTTACATGCTTGTGTATCAGTGATGTTTTGTTATATTTCCATGTTTAGCTTAAATTTGATCCTAAGCTATTTTTGAATATAAATCCATGTCTTTGTGTAGTTTTCCTCTTCTGTGATCTTGCAGGAACTTGGTGAAGCTGGGCAAGTAAGGGAGCAGGTAGCTGGAAGCTGTCAAAGAGGAGAGAGATTGGATCAAAGGACTAGCGCAAGACACAGGTTGGTTCATCCTATTCCTCTTCGTTTATAGTTCATAAAGAAGAATACGAAAGTAGTTTTCCTTGTTTGTTTCTAAGGTACTGTCACACCTTAGTGGGATAGGGGCGTTCTGAGTAGACACTTTTCCCGTCAACACAATTCCTATGAGAATCAACCCATATTTAATGTGGGAAATACTTCCTAAAAATTGTGCAATCCAAACTAGGTCCTCTTCTTGATTGCATGCATGATCTGTACAACTCAGATCACTCTACATCTAGCAGTACATTGTCCCTGCACTCTAGTCTCAACTAGGTCTTTATCTAAGCTGACATGCATGAGGTTCTCATGAGGGAATCTTCAGTTAGCTGGAGTAGCACGAGAGGATGCACTAGTGCACCAACTCACTACTAGACCTCTACTAGTTTCACAAACAATTAGAACTAGTTTAAATGTCTATAATTCAGTCAAACTGAGTTATCTAATTACAACTCAAATAAAGTCATCCTGGACCCCTAAAATTTAGGGATAACATATAAATGACTACAGAAATACTTCCAACTCGAAATTCCTAATATAATTAAGTCAATTAAACTTAATTAACTATTTACAAGTTGCTATGAGAATATAATTCAATTTTAATTCACAGTTTAATTCAAGGACGAATTAAACTAGAATTTCTTTTTTCCATTTCTCAAAACTCCCTCTCAACAAGAAAGGTATTATCAGATACCTTGATGCTGTCTCTGTGAAACTCAAATTTACATCTTGACAATTCCTTTGTCAAAATGTCAGCATCTTGCTCCTCCATGGGAATGTACTCCAACAACATAATCTGCCTCATTACACAATCTCTGAGATGATGATATTGGATATCAATATGCTTGGACCAATCATGAAAATTTGGATTTTCAGAGAGTTTGATACAACTATGATTATTGCATTAAATGACAATTGGATCCATTTGCTGACCAAAAAAACTAACCAGAATCTTCCTCATCCAGATGGCCTCACATGATACCTAACTTGCAACCATGTACTTTGCCTATGCTAAACTGAGGGCAACCAACCTCTGTTTCCATGTTGTACCAAGAAACTATCGCTGACCCAATACTGAAGATCCCTCCTAATGTGCTCTTCTTGTCGGATTGACACCTTGCCCAATCTACATCGGTGAAGCCTTGAAGCTTCACTCCCCCTGTCCGTCTATACCACAATCCATACTGAGTAGGGCCATTGACGTATCTCAACACATGCTTTTCCACCTTCCAATACAGCTTGGTAGGCCTAACCATTGCTTGACTAATCTGGTTAAGTACATAGCACATATTCGATCAAGTGTTCACCAAATACATGAGTGAACCCACAAGCTTCCTATAAATAGTAGTTCCACTACTTCCCCTGAAGTGGCATCCCGTTTCCTCCAGTTACCTGTTAAAGGAGTCTCCATGGGTTTGCTTCTCTCCATGCAGAACCTCCTTAGTATCTCGTTGGCATACTTTCCTTAGGACACAAACAATTCCCCATCACCCTACCATACTTCCATGCCCAAAAAGTAATGCATGAGCCCCATGTCCTTCATCTCAAACTCTCTTGCAAAGTCTTCCTTGCAAGACTTGATCAGCTAATCATAACCTATCAAAATCAAATCGTCGACATATAACATAATGATCAACATTTTACCTTCCACCACTATGTGGTACAGGTTTGCATCCGCCTCACTCTTGGTGAAGCCCAACCCGGTGAAGTAGCTATCAATATTGGTGTACCAAGCATAGGGTGCTTGCTTTAGCCCATACAACGCCCTCTTGAGCTGACACGCATGCGACTCTCAGTCAAAGGTCTCAAAACCTTCACGTTGGTCTAAGTATACCTCTTCCTCAATTGTACCATTAAGGAAGGTTGTCTTTACATCCATCTCATGTATATTCCAACCCATTTTCGCTGATAGTGCCAATATAGATTTGATTAATGAGTACCTTTCAATAGGAGCAAATGTTTCATCATAGTCAATCCCCTCTACCTGTGAAAAGCCACGAGCCACAAACTTGGCCTTATGCTTCTCCACACTAGCATATGTAGCTTTCTTTACCTTGTAAAGCCATCAGAAGCTCACCACTAACTTGTCCTCTAGTCTTGGGACCACATCCCAAACACTGTTACAAACTTTGGAGTCATACTCCTCCACCATGGCATCAAGCCAAACCGGTTCCTGCACTACCTCCTCAAAGAAAGATGGCTCTATATCAATACGTCCACTCATAAGAGCCATGTATCTAGTGTACCTATCAAGTGACCTCCTCTACCTGTGCTGAGATGTGGGTGCTCCAACATTCTCCCGTGCATCATGCAATATCATGTCAACCTCTCTGGTACGATTTCTCCCATCTTTGGAAGACTCTGCCTGAGTGGATGTCTCCACTCCCAAATCCTCTGCATGTGGCTCCTCCACATCAATCTGAGGCTTCTCAACCTTAGGAGCTAAAAGGTCCTCGACTGCATGTATCTCAAGCTCCCTCTCAAGGGAAACTCACATGGCCTTCTCCTCATCGAATCTGACATCCCTACGAACCATTGTACCCCTACTAGTCAGCAAGTACACCCAATAGTTGTGAGTTGTATGAGTGTACCCCACAAAGATCCCCAAATATGATGTCAGCTCAAGCTTCTTCCATGCGTATTTGGTCACATGGAAATATATTGATGACCCAAGAATCCTGAAGTGACCAACATCTGGTCTCTTACCAGAATAAGCCTTCTCTGGTGTCTTCATCCCAAGAATCCGATGCGGGTTATGGTTCTGTAAATAAACCATTGTGTTGCATTCCTTAACCCACAAGTGTAGTGGTAGGCATTGATCATGCAACATCGCCTGTGCTGGATGTACTAAAACAAAAGACAAGAATCTACTCTACTCTTTAAACAATGGAAACCAGGAATCGATGAAAAAAATAATCCACAAGAGGAAGATAATAAAATACACATAACACAATTGTTTCTCTGGGGAAATCCATTGCTCAAAACCCCAACTATCTATTGCATTAATAAGAAATCTGAGTGATAATACAAATCTTGTTCACACAAGAGCAATTCCGCACAAGCATGATCAACTCTCTACCTCACAAGCCCGCACTGACCAACACTTAGCCAATTTCTGCTACTTACATATCCCCTATTTCCTTGCTCAATTATTGTGAGAATCAACCCATATTTAATCTCGGAAATTATTCCTCAAAATTGCACATTCCAAACTAGGTCCTTTTCCTAATTGCATGCATGATCTGTACAACTCGGATCACTCTACAACTGATCATACACTGTCCCTGCACTGGGTCTTTCTCTGAAATGACATGCATGAGTGTCTCATGAAGTAATCTTTAGTTAGCCAGAGTAGCACCTAAGGATGCACCACAACACCAATTCACTACTAGACCTCTACTAGTTCCACAAGCAATTAGAACTAGTTTAACTGTCTATAACTCAGTCAAACTAAGATATCTAATTACAACTCAAATAAACTCATCATGGACCCATAAAATTTAGGGACAATATATACATGACTATAGAAAGGCTTCCCACTCGAAATTCCTAAGCTAATTAAGTAAATTAAACTTAATTAACTATTTACAGGTTGCTATGAGAATATAATTCAATTTTAATTCAAGGACAAATTAAACTGGAATTTCTTATTTCCGGTTCTCAACAAATATTTACATGTACCTCTTTTTAAATTTAAATGATTTTGATTAGTTTACATATTATTAACATGAAAATTTCATGGGCACTTTTAGGCTAAAATTTCCTCTAATGGATACCAAATTTGGTCACGAATAACCAATTAACCCATGGTCTTAGATCAACCCATGGTATATGGAAAAAAGAGCATAAAGAAAAGGATATTAAGAACTCTAGTTCTAGTGACGAATTCATTGGTTGGCAAGGCACAATTTTCTAATACAATTAAGCAGTAATTTCCATGGGTAATAGATCAATGCCATGGAAAATAAAGGGCTAAAGCAATAAAAGAAGAAGAGAACAATGTAGGAAGGGTTTCCATTATGAGAAAGTAACAATATAATCCGTGTAAACTTCTAAAGTAGCCATATAAATATGAAAGAATGAGATGAAGTTGTGCTACTTTGGGATAAAAAGTGTAATTGGTTGTAAAACTTAAGTGATGAGAGTGTTGATTATGTAAATGTTGGGACTTGCAACAGGTGAATATAGAGGCAGGTTAAGATCCACGTTAAGTCCCATATTAACCCAAACACCCTTTATTAAACCCTATATATTGAGCGATTGCATATATATTGTTATATTGTTAAGTAGGCTAGAATCCCTCATGGTCCCTTTTATTATAATTGTACCCTTTGTCTCCTATATATACACTAAGGACAGGAAGTCTAAGGATTATCAAGTATTGTATTTTAAATGGTATTGTTTGTAAAAGGATGTTCCCCCTCGAAGATGAGGATGGTATGAAGATGCCATACTTGGAGAAAAAATTAACCATGACCATGATCATGTTGTACCCATGTGCTACTAGAATCTATGTAAAGACTTCCATTGAGACACTTGCCTATGGTCTCTTTGGAATTAGTAAAATATGTAATAGACCTACTTGCAATAATGTTTCATACTTTTCTTTCTAATAAAGAATAAAATTTTAGATACACTCCTCACCATCACGCCTCATATGCTCCCAAAAGTATCCTCTCTCCAATAACACCAATGTATTATTTCTCTCCTCGATGGCTAGCCCAAGGAAAGCCATGAAATTCCTCCAAGAGATTTGTGGGGAGACTGCTTTACATGGGAACATAGATGTGTGCACCAAGATAAAATAGTGAATCACAAATAATTTTTTTTGTCATATTTCCTTCCTTCACTAGCTCTAGAATGTTCTTCGCAACTAGATCAACCTATAATCGATTTCTAATCTTTTTTTTATTCATGATGGAATCTTATGTTTTGGAAATTGCAACTATGTTCCTAAATCAAGTAGTCTCTACATGGATCTCTTGGATGAATTTCATACCTTGCCTTAGGCTGGCCACTAAGGATAGAAAATAACAATGGAATTATTGGAGAGAGGATAATTTTTGGATCATATGAGGTGAGATGGTTACAAGTATGTCCAAAAATGTATTTTTTATTAGAATTATAGGCCTAACAATTCATCACAAGTATGCATATTACATATTTGACCAATTCTAGATAGACCATGAGTGAGTGTCTCAATGGAATTCATGCCACAACTTCCAATATCACATGGTTGCAACCTAATGATGGTCATGCTTAATTGATTTTTAAAGTATGTAGTCTTCATACCAATGAAATTCCTTGTAGAGTGGATGAAGTGGACTGGATGTTTTTCAATAATGTAATGAGGTATTGGGGACTTCCATTGAGCATTGTGTTAGTTAGGGATACAAGGTTCACAAAGAAGTTTCAGACTTTGTTGTTCAAACTAGTTAGTATGAAGTTTTTGTGGAGTTTCAACTTTCATCCTCATATGATAATTGACAAAACACATCAATGGACTGCTAGAGAAGTGCTTGAGACATTATGTGGGAGTTGATAAGCGAAATTGGTTTGATATATTGAATGTGGCACAATTTAGCTATAACTTAGAAAATAATTTAGTGGACAATTACAATCCATTAGGGTTGACAGATGGAAAACAACCTATAATGTCACATTTAACAATGTAGGGTTATTATGTGAGTCCATGATCCTTAGGATTCATTATGAGTTGGAAAGAGAGGTTGGAGATGGATTGTGTGCATTTTACTACTATGGATGACAAGAAGAAGAAGTCGGTAGATAATGAGATACATCACCTAGAGTTCAACATGGGAATTCTATAACTTTTAGACTAAATAGGGAATGGTTCACACCATCAACTAGGATTGTTACATCACTATGTGGAGGCATGAGGCCCTGGAAAGATACTTGAGAGGATCATAGATGTCACATACATGTTGGAGTTTCCATTTCAATTGAAATCTCATGATCATTTCTTCCATATCGATCATTTTCAACCATGTCAAGTAGACATGAATAACCCAAGTGCTGTTGAACCACAACATGCATATGAGTTGATCACTAGTTGACCTAAGATGGCGATTGAGGATATCTTCGAAACAAGGATCACAAGCAATAGAAATAACCACGATCATGCATAATTTGTCTAATGGAATGATTCACTGGAAGAAAATAATGGTTGGGAGATGAAGAAGTCATTGCGGAGGTAGGGACATAACATCCATGAGTTCGAGGAGACACATCATGGAATTCCTATACTAGGATTGTTGAGATCTAGTGAGAGCCACACTCAAAAAAATGGGCAATAAGAACCAACACACTAAAAAACACACCTTGGAATGACATCGACCAATCCAAACATGCAAGGCACCTACTACACAAATTAGAAAGTTTGGGCATCATGTCATATCATATCACACCAAAGGAGACAACAATCTTACGAAATGGGTGTGCCCATGGGCTAAGTGAGAAACAGGAGATGCAAATAAGGTTTAGCTAATTATATGTTTAATTGGTCAATAGGGAAGGGGAGTATGTGTTCTATGGATCATTTGGATGAAGGTGTAGATTGGTATGTAATAGAAAAAGTCGACTCAAGCGTGTATCACATAGAGGAGACAATGTTGGGGTTTCCATTGCATGAGCACTAAACGAATGAAGAATCAACTCAAACAAAGGTGAAGATTCATAAGAGGAAAAGAAGGATCAACTCAAGTGGATGCAAAGGGATGTGATATTTTGAATGACTTGGTGGAAAGGTATAAGTATGCAACTAGTTAGGGAGAAAATTAAAATAATGGAGCAACACATCACACCTTGTAACCACAATATGAGTGCATGACAGGATTGATGATAGGCTATAGGTGAGACATAATAGAATGAAGGTTGTCACATGGTTTGAGGTGAACTACCTAATTTAGGTATCTATTTGGGTTGAGGTATTTCACAGAGATAATTTGTAACTAAGGAGGCTAGTGTGGGTTGTGTGATACTTTGTTGGATGCATGTCATTATTTTTCGAAGTAGGTTGAATGTGTCCAATCTTATGTAAAGGAATTTTCCGAGATTACATATGTGTTTTATGGCTGTTAGGCCACATTTGGGTCTCCCATCCTATATTGTCATCTATTGCTTATTTTGAATAATTGCAATTGATAAATTTGGTTAAATATACTATTTTTCTAAATACTCAACTAATTAATGAGTAGAGAGATGTAGTCCAAGTTAATTACAACATATGTGAGCATACCATCGATAGACAAAACATTTGTGCCACATAGATAGTGAATGCCAACACACATGGTCCTAGATCAATCCCTAACATAATGATATTTATGTTCCAATGTAATGTTCCAGAATTGTTATTATGCATTGTGATACACATTTGGCTAATTGACTAATGCAAAATTGCTATGTTTCTCTTCAATTATTCCACATCATCATGTTGGTCAAGGGTTATATCAAAATTCTTAATGGTTATGTCACATAGTCTTCGATGGAATTATGGGAAATTGTGGTGGGTTATGTCATACTGTAATATCTATATTGACATCTCTTAGATAGTGTTGTTCCTTAATGGTTATGTGGCATTGTGACATTCATCCTTGTAAACTTATGTTAAATTCCTAATTTCCTCAATGGTTTTGTGATTCTGATACCCTCAAGGATTACATTGAATTGTGACATTACACAAAAGTGAATTCTTTTTTACAATATTTATGATGGTTAAATTTTGTCAAATCATAGTTAACTTTTGCTAAATTTTTACGATCCTCGATAATTATTGTAGTTCAATTTTCATCAAAAGTGTTGTCATAATGTGAATTATTTACATACAATTCCTAAAATTGTAATAATGTAGCACCTAGCATCTCTAAACGGTTAACTTGAAATAATTCAAATCTAAATGATTAATTTTAATTTTAATTTTAAATCTTAAATTAATACATTATTATAATTTAGAAAAATATACCAACAAATAAATACATTGTAAATCTCTAGTTTTTTTAATTAAATATATTAATTTCTACTTATCTTGTTTTAACTCGATAAATTTAATCATCAACATTATTAATATTAATATTTTAAGGAATAAATATCAAATATACTATAATTTTTATTATTATGAAAGGGTAAATATTACAGATTATAGTTTTTATTATTATGAAAGGGTAAATATTCAACACTTAAATATATAGGTATTATTGAAAAATATATAAATATGTTAAGTATAATTTTGTTTTTAATATATTTATTATAATAAATAAGTGTATTTATTTTGAAATATAGTTTCTATTATTTTAATTTAAGTATCAATAATTATTAGGTGTATGATAAGGGTTTAATATCTAGAGTATTTTACAATATATGTAGTATTATACACAAATCAAAGGTTGATATTAATTTACAAAGTAGTTATTCCTTTTTCCCTTTTAATTAAAATTTATTAATTAAAAAAACACAAATCATATAAACAATGTCCTATGAAGTGAGTTATGGTTTTTTTGGGCATGTGGTATTCATGAACCATGGTACTGTAATAAAGCCTATTTATAGATTATAGATCTCCATGATTAAGTGAGGGGTGAATCTCCATAGCTAATAATTTTGGTACATGATTTTTGAAAGATGTATATATATTTAACATATATATATTGATTATCTATATACTTTTTATTAATAATTATTATTTTAAATAAAGTTATAATTTATTTAATTTTATAATCTTTTTAATTTCAGCAATTTGATATATATATGATGAAGTAAGTATTTTGATGCTTATTTTGGGTTTATCAGTATGGTATCTAATTCTGCATTCAATTTTGGGCATGGGACATTGTTAATCCATGTTAGTGACCCATAATATTATAACAAAACGGTTTATAGATTAAGAATTTACATTGTAAAGTGAGGGTTTATTTCCATGGTTAACATTCTTGTTTCATATTTTTTAAATATATATATATATATATATATATATATTATAGTTATATGTTAATTATTTTTTATAATAATAATAATATTATTATAATTTAGTTAGTCATTATGATTTTTTTTTAAGTGCAGATGTCCTAGTTTGGTGGAGATATTGTAAAACATTATGTAATGTAATGTTATGTTGACTTGGTCAAATTAACTCTAGAGCTACGAGGGGTCTAGAAACAATGAAATATCTCAAGATGCAAACTTGTTGATCTACCATGGGTCTAACTTTTTTTAAGTGCAAAACGGAAAGGTTTGCACCTAGAGAGATTTGATTTTTGTCCTAGCTTGGTAGATGCTTAGTCAAAATGGATCCATGTTGGTTCTTAATAAAATATTTATATTATACCGGGATAGATCCATCTTAAGTTCATATCTAACATGAGTCGAGAGGGATCAAATTTCTTCACGTTAAAACTTTTTTAGATTGTAAAATACAATGTGTTGTTTTTCATTGTTTTTCATTGTATTTTTAGATGCTAAAAAGAGTATATATAGGACCAAATAAACATATTAACCATAAAACTTTATTTTTTTCTATATATAGATATATATGAAGTTGATATAACATAGATCTTCAAATAGTTTATTTAAATCTCTTGTTTAATTTTTTTTTTTAAGTATAAGATTTAAACATCTGATTCACACATTTTTTCTAGTTCTAATTACTTTACATCATATTCATTTTTTTTAATGATAGCCTACATTATTTTTCTATTTAGAACATAATTTTTATTTATTATTTTTATTTTACTTACACAACTGTCTTTTTTTTAATTATAGCCGACATTATTTTTTTATTTAGAACAATTTTTTTAGTTTTTATTTTTATTTTACTTACACAACCCATGATACTAGGTTGTAGAATGAGCCTCTCGACTCAATAAATTTCACATCTCTACATACAAAAGTGTTCTTATTTTTAATTTTATTAAAACCGTGATATAATCTCTATGAAATATCCACAAAATTATTTAGGTTTGTGGTTTTTGAGCATGTGGTATTGATAAGCCATGGTATTGAATGAATATACATGGTTTAAAATCTTGTTATAATGTAAGCTTATTGTAATTATTGAGTTTTTTTGTGCTTATTAATTAAATTTAAATATAGATACATAATCATTATTTTAATTTATATGATAAAATGAATTTTAATTTACAACTACTATTTATATGTTATATATTTTAATGTGATATGTATATTAACATTTTCTTTTATCTAAAAAATGGATGGTAATTTTATTAATAAAAACAAAATTACAATAGAGCAATTTGAATTTTATTATTTGTTTTTCTTTTAACTTTTAACAACATAATGTTTAACTTTTTATCAGCCATCATTAAAATGTTTACACTTGTTTACAAACACAACAAGATCTTCCCCCTATTGGGTTTACATTATTTTTAACCTTTTATTATTTTTTAGTTTAGCCTACATATAAATGTTTGCAAATAAACATTTACACCACTACAACATCGCTCTCATACAACCCACAATGGGTTTTAGAGTGCTAGTGTAATTAAAATGAAAAAATAATAATTAATAGTTGATATAGTCAAGTTTGTGTAAACTTGACTATCACTCGTCGTTTTTGAGCTCTACTTTTATAGGAATCTATGGTTTTGTCCATATTGTTAATCTCTAATATAACTTATTTAATGGTAGAAAAAACTCTATATTAATTTGTTCTCGTGACTAGTGAAATCCCAAGAACAATGTCTTTAAATGCAATGCACCCTGTAAAGTAATTTTTTTTAAAAATTCCATAATTTATATTTTCGTCTATTTAATTTTACATTCACATTGAATTCAAAATTCAGCAAACTCTAATTCATAAATAACAACTTTATTGTGTAATATTCGTCTAAATTATTCAGTGCATTTAACTAAAGTAGCAATGGGGATTTGCTCCTCTACAGTTAGGAGATGATATCAGAGCAAGTACCAATTAAAGTCATGTGTATGTTCTGCACAGAGAGGGATTGAGTGACTGCGAGAACAACACATGGGTTCCTGGACCTTCGGGATTGAGTGAAATTTAATTTGATTTTACAAATATAGAAAGCATAATGCCAACTGAAACGTCGTTAGGCCTTTTTTTAATGATGAATTAATTGAGTTAAAATTTTTAAAATATCAGAGCATGAATATGAATGTAATTTGAGATTCACCGATTGAGAAACATTCACTGGAATATTATTTTTTTTAAATTAAACATTATTCGCAATATGCACACAGAAATATAGTTCGTTAAAAAAATAAAACAGTCTGATAAACATTGTAGGCAAAATTGTTTATTTTGTGTAAAATGAATTTTCCATTTTGTAAGTTTTTTATAATTTTATTTAAAATTCAAAATATATATATATATATATATAAAACATTAAATTTATAGAAATATTTCAAGAAATACGTTAAGAAATTTGATTTTTTTTCAACACTTGATAAATCTAAAATTAAGATGGATCTAACCTGATTATTTTAGCAATATGAGATGCATAATGAAGTGTTTTGATTTTTATTAAGCTTGAGAGATCCAAAATTAAGATGGATCTAAGCTTATTATTTTAGCAATGTGATATGTATAATGAGGTGTTTTTATGTTTATTATGGATTGATACCTATCCAATATAGATTAAATAACCCTTGTTGCTTTACAAAATAAATTAAATATTACTTAATAAAAAATTACATTAACGAAAAAATAGAGTTTCATAATTTTTTTTCTTTCAAAATAATATATATATATATATATATATATATATATATATATATATATATATATATTCCTTCAATTCTAACATTGTCATTTCCGTATATGAGCTACCATATGGGTGACCATGGAGGGAGGGGTGTGAACCCATCCTACCTTAATGTAATGACTAGAGAGGACCAGTTGAGAGTGACTGACACAGACCACCTCCAAGCCCATAATGAAGAAAGGGATACAAAAGACAATATGCTTCTAGGAGTGCAATGGAAACGCTGATCCACGAGCATATGACTACCAAAAGTAGCCAAAAAACCCAAATATGAGGCGGGGTCCAATAAACTTGATGGATATATAGAGTACATGAATGATCATGTGATTATATGAAAATTCATAGGAATATGGCCTTCTAAGAGGGACTTGGTTAGGTGGATCGAAAACAAATGGAAGAAAAAAGGTCAAGTTGACCTAGAATTAGGAGCCAAAGGATTCTTTACAGTCATCTTCACAAGCCAGGAGGACAGGGCCAATGTCTTTCAAAATGGCCCCTGCTTCTGTAATAATGCTTAGTTATTCATGTTGTTTTGGGAGGAACACTACAACCCTGAAAAGGATCAATTCTTGGCAACCCAAGTGTGGGTAAGTATAACAACCCTTGTGAAAATTTCATGTAATAAAAGTTAAGAACAATAACCACAATCGATGGGACACTTATTCCCAGCTGAATGTTGGGCAAGACATTATAGGGGATGTTCATTTGGTTGTTTATGGCTAAGGAAATTGGCAAAGACAATGGCTAAGACTTTGGAAAGACAAAAATACATTTGGCACATTTATTTATGAAAATAATGGAAATTAGGAGAAAAAGGAGGTGAAAGGTCACAAGTTGCATGTGAGGAGGAAATTGATGGAAAATAATAGAAAATGAAGAAAACAGAGGCCTCACTCATAAAAAGGCTTATGAGGATCAGTTGGTAACCTTTTGTCAGTTCGATGTTGGAGCTCTCTCTCATTGTTCTCTCTCTCATACTCTTGGATACTTAGAGTTTTATTGGAGCACTCTTGGAGGGTATGGCATACTTGGATTCTTGGAGCAAGACAGCAAAGGAAAGTTAGGAAAGCGCAAGGAGACATTGGGATGAGCAGCTACATCCGATTTGTTTGTAGGTACCGAGTTGCATGTATGATTTCTTCACTAGTTTTGGAATGCATAGCACATGCATGTGGTTTCTTGGTTGTGATCTGTCATCGGCATGGACGATTGACTGGATTGACAGTGGATTGCCTAGCCTTGCCATTTCCTAGATAGCCATGGTGATTATGGGTTTACTTTCATTGTTTATTTCCCGTTGTTTCTCCTGTTTCATTAGCTTGGGTTGAGTTATTAGTCCTGGAAGCCCTCGTTGAACAAATGCTTTGGAAGCCCTATAACAACTTGGGTTGAGTTACTAGTCCTAGAAGCTTTGGTTGGACAAACACTCTGGAAGCCCATGGTGGGTTGAGTTACTAATCTTGGAATCCTTGGTTGGAAAAACGCTTTGGAAGCCCGATATAAGTTGTGGGTTGAGTTACTAGTTTGGGAAGCCTTGGTTGGACAAATGCTCTGGAAGCCCTGGAAGGCTTGAATGGAGACCAATCTAATGATGATTTTGTGATGTTTCACTGTGAGGTGGAATAACTGTTTGATGGGTTGAGGTGGGTGGCCCCTAGATGAGTTTTGATTGATGTGTTCTATGAGATCCCACTGTTGAAACTCAGAATTACCTTCCCCTTGACATTTGTTCTCTCATTTTTCTCTTGATTTCTCACAAGACTACAAATCTAATCAATGATAAATGCTAATTTTTGTCTAAGGAAAGAAATAAAATTATCACCATATTATATTTTCATGTTCTTGCTATTTTAATATATTTTTTCAAATTAGCTATAGAACGTAGCCTATTCTGCAACTAACTGTGGGTTCCGTAGCTACTCTTATTGTTTGGAAGGTTACAGGTGTCAAATGAAGAACTGGGCCACATGGACATCTCCGGAATCATCTCTACATGGATTCTATCCTACTCACTTGGTCCAAATCGACAGAAAAGCATGCCTAAAGTCATGGTCAAAGATGGAATCAAATACGTTATCTAGTAGCAGTAGGACTCTTGATATTTCGTAGTTAATCAGGAGTCTAACAGTTTTGTTGAAGAGTTAATGCGGATTAAGCCACTTGTAGCTGATCAGAAGTTGAGGAGTTAATGCAGATCAGGCCACCAGTAGTTGTTTAAAAAGTTTAACAGTCTCATTACAATTCAAATTAAGCCATTTGTAGCATGTCTTTCTATAAACAGTCATGATAGATTCAGATCAAGCTGTGTGTAACAAGATTTTCTCTTAGACAATTATGTTGTTTTTCTATAAATATCGTTTCAATGGACCGAGAAGTAGTTAGAAGCTAGAAGGGATTACAGGATTTTTGTTAAAACTCTATTCAGACTTCATTTTGTTGATAATAAAAACTTTGTTTTGTCAATGGTGGTTTAAAAGTGCATCTTTAATTAGCTGTCATCCAGTCACATCAATTGCAGAGGACCCCTACACTGAAGGAGTTTTTTCACTTTTTGTTTTCATTTTAGTTTCTACTACTCTGTTTTCTGCAAGTCCATTTTCTCTAGTTTTGTTTCATTTCAGTTTGTAATCAATAAATGTAAGGATAAAAATCACAACTGTGCAAGTCTTATTCTTCTGAAATATTACATTGGAAATGATTGAATGAAAATGAAGAAATGAGAATACATAGTTTCTTAGCTTCTTACTATTTCGATTACTCATTTTTTTAGCATAGAACTGTCAATTATTTGTATTAATAGATGTTCTTAAAACCATTTCGAAATAATGACAATTCTAACTTAATTGGTTGAATATCTAATTCATGCAGAGATTGAGCTTACTCAACATATTATCAGTTTTACAATCTGTCATCTTTTCTTTTCTGTTTTCAAGTCATTATTTAATTGCATCACTTGACATTCCAAAAAATCATTTCAAGGAGATTGATTCTATCATGTTCCAAAATTGAATGGTTGAATGGCTAAATGAATGCAATTATTGAATTACCTTCTGCATTAGTATTACTTTTGGTTGTAAGAATTAGATCCATGGATTAGAGCTAAATGATAGATAAGATAGATATTTTGTTTCTCTTATTAGGTCCTAACTAGTTAAAAATGATTCTTGATCCATTTTTAGGAGATTATACTAACTTAGGAACCTATCCTTCCTTTAAAAACTTATTAGATCCATGCAAATTTCTCATAGATTATATATTCTTAGACATCAAAGAACAGAAACCCCCAAAACAAACGCAGAAATATAAAACAACGAAGTAAGAGAAAATTTAACTAAGCATATATAGTGCATCACACTTCATCAGTCTACAAACCTCGGTTGATAATTCATGCAAGCAATTTTAGACACTAAATTGACTAAACACCTATGTTTATGCTTAGAATATGGCATGAGGGTGAATGACTGAAGAGAGATATGGCTCAACCATTCTATGGTAAGGTGGAATGTGGAAATCCCATCCTGGGTTTGGATTTTGCATCATTAATGAAAGGTTATTTCTCCTTTTATTTCTATGAGAATTTTGATGGATTGTATGTGGTCTATATGACTGCTCATGAGTATTTTGTGCTGCCATTATGCTAGTTATGTATGTGTTTTATGACAACAACCATGTGTGCCTCTCATCATGTCTTTACTTATAATTGAATGATCAATGTATCTATGACCTAATGGATGGAATGGAAGTTGATGCGTTGAGACATCAATGGTTCTTAGCGATTCTTAGCTAAGTATGAGACCCATATGCCCAGATCTGTGAATTACACATGTAGATTACACATTCGCAATATGTGTTGACGAAATGCTTGTCAAGGCCAGTATGGGTCCAATCAAGGCCTTGAACAAGTATTTTCTTTAGTATTGTCATTTCCATGTTATCTTATTGATTTGAAGAGATGGATCAATTCTGGGTAGTGACATGGGCTCTGAGCCTAAAAAAGTGGCTTAAATCTCGGGGTCGTTGGCACAACACTAGCAATTATGGTCCATAGTTGCTAGTAAATAGGCCTGTGAGCGTGACTTTAGGTTGTTGGTCACTCCCCTGCCCATAGCATGAGAGTGACTATGGTCCAAGACACCTAAAAAAACAGTGGGGCCCAGGGACAGGTTGTCTGAGTGGTTGACTTGTCCTTTGAGGGTTCTATTGATGATGTTAGATGTATGTATGGTGTGTTTCCATCAGTTCCACTTCCTTAATGTGACTTAGGAGGTCAAATCATATCATAGTGGCCTCTCGTCACATGTTTACCCCGACTGGCTAGTTGCTTGGGTAGATGTGGGAGGAGGGTGTTACAGAGTGGTATCAAAGCCAGGTTCACCCCTCAGACTGGATGGGCTATGTGTTGGTCATGCATGCATGTCGATTGCATGTGTGTCTCTCACACTTGCATTCCATATGTTGTTACAATTACATGGAGTTGATCATTGTTGTGGTGATGTCGTCACGTGGAACTTAGCGTGCTTTTGTGGGATGCATTGATGTGAGTATATGAGTGGGTTGTTATATATTGCTTACATGTATCATGTGGTTGTTTGGTTACATTCTTGTATGTTTGGTCATATGTATAATTCTTGTGTATTGGGTAACGTGATGCTACATACGATTGTTGTTCATTTATTCTTGATTATATGCGTTATGTGTGGAAATGGCCTGTACTCGTGCTTGAGTGATATCCGCATGTAGGCTAGTGTATTGTCTACATTGTAGTTGTGTATGTTTCACATATAATGGTATGGTTTATGTAATCATGCATAAGGTCATGGTATGTATGGTTATGCAATGATTATGCATTTTCACGTTTGCATGTGATCAAGTGTACTATGATGTAGTGGATGTTGTCATGCATAAGGTTGTAGTGTGCGACATGTTAAGGTCATGCATTGATGACTGGACCATAGCTAGAATGGCAATTACATGGTTATATGCTTATGTACTATTTTTATATATTGTTATGATTATGTTATGCATGTATCATGTTGATCTGTTAATCTTGCAGATCAGGTATCCTCCCTAAGCTATGCTAAGGTACTTTGGTTTATTGTGATTTGGTTTAGCTCACATGATATACCTTGTAGGAAGAAACATCAAATGGCTAGCAATATGGTTGACTATTGAGACTCTCCCTATGAATCCGAAGAGCAATATGGTATTGGAACTCTTTCGATTTGGCAGTGACACTGAGAATCTTAAAGGAAGAGATAAGGAGTTGTAACAAAGATAATGACATAATCATACAGTCATAGGAAAATCTAGCAGAGGTAAATGTAGTCATACTTCAGAGCTTGTCGGATTTGCAGTGACATGGACCACTTCAGGTCAATCACGAGCAGGAGAAAAAAACTAATGGGGAATATGGCAGTAGATCACATGGTGGTCACTAATCAGATATAGATTACACAATCCGAGATAGAATTTTGTTGGAAACTCTAGAGAGGAGAAGGGATAGACACATGTATGATTCTAGTTCTGATTCAGATAGGCGCTATGATCGTCACCGTTATCATACTTATAGGAGGAGTGATAGGGGATATTTGCAGATGAGTTTAAGAAAGAAAATCCACCTACTTTTGATGGAGAGGTAAAACGATCACATGATGCAGAGGCTTGGTTACTCAGTATTAAGAAGTTCTTTAGGTTGCATGACTACTTAGAGAAAGTGAAATCTAGAGTGGCTACTTTCAGCCTTAAAGGTAAAGAAGACATATGGTGGGATGATGTGAAGAATGTCAGGGACATAAATGAGGAAGATCTGACTTGGAGTGAATTTGAGCGACTATCAAGAAAAATTATTTTTTGGAGAGATACTTTGATGACAGGGAAAAATAATTTTATAAACTAAAGATCGGTTCCATGATAGATGATGAGTACACTAGTAAGTTCTAAGAGCTACTGAGATATGTGCCTTACATCACAGAAGAGAAAGCCAGGATTCAGAGGTTCATTAGTGGGTTACCGGTTTCATTTAAAGACAAGATTGAGTTCGATGAGCCTTGATATTTGGAGGAGGCCATTTGAACGTTGAAGCATTGCTATGAACAATCAAAGCACAACACTGAAACTAAGCTAAGATGGAGAGGTAATGTAAAGAACAAAGGAAAATGGGATAAGAAGCGGGAAAGACCACAGGATTCGGGTAACAAGGAGAATGTTGCACCACCTAAGAGGTTCAATGCATCAGATAGAGGATAGGGACATCGATCTGAAGAAAATAATAAGGATGGAGGCTAGAAGCCTATAGAGTGTTGGAATTGTGGCAAATATCATCGCAAGAGAGATTGTCTGTAGAATCAGGGTGGTAGACCTCATATATACATTGCACAAGAGGTGCAAACTATTGGAGACATTAGTCAGAGTATTCCACATATCTATGCAGCCTTGGATAACAAACAGGCAGAGCATCAGGAATCTATCATCGAGATGGACGGTAAGCTTTGTGATCAAGTTATTTCTATTTTGATTGGCCCTAAATCTAATTATAGCTATGTTAGTCCTCACTTCGTGGATAAGTGTAATTTGAATAAGAAGTTGCATGCAGATTCTTGGCTAGTGCAATTGGCTATAGGTACAAAGAAGCGAGTGCATCATTGGGTAAGAGCTTGCACATTTGAATTAAATGGTATGCCTACAACAACACATTTAAATGTATTACCGTTGGGTTCATATAGTATGTTATTGGGCATGGATTGGTTGTATCTACATAGAACCAATGTTGACTGCTATGAAAAATATACTGAGTATGTTGATGACAATGGAGAATCGATAGTCTTACAAGGTAAGAATAAGGCCACATTAGTTAGGATGTTGAAATCTATGCAAGCAAAGCGTAGCTGCAAGAAAGGGTGCAAGCTATTCATAGTGCACATTTCTTGTGATAAGGGTAAGGAAGTTGAGGTTGCAGATGTGTTGAACAGGTATCCAGTTTTGCAATAGTTTCAAGATTTATTTCTTGAGGACATTACAGAGTTTCCACCTCACAAGGAGGTATACTTTTCTATTGAGTTAGTGCCAGGAGAAGCTCCGACACCAAAAGAATATTACATGATGAGCACATCTGAGTTAGTATAATTGAAGCTACAATTAAGGAAATGTTGGATAAAGGTTACATTAGGCCAAGTGTATCACCATGGGGCACACCAGTGTTTTTTGTGAGGAAGAAAGATGGTACTCTCATATTATGCATTGATTACAAACAGTTGAACAAAGTGACTATCAAGAATAGGTACCATTTTCCAAGGATTGATTATTTTTTCAATCAACTAAAGGGAGCAACAGTGTTCTCAAAGATTGACTTGAGATCCGATATCATTAGGTACACATCACAGAATAAGACATTTACAAGACTGCGTTTAGGACCAGGTATGGCCATTATGAGTTTGTTGTAGTTCCATTTGGCTTAACTAATGCTCCAGCTACATTCATGTTCTTGATGAATAATGTATTCTATCCATATTTGGATAAGTTTGTTATTGTTTTCATTGATGATATACTGGTATATTCTAAAAATGAAAAAGAGCATGCCGAGCATCTAGCAACAGCATTGAAATTGTTGAAGGAGCATCAGTTGTATGCTAAGCTTATCAAATGCAGTTTCTTATAGACGGAGGTACATTACTTGGGGCATGTCGTCTCCAAGGAAGGCATTATAGTAGATCCAAAAAAGATAAGAGCCATCATGGAGTGGGTATCTCCTAAGAATGTGGATGAGGTGAGATCCTTCATGGGTTTGGCAGGTTACTACAGGAGGTTCATTAGGAACTTCTTGCAGATTTCTTATCCTATCACATCTTTGCAAAGAAAAGGTAAGAAGTTTGAATGGACAGAGGAATGTGAGGCTAGTTTTGAGTAGCTCAAGAAATTGTTAACACATGTACCAGCGTTGAAGATTGCAGACTCGGAAATAGAGTTTGTTGTCTGCAAAGATGTGTATAAGAGAGGACTTGGTGGAGTCCTTCTGTAGGATGGACAAGTAATATGCTATGAGTTGCAGAAATTGAATGAGCATGAGCAAAACTATCCCATGCATGATCTTGAGTTGGCGGCAATTATACATGCACTCAAGATGTGGAGACATTATCTTCTGGGAAGAAGATTCACATTGATGAGTGATCACAGTGGGTTGATGTATGTATTTGAGCAACCAAATATGAATAGTAGGTAGACTCGGTGGTTGGCCATGATCAACAAGTTTGACTTTGAGGTAAAATACATCAAATTCAAGGAGAATAGAGTGGAAGATGCTCTTAGCAGGTGGGTACAAGTGAATCACTTAGTAGGTATGAGCTCTTATGGGACAAATTTACAGGATAGGATTGTGCGGGAAAGACAACATGATATCAGATATATGGAAATTGTGCACAAGTTGCAACAAAGTACAGGTACAGGTACATGTATAGGTGATGATACAAGTACAGGTACAAGTGATGGTATAGGTACAGGTAGGTACAGGTGCAGGTGCATAGGACTTGGACTATTGTCTTACAACAGATGGATTGGTCAAGTTCTGAGATAGGATATGTGTCAGATGACAATGATCTCAAGAAGGTGATCTTGAGGGAGTTTCATGTGAAATCATATTCAGGTCACTTAGGCTACCAGAAGACACTGACAAAAGTGAAGAGATCTTACTATTGGCTAAACTTGAAGAGGGATGTAGCAGAGTTTGTGGCTAGATGTTTTGATTGTCAACAAATGAAAGAAAAGTGTAAACATCCAAGTGGATTACTACAACCGATTGTGATTTTGAAATGGAAATGGGAGGGCATTTCCGTGGAATTCATCACAGTGTTGCCAAAGATAGTGAAGCAACATGATTCCATCATGGTCATTATGGACAGGTTAACAAAGTTTGCACACTTCATTCTGGTGAAGTCTACATTTTCAGCTAGTTATGTGGCACAGGTGTTCATCATAGATGTGGTTAGAATACATGGTGTTCCAAAGAAGATTGTATCATACATAGATGTGATGTTCACTTCCAAGTTTTGGAAGGAGTTATTTGCAGATTTGGGCATGGAATTGGACTTCAACACAACTTATCATCCACAGAAAGATGGACAGACAGAGAGGGTCAACAAGATATTAGAGGATATGTTGAGGATATATGTGATGCATCAACAATGGAAGTGGGAAGAGTATCTCCCCTTGTTAGAGTTCTCTTACAAAAACAGTTATCAGGAGTCATTGAGGATGAGTCCTTTTGAGACACTGTATGGGCAGAGTTGTAACACTCATCAGATGGAGTGATTTAGTTAGCAGGGTATTGATTGGACTAGATATGTTGGAAGATATGGAACTGGAAATGCGGGTAATCAAGAAGAATCTAAAGGCAGCACATGATAGGTAGAAGAGTTATGCTGATAGGAACATGTTGTTTAAGGAGTTTCATGTTCGATAACATGTGTACTTGTGCATTAAACTGAATAAGAGCTCCTTGTGAATTAGATCATGTGCCAAGCTGGAACCAAAGTTTTGTGTTACCCTTCAACATTATTGAGAGGATTGGGCTAGTAGCCTATCAACTTACACTACCTCCGACAATGAAATTCCATTATGTTTTCCATGTCTCATTGCTTAAGTATGTTAAAGATGTTGATCATGTGATTGACTGGTCTGTATTGCAGATGGAACCAGATGGAGAATTGCAGACAGGGCTTCAATGTATATTGAAGAAAAAGGTACTCATGCTCTAGAACTGAGTAATAGAGAAAATTAATGTGCAATGGAAGCACTTTTGGCCCAATGAAGCTATATGGTATACGGAGGATCAGATGTGGGCCATGTATCCTTTTATTCCGGTTGAGGAAAAACAACTTGACATGGTGGTTTCATATTTTCTTATGGTGGTTTTGTATTTGCTTATGGTGGTTTGGTATGTGCTTTATGATGGTTTGGTATTTACTTTATGGTGGTTGATATATTTTGTATGATGGTTTGATATATGATATATGATGTTTTTATATATGCTTAGACATGGTGTTTAGTATATGTTTTGATATATGTTTTGGCATATGATTTGACATATGTTTTGGTATCTATATTTTGATGATGTTGCTATATGTACACCCGTGTATGGATGTAAATACTATAATGAGCTATGTTATAAAGCTCCACTATGTTGTATGGTGTCATGTTATTATGCTTTCATGTGGTTATGTTATCATGATGTTATGATGTTATATGAGTTGGCACTCAACAGGATGATCATTGTAAATATCGTAATGAGTTGTGTTATAAAGCTCCACTATGTGGTATGTTATCATGTTGTCATGATGTTTTGTTTTGAGTAGATCTTTCATTGTAAATACTGCATCGAGTATAAAGCTCCACGAGAAGTATGTCTTATTTCAGAAGGTTGATGAGGTATATATGTGATTGAACACTAAGGATGGTGTCCCCTAAGGGGGAGAGTTCTATAACAACCCCGGTGAAAATTCCATGTAATAAAATTTAAAAACAATAACCACGATCAATGGGTCACTTTTTCCAAGTTGAATATTGGGTAAGACATCCTAAGGGGTGTTCATTTGGTTGTTTATGGCTAAGGAAATTGGCAAATTCAATGGCTAAGGCTCTGTAAAGGCAAGAAGGAATTTTCAGCACATTCATTTATGAAAAAAATGGAAATTAGGAGAAAAGGGAGGTGAAAGATTACAGGTTGCATGTGAGGAGGAAATTGAAGGAAAATAATGTAAAATGAAGAAAATAGAGGCCTCATTCATAAAAAGGCTTATGAGGATTAGTTGGTAACACTTTGTTAGTTTAGTGTTGGAGCTCTCTCTCATTATTCTCTCTCTCATACTCTAATGATAATTGGAGTTTTCTTGGAGCACTCTTGGAGGGTGTGGCATACTTGGATTCTTGGAGAAAGAAAGAAAAGCAAAGGTAGGAAAGAACAAGGAGGCATCAAGATTAGAAACTACAACAACTTTTATTGCAGGTACTGAGTTGCATGTATGATTTCTTCACTAGTTTTGGCATGCATGGCATATGCATGTGGTTTCTTGGTTGTGATCTATCATTGACATGGAGGATTGCCTAGATCAACAATGGATTTCCTAGCCTTTCCATTTCTTAGATAGCTATGATGATTGTGGGTTTAATTTCATTGTTTTTTTCTTCTTAGTTATCATTTTTCCTTAGCTTGGGTTGAGTTATTAGTCTTGGAATCCCTTGTTGAACAAACACTCTAGAAGCCCTATAGAAGCTTGGGCTGAGTTACTAGTCCTAGAAGCATTGGTTGGACAAACGCTCTGGAAGCTCTTAGTGGGTTAAGTTACTAGTCCTGGAAACCTTGGTTGGACAAACGCTCTAGAAGCCCTGTATAAGTTGTGGGCTGCGTTACTAGTTCGCGAAGCCTTGGTTGGAAAAATTATCTAGAAGCTTTGGAAGGCTTGGATGGAGACCAATCTAATGATGATTTTGTGATGTTTGACTATGAGGTGGAATAATTGTTTAATGGGTTGAGGTGGATGGCCCCTAAATGAGTTTTAATTGATGTGTTCTATGAGGGCCCACATTCATTCTTGGAATATGGCATGGGGGTGAATGGCTGAAGAGAGATTTGGCTTAGCCATTCTATAGTCGGGTGGAACGTGGAAGTCCCATCCCGGGTTTGGATTTTGCATCATTAATGAAAGGTTATTTCTCCTTGTATTTCTATGAGAATTTTGATGGATTATATGTGGTCTATATGACTATACTTTCATGAGTATTTTTTGCTGCTATTATGTTGGTTATGTATGTGTTTTATGACAACAACCATGTGTGGCTCTCATCATGTTTTTACTTATAATTGAATGATCAATGTATATATGACCTAATGGATGGAATGGAAGTTGATGCATTGAGGCATCAATGGTTCTTAGTGATTCTCAGCTAAGTATGAGACGCTTATGCTAAAAATTGTGAATTTCACCTATAGATTACAGATTTGCAATATGTTTGACGAAATGCCTATCACGGCTAGTAGGGGTCTAGTTAAGGTCTTGAAAAAAAAAATTCTTTAGTACTATCATTTCCATGTTATCTT
This sequence comes from Pinus tabuliformis, assembly GCA_031772625.1. Classification (NCBI taxonomy): domain Eukaryota; kingdom Viridiplantae; phylum Streptophyta; class Pinopsida; order Pinales; family Pinaceae; genus Pinus; species Pinus tabuliformis. The sequence continues at coordinate 444,051,040 of CM062816.1, read as the reverse complement.
ACTAATTTGAAGAGATGGATCAGTTTTGGGTAGTGACCTAGGCTCTCAGCCTAAAAAAGTGGCTTAAATATCGAGGTTGTTGGCACAACACTGATAATTCTAGTCAATAGTTGCTAGCAGGCAGGCCTGTGAGAGTGACTTTAGGTTGGTGGGTGCTCCCTTGCCCATAGCATGAGAGTAAATATGGCCCAAGGGACCTAAAACAGCAGTGGGGCCCAGGGATAGGTCGTCTGAGTGGCTGAGTTATCCTTTAAGGGTTTTGTTGATGATATTGGATGTTTGTATGGTGTGTTTTCATTGGTTCCATTTCCTTAATGTGACATAGGATGTCGAATCATATCATAATGGCCTCTCGTCGCATGCTTACCATGGCTGGATGGTTTCTTGGGTAAATATGGGAGGAGGGTGTTACAGTAAGGATGTCCTCACTACTTAAAGAATTTTGGGACCTATAGATTCTTGAATATGTCTAAAATTTGATGGGATCATTTTTCAAAATCGCAGAGGTTGTAAGAAGAGGGAGGTATACTTGTTATGGTACAATCTATTTTTACATGAATATCCCCTAACCACGACCTGAGCCTATTGAGATCACTTACCATGATGAACTCTACAAATAATTTCTAGATTATGAACATGTCCCATTTCATTGTCGCAGATGCCATGAATATGACCACCTATACAAGGAATACCCATCGCACCAAGACAAGACTATGAAAAAACCTCAGATGTCTGATCTAGAGGAGTTTAGAAGAGTAACAACTAGAGGATGAAATTAAAGGAACCCACTAGTCCAACAAGACACAAGCCATATAACAACCATGAAAACATACTTGGCACTCTCGAATTAGGATGAATAACCTAAACTACTAAAGGATATCATGAACCTATACTGTAAGACAAAGGAAATGAAACCAAAAGTGACACCTAAGAGGAAGAGATTGGAAACATCACAGGAAATACCTACCCATGATGAGGAGCTCATGTCAGATGCACCAAGGATAGAAGTAGAAGAGAATAATAATGTTGTAAATAGGGATGAGAAAATCATGTTCAGTATGATATAGGAATGGAGAAATAAAGATCAACGTACAATCCTGGAGTACCATAAGATCTAGCATCATCATATCGATTTAAGGGTGAAATATTAGTTGCAGGAACCAATAGTATATATAGGGAAACTAGTAAAGGGCTAGGAATCCACACACACAACACAAATGGGAAAGCCTAACAAAATAAATAATTTAAAGAAAGGGGTAGAAAGATGATTAAATATTTAATCAAGATAGTAGGGGGCATTTAGTCAATATAACACGGAAAGTAACATTGTTATTAGAGGTGTTTTCATCATCAAAACACCCTTCATTAAGAAAATTATTTCGTAGAATGTCTTTGGCATCAATAGTAGGGGTAGGCACTAATTTCCCAAATATAGAATAAAAAAGGAGAATATAGTAGTTTTTATGGTACAGGAGACCAAAACATCAAGTGAAATAATTAGGGAGATAATATCCTAGTGCTCAAGGGGATGTGAATCTATAGCCATAGATATTAGAGGAAGCATTAGCATTCTAGTAATACTCTATAACCCATAGGAAATCACCTTATGTGACTACAGTGTTCTCCCTCGAATCCTCTCTGGCCAATTTAAATACTTGGGAGCTAAGGATATATGTTTTCGAACAATGGTTAATGGGTCACATGTTCATGCAGATAAGAATGGATTTCTTGCAAATATAAATATGTTATAGTCATTCCAAGAAGAAGAGATGTGGATCATAGGGGTTGATTTCAATATTATTAAATCCCTAAAGGAGAAGAAGGGATAGATACAAATATTTTAACTAGAAGCACATATATTCAAATACCTCCTTCAAAAGATTTTAGTGACATATCTACCATTGACAAATGGAACTTATGGTAAGAATAATTGCAAAGGGGTAAACATATAATTGCTAGTAGACTCGACAAATTTATAGTTTCAGAAGCCCTCCTAGAATGGAACATATTTGTTGAAGCTTCCATACACTAGTACAAAATGGCTAATTAATTACTAAAAAAACGACTAAAATTTGCATATAAACGACTATTTTTCAGTCGGTGACCACTAGTAGCTAATTTACAATATCTTATAACGTGACCAAATTTTAGTCATTTTTAGCTTAGTCATTTATTGATTGTCTCAATTTTAACTTCTAGTAGTATATTTAGTCATAAATTTAGTCATTAATTACCACAATTAATGACCAAATATACAACAAAATATATTACTATATGATCACCTGAGAAAACCAATTAATGAACAAAGAAATATGACCAAAATGTTGGTCATGTTATAAGATACTGTAAATTAGCTACTAATAGTGCTATATATGCAAATCTTAGTCATCGTTTGAAACCAATTAATTACCGGAGAAATATGAATAAATTTTAGTCGTGTTATAAGATACTATAAATTAGCTACTAATAGTCGTATATATGCAAAATTTAGTCCTCATTTGTAATCACAAATTTATCATTTGCATTAGTCGTTTATCTTTTTTTAGTAGTTTCATATTCATTATATAAACGACCAATTTAGTAGTTTATATTCATTTCATTTGATTTCATTAATAATCATTATAAATAACTAATTTAGTTGTATATTCATTTTATTTGTGTTCATCATTAATAAATATAAACTACTAATTTAGTAGTTTTAAATTGATTTTATGTGTTCATTATTAATCAACATAAATTAATTAGTATGCTTTTGCAACTAAATTTAAAAAATGTCATAAAATGTGCATGTTCATCTTATATGAAAACACAAAGTTGCATATGTTAATTAAATACTAAACAATATCAAGTGCAATTATTAATAATTTCAACCTTGTAAATTATATTATATGAAATGTTAAAGTATTACAATATGAGTTTCCAACTTAATATTGGTTGGACTACAATTTACACATGAAATTATGTTTCATCACTTCAAAACATTATCATTATGTTGCCAAGGCATTGCAGGCGAATTCACCAACTCTGGAGACTTGACCATTAGTCTCTATGTGTGTGTCTTATGTGGGATATTGAATCTAAGGGTATCACTAGATCAGTGCTCTTCTCTCTCTATTTTTTCATTTGTCGCTCCAGTGTTATTTCTTTGAGCACAAGATCGAAAAACACATGAGGCGATGCTATTGATGAATTGACTGTTCATCCAAATCTGGAATTTGTTCTTTGGGAATGGTCTATTGATGAGAAAATTTATCCTTGAGATGAGACACCTTCTCATGAGGCAAAGTCTGTTGATAAACAACATCTTGAGGCAATTGTTCATTATAATTATGAGATGTTGAAGAGAGAAAATCTATGTTATTTAGTAAAGGCTATGCACGAATGTTAGTGATTTGGTACAAGGAAAGACATGGGAAGCGAGGGAATTGTGGAGATTCCCTACAACTCTTTTCCCAAATGTGACACGTGAGGATGTATGCTTATTACACAACTATATTTGAGAACATGCACCAATTTGAAGGCAAGACTATTTTGGATGTAGGCGCAAGAAGTGGTAATTTGGCAATCTAGTACGCACAAGATGATGTAAGGAAACTTTATGTTGTTGAAGCAACCAAAATGTTAGAACATGTATGTCCACATGTAATCAGAAATGGTGTTAGCCACATTGTCAACGTAAATGAAGGATTTATGGAGGATTTCATGTTTCTTGAAAAGTTGATGTCATTATCTGATAGTGGATGGTGTATTTCCATATACATGAATCCATGTTTCAGTGATCCATAGACGTGATCGATTTTTTAGGCTGGCTATAATCATGGCATCTATGTGTACACTTAGTTCTCATTATTGTTGTTGTAGTCACATGGTGGCCTTGTTGCATGCAATAGCTACATGTTACATGTTGATGAATGAACTCAAGCATTGGCTATAGTTTAGTTATTGATTTTGGATTATGAAGTTGAGTTTGTGAATTGGAAATGTTAGAAGAGAGAATTCTCAAAGCTTCAATTTATAAATTTTATATTGTGTTTCTTCTTTCACTTGTCCAATGCACTAGGGGTAAAGTGCCCCACAACCCCTAAATTGGAGACAACTATGGCCTTTAAGCATCATTTCTTCACCTACACTAGTTCTCCACACAGTACCATGTTGAGGGCTCTTAAGAGGAATCAATATATTTGGGAGTGTCCAAATGCTTGAAGAAAAAGTTTGTTCATATTTACATGGAAAATATTGTACACACTCTCTTTGATGTTCCTTCTTTGAAGCATCATACCAAGAGAGGCAACATCATTTAGGACTTGCAATTGAAAAGCACTCTGAGAACTAATTTGGATTTTTTTGAGATAATATGGCTTGCCAACCATCGAAGAAAATTTTTTATGAGGCTTTGAATGACGACCTTCAAACTGTCATGCAAGCAAGTTTCCAAGCCACCTTTCTAGCACTGGTACTATACCACATATGAAAAACAACAATACTTTCCACATTGGAGCCCAAAATCCACATTCAGGTCCTTTCCCAACAAGCCCAGTGTTAAAGCAATAATAAATCAAATGCTTCAGATATTTACACATTCTTATTTGGGGCATAATCCAATATCCTTGTAATGATACATACTAGTTAACTACCCTACATGTGAAAATGTATATTGTAATCTATCTACCAACTAGAAAGTATCTACATTTATAAGTCAAAATTGGATATCTGCATCGACAACTAGTTTTGTTAGTCACAAAATTTCATAACATAAATGGAAATCATTTCCAAAACATTACTTCTTACGCTCCTTTGTTGTGAGTGTCTTCATAGGCTTCAGATTGAAATTGTAATCAAGATGAAGATAATTCAAGTTCTTCCGGTGAATAATAATTTTCAACATATTGTAACCTTGTCTGCAAACTTGAAGCCCAACCTCTGCCCAATCTAGCTTAGTTGTCTGGAAAATGTTGGTAGCTTGAAGGGAATGAAACAAGTATTTCTTCTTTTGATCCTTTGGAGTCCTGTGATGAATTTCATTCAACACATAACATTTTAGGAGCTTCTGATAGCTCACACGAACCTTCATTGGATATGTGGAGGGGTTGCATGACATGAAGCATTCAAGGAATCAAATCCATGGCACATGCAACACAACTAAAGAACACAAAGAACATGAATATGTGTCATGCATCATAAAAATGCATACCACTGTTCCTTGTACCAATCAGAAACAAGAGGAATATCTTTCGCTCGTCGCATAAGACCTGATTGCATATTGAATTGATGTGGAGAAAAAAATAATGAAATACCAGCAACTGTTGTATCTGTGTAAATTGGTGTATGGTGCAACAAAGGTTCCACACCTTCTGGAACAAAAAAAATCATCGTCATCATCCTCCTTGTAAGTTTTCCCCTCATGGAGATTAGTCTTATGAAAAGAAGTTGGATGAATCAAAGGATCAAAATAAAATGTTGGTAAATCTAGATCTTAAGTTTTTATGTACATCACCATGGGACTATGATATACACAAAACTTAAATTTCTTAGGCCTGTTGTTGTAGAGATGAGGAAATGAAATTCTATACTCTGTCTGAAGTGGAGAGTGGATAATAAGCTTATTAATATCATTGAAATCATTCCAGTCTTCATCACCCTTCTCCATATATTGGTACAAAGGATCAAACTTTGGCCCTCCTGTTGTTAAAATAGACATGTTAGTAAAAGTTTGAACTTGATTGCAACAATAAAAGTTATGACAAGAGAAAACAAAATAGATGACCAAATATTGACCCAACAATTTCCTGGGCATTGGCTTCATAATACCTAATATGCACATGTTCAATGCTTTTGTTTTGAAAAATGACTCCATATCAAAGAGATAGAAATAGTTTTTATCAATCAAGTCATAAAGTAGTTGTCCTGCGAGACGATGCAAAGTTTCCATGATGGGAAGTGATAATTGCAACCTTCTATAACTAGGCCCATTTATAAGTTTTGTTTTCAACTTTTCACTAGGGGCTTGTTGACATAAAACCATGTGTATACAGCAAAATCTTCTTCCTCATATAGCTCCAACTAGATAGGTTCAAGAGGGTCCACATGTAACAAATTCTTTGCATAATTTAAAGGAGGTTCCTCATCATCACATGGTGGAAAGATCATTATTTTAAAACGTAACCTGTCTCTTTTTTCTCTCCGCATTATGATCCACATTATACCCCAGTGCAAGAAAGATTCCAATTAGCCACAATTATTCATCATAAGACTAAAAAATGCAAGAACATAATCCAAATGTCAAAAGAACATTAACTTTACATGTGCCATATATATGGGCTCAACAACCCATGGTATTTAATTAGAAAAAGTGATAGCCCTAGCTACGTGATATAGTACCTTCATATCTTGAACCTAAATAGGAAACATTCATCAAATATAGAAAGCATAATGCACCAAATGCGCTCCTCTATTGCCATAATAGGAAACTAAATAATATAAATATACACAAGGATTATAGTTTAGCAAAAATATATTATGATAATGATTAGTTACTAATTAATGGGTTTCATGAGCAAGGAATTTTATTTTTAGATGGCTCCCATTGTGAGCCTTTAGGATTTGTCATGCACTTGTCAATTCATATTGGATTCCCCTATGAAATGGTGAAATGGATCATGGATTGTGTTACCTCCACTTCTTTTGCAATCCTTACAAATAGCTCGGTCTCAGACTTCTCCAAATCTTCGAGGGGTTTGTGCCAAGGCTGCCCACCTTCCAATTTTTTGTTCATTATGATGACTGAGGCCCTTAGCACAATAATTTCTGCTGCCACAAATGAAATATTTCCGTAGGGAGTTTCAATTGGAAGGAATATGGATTGGTCTCCAATTGTTTCTTTTGGATGATGTGTCATTATTTCTTCATGTCTTCAACAACGACTGTTTCATAACCAAGGAGGTTCTACAATTATATGGGAAGGCCATAGGGATGGTCATAAATGAGAAAAATGGTCATTCAAGTGATAGATTTTCAGAGTTACGAGTTGTTATTTTGAAATGGGATTGTTATTTTGTTCAATAAAACATGTCAGATGGTATTAGATATTTTGGTTTTAATTTAAAAACCAAACACTTATTGGAAAGAATATTGGCTGAGGCTAGTGGGTAAAGTTGATCATCCATGGAGACACCTCCACTTATCCGGTGTGTTACCCACCGCCAGTGTGTAATATCCGTTTTGGAAAATATCCTCAAACACCACTGATTTCACTAAGTTAAATGAGGTTTCCCATTGAGATATTGTGTCAAATAGTTTGTAAATAAACTGTTGTAGGTGTATTTATGAGTTTTATCACATAAAAAATGAGTGTAGCAACAATTATATATTTATATGGACAACCTAGTTCAAGAGAAGCAATTACATAACATGTAACACTTAAATGTGAATGCTACAACCTCTTTTAAATTAATATTTCTCCCATATATTTCTCCCATAAATATATACATCAAATGTGCATCATTATAGAGAAATCAAGTAAACAGAGAACATCCATAAACTATGAGGAAAAACTGATTTATAATTAAGAGAAAAAATTCAAATATACAATTCCAATGGGAATGTAACGCCTGGAAAATGTCCAAACTGATATAAAATTAGAGTTGACTGTTTGATGATCCTTGTGGGTGCACAGGGAGAATTTCGGTCTTCTCACTTGATAGGCTGCTACAACTTCCAACTTCATATCTGAAATTGATGATGAATGTACATCAGAGCTCAATCCATGGATGTAACTTCAAATCTAGAACAAATTATATCAGATGGCCTCTCTTTGGTTATGTGCAAGGAAATTTAGTCATTTCTGAAATTGGTGGTCTCAATACATAAATTTCTTGGCCTCCAAGTGTTGGAACTACATATATATATGACACAGCCTCTTTAAGATTGACTCAACCCTTCTAGAAGAAAGAATCTGACCCCTCTATGATACTGAAAATTTTGAAATGATTAATATTCCCTTAGAGAGATGAAGATAATCAGAAAGAGCATTATTTCCTCCTATTTGGCCCTCTGAAATAACTTTTCATCTTGCACCACAATAGCAACATGGCCTTGAGAGATGATTTGTGTGTCAAGCTTAACTAGTTCAATCCTCCTAGTATAAAACAAATTCAACCTCACTAATAGTCTTCACAAGAAACAAATTCAGCTTCTGTAATTGATAACCCTGGCATTGTGATCAAAGCGGTCTTGGAGGTCATCCAAATTTTTTGAAACACTCTAGCATATATACCCAAAGATATCTTGAAGAAAATTTGGAAAATAACTTTCTGTGGAATCCTGCACTAAAATAATTGTGATAAAAGTTCAATGAATAATGTAATCCAGAACAGAGGTGGTTTTGTTTGTAGGCATGCATTCTTCCCAAAGTTGATATATATATATATATATCTATATATATATATATATATATATATATATATATATATATATATATATATATATATATATATATATAATCTTGAATAGGTTCAGTTAAACAGATACCTCACAATCTAAACGTTAGAAAAAAGTTTATTTTATTTCATATAAATCCTATAGACATATTTTTCCATTTCTTAAAACGAAAAGAAAATTGTTCCTGTAATCACATCATTGGACTTTGCAACTAATTGTTCAATTTTTTCTCATCTAGCACACAAAATAGACAATGAGTCGATAGCTCCTTTGGTGATTCATGTTTGAGTTCCAAATTTTTCTAATCCAAAATCAAAGGATCAAATAATATTCCTCGACAACTCTTTTAATCAATAAAGCTGCATCAATTCTTTCAATCAATAAAGCTGATGTAGTTCCAATTATTTATTAGGAATGTACATCGAATTTTGAAAATGAAAAAAGATCATTATTCTCTCACATACAATTATCTGAAAGCCATTCTTTGTAAATTTCAATCTTCCTGCCAAGTTTCATTTTCATGCTTCCTATCCACAACTGTTACAATGTAACAATATCTTCTCAATGAAAATGCACGAGAATCTAACAATATACATGGCCCAAAATCATTTCAAGCTTCCAAAAAGTTTCATTTTCACGCTTCCTATCCACAGTTGTTATAGTGTAACAACTTCTTAATGAGCATGCACTAGAATCTAACAACATACACGAGACAAAAGCATTCATCTTATCAAAGTATACTGCATGCTAAGAACATGCCTAATCTTATGAGACCTAGTTTGAACCTGACAGATAATGAACTACAATATTATTATTTATAAGCTCTGATGATATTGATTTAATGAACTAACACAGACTATCAATTTTTCCTCTCACTAATCTGTATCAATAAACTACATTATTTATTCTTCTTCTATATAGACTTCTGGAGCTGAATTGTGTAAGTAGGCTAAAATTTCGGACCTTTCAGGACTTTTAGTGCAAACACTCTACCTATCCTCAAGGACAGAAGAAGTTTTTTGAATGGGAAAATTGTTTGCCCTACTTACACAGTTCACCTCCAGAAGTCTATCTACATATCTTGAAGAAAATTCGGAAAATAATTTTCTCACACATATCCATCTTTTGGGAAAACTCCCACTCCCAATTTTCTTTGGATTGTCATCTCTGAAAATAATCTTTGGACTCAAATTATACATTTAAAGTATATAGCCATGGATTTGATTTTGGATTAGATTTGGTCCACAAGATAGAGTATCATTGACCTCTTATCAATAGAAAGCACTAACTTTGGCTTTTCCCAATATTGGTTAGTACTTTGCTTGGCAGATTGGTAATGGATCTCGAGTCGAGATGGGGGCTGACATGACTATGGGCTGTAATAGACATATTTTTCTTACTGCAAACTAGATCCACCAACTTAAATTGATAGGAGAATGTACCTTGAATTTGGTTAGACATCCTCTGTGGAAACAGGGGTGGTTAAGTGTAGCTGATACCAATCTCGACAGGCATTTTGCAACACTATGGGATGATTATATTGAGGAGCTCACAAGGGATCATATTTGGATTAATAGGTCTTGGACAAGTTGATTTGGGTGTACAATCAAGCTGGAGGTACATATTGGTTAAGTTGGAATACTTGTCAAAGTGTGTTGTAGACAACAGGCCTCTAGATTGGTGGAGGAAGAAATTATGGCAGATCAAAGCACCTCCAAAGTGTATGTTATTTATCTAGTTTGTTATACTAGATAAGGTTCTTACATTGGAGGCCCTGCAGATACATTAGGTCCTCATAGACAATCCTTGTGTCAACAAGATGGAGTCGATGTCACATTTTTTTTTATAACTTGTGCTTTTAGTCAGCAGGTTTGATCGGAGGTTGAAATAATGATGGATAAAAATTCTCATTGGCGCCAGAACACTATTTCAGAGTGCTTCCTTGATTAGTTTCTCAAAAAATATTTAAATTCAATCTGTTTGGTTCCTCTACTCGTCTTATGGAACATACAAATAACTCAATATAAAGACCTTTTTGCAGGGCCTTGCATCCTACAAAAGTAGGTTTGTGCACAGGTTGGTGCCAGGATGCAATAAATCAATATTGTGATGATGAGATCACGTGCACCTAGTGACAAGGGAATCCCATGGGCTTACTCCAATGGAGCTAGCCAAGATGGGGATACATCTTTAGGCTTGGGTTTTATCATTTTTCTTATCTAACTCACACTATTGAATTCAAATCCAACTTCAAATTTCACACAAACGATAAGGGTGAGGTTTCAACATTGTTCTATGCATTGAAGATGACAACGAGAAAGTATATTATACAATTTTTCACAGATTAACTATTGGTCATCAATTGGAAGTTAGGGTTGTTGCAGGTGAATAATATATCTCTGTTGGCACTTGCGCAACAACTCATAAATGTCTCTCGTCAGTTTGATCATAGTAGTTTCTCTCATATCTATCGTGAATCAAATGAGAGGGAAAATCATCTCTCTAAAGATGGACTTCTTATGGTTGCTTCGCATTATTCTTGGTGCTAAGAGGGTAGACAGATGGATGGTAGGCTAGATTTTTAAATATGTTGTAGGTTTGAGACTTTTTTTATAGTCTGTTTAATTAGTCATTTATATGGGATCAGAACAATTATGATAATGGAGAAGTTTTTTTTCTTTTCTTTTCTTTTGTGAAGTAATGGTCCAAAATTTGTCTAGTTTGAAGGGTTCCTAAACCCGTTTTCTAGCAGTGCCAAAGGTACCTCAAGAATGTACCTTTGAATTTATCTCAAATAAGAGTTATGTTTTCCCTTAGGTAGAAAAAAATTAGAAAAAAAAGCATAATGGTAAATTGAAGATGGCATAGATTAGTGAGCCAATTTCCTGATGGGATAGTGATAATGATTGGTATTCTTATGCTATGATAAAAAAATAGAAAATCATTCTCATGCACCCATGGTCTTTAGACTCAACTATGTCATTACAAGTGATTTTTAATTGTGGTTTAAGTTGTTTCACATGGTGTCTCTAAACATAGCTTCTATATCCACAATACTTTTCTTTAACCTCATCTACATCACTAGAATCAAATTGCATACTAGAAATGAATAGCGACTCTCAAAAAAATTGTTAATTAAGCACCCCATATATTTTACTCTTTTATATACTTTTTCAACCCCCTATACTGGTAACCTTGGCATTGATAAACTCAGCAAGTTTAACTTGCAGTATTTTCCTACATTATAACTTAGTGTTGCAGTATTTCATGTCATCTCAACAGGAACCTGAAGCCCACCATGTGTATGAATCTAAGCCTTGTAGCGTTATGGTAGACTAAATGTCTTGCATTGCCTACTGGACATGCTTCTTCTCAACAATTCCTGATCATGTAAGAACATTGCCTATTGATATGGCACAAATTCTTCACCTCTAGGTATTAGCCTCATCTAACTGGTCAGACTTCCCAATAGAAGACTTCAAACCATCCCTTTTGCAACTGCAACCACACTTTGGATGAGACTCTTACAAGCTCATTTGTACTTGTCGTATTTACCAAAATCACCCCAAAAACATAAATTTCTTGGCCTCCACGAGCTGGAACTACATATATATATGACACAACCTCTTTAAGATTGACTCAGCCCTTCTAGAAGACAGAATTTGACCCCTCTACGATACTGAAAATTATGAAATGATTAATATGCCCTTAGAGAGATGAAGACAATCAGAAAGAGAATTTTGTCCTCCTATTTGTCCCTCTGAAATAACTTTTCAGTCTTGCACCACAATAGCAACATGGCCTTGAGAGATGATTTGTGTGACAATCTTAACTAGTTCACCTAGTACAAAACAAATTTTGCCTCACTAATAGTCTTCACAAGAAACAAATTCAACCTCTGTAATTGATAACCCTTGGCATTGTGATCAAAGCGGTCTTGGAGGCCATCCGAATTTTTTGAAACACTCTAGCATATATACCCAAAGGTATCTTGAAGAAAATTCAAAAAATAATTTTCTATGGGATCCTGCACTAAAATAATTGTGATAAAAGTTCAGTGAATAATGCAATCTACAACAAAGTTAGTTTGGTTTGTACAGGTATGCATTCAGCCCAAAGTTGATATATATATATATATATATATATATATATATATATATATATATATATATATATATATATATATATATATATATATATATATATATATATATATATATAATCTTGAATATGTTTGTTAAATAGATACCTCACAAACTAATGTTAGAAAAAGTTTATTTTATTTCATACAAATCCTATAGACATATTTTCCATTTCTTAAAACGAAAAGAAAACTGTTCCTGTAATTGCATCGCTGGACTTTGCAACTACTTGTTCAGTTTTTTCTCGTCTAGCACACGAAATAGACAATGAGTCAGTAGTTCCTTTGGTGATTCATGTTTGAGTTCCAAAGTTTGCTAATTCAAAATCAAAGGATCAAATAATATTCCTCGACAACTCTTTTAATCAATAAAGCTTCATCAATTCTTTCAATGAATAAAGCTGACGTAGTTCCAATTATTTATTAGGATTGTACATCAAATTTTGAAAATGAAAAAAGATCATTATTCTCTCACATACAATTATCTGAAATCCATTCTTTGTAAATTTCAATCTTCCTACCAAGTTTCATTTTGATGATTACTATCCACAATTGTCACCTCTTGGTCTCAGGTTTACCAATGACCTTTACCAATGAGCTTTACCAAGATGTGTTTTATCCTAATCCTAGATTAGCTTTACCAAAGGGTTAGTTTCATGGCGTTAGTTCAATGGCTTAACTAATCACTTGCCTAAGCTTAACTATCCCTGCCTAACTGCAAGACTCAAAGTTCGCTAAGCTCATGTGTCCTGCTGAGATTTATCTGCGAGGCTAACACTCTAGTTCGCAAGCTCACTCCTAACTCCCCAACCCTTCACCTAACACTCTAGTTTGACTCAAGATCTTACCTACTTAATGAAATCCCAATGTTAAAAGCATAAACTAATCACTTTTCCTAACTCCAAACTCTAATAACAAGCTCACTTTCACTCCCAAGCACTAAGGGTTCCCAGGCTCACCTAATGCTTTCTGCTCACATCTCCCAAGCTCTAACACTTTATCAAGATCACTTACTTAGAGAACTATTACTCTTCCTAATCCTTAACTCCAATCACCAGCTTAACTAATAGCATGCCTAATCCTTCAACAAACCTAACCCCAAGGTTCAATTGACGTGAAAGAAATGGATTCGGTTAAGCGAGCCAGTAAAGGCAACATCTGAGCTAGTAGCATCAGTTCCAGGTATTGAAGTGGGTTACTTATTTCCTCTCCCTTCGGTCTTCAGGCATTCCGACACCTCTCCCTAGCCGGTGATTTCTTCCTCAAGATTAGACTCTAGATATACTATGAGAAGCCCTATAGATGGGACTATAGAATGTAGGTGATTTCATGCTTCCTTACCCTAAGAATGTAGGTTTCCTTACTATTTCATCTCTTAAGAAGTACACATAGATGATAAGCCCTTAAGATTCTACTATAGAGATACTATAATCAGCCCACCAACTATCAGGAGGTCAGGTTCACAACTGCCCACCCAAGGATTAGTATTTCAACGTTCCTTTGAACTTCTTTCTTTAGTCTTCATCCTTAAAATTTCAAGAACTAAAGGAACTCAAGTAAATAGTGAAATTATAGAGGCAGTGTTGTAGTGTCTTGGATAAGTATGCCAAGAATTTGTTGATGAATCTATGAGTGCAGGAAATACCATTTGGAATACTGAATATTGATCTTTAAAAAAAAAAAAAAAATCTTTTGGAACCATGATGCCAAATGGTTTGTGGGATGAATTTACATCATTATGAAACAAACTGTTGAATATTGTAAAAGATGGAATACCAAAAGCAGGAATGCATAGGAAGAGCATAAAAGAGGAGATAATGGGCACCTACATAAGTCTTTTCCCAAATGGACCCTTTAACTAATTAGCTAGGTAATTTCCTTGGGGTGGGGTTGGTCAACACAGGTCTGTTCTGGAGACTTTTCATCGTCCGTTTGCCCTGTTTTTCCTTCAAAAATTTCTCTGCTCAACATTGACATTTTTTGTCTTGACTCTTCTCTAGATGGTTAAAAAAATTGGGAGGACGCACTTCCCAAAGTAGAAATTCATTGTGGGGAGGCATTCTATGTAATTATTTTTGTTTTATTTCTTATGATTTTTTTTTTTCAATTTCTAACTTTTTTATTTTTCTGGGCTACATCCTAGATGGGAAATGCCTCCCCATCTATTAAGGGCATTCCCCCTTGCTAGAAAATGCACCCAACAGACAATCACATGATTGGGCAGCCAAAAAGGTACCTATTCTAAAAAAATCCACTTTAATGTGTTTCAAGGGCTGATCCCTATAGCCACACACCCAGAGTGAGTGTAAGAGGGTTAGATGAATACACTGTCATGGTGTAAAACAGATTTGTTGTTGATCAAAATTGGTAAGCAATGGCTAGTGACTGCTAAGGAATGTATTATGTATCTCTGAATGGGAGGGTGTAAGACTGGATTCTAAGATGGTATATCAAAAATAATGCAGACAAAGAATTAGGCAATAAATTATGCAGTGATCTCATCTTGGAAATCACCTTTAAAGGAATTTATATACACCATCCCATATGGAAATTAACACTAGACAACTAGATACATTTTTGAACCGGCTGGGAAACATCAATGGGAGGCCATTCTGGTTTTAAATCACTAGAAATGCTAAAATATAAATCTATTAATCTTTCTTTGTTACTGAAGAATCTTAAAAATAACAAGACAAACATAATACAAACAAACTGAACAGTTGAGTGAAATTTAATATAAATTGAAGTTTCAAAGTCATAGTTAAAAACTACCCAAAAAAAGGACTCAGTCTGTATTCTTGATCTGGTAAGTGAGAAATACGCGGAGAGAAAGAGAAAGAACTGTTGATTTAATTTGCTACATGTTAAAGGCCTAACAAATTTTGTTTAAGAAATCTGGGATAAACAACTGAAGATGAAAGGGGAGCAGTGACGAAAGCACAATGTTGAAGACAATAAAGGTACAACAAAGAAGACCAGGTAAACCAATAGAAATAAAATTTTGACTCTATTTATCAGGGGATTGGTGTCTCCTTCAGGTAGTGGTCTGAAAAAGAACAGCATGTTGGAGCCTGTGAGGAAAGGGAGTTGGTGCTTCCAGCAAGTTGTAGCTTGCGAAAGAAAAGAGAGGTTGAAGCCTCCAGTAGGTTGGTGCCTACAAAAATTGATGTAAAAAGAAGTTGGTGCTTTCTATTACATCAAAACAAAATATTGGTGCTTTTTGTTTGTGTGTGATTTTAATTATATAACTGTGCATTGATTTCATAGAGTTAATGCTGGTTAATTAAATAATTATGCTCATTGTTAGAAATAGCTAAAATTGTTCAAAAGGCCTTAAAATACTGATTCACTACCCCTCTCAGTGTTTTCTTAATTTCAACACAACCAACAGCACTTTAAGCCCTACTAAAATCTCCTTTGCGTTGCACCAACTACCATCAGTCTATTCTTAGTGAGGCTCATTTTCTCAAGAACTCAATTTTGAAGTTCGTTTTCAAATGTATCTAGGAATTATGTATAAGGTTAAAGCTTTCATTGTAAAGTTATTTTTACAGCATTAAGTTGTTAAAACTTAAAAAGATGATATTTGCATTGTAATTCGTATTAGTAAGAGATGTATATTCCCAAAATATTTAGAATTAGATTTTTCCAATAAACCTGAATGAGTTGATAATGTTAAGAATGCAAATTCCATCCTCATTAAAAATGATAATATGAAGAATGCAAATACCATCTTTTACCAAAATGAGATCTATTCTTGGTGGCAAGATGGATGAAGTTATCAAACAAGATGTAAGGCTGACATCCATGTTGTCAGGTTATACCATACTATGTAATAAACAGGTTATGATCAACCATTTCCAGATCTCTTACTGAACCATGCAAACATGCTAACACTAGGAAAGGAGAGGTTCAAATCTAAATGGATGGACATGTGTAAGGAAGGCTATTCCACTAGACTAACACAATTCCTGAATTTTAATAAACCACAAGAACACGCTAACACTAGGCAAGAAGAGGTTCAACTCTAAAGGGTTGGACATGCATGCAAGGAAGACTATTCCACTAGACCAACACATGCCCTAAAATTTACTGAACCATACAAACATGCTAACAGTAGGCAAGGAGAGGTTAAACTCTAAAGCATTGGACATGTATGCAAGGAAGGCAATTCCACTAGACTAACACAATTCCTAAATCTCATCTGTATGATCAGTTGCATATCTTGATTTGGTTATGCAAAGCAATGGCACCTTAAATATGGGCATAGTATTTAATAGGATAGCAAATTATTTGTTGAGATGGCAACCTTGTAAAGTTCATATTCTTAGAAGTGTGGTTAATGGATGACTTTTCTATTTCTTGCTTTGCCCATATTCACCCCATTGATTGGTCAATCCAAGATTAATAAGAGGAGGGGTGCCATGCTACCTTGAAATCATAGAAAGTTGTGTTTCATGTGTGATCAAAATAAGCCATTAGTCCAAATATCTAGAATCTCATACCATACCTCTAGTGGTAGGGAGCAAGCTTCATTCTTCAACCTCCTATTGGGTGGCTCCTACTTAGGCATCTCACAGAGTATGACAAATAGGATCGATTAGTGTGTGGTTTAAGGGCATTAGCAATGTACCTTGACTGGTCATGCAATGAAGTCACGCCTCAATTTTGGGCAACATGATATGGGGAGTAATCCATGGAATTTAAGAAAAAAAGGATTCTGATCCAACATTATGAATTAAAAGGGACTGGTGTATTTTCATTGAACCTCTAACAATCCTTCTTGTGCAAGAAGGATGGCTACAGATTCATTGGAAATACACTAGCCTCTGTTAATTCATTATGGGAAAGTAATTATGAAGACGACAAGCTTGTCACATTTCATATTCTCATATGTATGGGTGATGCAGGAATCAAGATGTTTCTGGGTGTAAGATGTTTTGAGTATATTTTCTTTGCCCAATATTATGGCAGGATTCTCCTCACGTGGTGAACAACCTATGGTCTTTGATAATACAGTAACAACTCCAACATCAAAAAAGAGTGCAAGAGAAGGTTATATGATGACTAACTGATGAAGACATACAAGCGCTCAACTAAGGATACATGTGATGCCGCAGCCCTTGGATACCTTCTCTAACTAGAGGGGTTGTTTATGTAGGTCACGCTACAGGCCTTGGTATTCCATCTCTAACTAGAGAATTTGTTTATGATGATCAAGTGGCCACGTGAATCTAAAGAAGGTGCCCATGGATATAGAACAGACATTCAACATTCTGAGATGTGGTACTCTATCTACATCCACTTACTGTTACAATAGTAATAAGTGTATCATACTTTGGGAGTACTTTCCATGCAAGCCTCATAATCATTTATCCCACTTCATTGTTGAGTCCAACATTATCAAGTTCCACATTTGTTGCTACAAGATTTTTCTCAAGATTAAGTGAGCATAACTTACAGCTTCTGGTGAGAACTGGCTGGGAAACAACACTAGGAGGCCATTCTGGTTTTAAATCACTAGAAATGCTAAAATATAAATATATTAATCTTTGATTGTTGCTGGAGAATCTTAAAAATAACAAGAAAAACATATTGGAATTTTCTGATATTGCTAAATATGAGATAGTTGTCAGGGTATTTCAATCCAAGATAAGGTATTTACTGATAAGGATATATACTATGAATAACTATTTTTTGTGTTTGTGATATTACAGACAAATTTTGTCAACAAATATTATCCTGCTTTGATGTGGAAGTCAGATTTCAACACTTGTATTGCACCTCTCCTGCTTAAGTAGGAGGTTCTAGATCAGATGCCATGTGATTGTCTTCCTGAACTTCTACTCTAGTATTTTATGTGAGTGCTTTTGCAAGGATTGGAGAATGGTGGAATTCATCCATCACTGGTTGAGAGAGAAGTATGTTTTGTCCTTCCAGTTACAAGTCTTTGATCCTGTAAGATATGGTAGCTTGAATTCTTGCTAAGGAAAAATATTTCCCTAGCAGTATCGACATTTTTCAACATTTTTCCAGCAAATGGCATTAGGTTGGATTCCACCTTTTGGACGTGTGCCAATAAATGGCATATCCATTTTAGTGTTGCGGAAGCCTTCCAGATTTAGTTGGCCTCATGTTGGAATTATAGACCAAAGATCGACACTATCCATTGTAAATTGAAAAGGAAGAAACTGATTAAACCAACTAAACCATTACCAGAATACAACTCAGATCTTTAGGGAGGCAGTAGACCACTCTTCTCCAGGGGTTATATGATATGTTGGGATCCTTGGGTCCTATAAGACATATGCGTATTATTGTGTTTAAGATTTCCCATTTTGGAATCTTGGGTATTTATCTCTTTTACATTGAGATTGAATAATGTTAAATATGTGATCAATACCATTGAAATCACATCATTAACTCACTCCTTGTTTAAGGAGAGTAGTTATTAATTGTTGGTTTTTAGTTAAGCTTTGGTGTATAGACTTTTAAATGTGAACAATTCCTACCGAGGCTGGAATATAACTCTTCTCGTTCTTGCAATCTGGTGAATGTGTAACTGTTATATATTCTTGATATAAATGAGTCGTATGAATAACAAAGGTTAAGGACATTTCCTCAATCTGTGAACACTGATACAGTACCTTTGATCACTATTGTGGCTTGGTTTTCACCAGGTGAGTAGAGTACCAACATAATACCATCGTGTAAAAGAAATATTCTAATAGGCATTCCACATAATATAATTTCTTAATGGAAAGAGGACTTGGCACCATAGTTTGATTTTCCACCAAGAAAAAGCAAGATGAATTGTCTAACTGTTTAACCTAAAAATTATAAATTAACCCTTGTTCTAGCCCAAAATGGTAAAATATGTCTCAATGTATTCTTGATTTCTTGAATCTCAAAAACAAATGTAGGTTTGAATAATGCAAATATACTATAGGTTTCCATCTCATAATAACTCTCTTAGACATGATAATGTCAACAAAAGGTATATTTTAAGATCTTCGATAAATCTTCCACGTGAGAACGAACAAATAATTGGATTACTTGACAGGGCAAAAGGAGAAATATGTACTGTGTTTGAGTATTTTGAGGAGAGCAAGAGAAGAAAGGTAGACCTCCTGAGATGAATCGAGCATAAGGCCATCTGTAGCAGGCCGTCCCATGCCCCCTACCCTTGAAAATATACTTTTCAATCTCTCCATCGTTACATCTGCTTCTTCTTATGCTATTGAAATGAACCTACTACCAAAATCCCAAAACCTTTCTCTGCGCAAATTATACAGAAATGAAAGAAGGGACCACATGACGGAAAAATATGTGACCGTGGAGAATGTGAAGGGGAATTAAATTCCATTAAATAAAAGGTTTGCATCTTTTCTTTTGTTTAATGGGAGGTATTTCTGATTATAAATAATTGTTAATGGTATGAAAATTGTTAGGTTTTTGTGTCACCAAATATTATTTGAGGGGATTTTGGTGGATTTATCAAAAGTGAATTAGGGTGATATCAAAACAAGTTTTGTGTGATTAAAAAGTGTATAAAAGAAGTAATGTTATGGTAATGATCAATCATCATTTCCAATTAGTTTTTTTGTTTAATAAAGATAACTAATTTATGGATATTTTTTTATGGTGTTCAATAGAGGGAGTCAACATGGGAAAGGTAATACTTTGGCTCTCGCATGTTTTAGAAAATTGATATCTCTTTGTCCATAAACATTAGGGGTGGAAAAATAACATAGGTTCTAGAGCTAAGTTTGTTCCAACTTAGTTACATCTTGAACCACAAATTGGTGTTGACCTCATAAATATAAAATTTGGTGGCTGGTATAGTAATCTTGTCATGAAATTATAAGAAGGGTAGACATAAAAATAAGCTTTGTAGTTAAAAAGTATAGTGAAGTAGTAATGTCATAGGATTAATAAGCATTTCCAGTGAAATGTTTGTTTTAGTAAGGATAACTAATCTATGGATATTTTCCATGATGTTCAATAGAGGGAGCCAACATGGGAAAGGTGATAGTTTGGCTCCCACATGCTTTATATATTGATCTCTTTGTCCATAAACATTAGTGGTGGAAAAAAATCCTAGGCTCTAGAGCTAAGTTTGCTCCACACAAATTGTTTTTGACCTCATGGATATGATAGAGATTTGGTGGCTTGTAGGGTAGTCTTGTCATGAAATAATTTTGTCAATTATTATCTAGTCATATTTTTTAATCCTAGACTAAATTAGTCATTTAAGTTAGTCACTTTTAGTTTAGTCACTTGTTATCTAGTCGTATATTTTATCCCTAGACTAAATTAGTCGTTTAAGTTAGTCATTTTTAGTTCGGGCACTTAAAAATGCTCAAATTTAGTAGTAATTCACTTGAAATAATTGCGATGACTAACTTTTTTAGTCACCTAGTCATTAATTTCATCATTTTCTACTAGTGATATTACCAGGTATCAATTCTAATCATTGGCCCATCCTCTTCAAACTCATACTCAAAGTTGTGCATTACAAATGCCCTTTAAAATTTGAAAGCTTCTGGCTACATGATCATGAATTTCATACAAAATACAAAGGTTGGTGTGAAGCGATTAACATTCATGGAGGGAACTATATGCGTACATTCCAATAGAAGTTAAAATAATTCAAATACAAGCTAAAACTTTGGAATAAAACATAATTTTGATAGATTCTCAAGGAGAAGAAAGATCTAGAGTCCCGTATGCAGTAGTTGCAATATAAAATTATCTTAGTAGGTCATGAAGATGCCATGGTTCTAGAGGATGGGAAGTTAGTCATTCAGATCAAGACACAGAGAAAGAAGGAGGAAATTCTATGGAAAAAAAAATCAAGAGTGAGGTGGTTGAAGGAATGTGAGAGGAATACAAAATTATTTCATAAGGAAATGGTGAAGGAAAACATAATAATAGAATATTCTCTCTCTTCTTAGGATGAGAATAAATTAGTTCAACATGCATAATTAGAATAAGAGTTAGTTTCTTATTACCACTCACTCTTAATGCAACCCTAGTCAAATGGGCAGAAGTAATTTAAACAATAACAACCAATATAATTGCCCTTATATATTCAACCCAAAAGGAAGCCCTTATGTAGGAGGTTTCATTTTTATCGACAGAAAAAGTGATGATGGAAATGTTGAAGAGCAAAGCTCCAAGACCCAATGGTTTCACAATTTTATTCTTCCAAGCCTTTCTTAGACCAAAGATATATGTGTTTCTCAATGATTCTCATCTCTCACACTCAATATGGTCATGTCTTACTACCATCCTTATTACCCTAATTCTAAAATTTGATAAAGCTAATTTTGCTAGCGGATTTAGATCAATGACCCTCAGTGATTTTATTTATAATTTTATTTCAATAGTAATTTTCAATCACCTCAAACCCCTTCCTAAATCTATCATATACCTTGAACAAACTTGTTTTATGGAGGGTTGCTAAACACTAGATGGTATCACGATAGCTCATGAAGTAATCCACTTATTTAAAAAATCGAAGATGATAGGGATGATGGTTAAACTTGACCTATCTAGGGCCTATGATTAATTGAACTGGAACTATCTCCTAATGAAATATTAAACCAATTAAACTATTAAACTATGATCGGATTCTTAAACCAATGGATTGTATGGATTAAATCTCTAAGTTTTGCCCCATTTTTCTTTATCCTCTTGAATGAATCTCGTACTTCTAAAATTAATCCGATTAGAGGGCTCTAGTAGTGTGATCCAATCTCCAAGTTTCCTTCCATTGTTGTGGTAGAGTTGTCAGATAGATATCTTAAATTTGTTGGAAATCAAGGAAAACTTAGGGAATCCAACTATATGGCATAGATCTACCCATTACTTGTTAGCAATTTGTTGATAATATTATGGTATTTGGAGTACCAAGAGTGGGTGATATTAACACTATCAGAAAATTCCTTAATGAATTCATGAACGCTTCATGTATGGTAATTAATGTAAAGAAAACCCATATATAGTTTTTCAATGCTAACATGGGAGTAAAAAAACGCCTAGCTCACTTGATGGAATTCCAACTTAGTAAACTACCTGCTAAGTATATTTAAGTTCCCTTGGTTGAAATTTCTCTATGCATGGCATATTGGTAAGACATTGTACAAAATATTTCTCAAAAATTGGATAGTTGGTCATTTAGGACACTCAACTTTGTAGGATGTTTGGTACTCTAAAATATGTTCTTCAAGATTTGTTGATGTATCACTTATCAACAGTGGAAGAACCTAAAGTTGTTCTCTAAGCCACCAAAGCCACAAATAGAAATATCCTCTTAAAAGGAACTAAAAAAGAAGAAAAGTGGTCACTGGTAGCCCCAAAGAAACTCTTCCTTCCAAAAAGGGAAAGGGTGTTGGGGATTTGAGACCTTGATACTCTCAATAAGGTAATTGGTGTGCAAAGTTGGTGGATATGGTTGTAGGGAGGTCCTATGTTATGGAAACAAATTTGGAATAGAAAGTGTAACCAGCACTCCCCTCAATCGACAAAGATAAGAAACTTGGAGTAGCCTCAAGGATTTCCAATATGGAATATGGTAAGAGAGAACAAAAGTATAATCCAAAGCCACACCTTTTGGGAATTTATCGAGGAAGGACAATAAACCCTATTATAGAAAGACGCCCAGAAACAAATGCCTAAACTAGGGGATCATGAGGAGCTTTGGGAGGTAAAGAATTATATAACAAAACAACAATGTAGCACACTGACTAATTTTTGGAAACAATTCCCTATATTTGCGACATGGAGAAGGTGGAAGATAGTTTAGGATTGAAATGAACACTGAGTCACAACAACTTGCTCAAAACTAGCTGAAGAGCTATAGAATTGTAAAATTTCAATAATGCAAGGTCCTAACAAACTATATTAGGGATATCAAACAAATGGAATGCTTATGATATCATAGGTATATGATTTGTTAGCATATCACAAAGATCCGCCTAAATATTTTAATTGGTGCAAAATCTAGACATAAGGACATTAGCGTAAAGTTTCCCAATTCTTGTGGTTCATTGCTAGAAGAAAGGATTTCTCATGGGACCAACTTACAAAAAAGGGTTTCAAGGCCCCTTGATCTACCCTTTATGAATGAACCAAGAGGAGTAATTTGAACAATTACTTAATGTATTCCCCTATTTAGTGAGATCATGGGACTAGGTCTTACTTTTATTTGGGTAAATCCTATTATTTCCACTCTTAGAAAATTATTTAGCTTGTTTTTATATGCATGGTGGAATTTGATTTTTGGTCTACAGGGCATCTTAGTGGTGTTGAAAGTTATTAGAGTGTCATGAATTTTTTGGTTGAATGACCTTTCCTAGAGCTACCCTTTGCACCCACCTTCTTTTCCATTATTAACTTATCCCATCCTAAGCCAACCTAGAAATCAAGAGTCAACATCCTTTCAGTTTTTTCTTGGTTTCATTTTATTTCTCTCATTAGTCTAGTTAATATCCTTTCAATTTTTTCCCAGTTTCATTTTATTACTCTCAATAGTCTAGCCCTCCACTGGGGGTTCCCTCTCATTGTTCCATATTTCACTTTTGAGCCATATGCCCCATCAATGTATGTGCTCTTGTCAGGGGTCTAGGGGCCATGGCTCTCAGGGTATGCCTCAAGCTCAAACATAAGCCCAAACAACCATGGCTATCTTTCATTCATCCACTCCAGCAGAAATATGGGAGAAATCCACTAGCTAGAAGCCTTAACCACTAATGATTGCTAGACCTATTCTAACTTTGAAATTCAAACATAAGCAGCAAGCTAGGTTCTAGACTCTAGTCATACAAGGGGATGATCCAACAAATAGATCAATTTAATCATAATCTAATGGCTAATGATTATTAAAAAGTACGAGGATCACAATGAAATTATTGTGTGCCTCAATGGAATCCAATGAGTCCAACATCACCAATTCTCTTTCTTGGTTAGTTCTAGAAATTGTGACATTCAGAGGAAAAGAACATATCTTTTGGAATACTCCAACACTTCGTGGGCCACCAATTTTGGGGTAAGTCCTTCTATGTCCACTCTTAGAAAAATATTCAACCTATTTTTATATGCATGGTGGAATTTGGTTTCTAGTCTACAGAGTGTCTCGGTGGTGTTGAAACTTATAATATTCCTTGGGTGTTTTGCTTGATTGACCCTTCCCAAAGCTACCCTTTGCATTCACCTTCTATGCCATTGTTAGCTCATCCCATCCTAGGCCAACCTAGAAATGAGTGAGGATTCTTTCGATTCTATCATGTTTTCATTTGATTTGTCTCATTGGTCTACCTCTCCATTGGGGTTTCCCTCTCACTTGCCATTTTCTCTTTCAAGCGTTATACCCTATCATCATATGTACTCTCGTTGGGGGTCTCAAGGTTGTGGCTCTTAGGGTAGGACCCAAGATTAGATGTAAGCCGAGAAAGCCACACTTATATCCATTCATCGAATAAACCATAAATATAGGAGGAAATCTATTAGTTGAAAGCCTTAACGACCAATAATCGCTAGTCATATTTTAACTCTGAAATTCAAACATAAGTAGCTAACTACATTCTGGATTCTATTCATACTAGGAGATGACACAACCAATACATCAATTTCATCACTCTCCGTTGGAAAATGAAGATGTTCTTGGGTAGGGTGTTCAAAGAAAAGTATGAGGGTCACAATGAAATTATTGCATGTCTTAATGAAATCCAATGAGTCCACCTTGGTCACTAGTGCTCCTACTTGGTCAGCATTGATGCCCACCTAGAACATATAGAAGGTCACCTACAATATGGTCTCAAGCACCAGTAGGCACAGGCACATAAGACCCAACACCAGTAACATTCTCTAATAATTAATGTTAACCCACCCCTTCGGGTTTATGTTTTGCTTTTGGTAAATTAGTTTTTTTGAAAATGTATAGCCTATTAAACTTGGCAAATAATATATTATAACTCTATCAAAATATATATCCATAATGTTAGGATATTCCGACACATAGGATATAGTTAAGTTCAACTTGGTCTAGTATAGAGTTAGGTTAGAGTTAGGTAAAGTGTGTTTCTTTACCGTTGTACTTTTTGTAACTTACAATCCGACGGTCACGATATGTAGTGATCCGACGGTTCACTCTCACCTCGGTATTACCGACACTTGATCCGTGGCTTGACACCCGATTGGTCCATGAGTTCTATTTAAAGCGCATGGAGGGTCATTGTTCGGGTAATCCGTGCATGAGAGAAGCTTATGTAAATTTTCATTCTTTGATTAATAAATTGTCTGTACCCACGTTGGGACAGGCCGTGGACTGTTTCCCTCCTTGCACTCTGAGGGTTTTAACCACGTCAAAAATACTGGTGTATTGATTTGAGATCTGGTTGTGAGCGGTGTCCTTTTGGTATTCTTCTGTGGAACTTACCCTGTAAATTCCTACATGGTATCAGAGCTATTTGAGGGCCGCGTCCGTTGGTGATCCAAATCTGAAGCCGGTAGAACTGCATGCGGCTGTCGTTTCCTAGATCTGCTGTTTCTGACTGCTTTCGGGCCGAGAGGACTGCTCTGTTGCATTCGGAGCATCTGTTTCAGTGAGGAACCCCTTTCGTTTCACGCGAAAAGGTTTCCGGTAGCCCTAGCTGCGTCATTTTTCAGATCGGGAGGTATACAGTGTTTTTTTTGCAGTTTACTGTCATTTTCTCTCTGCTTATTTCGGTTTCGGTTTATTTAGCCTTTTTTTTCCCGGATCTATACCTTTCATTTCTGCGTATGCTCTTTGCCCTGCGACTCTGTGCGATCTGGGCAAATCAGAAACAGAAAGAAAGGATTTTTCTCATGCGTATGCTCTTTTCCCTGCACCTTAGTGTGATCTCGGAAAATCAGAAACATTGAGGAAAATATTTAGTTTTTCGGCTAAAAGCTAACTTTGAGATTTTTTTTTAAATTTCTAGTTTTTTGGCTAAAGCTAACTTCGAGCCGTAAGGTTCGTTTTTCTTTGGATATTCGTGTTGGGTTTTGTGTTTTGTGTTTTGTAGGGGAAAAGAGTCTTCCCAAGGCAAGCACGCAAATCGAGGCCCCCCCCCTCTCTCTCTCTCTCTCTCTCTCTCTCTCTCTCTCTCTCTCAAATCTTTTGTATAGATCAATTGGTTCAAAGACCTTTTAAGAGAGTAGAGGTCTTGGGTTCAAGTCTCCATTTTGTGGGGGCGGATTTTTTCATTCCCGCACATTCGCGCACTTTGCCGGCAACGTCAACAATTTTTTTTCAAAAAGCCATAACTTCTTCATCCGGAAGCCTTTTTCAGAGCCGTTTTTTTTAAAACCGCCTATTTTTTCGAGATCTATCCATTGGACCACTCACTTTCAGCATCTTCAGCTTCAGTTGTTTTTCAAAAATGGAAAGTCCATGCCAAGTCATTCTTGACAGCACTAACTACTTCCAATGGGTCGCCTACATGGGAGATTTACTTAGAAGTAAAGGTCTCTTCAGAATAGCCACAGACCAAGAGAAGAAACCCAAAGATGAAGACAAGGCCGAAAAATGGGAAAATCGACAAGATCAAGCACGTGGCTTGATAGGAATGTCTGTCTCTCCTGATCTTAGATTCCACATTGCAGAAATTGAAACTCCTCATGAAGCATTAGAAAAACTTGCTAAAGTTTTTGGGATTAAAAATGAAATTAGATCCCATCAACTTGAAAATGAGCTGCTTACTTTGGATCCTAATAATTTTTCTTGCATTGAAGATTTCTTGTCAAAATTCAAGAACCTTAGATATCTCTTGGAAGGTGTTAAAGTTAAGAAAGATGATGGTAACCTTATTTATTCCATCCTCACTAAGTTAGGGCCAGCCTACTCTGTATTTGTTTCCACTTTCCATTCTACCAGGGAAGCTTTCATTTGTCAAGGCAAAGACTACAAGCCCCCTTCCTTTGACTCCTTTTGTGATTCCTTAATAAGAGAACAAGAAAAACTCTTACACCTTGGTCTTCTTAATCTTGGAAACTCTTCCACAAAAGCGTTAGCCGCCCAGCAGTATCCAAATTCAAAGAATCCTAAGAAGTCTTATCCTCAAAGGAATGGTCCTAAACCAACTCAGCCTCAAGATGAAAGATCATTTCAGCAATATGATAAGCCCAATAAAAACAAATGGAAGAAGACTGAAAGACATTGTAACTTTTGTAATCGAGATGGCCACTTAGAATCTAAATGCTTTAAGAAGATGGAAGCCTTGGAAGCCGCAATGAAGAAACATAACATCCATCTGGAGCCTACTTCAACTTCAACTTCCGGAACGGCATTTTCTGCATGTCATCGTCAATCATCTCAGTCTAGTTATGCATTAAATGTATCTTCTTCTTCTTCTCATTCTCATGAGTGGCTCATTGATTCTGGAGCCTCTTGTCACATGGCCAAAAACCAAGCCATGTTTTCTTCTTTAAATGATTGTAACACCAAAAATATATATGTTGGTGATGATAGATCTCTTAATGTTGTAGGGACTGGAACTGTTCATCTAGACAATGGTCAGTTCAATGATGTATTATGTGTTCCAAACTTATCCTGCAACCTTCTATCTGTCTATCAGATAACTCATTCAGGTGAAGGTAAAATCGTTGAATTTTCACCTCATGATGTTGTAATCAAGGATCTAAAAGATCCTAAACAGATTCTAGCTACTGGTCTTGCTGATGATTCCAAAAGGTTGTATAAGTTTCACAACTTTGGGTCATCCCATCTTCCCTCAGTATTTGTTGCTCATAATGATGAAGTGAGCAAACTTTGGCATGAGCGGTATGGTCATTTAAACTATCGCTCCCTTCAGCATCTCTGTAAAGAAAACATGGTGACAGGTCTTCCTATGGTATCTTGCAAAGATGGTGTTTGTTCCGGATGTGTACTCGGAAAACATCATCGGGACAGTTTTGACAAACGTGCCTCTTGGCACGCCTCAGCCCCTTTACAGCTTGTGCACAGTGATTTATGTGGTCCTCTTCCTGTTGCTTCATTCTCTGGCTGCAAGTACTTCTTAACTTTCATTGATGATTTCTCTAGACGCACTTGGGTATACTTCTTAAAACTCAAGAGCGAAGTATTTACCACCTTTTTGGCCTTCAAAGCATTCGTTGAAAAACAATCTGGACATCAAATTCTTAAGCTAAGAACTGATAATGGTGGAGAATATGTTAAAAATGCATTCATCACCTTTTGCACCGAAAATGGCATTCAAATGCAACATACTGTTCCATACACTCCACAACAAAATGGTGTAGCTGAAAGGAAAAATCGCACTTTAAAGGAAATGGCTAATTGTATGCTGCAATCTAAAGGACTCAGTCTTAGTTTTTGGGCCGAAGCAATTAATTGTGCAAATTATATAATCAATCGCACTCCTACTAAGGTTCTAGAGAATATCACTCCAGAAGAAGCTTGGAGTTCCATTAAACCAGATGTAAGTCACTTTCGTGTGTTTGGAAGTGAAGCATGGGCCCATATTCCAGATGAAAAGCATAAAGCCTTAGAACCTAAGAGTGAGAAATGTACTTTTGTTGGATATTCTGAAGATGTAAAAGGCTATAGACTTATTCCATTTAAGTCCAAAAATGTTATCATTAGAAGAGATGTAAAATTTGATGAAAATAAATCGGCCTGCGAGCCTAGTCCGGCGGATGTGCCACCTCTTCCCATCTCTTCTATCTTTGAGAACATTTCTTCTTCTGATGATGAAAGCGAGGATGATAATCCTTCCCCACCTTCTCAGGATCCTCAACTTCCAAGATGGGTCCGTGCTACTCGGGATGCAGCAGGTGATCTTGCCGGTGATCCTACAGATCAGCGACGTACACGTTCTCAGTTTGAAAGAGCCTCTTCTTTACTGGCTCAAGCTCCAGTGAATCATGATCCTGACACTTTTGCAGAAGCTTCAGGCCATCCACATTGGGAAACAGCTATGAATGAAGAATATCATTCATTGATGACAAATGATACATGGGATCTTGTTCCTCTACCAAAGGGACGCAAACTTGTTAGATGCAAATGGGTTTACAGAACCAAGTATGGACCAGATGGGAAAGTTAACAAACATAAAGCTCGTCTAGTTGCTAAGGGCTTTTCACAGGTTGAAGGCATTGACTACACTGAAACCTTCTCTCCAGTTGCCAAAATGAACTCTATCCGCCTTGTTCTTTCCCTTGCTGCCTCTTTAAAATGGGAAGTACATCAAATGGATGTTAAATCTGCCTTCTTGCATGGGGACTTGCAGGAAGAAATCTATATGGAACAACCCATTGGCTTCATACAAACAGACTCCAGCCTCGTTTGTCGCCTTAAGAAATCCCTTTATGGCCTCAAGCAAGCTCCTCGAGCTTGGTATGCCAAAATGGATAGCTTTCTTTTAGAATCTGGCTTTTCTAGGTGTCATTCTGACAATACTGTCTACACCAAGAAAGTGGGCAACTCTCTCATCATCCTTGTTCTTTATGTTGATGATCTTATTCTTACTGGTAGTGATCCCAACCTTATAAACCATGTGAAGTCCAGCCTTAAAAAGAAATTTGAAATGACAGACTTAGGACACTTACACTATTTTCTCGGTCTTCAAGTCTTGCAATCCCAAGAGGGTATTTTCCTTTCCCAGTCCAAGTATGCTTGTGATATTCTTCGTCATTTTCACATGGAAGACTGTAAGCCAGCCCCTTCTCCCTTTCAGTCTGGAGTCAAACTTTCAGTCTCTTGTACTTCTCCTGAAGTTGATGCTACCTTATACCGTCAACTTGTCGGAAAACTCTTGTATTTAACCCATACTCGTCCTGATCTTTCCTTTGTTGTTGGCCTTGTTGCTCGTTTTATGCAAAACCCCCGTGAAAGTCATTGGAAAGCAGCTAAAAGAATACTTCGTTATGTTCGAGGTACAATACAGTTTGGGATTCATTACAGTGCCAAAGCAGCTCCTCTGTTAGTTGGTTTCACTGATTCTGATTGGGCTGGTGACCTTGATGATCGGAAGTCTACTGCCGGTTATGTCTTCACTCTTGGTTCAGGACCTATTACATGGGCTTGTAAGAAACAGGCTGCCATTTCTCTTTCGTCAGCAGAAGCAGAGTATCGTGGTGCCGTGGAAGCTAGTAAGGAAGCCTTGTGGCTTCGTCAGATCCTATCAGAGTTTGGCTTTGAGCAGCAGCATCCAACCACACTTTGGTGTGATAATCAAAGTGCCATTCAGCTATGCAAAGATCCAGTCCAGCATCAGCGCAGCAAACACATTGAACTACACATGCACTTCATCAGAAAGCTCATTCTTGACCATGTTCTTGAAGTGCAATATTGTCCAACGGATGATCAGGTTGCAGACATCTTCACAAAGGCTCTCACAGAGGCGAAGTTCACTAAACTTCGATATATGCTTGGAGTTCAGGAAGTTGTCACTAAGGGGGGATAGGCTCTAGTGCCTCCTTCCTTCTCCTATTGTGTCATATTTGTAAATCCTTCAATCCTATCCCAAGTTGTTCTTAAGGGGGGATGTTAGGATATTCCGACACATAGGATATAGTTAAGTTCAACTTGGTCTAGTATAGAGTTAGGTTAGAGTTAGGTAAAGTGTGTTTCTTTACCGTTGTACTTTTTGTAACTTACAATCCGACGGTCACGATATGTAGTGATCCGACGGTTCACTCTCACCTCGGTATTACCGACACTTGATCCGTGGCTTGACACCCGATTGGTCCATGAGTTCTATTTAAAGCGCATGGAGGGTCATTGTTCGGGTAATCCGTGCATGAGAGAAGCTTATGTAAATTTTCATTCTTTGATTAATAAATTGTCTGTACCCACGTTGGGACAGGCCGTGGACTGTTTCCCTCCTTGCACTCTGAGGGTTTTAACCACGTCAAAAATACTGGTGTATTGATTTGAGATCTGGTTGTGAGCGGTGTCCTTTTGGTATTCTTCTGTGGAACTTACCCTGTAAATTCCTACACATAACTTAGATATAATATCATTATAGTTTATATATTTATTTTTCTTATTTTAGATGATAGCAAACCGCTCATGTTGTTTTTTTATTTGGTTTCCCTTATAACAAAGCAGTACTATCATAAACATAAATAATAAATCTCAAATTTTTATAAAAGCAATTTTAGAAACATAGAAAAAAATATAACCAAAATAGAATTATTTAATATTTTTTTAAATACTTATTTTTATACCCTATTATTTAATAAGTAATATAATATATAATTTAGATTCGGTTTAAAACAGATTATTTTAAATATTGTTAAAATAACAACTTGAAATCTCAAATAAAATAAAATAAATATATGCCCATTAGACATGGAAGACCAGCTATGGCATATATCGAACATTTCACAAATATATTAGTAGCCCGCCAGATCCCTGCACATTCTCAATATTCTTTGTCAGTGTCCAAATTTTCCTTTGAATGAGAATTTCTTCACCGTCACATCGAAATTGTTATGTCCCGAAATTGCCTAATTCTGGTTTCGATCTTAAAGCAGCGGAAGAATGAACGAAAATCAAACCCGCTGCAGTTGCATGCAAACTAGCTATGACCTCATCCAAACAAGTGTTTATGATATATTTAATAATTATTTATCATATATTTAATGGTTTAAAAATTATAAAATTTAACTAAATTATAATTGGTTATTATTTATTATTATCATATTTTATATATATATATATATATATATATAAAATAATTTACATAATATAAATTAAATATTTATATATTTAAAATAATTTATTTAATAAATTATTAACCAGGAATATTTATTAAATTTTTATAAAATTTAACTTAATAATCATAAGTGGTTATTATTTATTATTATCAAAACCATATATATAAATTAAATATTATCTATTTAAAATAATTTAGGTAATAAAATTATTAATTATGAATATTTACTAAATTTTTATTATGGATATTTTTAATTTTAAATAGATTTTGTTAGAATATTATAAATTATTAATACTATATGTTCAAAAAATTGTAACTCATTTCATATAAACCTTGTTCATATGATATTTATTAAATTAATCAATTAAATAAAAAATAGCACTTTAAAAATAAATCTCAATTCTTGATTTATGTACTAAATATCCTAGAATATTTCATGGAAGTTAAATTACCATAGGTTTAAGAAACCTATTTATAGGTTGAGAATATCCATGATAAAGGACAAGTGAATCTCTATGGTTCATAATCTTGTTACATATCTTTTTTAAATGCATATATGCTTATCTCATATATTAATTATTTTTAGCACTAAGCATAGCAATAATTTAAAATAAAGATATAATTTAGTTATTTTTTATGAAATTTTTTAATTTTGGGAATGTAGATGTATCACGAGGTTAGTGTTTTGATTAATTTATATGGTTGTGCTAGTTACCAAACAAAAAACAATGTTATCTATAATAAAAATGAAAATAGATATACATATTTGGTTCATTTTAATTAAAATAGATATAAAACATTAATGGTCTTTATACTTTAATTTTCCATTAGAATCAAGATATGTAATACTTTTATTTTTCAAAATGTTTTTACACCAATCTTAAATAAAATATTTGAATATTCATATTAACAAATATACTTCAATATTGAGTTCCTATATATTTGTGTAAATAAAATATGTAAGAGCCTATTTTAAATAAAACAATTTAATATCTAATATATATATATATATATATATATATATATATATATATAATTAAATGCAAAAAAATTCAATGAAATGTTTAATTTATTCAATTCTTAATATGGAATAAAAAATAAATATTAAAAAAATAAATCATAAATAAAACACTTTTAACTAAAATATTTTAGTACCAACTATATAAAAATAAATCTACTCCAAATATATAAATATAAATCAAAATAAAAGACATTCATTTTAAGTGAATCCATAAAACACTAAGCATAAAACTTAAAATAATTTTTCTCTCCAAAATAACTCTAAATTAAGACAAATTTATGCAGATTATATAACAATAATGATACCCTCCTTTACCACTCTTCATAAAGTTCTGTTATTAATCATAGTATACTGTAACTGGATATCAACGTTAATGTCCCATCTATTCACACTTCTTTTCTTCCTTACTGAAATACATCATTACCTCCTCCTTACTGATACCTTGCTGTTCGAAGTTTCTGCGAAATTTTACGTTGTATTACTGCCTGGAAAAAAAAAGTATTTATACATAATTCTTTTCCTTTTGTCTGAATATATATTATTATTTCTGATGAATAATTATGCCTGCTAATAGCACAAAAAAAAATCTTCTATGTGGTCACATATCCAACCAGTTGTCAGAATAGTGTGGAAAAACTCTTCCTCGTCCTTAGATATCCGACCAGTTGCGAGAGTAATAGTGCCTTTAGATGATCCTTATTTGTTTATTGTTTTCTTACTAAAAGTTGGTAGTGTATTTATATGTAATAATATTCAATCGATATATTATTGTTAATAAGATAAGGAAATTTGTAAAACTCTCTAACGTATTATTTTAAAAAGGATAGGAAATTTTTTAAAATTTTATAAAGATATAATGTTATATAATTTTAAGATTTTGGTCAGGGCAGATTTAATAAGTGTATGTGATTTTTGTATGTCACTATAGATTTGAGATTTGATAATTAAGTTTACAAAGTGTTTCCTCTAATTTTTAACTTGTGATTTAAGAAACACATATTCTTAATTATTAAATCCACTCAAATAATAAATTTTAATTTATATCTATAAACAAATTCAACCACTACACTTACTCAAAATGTACATTGAGTTACGTGATTATCCAACTCTTCTATTTGGGCTAATATCCAATTAAAGAACTGTAAATGTCAATCGCCTGATTTCAAAGCTGGTTCGTTCACTGATCATAAAGCGATTGATTTAGAAATTCAGAAACTAATTCAGACGTTTACAGCGAGATTTCGTCTGTTCTCACGTTTTCATGCATAACACATTATTATTTTGAACTATTTTAACTGTTTCACTTCCTACGAGCATGGACAGACCACCTCTTCCGTCTAGTCGTTTTCACTACGTATGACCATACAGAAGCCACGTTCAATGTGTTCGTACTCACAATAATTATTATCGGTATGTTTTTGTCGTGTGCATCGCATCATATTACCGTACTCGTCATCAGCCCTGTGCCACAGGAATCCATGTGGTCCTGATTATCTCTACAGCCGCACTTTTTTATCCGCATCCTCTTCACACAGACGAGAAGAGAATAGATGCAGACCTCATTCTCTTCAAATAGAGAAGAAGCGATCAGACGAAGCAATGTTTATTGGAAACACTCAAGAATTATCACAATTTTTCAATGGCGATAGCGTAAGTGTTCAGGTATGAGATGTAATTATGCTCAAAGTGTGCATTAGGTCAAAGGATTCAGAAACATACAGGCACAATTTGCTCTTATTTTGGGAAGTCCTTGGTTCAAATTTTCTTTCCTATTCACAAATTCTACACAGTCATCGAGGTGTGAGTTTTCTATCATATTACATCACGTTCTTCCTGACTTTACCGTTATGGTTTTCTGCAGCTTGAGCTGAATGTACTTGCTGGTTAATAAGGATTCAGCAAAGCAACTTGAAGATGGAAATGTCATCCGCTCAGTGGTGTCCGGAACAGGTATAAGTGGTTCTGTTTTTCATACATTCCTAACTGGAAAAGAAGTCATGGCTTTGAATTTATGAAGAAACATTATTCACTGAGCACTCAGCAGTGTTACACTATATAGTAACTATTTTCCATCACTTTGGAGATTTAATATATTTTTAAAATTCCTAACTGGAAAAGAAGTCATGGCTTTGAATTTATGAAGAAACATTATTCACTGAGCACTCAGCAGTGTTACACTATATAGTAACTATTTTCCATCACTTTGGAGATTTAATATATTTTTAAAATGATAGAAAAATTTATTATAATTTAGTTGTTAAAACAATAATAGTTATAGTTATTAGTAATTATTATTTACCAATTGAATCATTACTATTATTTAAAAAAAATTAAATTTCTATTAAAAATAAGTGTTAGAAAACTAAATTTCTATTAATTTATAAAAAATAAAATTTCGCCCTGGTTAGATACCTCCCCTCACTCTTAAACCTTTACTCTTAAACTTTCAAGAAAACAAACTCTTGAACAAACAAAAATAATTTTAGAACAATACTCCATACCCATATTAAATAAGTTTTAGAACAGTACTCCATGGACATATTAAATATAAAATAGTATAGCTTTAAGCTCCATGCTCATATTAAAATAGTATATATGACAAGTTATATTATACTCAGAAGATAATATATTCATTATATCTATTAATATGTATTCCTAATTGTATAATTTAGTATAAAATAGTATAGTTTTAAGCTCCATGCTCATATTAAAATAGTATGTATGATAAGTTATATTATACTTAGAAGATAATATATTCATTATATCTATTAATATGTATTCCTAATTGTATTCACGCATTCTATACGTATTAATACCGTTATATTCCCAAAGGGAATACCCCTTTTGCCACTGCTACAGGCTTGACAACATTAATTAGTTTCGTCGTAAGTGCAAAAAGCAAGAAGTATTCATTATCACATCTAACATATATCTTTATTGACTTTTTAGGGGACGGAAGATCAGACTCTTCCAGGACTGCGCAATAGCGAATTACCAGTACCAACAATGGAAGAACTGAAGGAATTGATACGGTATCAGAGTGATTTAGGATATGAAGCCGACGCCTCCTTGACGGGCTATCCGACCAATGTGAAGCTTCCAGCTAAAGTTTCCTGTTTGGGAGTAAGGCCATCCCCAAGATATTTGGGCTATGAACGACCTACCAAACAACAAAAGGCAAATAAATCACAGGATTCCTTGTTTCCTACCTTCTCCAGCGAGGTTCCCACGTCTCCTATTTATTTTCGAAATTCCCAGCAAAAACTACAGCACAACCAGCTTGAGAACTACTTCACAAGCTTCTTCAAAGTAAAAGGCGACGAGACATACGAGAACGTGGCCCCGACTACCCCAGCCATGCAAGCTGAAATCGTTGCCTGTGGAGAACATGATCATTGCAGGATCTCAGATATTAGCCGCTCTGATATGGATTCGGCCTTTAATGATTCCTCAAGTCATTTTTCTCGATCAAACGTCGCCACGGGAAATCGACACAGGCAGTCCAACCAAGTACCAAAGAAAGGCGCTTCGGGAACTAGTCAAGACCACATAATGGCTGAAAGGAAACGTCGCGAGAAACTCAGCCAGAGATTCATTGCTCTTTCTGCCATTGTTCCTGGCCTCAAGAAGGTAGTTTTCTATTAGTTATAACCCTACCGTTAGAGTTCCAATAAATATTGAAATTTGTAATTTTAGGTAGCCATCTTATAAGCTGCATGGTCAGTTTTATCTTTTAGTTATTATAAATTATAAATTAAGTTTTTGTATACTTCATTTTTTCAAGCAATAAAGTGTTTCTATTATTTCTTTTTTCAAGCAATGAGGTGTGTTTCTCGTAGTTCTTTTTTCAAGTAATGAATTGTGTTTCTCTTTGTTCTTGTGATTTTTTTAGTATGAAACAATAAAGCGCATTTCTTTTTGTTTTTTTCCTTGTGATTTTTTAGTATCAAGCAGTGTTTCTCTTAGTTCTTTGCCTTGTGATCTCTTAATTAGTATCCAGCAATAAAGTGTGTTTCTCTTATTTCTTTGTCTTGTGATCTCTTTGTAATAAGCAATGAAGTGTGTTTTTCTTCCTTCATCTTGTAATCTCTGAGTAGAAAGATTGTTTAGCTTTACACTTTGATTCTTAGATATTTTAATACTCTTTTACCTAAGCCCATAATTTGTGCAAGCCAGTACATAAAAGGCACCTGAATTCATTAGCGTAGATAAATCATCTTAAAGTTTACGTTAGATCAGGGTTATTAGGGAGCTTTAGTCATTTAGGTTTACAATTATGGTTTTGACATGGTAGAGAACATTTAGCATTATATTTCTCTATTTTTCTCATATTTTAAACATATGTATAACAGTATATTGTGAGGATTTAATTGGGTGAATTACTGCAGATGGACAAAGCCTCGGTGCTTGGCGATGCGATAAAGTATGTGAAACAGCTGCAGGATAGGATCAAGGCACTCGAAGAGCAGGCTCCCAAAAATACTGTTCAGTCAGTTGTGTATCTAAAGGAGGAGCTCTGTAACTATGATGAGGATGCACCCTACCAAGATTCGTCCGAGATCAAGAATTCATCCTCCTCGGAAAAATGTGTTACAGGAGTGCTGAGTCCCCAGATTGAGATTCGTGTTGTTCATAGAAATGTTCTTATCCATGTCCACTGCGAGAAGAGGAATGGGTTGCTGTTGCAATTCCTTGCAGAGCTCCTAAAACTCCATCTCACAGTGGTGAATGCAAGCGTTCTCTCATTTTCTGAAACTACCTTTGACTTGACATTTAATGCTGAGGTACTCCCATGTCCAGAACTTATACACAATGAACGTATTGTTTTACCAGATGAGTACCAGAGTCGGGGTTTATTAACTATGTTTATTCTACTGTTTGTTTCTCATAGATGGAAGAGGGATGCGATTTAACAGTGAAGGACATAGCGAAGGCTCTGCAAGCGTTGTTGGAATAAATGAGTTAAATCGAATTCCCGCCGTCAGTTTTATGTGTATATCCAAATTACCAGTCTTTCTTTATTATGTATCAGCTTCTTCATTTCGCTAAGCCTTCGGACGATAGCTCTGACTATATGTAGCATAGCTCTCCTAAAAGCGGTGTTGTTAGCCCAAAGCGTTATGAATACGCGTAATGTTGGGCAAGTTTCTTCTTCATATTTAAATTTCTAAGAACGTGTATTTGCACTATCTTATTCATGTTCTATAAATTTCTAATAAATCCACTATCCTGTAGTTTCTTCTTCATATTTAAATTTCTAATAAGTCATCTATTAGCTCTATATTTTTAATGACCCATGCATTTGCAGGATGATATCTTCCACGGCATCGTTCAATTATTAGTTATTAGGATTTAAATGTCTAATAAATCTTGTATTTGCACTCAATTATTTGTTGCCGCATTTAAATTTCTAATAAATCATGTATTTTTTTTAACATCTTTAATATCACTGAAAAAAAAGTACAATTACATGATTCTGTTTTAGGATATATTACTTAAACTTAACAGCAAAAAACTCAAACAGAAAGTAAAAACATATAGACCAATTGCTGTGCTATCATTCAGTCACGGAAAGTAGTTCATCCACTGCTCAGAATTGCTTTGTTCCAAAATCAAGAAAGAAAAAAGCAAGATACATATGCTAGTCTTATCTAAGAGATAGGAATAGAGCCAAAATCAAATTTGGAGTACATGTTGTATACAGAATAATGTATAATGAGTACATGTTGTATACAGAATAATGTATAATTCCATGAGGTGCTGAAATGCTTCTTTGCAGAGTATGTCAACCATGAGGTTTTGCTCCCTATATATATGATTGAAATCAATGCGCTAGAATGAATTGATCAAGATACGAATGCGCTTCATCCAATAGGTCAGAACATGAGGTTAGAAACATGACAATTCCTTTATCCAATCAATGCATCCTTTGGAGTCCCTGAAAATATGTAGATTGGAAATGTTGAGCCAACTAGCAGTGAATAACAACCCCCATAGTGCTATGATTTCTGCTCTGTTGTTGGAACTTGAACCACCCTCCTACCAAAAGTGATAAAACTTATCAGGTTCAGTAGCAATGAGGACACCACATCCACACAGTCCAGATTTACATGCCGCATTGAAGAATCCCAATGGATATTCATTTCAGATGTCCTGTAATATGACCCGTCTAGATTTTTTAATTTGTTTCGTAGGTCTTGTCTCAGAAAAATGAGAAACAATCCCCATAACAGTGTATCTAATATTAGAATGCTTATCTTAGATCAGACCTCCTGGCGGACCTAAAGAACAGGAGTGGACTTGCCCATACAATTGACCGATCCGGGGCGCTATATGCTTATGCAGGATATACTAGGTTACTGAGCGTGGGGTTTAAATCTCTAAGGTTCCTCCAGCGCCATACACCCCAAATGATGAAAAAAGGCAGGGTACCAAAAACTTCTTGTGTCTAAAACGAGTGCTTAAAACATGTCAACAATGTATTATGCTTCTAATCCTCCACAATCTGGAATACACTGAGGACCGAATTTTTTGTGGAAACCAGATAGTTCATGAAGAGGTGTTCAACATCTTCCGAATTTTGCTTGCACAACATGCAGATACATGCATTTGCACTATATTTTTAATGATGCATGCATTTGTAGCAGCAATGTTCAATTATAAGGTCATTTTGTGTGCACACTCATCGAATTTAAATGTCAATTAAATTTTTATATTTATCAATTTATAATAAATATCAAAATACTTATTAGTGAAGATTTAGTGTGTTAATTTCTCCCCAATTTTGATAAAATCATGGAGCCCTTTATTTGATGCTAGCATGGAGTGAGAGATTGGATAGGGCTCCAATTTGGGCTTGGCTACGTGGCCGACACCCCAATTTTGGTCAATGGATGTTTTCAAGGCGAACAAGAACCATTTTTGTGAATTCTTAGAGGTTGATATGATGCTTTCCTCCACTAGAATCCTACCAATGACAAGGAGTATGGTGCTTGTCGACCCTAGGGATAGTTTGGAGGAGAAAATGGATCTTTGTTAAAGTGGATTTACTCATCACATGGACTATGAGGGGATCTTGTTTTGATGCGATTGTTGTCACAAATATGGCCACATAATGAAGGATTGTTTGTTTTCCTTTAAAGGAAAGAAACCCACCAAGGACTTCAGATCGAGTTAGAATCAGGTTTTAGAAGCAAAAGATATGGAGCTTGCTTGGCCCACAAGTGCACAAAGGGTTGGTAATGTCCATAATGGTGATGGGCTTGTCGTGCGACAAGGTGCGGTGAAAACAACTTAAGTTGTAGCACCGAATGAGGGCTTGCAAGCTGGTTTCACATTTCCTTCTCAGGCTCTATCCTTTCCTGAGAATCCCCTTTTCCCCCCCTTTGTTTCTACTTTAATTTCTTCCTTTGAAAATTTAATTATGGGTCTTGTTCCTCCTTCCCTTCTCATGTTCCTTGGCATAGAAAAAGCCTTTGTGACCCTGATTTGGCCTATCCTTTGCCCTTTTCTAGTAGTTGGTTCGTTGTTCCTCCCCCAGAATTTCCTCGATGTCTTATGGGGGAGAATCATCTATCTCCTCCCCCCATTATAATCTTCATTCCAAATCTTCCAAGTGTCTCCCTCATTCATGATATGGGGGTTTGTGGGTTTCATCTCTAATTAAAGTCGGTGGTAAGTCGTAGGGGAGAAAATCTAATCTATCAAAGGCCTAACAAAGGGCTCATAGGGATGGTGTTGAAGGGAAACAAAAACTAATCATTGGGGCACTTAGAGCGACGCAAGTCCCAGTTCATTTCTCTCTAAGATAGTGTGATCCTTCAATTATCGTGGGTTGGCTAGCCCATCCAAAAAACTAACCATGAAATGATAGAATTTGAGTGTTTGGATATTATTTTCCTTTAGGAAACTCTGGGGGATGGTGATCTAATCTCACATTCCATGCAGACCATCCTGCTAGGATGGTCATTTCTGGTTTGGATGCTTGAGGAAAATTTGGTAGTTTGGCAACGATTTTCAACATAAAATCAATCAAAGTCCCTATCTATTGGGGATTGGACTCGAAACTGGGGGTGGGTATTTCCTCTATTCAATTAGGCCTGGAGCTTCTACTTAATATCTATGGCCCCTATTAAAATAAGGCCCCTTTCTTGGATGACCTCATGAAGAAATCCTTTATGAATATGGATAATTTAGTGATTGGTGGAGATCTAAATTTTTCGATTGGGGGATCAAAGGTATGGGGGACAATTGCAAGGTTTGATGCTCTCTTGGATTAATTTACTCACCTTCTAGTGGCCTGTAAGTTGTTAGATATTGATTTAATCAAATTCAAACCTACTTGGCATAACAATAGGGCTCGAGATGCGATGATAGCCAAAGACATTGACAATTTGTCTTGAATGAATCACCACTAGTTAAAATTCCCTTATTTAGGTAAAGGATTGAGTCAAAATGGGAATCTGACAACCTTCCTATTCTCCTATGACTCAAATGAGGTATTCATAAACTAACTGGTCCCTCCAAGTTCAATTCAACCTTCCTTAAAGATGAGCCTTGCCATTCCTTGGTGAGGAATTCTTGGATTCCTTTCAATCCTAATTTGGGGGTTGCTATAGCAGCCCAGTTCCTTGAAAATATGAAGAGGGTAAAAGAG
This sequence comes from Pinus tabuliformis, assembly GCA_031772625.1. Taxonomy (NCBI): domain Eukaryota; kingdom Viridiplantae; phylum Streptophyta; class Pinopsida; order Pinales; family Pinaceae; genus Pinus; species Pinus tabuliformis. The sequence goes on along the minus strand of CM062816.1, from coordinate 444,009,077 downwards.
GCATCCATCCAAATGTCTATTCAAAAGAAACTAATGGATGAGGAAATTTTGAGTCACATGGAAGAATAATTATGTAGGATGGAGGATGTTGGAGGGGGTGGTTATGATTTTGAGGAGTCAAAGAAAAGGATTTTGGAGTTAGAGGCATCAAAAAGGAGGATCCTATTAGAAAGAGAAGAGACTTGGATACTCAAAAGCATATTTATTTGGCTCTGTTGATGGTTTTGGATTCCGCCAACATTACAAGAGGATCTCCCTTATGTAAATACCCAATTAGACCTCACACTGTTTGGTGTAGGAGTCCCATCTAGTCATATGACCCAACCACCATTGGATGGTTTTCCAGGATATGCTTTGGTCACAATCAGACATAAGAGAACACGTGATTTGAACTTAAACAGGGATGCAACAACTTACATATATAATCATAAACATAGAGATGCGACAGAAAAACACTTCATTTCATTAATGGAAAAATACTGAACTATGCTTACAAATAGAATGGAAATAAGATAGCTCGGGTGATGGTAAGTTATCTCTAAGAGGAGATGTGGTGTCTACATGCCTCCGAATTGACTTACAATGAGGCACAAGGGCCTTTTTATTATTGAACAATAAGGGAAAACCCTAAACAACCAAAACCCTAACCCGAGGAGATGTAACACCAAGAGTATATGGGCCTTGTTGGGGTTAGTTGGGCAACTAACTTCCCAGGGTCGTAACTTGGTCATATTATCTCAGTTTGATGCGTATTGTGAGGCCAATGGGTGACTCCTCAAATGAAATTGTATTATTCATTTAGGTTGTTCATTATTATATACAAGAGGGAGTGACTATTCAGTTTCATCTCCCGATGACTCTCCATTTCCTCTATTATTTATTTACACTAATTACAGTTGTTCACCCAATCCCTATATTAGGTATCAAAATTCCCCCCTTAATATGAAGGGATGTTGGTGAGTCAAAGCATCGTTCTAAATCTTTTAAGCTTTTCTCTTCCAAGCGTTTTGGTGAAGATGTCTACAATTTGCTCATTAGTGGAACAATGGCGAAGGTGGATTGTTTTGGCCTCAACATGATGTTGAATCAGATGATATTTTTTATTGATGTGCTTCGTTCGATCATGGAACTTTGGGTTCTTGGCCAACTTTATTTCTGAGGTATTGTCAATCATGAGTGGAGTCGATTGTACTTGTTTTACCTGCAAATCTTCCAGAATTTTCCTGAGCCACACAATTTCTTTTGTTTCCTTAGCTGTTGCCACATATTTTGCCTCTGTTGTGGAATCTTTTGGAACTTATTATTTTCGTGATCTCCAAGAGACAACTCTTGATCCAAGACTCATAGCATAACCCGCAGTAGATACCCCAGTTTCTTTGTCTCCATCGAAGTCTGAATCAGAGTATCCAATCAAGTTGAAGTCGCCCACCTGTGTATACTTGAGTCCAAAGTATTGAGTTCCCTTCAAGTACTTTAGAACTCTTTTTTCAGCAGACCAATGCCCCTCACAATGATTTTTCATAAACCTAGAGAGGATTCCAACAGCTAACAAAATGTCTAGTCTGGTAGTTGAGACTTCCTACACGATGTCTATACTTTGTTGCATCCACAAATTCTTTTCCTTCAATGGATGTGAGCTTTAAGTTTTGTTCCATTGGAGTAGTCAGAGGATTGCATTCAGTCATGCCAAACCTGTCCAACAGATCTCCAATGTACTTATTTTGAGAAAGGAATATGGACTTCGGATGTTGAGTTACTTCAATACCAAGATAGTAATGAACATAGCCCAAATCATTCATTTCAAAACCTTAATTCTTTCTTTATGGATGCAATGTAGCTCTCATTTTTCCCTATCATCAAAAGGTCATCTACATATATAGCAAGATATACAACTGTTTTTCCAACCTTCTTGAAAAACAAAGTTGCATCATCAAGATCATAATGTTTGAAATTGAGTTTCAAAAGATGCTCAGTTAGTTTTTCATACCAGGCTTGTGGTGCTTGTTTGAGGTCATACAAGGATTTCACAAGTTTGCATACTTTATGTTCATGTACTTTCACAGCAAATCCTTCATGCTGGGACATAAAAACATTCTCTTTTAGATCTCCATTCAGGAAAGCAGTTTTTTCATCCATTTGATGGACTTTCCAACCGTTCTGAGCTGCTAGGGAAAAGAGTGTCTGAATGGTAGCCCATTTTGCTATGGGGGAAAAATTCTCCTCATAATCGACCCATTCCTTCTGTGCAAAACCTTTTTCCATAAGCCTAGCTTTGTGCTTGTCAAGTTAGCCATCAGCTTTATACTTGTTCTTGTAGACCCACTTGCAGCCAATTGGTTTGGTTCCTAATGGAGGATCAACCAGCTTCTAAGTGTCATTATTTATCAAGGCATCATATTCCCTTTACATTGCTTCTTTCCATTCATCATGGGAAGCAGCTTCTTTGAAGGATGTTGGCTCAAAGTTTGTAGACAAATTCAATTCACACATAAGAAACATCCATATCAACAGGTGAATCAGAGTCATCTACATCACCTCCATTTTGTTAGGTTGAATTTCTAGTTCCTGTCTTTCCAACCTCATCAGGATGAACACTTTCAAGTGTCTTTGTCAGCCACTTTGGGGACCTTTCTGAGATGGTCCAGGCTACTCCGTTGATTGAATTGGGATTGAATCAAGATTGAGTCTCCCAATTCTGTCAGTCACATCACTCAAAGTATCATCCGTTGTTGGAGTTTCATGCGGGGGAGATAGTGCTTCAAAAGAAGATTTAGTAGGTTGATCTAGTATAGGAATCCCCCCTTCAAGATGTAGAATTTGATTATCAAATTCTTGAAATGATTTTGCATTTACGAATCTATCCAAGCGATCAAGTTGCCGCTCAACAACATTGTCAGTTTTGGATGATTCAAGAAAGATTAGATCTCTAGATACAACAAACTTTCTATTGACTTCATCATAGAGACGGTATGCTTTGGAGGTGTTTGAATACCCTGGGAAGATACACTTACGATTTCTTGCACCAAGTTTGTTTCTATGTACCTTTGGTATCAAGGCATAACATGTGGAACCAAAGACCCTGAGATGCTTTATCGAAGAAATGTGCCCATACCACATTTCATAAGGAGTGTTGTTTCTAATAGAATTAGATGGACATCTATTCTTTTACATATACATCACATAGAACTGCATCATCCCAAAACAACAATTTTACATTTTTGAAAAACATCATGGAGCGCACTATATTTAAGATTGTCCTATTCATTCTTTCAGCTGCTCCATTCTGTTGGGGATTATAAGGTACAGTGGTTTGATGTTTGATCCCATGTTGGCGAAGATAGTTTTCAAATTCATTTGAAGTGCATTATTTTCCATTATCAGTGTGAATAGAGCCAATATGAGATTGTGCATCATTTTCAATCCATGTATGAAAGTTCTTGAATGTTTGAAAAGCATCAGATTTTTTCTTCAATAAAGAAACCCAACACATTCTGGTGTAGTCATCAATAAATGTCATCATATATTTATTTCCATTTGTCGAAGGAACAGGAATTGGACCACATAAATCTAAATGAATGAGTTCAATTTTTCTATGTGCTCTGGAATGTGAATCATGAAAACATTGTTTGCTACACATTCCTTGAATGCAAGCATCACATTGCTTAAGTTTCCTAAGAATTGTAGGAAAACCAGTAAGTCCATTTTTCTTCAACAAGCGGAGGTTGTCATAGTTTAAGTGTCCAAATATAGCATGCCATAATAAACTTGATGGAAATATACCTTCTTCATAATGATAATTGTATGAGAAATTTTGTGCATGAACAGAGGTACCCTGCAGCTTCAGAAGCCTTTCTTCTTCTATCCCCGTCATGACAAGTGAGTGTTCTGATGCTTTTCTCACCTCAAGCTTGCCATTAAACATATGAATGGAGTGTCCTTGCTGGCAGATGTGGACCAAGGATAGCAAGTTTCTCCTCACTTGTGGGAGATATAAAACATGATGCAGAAGAAAGTCTGGAAGACCAGGAAATTTAAGCCTGATTGTGCCAAGCCCTGATGACTTGAGTTGTGATTTGTCTGCAAAGTATACTACTCCATCAACATTGTCAGTAACAAAAAAATCTCTTCTAAAAGTCATGTGACAAGTTTCTCCTGAATCAAGCAACCAATCATTTTTCCAATAAGCAAGTGAAGCATTAAATAAGGCTTCATTTACTCCAATATTACAGTATGCCACAACATAGTGATTGGATTCAGGTGCTTTACCTTTCTCTTTTTCATTAGTTTTACCTTTGGGTTGGTTCCTTTCCTGCTCAATTCTGTCCCAAGGCAATTTGCATGTGGATGCATCATGTGATCCATCTCTTTTGCAACGTATGCAATGCAAATCTGACTTTTCTCCTTGAGAATGTCTGGCCCCCCTGCCTCTGAAATTTCTTCCTCTTCCTCTTCGACCACCTCTTCCTCTGGAAGAATTTTGAGCAAGATTCTTCTCTCTATGTGCAAGACACACAACCCCTTCAGAAGACTGATGAGTTGTCTTCTTCCCAAAAGCTTTCTCTCTTTCAACAAATTTTTTCACAAGGGAGTGAAAGGTAATATCTTCGAGGTTTCCATTTTCTTGCAATGACTCAAGATAATTTGAGTAAGTGGGATAAAGTGCCTTGAGAAAATCTATCAGAGGAATGTCCAATTCAACATTACTGACTTTGATATCATGCATAATAGATTTTACTTCTGATGCAAGAAAAAGAAGATAATCATTTTGTAATTCAAGGGTGAACAATTTAATCATGAGTTGAACAACTTCAAGTGTAGAGTGTGAGTCATAGAGTTCCTTCAGTTTTTGTAAGTCTTCGAAAGCATTTGAACATGGCAACATATGGTGACTCACCTCTTCATTTACTGATGTTGCAATCAATGCATAAGCCTTGCTGTTCTTATTTTCCCAAATGGGTCTGAGGTACACTGTTCTGGCTCCTTGTCTCCATCTCCAACACACACTCCTTTCCACAGCTCATTAAAAATGAGTGTTTTCGATTTTCCGAGACCACTCAGGATAATTATCCTTCCCATTGAGGACCACTCCCACAATAGACATTAATGAGTGCATTTTAAAAAACTGTGAACTGTAAAAAAAATATACTTCTACTGCCAATGTATAAAATTGTACTTCTGGTGGAGAAAAACACAGTTCTGGTGCAAAAATTTAAAAAAACAATTGCACTCTGATATACAGGACAGAGCTTCAGAGAACCACGAAACCTCGAGCTAGAAAACTCCTGCAACGTACCAAATCAACGAAAAGCATCCAATCTGAATGCAAAGAGAGGAGTATTACAATAAGCATATGAGAGCAGATAGATAGGCATGATGGAGGGCAACAATGCATAGGATAACTGTTGCACTATGTGAATGTTGCTGGGGAGAGCCAACGCTACGTATGTGTGTGGATATGGAGCGGTGTTTATGGAGGTGTTATTTGGGGGAAGAATTATATGGTGGAGGGCATATATGATACCAAGGAGTCAACATATGACCGGTGCATTGTTTAAGACATCAGATATACAATTGTTTTACGGGAATACGGGGCATATTAGCTTAGTCGTATTCGAGTCTGGTCAAGCGCATATATGAGGGAGGCACACAGTATAAAAACGAACATAATAAATCCCAGATGGTATATGGGGACAACGCTAATAAGATTCCAATACCATTAATATCATACCAAGCGTTCCACACAGCAAAAATCGTGATACCACACAACAAAAACCGTGGGTTGAGTAGTCGACAATGCGTATGGTGTTGTATGCGGAGTTTGTGCCTGAGACTGGAATTTATTTTTTAACGCTGCACGTTATCAAACTCATTAACAATGATTTATAAATCAAAAGAGCCACAAAGGCTTTGGTACCTGGAAGGAGCAACGTTTATGTAAAGTAGAGGAAATGTCAGGCAGCAGGGCGGAGGAGCAGTGCTTATATGATTGGAGGACCAAGAATGGTGATGCCATTATTCGGTGGGTGGGAAGATGCAGAATCCCTCGACTATTCTCTCATCTTCGCCACAGGGCTCATAATGTCAGAAATAGAAAACGCATATGACAATGCACTATTCAGGCCTCTGGAGCATGACAAAGGTGTCAGTTCTGCAAAATAGGCAGAACATAGGCCAAGAGGGAGTTACAAAGGCAAACTGTAATGCCAAAGATAGAGTTGGCTCTGATACCATGTTAGGCTAGGAGGTAACTCCTCAAATGAAATTTTATTATTCATTTAGGTTGTTCATTATTATATACAAGAGGGAGTGAATGTTCAGTTTCATCTCCCGATGACTCTCCATTTCCTCTATTATTTATTTACACTAATTACAGTTGTTCACCCAATCCCTATGATTAGGTGTTGACACGTACGATACCTCGTTGGAAAGATCTTTCCGAGGACTACAATTGTCGACATGAATGCTATAAGAAACAACAAAGTAATTTTGCCAAAAAATGTCATTTAGGGCCTCAAAACGGCTTCGGAAGTTCAGGACACGAAAAGCTGCCAAAAATAGTAAATTGTGTTACAATTAAGGAAAAAGATGAAACTGAATGGGGGGTCTAGGTGGAATAGGCAGGTGGCCACGAATATCCACCTAGATCAACACAACTTTTTGGTTAAGCAAGAGTGTGAGCTTTGTGATACACCCAATGTAAGGGATACTAGGAAGACTTACATGGGTGGAGAGAGAAATGGGTCACCAGTTAGAAAAGTAATAGTACTATCGTAAAGGGGGGCTCGAGGTAGAGAGAAGGACTTGTTGAGTACCTACATATTAGTCCACATAATAAACAAAAATTGTTAAAGCATTACAACATTCATTCAATAACAACTATAACTAAGAAACAAAGTATTTCATTAGCCTAGCATGTAAATACAGTAACATATACAATACACATAACTAGGATAGTCCAACTATATACATGATACATTATGAAGGAATGTCAGCTCATTGAGCTATAGATTATAATCATAATATCCGAGGTACACTATTACATGAGTGAATCATTGTATCTATTAGTGGAAGACGAAGCCATAACTTGCCTCTCCAAAGAATAATCTATCTCCTATGTAGTACAAGAGAATCTAATGCTATCACTCCTAAGAGGTTGGTCCCAAAAATCCCCCCTGTCTTTGAGTTTGGGGGACCTATTTATAACAAACATAATGAATTTTGAGCTTCCTCATGACTCTTTAACTTCTATGACTATTCATATTCTATCATGACTCATTACATTCCAAAGTGTGGTCATTCATATTCCACTTGTGTCCCTTGGACTTCATTATATAACATTTATTACATAAGACAATTTACACATGAGATGGTGGCCTAATAAGAAAAAATTGCTAAAAGACAAAACTCATCAAATGGATAGATCATGTGCTTCTTCATGGAGTTCATTTGTGATGTAAGTGTGGCATGCTATGAACTCCTTTATGATCAGGCTTCGTTCTGATCCAGAAATTCCCCTTTTTCACACGCCTTCACCTCCAATGATTCTGACATTATGTTCTTGGAGCTTGACTAAAAATTTTTCCATAACCATGAAAGCTTCATGTGCACTTTCACTGGTGCAAAGGCATATTGTTGAATAACATCTTTGGTCACCTCCAAGCCTTCCTGTTCTGTTACTTTCTCGATTTGTTCAATGTAATCCCTAATCTCTAGAACGATGACCTCCTAGCCTTTGATTACTTCTAGAGATCCAATGGAGGGAATCACATGCTTCTGTGTAAGAGATTCAAACCCATTATGCAATTGGTTGTAGGAAGCCATGGTGTTAACTGAATGAGTTGCAAGAATTGAGTAGTTTTTTAGGTTGAGTCTCAAGTGCACTCTGTCAGTCTTTGTGGAAATACTATCCTTATTTTCCAAGTGTTGTGGAGCATCTGGATATTTGACAGTCCACTCCTGCATATGGTCAACTTCTCTAGTTGTTATATTTAGGAGTTTCACTACTTATTGTGCATTCTTCCGAATGTCAATGAGAGGGGCCATGACCTATTGTATAAATATCATCTCATCATATAGTTGTCTCATGGTATCCTCCATTGGTCCCAGTTATTCTAACATCGCTGACTGCCACTGTGTGGAACTAAAGTTTTGTGATGATGGTCATTAGTTCTTTGTTGCAAGATTCTCTACTTTTTTCTTCATTGCAACAAGTTCTCTTCTCAACCTGCCATTCTTATTGAGAAAGTGCTCAAATTTTTCCTATGTTGTTGTAGTGAACGCAACATTTTCTACCATAAATTCCCTCAAATTTCTTCTAGTGTTGGAGGTGATCACCTTTTATGTCGCTACTTAGACTAGTTCTGAGGATCCTGTGGGAAATATCTATACCTTTGCTACATGATCCTCTTTTTCAACTGATCAAATGTTATGTTGCATACATCCATGACTCAGTATGTCAAAGGAGGTGTAATCCACATATCTCTAAATGGAAGATGACCTCATGTGAGTGGTTGTTAACCTAGAGTACTCAACTCATCATCCATTAGTTGTATGGTGTCTTCTTCCTCATATTGCTCCTCCTCTACTTCATGAGTCAAATGTTCTTCCTCCAGCCTCTGTGTTGCTTCCTCCTCCCAAGATTGCCTTTGTTTTTCTTCCTCTATCTGTCTCCTCTCTTCTTCTTCTACAAGTTTCTTCTCAAGCAACTCATCCTCCTTCTTGTTATGCTCTTATTTTTCTTCTTCTTCCTCTTGTCTCCTCTCTGGCTTTGTTAGTGTATCTCCTATGTTTAAAGGGTCAACCTTCCCTTTCCTACTTCTCTCACATGAAAAGTACCTCATCCTTTTCCTAGGAGCTAACTTATTCACATAAGGCATTGTTTCCTCCTCCTCCCATTCCTAATCCTACAAGTTTTGAACTGGTGAATCATGAGATGAATTATTGTTCATGGCTGGATGTGTCTTCATTATGGAAGTGTACCAATTCTTTATCTTTTCATCTTCTGTTTGGCATATTGATGAATACCTTGTATTATTTCTAATCCTTTCACAATATTTCCTGATAATTCACCCCGGATCATATACGTGAAAATATTTGGTGGTGAAGTGTAGGCAGTTCATCTCTTCGATTTCAACTACTAATGCCTTGTGTCCCTTTAATTTATATAATCTGGTCCTTGGTGGAAATATAGGCCAAGGGAATTTATTCCTCTTGTGAAGCATTCCTGATAGTCCCTTGTACAACTGATTTTCCACCTCCTATATGACCACCTTGTTTGTCAAATATTGCGACATAATATGAGGGGTTGTTTGACATATGAAGCATCTAATGTATGTTCCCTGGGGAGAAGCAAACCAATTTTAAATATATTGAAGTGACTCCTCCTTGATCTAGCATGCATGACAGATTGGTCTCGAATATCAAACAAAAGATGGCTGCAAAGAAGTGTTTGGCCAACCTTTCATATGCACCTCTGAAGCTTCCTTCTGATAGAACCTATGGTGGACATAAATTGGGAACTTCTCTTTAGGATTCCAGTTCCAATATAGTTTTGGGAATGTGTATTGTGCATAGATTCCATCTAGAAGATATGCATACATCTAAAATTCTAGTGCTTTATTTGCTTGCAAAGATGCTTTAGCCTGTCCCAACTTGTCGCTACAACTCATATGATAATATATCTACCTAATTAAAAGTTTTTCCATGGCTCACCACCATATTGAGTGTATATATCCAATCTCTTGGAACATCTCAACATTATTGTGCCCAAAAAACCGAAAATACATAGCGCTCAAATATTGATATACGTCTCTTAAGATCTTCGTCGGATAAACTATTGATGGGTGATGGCAAAACTTGGCAAGTTCTCGGGACCATTGTTTGATAACATCAGTAATGTCAAGGTTAGTCCATCTTATGTAAAAGGAATCATTTGAATATTAATTAGGCTTGAGAATCTTATAATATGTCTGCACATCCTCACCATAATAGGTGGAGAGGTGGCTGCCACTCTCACTGCAAAGCACAAGGTGAGAGTCATCCATAAGTGCAATTATCCATTCAATAGCTTTAGCACATGGCATGATTAGGTATCTACACATGATCCTATGTATCCTGAACTACTTAATGTTGATATACACATGCATATCTTCTAAGTCCTCAAGAAACGTTTTCTACATGAATATGTTGTAGATCTTACTCCGGGTAACTTCAGTCATCTTGTCAATAAAACACTGAGTGTTTGCATATATAGGAATATTGGGTTTTGCAACTTCAATCGGCTCATCATCACTTTCTTTTGAAAGTTATTTAGAGGCTACAAAATGTCTCCAACAGATGACAACAAAGTATTTACACTTGTAGCATGAACACATGTATGTGGAATCACACTCATAGTGACAAGATCAGCTTAAAACAACTTACTATGCAGAAATACTTGAAAATCACGTTCAAAGAGTCATCAAGGATGATAGAGCATGAAAATCTATGAAAAAAAACCAAAAATAATTTGCATGCAAGAAAAATCACACATGCAAACTAGGAGGGTGCACTCTCAAAGCACAAAGGGACATGCATGTTTATTATGGGCTTTGTGGTGTGTTTTCCTTTGAGATAACTTAAGGTCATTTAGTTATGCCAAAGCATCTATAATTTTTTTTCATTTTAAATGATTGGATGACCAGTGAACTATTTTATAAACAGGTGCTTTAAACTTAGATAGATTCTTAAGTAAAATAAAAGGTTGTTCTTTAATTGCACATGGTTAATTTGATTTTAATGGGATGGAGAAGTAGAGCATGGAGAGGTATAACTGATTCGATATTCAAACTGAATATTTAACCATTTATAACAAGTAATTAAGAAAACAATGCTTTCTTGATCAACGAAATATAATCAAACTGCTACAGAAATCTGGTGTAATTTATATTTAAAGAGGAACTTACAATAACAAACAATTCTGTAAATTATTCTCTTATTTAAAATCACAACTTCATAGAGGATTCAAAATGAGATTGAAACTCAGTTAAATTTTAAATCGGATAACTGCAAAAGACTTAATTTATATGAAGAAAACATAATGAATAAACAAGATGAAATACAACTCACTGAGAAACAGACCATATGAGGTAAATCCAGAATCTTTTATTATTTCAAAAATGCTCCAGCTTAGTACAAATCTGCTTGATAGCTTGTTCAAGGGTTCAACCCATGATAACTCAAAGGAGGAGTTATTTATACAAAATTTCCAAAAGATCTACAATCTGTTTGGAATGGAATACCAAAATAGTACAAAATTACAAAAATAGAAAAATATAATAAGAACCGAAAAATTGTTGAAGAGGTGGCTCTATCCTTTGGGAATCTTTTGATGATCTAGTCTGAAAACATTTTTGAGATGTGATGATGTTAGAATGAACAATTACTCAATTGTTTCACACAATTTATCCCATCTTTCTTCACTTGGGATTTCCACATTCACCATCTTTCTAAATGTTTCATCCACCTCTGTGTATCTCTTGAAATTAGGCTTGGTGAGAAATAAATGTTTTATTTCATGCAAGATTATTAAATCAAACTCCAAGGCTTCTAGAAAATCCCTCCCTGTTTTTTGTCCTTTAACTCCTGCAAATTTGGTTAAGTCTAATGCAATAGCATATAACTCCTTGCAATAATATTCTAATCTAATCAATTTATCATTCAAACCTACTAATCCTAGCAACCCTTTCTGATTTAAGACATTAAACTTTGAAAGAAATATTTTGACAGAAATAATCCAAGGTTTGACATTTAGTTTCTAATTAATTGACCAAATTTCTTTTTCTGTAATACCTTCTTGATCTCTAAGATGGTCGTTGTTCTATAAGAGATGTTTATTTCTTCTAATTCTTCTCCTCTCTTTGAATTTAAAACCTTGATATGATGGCCTTGTCTTCAAGGCCGCTTTATGTTCTTTTATCACTGCTCTGCATCTAGTGATGAGTTCTTGTTGCTAAAAAATAATCTGTATGGATGGCCATACCTCTGTCATGGATTGGCTTATTTTTGTCCAAATATTTTCCTTGGCATGAGCCAAAGTGTCTGCCATCAAGGACTCACTCTCTAACTTCTTGATTTTCAGTTTCAATTTGTGGGTCTTCTGCATTTCCTACAGATACAAAGTATCTTTTTGTACTTTCTGCAACTCTATATTTTGGAATTTCTGCAATAATTTCTCATTTTCTTGTTTTTGTATGGACAATTCTTGTGATAATCTGGCTGGATCAGTTGTTGTTGATGTATACTCAATGGTTGTTGATGATGAACTAGGTTATGTACCTACAACTTCTATTGGGACTGTTGTGACTGGAACCATGGAAAGTTGTTTTGCTTCCTTCTCTTTTAATAACTCTTCAATCTACTTTTCCATTTTCTTCAACTATATATTCTCCTCAATAATAAGCTTGAGAATATCCTCCTTTCGTTGTTCATTCTCTGCTATATCCTTAGACAGAGGATCTTTTGTTGAAGGCAACTTTAATTGTTTCTTCAATGCAACAATGTCTACATCTCTATTTTTAAGGAGCAGCTCTGTAGTTTTTACATCTTTGGGATCATATCCCACTTTAATCACAAAATCCTCTAATGATTTTATTCTGTTGTCTTTGGCTAAAGAAGAAATATTTTCTAACTTAAGTTGGGATTGAACATTGGATAGGGTAGTCCTAAGTTTAGAAAGAGACATGGTTGTAGTTGTCATGGTAGAAAACAACATCTCACCAGTTTGTCTGTGCATATCCATCTGGTCAATTGGATGAATTTGACTGGTATCAAATGAGAACTCAGTCTTTTTGTAATCTTATGGTGATTTGGGAAATGGAATCTGGGATTATAAGAATTCCATTTTCATTCTTTCTTCCTCACCATCAAAAGTAGAAAGAAGCCTATGATGGGAGGTTGAAGTTTGTTTCCATAACTGGTTGTACACATTGGACTTTAAAGTCTCATTTTTCTGTTTGATTTCAAGGAACCTTGAAAATATATTCTGATCATTTGAAGGAATAGTTCGGGAGGACTGAATAATTTCTAGAGGTTCTCTAGAAAGTGAGGTTGTAGGAGGAGTAGTTGAACACTAGTTGTGGGAGGAGTGGTTGAAGCACTAATCCCTACTGATGTAGACACTTCTGGATCTCCAAGATCAATGATCACTGGTGGAGTTTCTTCTGCTGATGTGACCAAGCTAACCTTAGGCTTATTTTGTTGAAAAATGAATCCTTTCATAATATCTTCGGTAGATGAAGTTTCCTCTCTCAGCATTTTATGTTGCTTGCTTTGAGCAATTGGAGTTTGTTCAGTGGGGGTAGATACAACCTACTCATCTTCCTCTTGAAGAGTCCCATCAATCCATGTTTCTTGATTCATAAATTTTTCTATTTCTAGCCTTCGAGTATGATTATAAGGAGTCATCTTGAAATTAACTCTCAAGGCAAAGATGATGCCAAAAGGATCATAGGACCAGGTGAAGCTAGGCTGAAAATTCATCTTCCTCAACAATGTATCTGCCTCAACACCAGTTGATCTGGTGTTGCAAATAAATGATCCAATCCGTGCTTTAATCTTGAACTGAGACTTTCTTTTACCTGACACAAAGTGTTGGTCATCCATGTGGATCATTTGCCTAATATATTCCAGAGAAAACTTTCTCATATGAACATATTTGGGCAGCTTATATGGTGCAAGCTCACAACCATATACTCTTATCTCAGTATAGTTCTGGTATAGATACCAGTCACCAGTTTTAGTTTCCTCACTTAAATGTAGAATCCTTTTAATTTCATCTCCAATCCTTCGCTCTGTCTAACTGTTGAGGAGTTGTGCCACTGGATGTATGAATGCATCTACAAATTATGAAAATAAGGAGGTGGTAGATGTTGTCCTGCCTATTTTACTCCATTGAATCACTCGTTGATTCACTCCTTGTTCATCCTACTTGCTGAGTTTGATAGGAAAAAGATCACCCTGTTGAAAAAGAAACACGTGGACAATTACAGAGCTGTAATTGAACACTCCATGTACAATAAAGTTCATGAATTGTTCATGTATATTATCAGCCAAGAATTGGTTGTCATTATACATGAATGTTGGTTGTTGATATTTATTAAAGATGGATAGGAAACCAAGGATAGTCTCATCAATAGACTGGTCATCTGGATATCCTAATAAATATGAAAAAAAGGAAATGCAATGTCTGGAGGCTTTAGGAAAGATGGAAGTTGAGTAAGGTGGATTTCTTTTGGGAAATTATGCATCCTCAGGTAAAAATATTTCAAAAATTTGGGCTCTCTGTGGGAAAGCTAACTTATGGTACAGATCCATAAGTGTTGATGGTGAGAAATGAGCGAGAGAGTCAAATTGGGGAATTAGGAGCATCTGGTTTATAGTCTTAGCAGAGATGGTGATAAGAATGTCTCCATTTTGGGCCATGACTACTCTTTTCACAGGGTCATATTTAGCTTGACACCAGGGAATAATATCAGGAAACTCATGTGTTTTTGGGAAGCTAAAGAAAGGTAATAGGGATTCCCAAAATCTAATTGGGTCTTGTTTGTTAAGGTAATTCTATTTCAGCCATAAGTGCAATTCATAAAAATTGAACTCACATTTGGCTTCTACTATTTTAAACAATGAATACACAAGCAGAATATGGTCAAGGTAAAGCTGGGTTGGAGTGGCAGTTCTTTCCTCTGCACCCTGCGTCTTAGTTTTTCCTTTTGAGGACATGCTGGCAGAGAGGAGGAAGAGCGGTTATTAGTAACAGACTGAGCGAATGGGAAGAAGTCCTGCAAAAGTTGTAAACCTACAAATAACTAAAAAGAGGTAAAGGAAAGTGAAAAAGAGGTGAGTTTATTTTTATTTATAAGATTTCGGGAAGGGATATGGGTTTTATTCATAATCGTAGCTGCTTTAATGCATAGGAGCAGAGCTACAACGGGTGGGTATAACGGGCATGACAACAGGGTGGTGAGCGTGTGAGGTGGTAATGTAAGGGATGAATAGGCAACAGGTATATGAGGTGGTTGATTAGGACTGATTGAGGTATAATGGTTAAGGCGCAAGATGGAAGAACAGTTGGCAGAGGGAAACCACGAGTGGTTTGGGGGGGGGGGTAGCGAGTG
Organism: Pinus tabuliformis; assembly: GCA_031772625.1. Lineage (NCBI taxonomy): Eukaryota > Viridiplantae > Streptophyta > Pinopsida > Pinales > Pinaceae > Pinus > Pinus tabuliformis. The sequence continues at coordinate 443,993,925 of CM062816.1, read as the reverse complement.
GTTTATGGTTTTGAGTGGGGGTGGGGGGGGAGGGGTGCAGAGTGATATGGTGGAAAGATGTAAGGTTGGGGCATCCACCATGGAAACCACTTTGTGGACCCCCCCCCCCCACCCCACCATCGCGTTAACGATAAATGGTCGAGGGGGGTGCGAAGTCTCTCCCCGTTGTTGATCCAGGTGGGGAGTAGATCAGTTGTTGAATGATGCACTTTGTTTATCGAATGCTGACAAGGATTTTGTCATTTATTGACTTTGGCCTAATCATATATGCGCTTTATAACATAATTTCTAATGCCAAAGTTTTATAACCAAGAATTAATCCCAAGTAAGGAAATTAATCATTAATTAAAAAAATTTAACATTTTTCTAATGTGGCGCATTTAGACTAGCAGCCTTTACATTTATTTTTATATCAAAATGAAGCCTTTGTTTTCTTTTGCTTCCCTAACATTTTATTTTTCTTTTGCCTTCTTTCTTTAGGGCAGCTAACTCCTATCATTTTATTGATATGGATGCCTATAAAATATAAAATTGTCCTAACATTTTAATTTTTCTTTCTTTTCCATCAATATCCCAACTTAACATTTTGAATTTAGTTTTGGTTAATATGTTAACTTATCAAAACCAAATGATGTTACCAAATGGGTTGGTCATCACCATTTGTATTATTTTGTAAAAATACAACTGCTAAGGTTGTCTATAATGAAAAATAAAATATACTAAAAGGTGAAGAATAATCAGGACTGGCTAATGTAGGGGCCTCAGATATAGCCTTTTTTATCTGATCAAAAGCATATATGGAATAAACTATCCATTTCACTTCATTGTTCTTCTTTAACATATCAGTTATATCCTTTACTATCTCCGCATAATTAGGGATAAATCTTCTGAGAAAAATTATTTTCCCAAGGAAGGTTTGTATCTCTTTCTTGTTCCTTGGTAGAGATAGTGTCTGAATAGCTGAAACTCTCTTTGGGTCAATTATAACTCCCTCCTTGGAAATTGTATGCCCTAGTAATTTCCCTTCCTTTATAGCAAATAAAGATTTCTTCGGTTTGATAGATATGCCAAATTTTTTGTACCTGTCAAAAACCTTGCTCAAGTGTTTTAAATGATTTTCATCAGAATGAGAGAAAATAGTTAAATCATCTAGATAAACTATAGTAAATTCAGATGTTTTACCTACAAATGCTAGATTTGTTGCTCTCTGGAAGGTGGCTCCAGCATTTGTCAATCCAAATGGCATCCTAGCATACATGAATGTACCCAAGGGAGTAGTAAAAGAAGTTTTGTCTTGGTCAGGTTGACTCACCATAATCTAGCTATAACGAGAAAATCTGTCTAGCATAGAAATCTTATTTGCACCTAAAACTTTTTGAAGTAGATGATCCATTTTTGGCAATGGCTAGTTATCCTTTAAAGATGATTTGTTTAGATTTTGCAACTCTACACATAGCATAATTTCACCATTTTTCTTTCTAACAGGAACTAGGTTAGCTACCCAGTCAGAATACCCCAGAGGGACTATGATATGAGCATCAAGCAGCTTTTTAAGCTCTTTCTCAATAGTTGGAAGAAGTATTGGATTGATTCTTCTTAGTTTTTGTTGGAAGGGTTTTGCTTCTGGTTTCAAAGGAATCTTATGCTCAATTAGATATGTATCATAAGTTTTCAATACATTATAAGACCAGGAAAAAACATCTTTGTAATTTTTAAGAAGATTCAAGTATTTGTTTTTAACATCCAAAGGCAAAGATGATGCAAATTTAACATTTTTCACTTCATTTAAAGTCCCAATATTTCATTCTTCGATTTCTTCTTCAGGTGAGTTAAACAAGGGGTTTTTTGAGACATCATAATTATCAAATAGTTTTTTCAATGAAACTAATGATCCAGGTGGATATTGGTGGCCACCTTCCAAGTCCACCTGGACCCCCACCATTTTCTTTCTCAGCATTTTCAATTTCCTTAATTGTAGCACAACTTACTATTTTTAGCAGTTTTTCGGGTCCTAAACTTCCGAAGCCATTTTGAGGCCTTAAACGACGTTTTTTGGGGAATCCGGGGGCAACATGGGTCCATGGAATGGACCCAATGTTTCCCGTTCCAACAATGATAGTGATCAGATAGATCTTTCTAATGAGCTATTGTACGCGTCAAACGGAGATCATATGCCAAAGTTACGACCCCGGGAAGTTGATGTACCAATTTACCCCAAACGGGGCCCACAGTTTGGCGTTTCATCTCCTAGGGTTAGGTTTTGGAATGTTAAGGGGTTTCCATTGTTTCTCAACAATAAATAGGCCTTCGAGCCTCATTGTAACACAATTCAGAGGCATGTAGCCATCACATCTCTTCTCAGAGATAAGCTACCATCGCCCTAGCTGGTTTATTTCCATTTCTGGTTGTAAGCATATTTCAGTATTTTCCATTAATGAAATGAAGTATTATTTCCGATGCATCTTTGTGTATATGGTTATCTCTGTAATTTATTGCGTTCCTGTTTAAATCTGGATCAGTGGTATCAGAGCGGTCTGCTTTTTCTCTGTTTTTCTTTGCATGTCCCCAACAAGGTCGGGATATAAGGAGTTAGGGCTTGAACTGGTTGAACCTTTGCAAGACCAGCCTCGCAAATCCCGACGACCTCCCATGGCGGACGAGAAGAAAGACGAGGGGGCAGGAGATCCCATCAAAATCTTGCTCGAAGAAGCCCTCGAGCGACAACGGAACGCGATGATGGACAGCTTTGCCCAGATCCTTCAGCGGCTACCCAGAAGCAACGCATCGGCTTCCAGCAGCTACTATGGAAACGCCACACCCTTTAAGGTACAAGTTAATTTTGAAATCCCCATATTCGAGGGTCAGATAGACACAGATGCCGTAGATAAATGGTTAAATCTGCTAGAGGGTTATTTTTCTGTTCATGAATTTTCGAGTCGGGAAAAGATTGTTTTTTCTCTTCTCAAAGCAGCCCCCCACATCAAGGACTGGTGGGAAACCTACTGCGAGCAGAAGGATGAAAGTACTAGCTCACTATTTTCAGCCGCACCCACCTGGGATTCATTCTGGGATGCCATCAAGGAGCAGTACTGCCCTGTCGAAAGCTATGAGGATGAATACATAAAGTGGACCACGCTGCGGCAGGGAAGGGACCAAGACGTGCCAGAGTTCACCAATCTTTTCCATACCCTTCGCACAAACTTGGGTATCAAGGATTCGGAGCAACATTTGATACTCAAATACCGTGGCTGCCTACACAAGTACATTCAGGAAGAAATACAATTCCTAAACATCCCCTCGCTCGGCGCAGAATACCGATATGTCGTCAAGGTCGAGTAGAAGTTTAAACAAAAGAAGCGAGACTTTGGATCTGCGAATCCAAAGCAGGGGAAAGGTGCCCCTAAACCACAGAACAAAGGAAAAAGCCAAGGCGGGACAACCCAAGACAACCAGCCAAAGCTGCAAGCAAAGAACAACGCCGCGAAGCCGAGAAAGGACACTGGAAAATGGTGCGAGTTCCATAAGAGCTCCACTCACAACACAAGTGAGTGTCGGGCCAAGCAGTCACTGGTGGCTGAGCTAAAGGTTTCAGAATCAGATGCATGTTCCGACTCTGAGTCAGAACCCGATAAGGGGTATGAAAAAGGGAAGCAGATCATTGATGCGGATCCCAGCGCCACTGTTGCTACCGCAAAGATCCAGAAAAATGAACCCGAAGATCCAGAGGAGGAGGAGCGTCTCTTCCACTCCCAGATGTGGGTAAAGGGCTCCCCGATACAGTTCATTGTTGATAGCGGGAGTCAAAAGAACCTCATTTCGGCAGAGGTCGTGAAGCAGTTGGGCTTATCGACCACGGCACATCCACAACCATACACCATTGGGTGGCTTCACTAAGGACGAGATCTTCGCGTGAGCCACAGTGTCGCCTTCCATACAACATCAAGCCCTTCACGGATGAGGTATTGTGTGACATTGCTCCCCTTGAATTTTGTGATGTATTACTAGGACAACCATACTTGTGGAAGCGACATGCTGTGTATGAATCAAGGCCCCGTGTTGTTATTATTACATTGGGAAATAAGTTGTTCAGGATACCAGAGGTAGCACCACCTACCGCCATCTCTTTGATTACTGCAAAACAATGCAGTAAGATCATTTCCAAAACCAGGAAATTTGTTTTCCTGATGATACGCCCTCAAGGAAAAAAGAAGACAGTGGCCGCGGCCTCCAAACGGGGTCCCTCTGCACGACAACTACAGATGGACAAGATTATGGAGGAGTACGAGGACATCTTCACCTCCCCGGCAGGGGTTCCTCTGCACTGTCAAGTCAAGCACTCCATCGATCTGACCCCAGGTGCGCCACTACCCAATGGACCAATTTATCGGCGCTCCGTTCTGGAGAACAATGAAATCAAGAGGCAGATTCAGGAGCTCCTGCAGAAAGGTCACATCCATCCGAGTTCATCACCCTGTGGGAGCCCGATCGTGTTGGTACAGAAGAAGGATGGGACGTGGAGACTCTGTATTGACTATCGGGCGCTGAACAAGATCACTGTCTGTAATAGGTACCCGATCCCGCGGATTGATGACCTCCTAGACCAACTAAAGGGGGCGAAATATTTCAGCAAGATCGATCTGAAGTCAGGATATCACCAGGTACCAATCGAACCCTCTGATGTGTGGAAGACTGCTTTCAAATCCAAGGAGGGCCTCTTCGAATGGTTGGTCATGCCTTTTGGATTGACGAATGCTCCTGCAACCTTTATGAGGCTAATGGATGACATCTTGCGGCCATTCACCAACTCCTTTGTAGTAGTATACTTGGATGACATTCTGATCTTCAGCCAGAGTTGGGAAGAGCACCTCCACCACATCCGACAGGTTCTCCAAACACTGCGGCAACACAAGCTATGTGCCAATTTGGAGAAATGCACTTGTGGCATGACCCAGGTTCAGTATCTGGGATACATCATTGATGAACAGGGGGTGCATGTCGATCCAGCCAAGGTCCAAGTCATTCGGGATTGGCCCTCTCCAACCACTCTAATAGAGCTCCGCAGCTTTCTAGGTCTATCCAACTTCTACCGCAGGTTTGTGTTGGGGTTTTCTCATATTTCTTGGCCCTTGAGTCAAGTCACCAAGGGAGGGGCGAAAGCAAAATTCTTCTGGTCTGAATCTCAACAGAAGGCATTCAGGGAGTTGAAGGATCGCCTCTGCATGGCACCAGTGCTCGCGTTACCAGATTTACAACAACCATTTGAGGTCGAGACAGATGCCTCTGACTATGCTATTGGGGCAGTCCTTACTCAACATGGACATCCAATGGCATATCACAGTGAAACACTTTCAGACACAGTCCGGAAGTACCCCACTTATGATAAAGAGATGTATTCCATTGTACAGGCCTGCCGACAATGGAAGCATTACATTTTGGGGAAGGAAACGGTCATCCACACAGACCACCGACCCCTGCAGTTCATACAGACCCAAGGGAAATTGCAGAATGATCGCCATCAGAAGTGGTCTACATACCTGCAACAGTTTCACTTGAATATCAAGTATAAAAAGGGCAGCACCAATAATGTTGCAGATTGCCTCAGTCGACCACCGATCATGGCACTAACCACCGTGCTCAACTCTTGTGGGCACGAGACTTCTGATTGGCCACTTCTCTACAAAAGCGACCCAAAATTCGGCCACACATACCGGACACTCTTGGAGGGTCGGCATGTTGCAGATTTTCACCTCCAGGATGCCCTATTATGCCACCTCGGTCACCTTTGTGTTCCTTCAAGCGAGCGTGCCAAGATGATTTGGGAAGCACACTACATTCGGGCTGCTGGGCATTTCGGGGTCGAGAAAACAGTGGCAGTACTGCAAAATTATTTCTATTGGCCGAATCTTCGACAGGATGTTGGGAAGTACATCCGATCATGTACTGCCTGTGCCATTGCCAAACCGACCATTAAGAAGCACGGCCTCTATACCCCGTTTCCTACCCCTAGCCGACCTTGGGAATCCATCTCCATGGATTACATGTCAGGCCTTCCTTCCACTAAGCATGGAAATGACTGTGTTTTTGTGGTCGTCGACAGGTTCTCGAAGATGCCCATTATGGTGGCCTGCAAGAAGAATATCACAGCAGAAGCCACTGCTAAACTCTTCTTTGAACGAGTGTGGGTGCACTTTGGGATCCCACAGTCTATCATCTCAGATCAGGACAGTCGGTTTCTCAGCACATTTTGGTCCAGTCTTTGGTCAATGCTGGACACCAAACTCACGAAGTCCACAGCCTTCCATCCTCAAACTGATGGCCAGACAGAGTTGTCAATAGGATGATTGTGCACATTCTGCGCATGTATAACTCAAAGCATCCACGCACTCGGGACGAGAGCCTCCCCTATGTTCAGCACAGCTACAACCGAGCTCTTCACATCTCCACTGGCCATAACCCTTTCCAGGTGGGTTTGGGATTCCAGCCACTATGCCCCATTGATGTGGCCATGCCACTTGCAGCTACTCACATGAATTCAGCTCATGTCCAGTCCGAAACAGATAAGGCCACCAGCTTCATTGAGCACATCCAACATATTCGCCAGCAGGTCCATGACATTCTTGAGAAATCAAATGCCAAGTACAAGCAGCGACATGATCAACATCGGGTGCCACACAAGTTTCAGGTGGGCGACAAAGTCTGGTTGCATTTGCAAAAGGAACGCCTTACTGGAGCCTATCGGAAATTGAGACCACTTCGATATGGTCCTTACACCATTACTAAGGCTATGGGAGACAATGCATTTGAGCTCAGCATTCCCCCATTCCTTGGCCTGCACCCAGTGTTCAATGTGGACCGCCTTCGGCCATACTTTCCACCATTGCTAGACACATCCGACATTGCAGAACAGCTCAAACCCACAGAATTAAATCCAGATTACATGGAACAAGCTGCAACTGATCGGATCATGGACACACAGATCAAGAACACTCGCCAACAGAATATCCAACTGTATCGAGTTGTCAAAGCAGGCCAACTCCTTCAGCAGGGCAAGTGGCTCACCAGGGAACAAGTTCAGCAAAAGTTTCCTCATCTCATGGAGGAGCTCAACGCAATGGGGACCATTGCTTCCTAAGGGGGGAGGAAGGATCCAAGTGAATATTGGTGGCCACCTGCCAAGTCCACCTGGACCCCCACCATTATCTTTCTCAGCATTTTTAGTTTCCTTAATTGTAGCACAACTTACTATTTTTAGCAGTTTTTCGGGTCCTGAACTTCCGGAGCTGTTTTGAGGCCCTAAACGACATTTTTTGGGGAATCCGGGGGCAACATGGGTCCATAGAATGGACTGATGTTGCCCGTTCCAACAATGATAGTGCTCGGATAGATCTTTCTAATGAGCTATTGTACGCGTCAAACGGAGATCATATGCCAAAGTTACGACCCCGGGAAGTTGATGTACCAATTTACCCCAAACGGGGCCCACAGTTGGGCGTTTCATCTCCTAGGGTTAGGTTTTGGAATGTTAAGGGGTTTCCATTGTTTCTCAACAATAAATAGGCCTTCGAGCCTCATTGTAACACAGTTCAGAGGCATGTAGCCATCACATCTCTTCTCAGAGATAAGCTACCATCGCCCTAGCTGGTTTATTTCCATTTCTGGTTGTAAGCATATTTTAGTATTTTCCATTAATGAAATGAAGTATTATTTCCGCTGCATCTTTGTGTATATGGTTATCTCTGTAATTTGTTGCGTTCTTGTTTAAATCCGGATCAACTAATCCTTTAGGAATAAAATTATTAGATAATTGAATGATCTCATGATTAAGAATTTTAGGACTGAATGAAGTTTCTAGGCTTTGTTGATTTGATTCTTGAAAATATTTTTGATCTTCTTCAATTTGTATATTTGATAATTCATCAATGACTTGAAGAAAAGATTTTAATTTTTCATCATCCTCAAAAATCTGCCAGTGTTTAAGGTTATCAAGAATTGATGGTCTATACTTGACTTGAATCTGGTATTCCAACAATACTGGCTCAGGGATTTTGAAAGAGCTTGCTGAAACAACAAGTGAATCAACATGCATATTCTCATCTCTGGGTATAGCAGTTATGTTAAATCCTTGGAAGAAATTTTCAATTGTATCCCAAACTTCATTTCTATAGGACCTAAGTCTTGGGTGCTTTGTTTGACACAGGTTTCTAACCTGCTTCACTATTAGCTCAGAATCAGAAAAGACACTCAAATTTTGAACCTTTACACTTTTAGCTAGTTCAAGACTAAGAAGAAAAGCCTCGTGCTCAGCCACATTATTGGTAACTTAAAATTCAAGTTTACATGATTGAGTTATATTTTCTTTGTTTGGTGAAATTAAAACAATTCTTGCCCCTGTGCCTTCTTTTGAGAAAGAGCCATCAAAATAGAGTTTCCAGATATCTGATTCTACAATTTTAGGTTTGGAAACTGTATTCTTGATGGAAATTTCAGTGTTTGATGAATTTTTCAAGGACAACAGAAAGCAACCAAAATCTTGATCTACTGCATAGATGGGGTGATTTTTTGCTTAATCGGACCTACAAACAGTATGGAGGAATTTGACTTCCCTATATAACCTTAAATGTTCACCTCCATAGACTGGAATAGTAGAAGAAGACATGTCCATTTGAAGTGATCCTCCAAGTTTAGCACATCATGATCTAGATAGGACCATGCCAAACTTGGCAGGAATATCAGTGACAACTATGTCTAAAACTATACTCTTGACAAGTATTTGGGCTAAGGTCACAACTAGATCTTTGATCAGTCCTAAGCATGGTACTTTCTTTGAATCAAAGGTGTAGAGGTCATGATAAGAATGAGTAACTTGTAACTGGAGTTGGTCCATAATTACCTTTGGCATAAGGTTATGAGAAGCTCCAAATTCCAACATGCAGTTATACAAAATAAAGTCACGTGCTTTTAAAGTTACATAAAAGGGTGGAACAATCTCATCAATCATATCAGAACTGGGGCCAAAAACTATTGATGGTTTTTCATCTTGTAGACTGATAATATCTCCCTCAGCATCTACACTATAGGCTTGTATCCATTTAGATACTTGATTTTTGTAACTAGGGTTCTTGGAGAGTTTGTCTAAAGGGATAGGAATCTTGACCCTTTCCCATTCCTTTTCAATATTAGAAGTTGTCAAAATAGTCTTAGCAGATGAAAAGGTTTGAGTAGATGATTCTGTAGTTTGAGGTGTTGAAGTTTGTGTTTGAATAGATTTTATTGCAAGTTCAATTATAGTGGTAGATTTTGGAGCTCTGCCTTGGCCTGATCTGGATCTTATATCATATCTCTTATTTAGTTCTGCAATCAAAAATTCAGGAAATGCTTGATATTTTGAAAGTTGAGTATCTCCCTGTTCTTGTTCAAAATACTGAGGGGAAGATGAAGGAACTATGACCATTTGTACTGCTGAAGGGTCAAGATTATTGATATCTTCAGTAATTAAAGGACCTACATCTTGAGGTTGTTGATCATCAATCAACAATGGTGGTTGAATTTTTTGGTCAGAACCTGGTCTCTAAAGAATCTGCATTTGAGGTGCTCTTCGAAATTGAGTTTGATCTTGAGGCCTAACAGCAGTTTGCTGAGTAGTTCTAGGTTGTGCTTCAATTTTAGAAATCATATTGGAAAGGTTTCTAAGTAAAGATGTAATTTCATCAATTTTTTGATCTTCAAGTTTAGTTTTGGAAGAAGATGAATCATCAACCCTAGCTTTTAATTTTCTTTCTTCTTTCTCTACTTTAGCTTTAAGTTTACTAGAAGCAGACCTATCAGCTTCAACTTCTATGTCATTTGTCTATATACCTTCTAATGTATTGGATACTCTTTCTCTTAACATGACTACAAATTCATCTTCAAATGCCTTAGAAAATCTAACTTTTGCAGCTGCTACCGGTGGCTTACAATCAGTAGGCATGTTATGATAGAGTTTATTAAATCTTTTTATAAATTCAGCCACTGGTTCACAAGGGTTTCTCTTTAATTCTTCAAATTCGGTGAGAAAGTAGACAAGATCCTTCTTTACCTCCCATTTATTTTTAAAGATTATTATGAGCTCATTCCATGTTCTAATAGAGTCAGGTTTAAGTTGCCTAAACTAAATCCTAACATTTCCTTTTAAGGATTGCACAAATAATCTCATATAAACATTTTCATGTTCTATGTTCATATTATCAGCAAAATCTAGGAAAGCATCTACATGATATTTTTCCGAAGGCCTAGTTTCATGATTGAATCTAGATAAATGCTTTAGATATCCATCAAGAAAGTTTGCCAAGTTTTGAGGAAGAACTAAGTCAACATACCTTGCTTGTAAAATGGGTTGAAAAGCCATGATAGCAGGAGGAGTCTAGGGTGACTAAGTGGATGATGAAGAGGAAGAGGAAGATGATGAAGAAGAAGGTGATGAAGAAGAATCGGTAGGGGTATTAGTATGTGGAGGAGAGAAAGAAGGAGGAGACCTCCTCGAGGATTTCAAAGGGGTTTTAATAACCAACTTTTGAACTCCTAATGGAAATTATTCCTTATTATCAAGCAAATGATTCAAATAGACATAGAATGTCTCTTCAAGATCAGTAGAAATTGATGGAACAAAATAGGGAGTTGGAGAGATGTATCTGTAGGTTTGAATTCAAGTAAATATAAACCCAATTCTTACCCAAATGAATGAAATTTTATATGAATGGATGGAATTTGATATGACTCAAGTGATCGTATTAAAAAGGCTAATGGAATATCTACTCCTTTTGAATGGAGTTCAGAAACCCTAGGAGGTAGTTTAGTCTAATCAGGATTAGATGGCACAAATGAAAAAGGATCTACATATGATATATCTTTAGGGTATAAAGCTGAAGAAGAAGAAGAAGAGGTTTGATGTCTTCTCCTTAAAAAGGCTCCCCTAATAAGTCTCTCTAGATATGGAAGAGGGTTAACAATTTTAGACTCTGAGCATGATCTAGTATGCTTAAAAGGAGCCAGCTTGAAATAGTGGAATCGCCAGGTGAACATTTTTGACCTCTATCCTATCCTTTATTCACCTTAAAGGAAAATGGAAAATCATTGCCCCGAGGAAAATTTAACTTTGAAACCTTTGCTCCCCGGCAACGACACCAATATGATGTTGTCCTTTGAGATAACTTAAGGTCAATTAGTTATTCCAAAGAATCTATAATGTTTTGTTGTTTTAAATGATTGGATGACTAGTGAACTATTTTATAAACATGTGCTTTAAGCTTAGATAGATTCTTAAGTAAAATAAAAGGTTGTTCTTTAACTACACATGGTTAATTTGATTTTAATGGGATGGAGAAGTAGAAAATGGAGAGGTATAACTGATTTGATATTCAAACTGAGTATTTAACCATTTATAAGAAGAAATTAAGAAACCAGTGCTTTCTTAATCAACGAAAATTAATCAAACTGTTACAAAAATCTGGTGTAATTTATATTTAAAGAGGAACTTACAATAACAAATAGTTCTATAAATTATTCTCTTATTTAAAATCACAACTTAACAAAGGATTCAAAATGAGACTGAATCTCAGTTAAATTTCAAATTGGATAACTGCAAAAGACTTGATTTATATGAAGAAAACATAATGAATAAACAAGATGAAATACAACTCACTGAGAAACATACCATATGAGGTAAATCCAAAATTTTTTATTATTTTAAAAATGCTACAACTTAGTACAATTCTGCTTAATATCTTGTTCAAGGTTCAACCCATGATAACTCAAAGGGGGAGTTATTTATACAAAAATTGCAAAATATCTACAATCTATATGAAATGGAATACCAAAATATTACAAAATTACAAAAATAGAACAATATAATAGGAACCGAAAAATTGTTGAAGAGGTGGCTCTATCCTTTGTGTTATAGGAATAAGTACCCTAGGGCTTTGGGTTGGAACCCCAACAGAGCAAGAGAAAACTAAAATAAGAAACACTCATACAACTCAGGCGACATGCTTATATAAACAAACTATGCAATAGTGACCATACCCGAATGTCCTTTGTTTGGGTAGTTCCAACAGGGTTCAGACCCTCTGCAACTCCTGATGATCTTCGAATATGCAAATCAACCAATTCAAACATACATAGAAGCATATAGATAAAGAATTTTAATGAAATTAACTTTATGTCATATAAGCAAATGATTAGTGATACATCACAATAACATTCATATATGAATTACAACACTATCTTATGCATAAACACAGTTAATCTCAGGAACAAGACAGCGCTTCTTTTTATTTTATAAAGCTATAACTAACACGGAAAGAATTCACCTGAGTCTTCTTCTTCCATCTCCAAGTGGAACCGTCCTCCAAATCCGTCCTGTCCCAGTCTTCAACAGCCTCCTTCCATAACCAATACCATGATATATCAGGCAAGTGGAAGAATATCAACAATCAAGGAAATAAGGGTTTCTTGAAACTTGGGGAAGTGCTTGAAGCACAGGGATACTTCAGAGTCAGTCAGGGATAATCTCAGTATAATAATTCTCTCTTCTCCTCCTTAAGGCCTTCCCATAGAAGTCTATTTATACTTCTCCCAATTAGTTTTTTAGTTGGGAAATAGTTGGGCCATGGGCACTAGGAGGTAATCAACAGGTAAAACCCATGAAATCCGCCCATAATTAAGGAAACTTAATTTTTTTAAGTGTTTTAACAAATATACGCAGGTTGGGTATTGACTAACCTGCGTGTACACGCTTTTATCTCAGGGAAAAGTAGCGCACAGGGAATAAAACACTGCTTTTTAAAATATTTTAATCAAGTCTGGAAGGAGGGGTTGCCCTAGGCCACAAACCAAGCATCATAAATACCAAGGATGGTAAATGGTGCTATAATAGATGCCCCCTAATATATGAGGTCAAAAAGGGTACATGATGGCTGAAATGTATTCAGTATATGGAAAGAATCTTGTCGAGACTGAGAAGGACTTCACCAGAATTCAGCCTGCCAAACCATCAAAAAGAGATCAGAAAGAAACTATTGTCTGAGGCGGGCATACCCATGCTTAGAGAAATTAAAGCATGTACGCATATCAAGTACAAGTGCATCCACTGTGTATACAAGTATAAAGAACTGAAAGTACATAATGGATCATCTGATCGTGATTGAAAAAAGTACATGTCTGAATATCACATATAAGAAGATGATCAATGAAGCTGATCACTGATGTCAAAAATTGATCCCAATAGTACCAAATGAACATGATGGAATAAAATGATACTACATCATAACGTGGATGCCAGCATATAAGATTTCGTTGTGAAGGACTGCAACATATAAGGTGGATGGTGTCGACTAGCAGTAACAGGAGCAATTGACAAGTGAACCAAAACATGCTAATGCAACCTGAGGTCTTCACCGACTGCTGTGGTACATTTCTACACAATGGGAATAAATGATCTGAGGTCGACCACGTGAGAAATATTTTGATTACTGGTCATTAATGTATACCATTAAGAAACGCGAGACTACTCACCGATAATGATAATGAGAGTCAAGGTACTTGGTACAACCTAACAAGTGTGAATGAATGCGCTAAAGTCGAACACCTGGAATAAACTATCATTCAGGGGACAATGATGGTTTCCCACTATCGATAGCGAAGGAATCTACCACTAATGACTGCAAACCCCAATGTATTGCCAAATGGACTCTAGATCTTTGTCCCAGAGCAATGAGCCACATTCGATAGGAAAAGATCCGCTAGAAGGAAGGCATTAAGGCATCCTTCATCAATCTAGCACAAGTGTAACTTGTAGGCCAATAATGTGGAAGGAATCAGACGAAAGAAGATGTAGTAACCCAACCAAAGCACGTTTCCGGTGTACAGAAGATGTAGCTAGCGCACGATAGAAACCCTCTGAACCAACCAATAATGAAATCTAACACAGAGGCGAGGAATCCACCAATAGGGTCAAATGGAAACCAAGGCACTACATGAATCCCAATGTGTGATAACGAAAGCTGATGTCGAACACAAGGGAACCACTCAGTCAAAGACCCATGATACTGATTGATGCTGATCACAAGGTGACCTATCAATAATTAAAATAGGGCTAGAGTGCGGCTCTAGGCCTGCCCTTAGAGCAATATGTCATTGTCGATAAGGACAAGACCCGCCAGCAAGAAGTTAATGAAGACCTTCTCAAACCGGCACGAGCAAAGGACCAATATAACTGATGTGATGACAAACATGACACTGACAACTAGGGATGGCCAACTAAAAAATAGGTCAAGAGACACCGCAGAGAGGTCGAATCAGGCTTACTTCCCTTGAACAAAAGCACAACTCAATGATGACTATATGGCAGCATATGATAACTCTTTATAAGTTCGTCATGCAGGAGGCACAAGAGAACTCTCCATATGATTGGAAGAGGTAACCAATCGGAGGAGAACTGACTCAATAACAAGGTTAAGGCGTACCTAAGTCAAACTAAATCTCACCCAAAATGAAGGAGAGACTTTCTTTTGAGTGCTTTGTTCAAGGGCGACACGACTGACTCTAGCTGCCGACAATATATGGAAATGTTGTCCCGTTCCCGATCTTTTTGGAATATATAATTTTTTTGTCTTTTTCTTTAAGCTGGAAAAAGAATAAAAGAGTGCTATAGTATAGTGGAAAGAACGAGTGTTAGAGAAACAAATGATCTAGTTCCTGGGATGGGAACAATCCTATGCTCAATGCAGGGAGGCAAAACTGGTCAAGGACACTCAAAGGGATGTTCCTTCCATGGGTCAAAGGATGTGTCAAGTTATAGAAGCTAAGTGATTGCATGGTTGATTTTGCAGAATACATGGTCAAATAAGTGGCTTAAACACGAGTCCAAGTGAAGTCGGCTCAAGGCCAAAAGGTGCAAATAGTCAAAATGCAATGCAACAGTACAACTCAACACAAAGGAGCCTCTAGGGTATAAGGCCATAAATAAGTGTAGAAGCAAGGAGAATGTGTCTTCAACACACAAGTCATGGTAGGACTAAAGAGGAATCCCGAGCCTACTCAGTATAATAGCATGGGCAACCAATTTCAGTGAGGTTCTAACTACGATTCCCATGTAAAGGATGGCTCTACCATCACATCATGATTTTAAAAATTGGTGAGTGAACATGGTTTTCTAACCAAGACACGATGGGGTCGACCCTATGGCTAATGTATCGTTGAATAGAGGCTAGTATGCAAGCTGCAATGGAAAAAATGGTTTTCCCTAACCTATATGCCAATGAGTGAACAATACCTGCCATGAAGGGTCAGCGATCATGGGACCGAAATAAGATATCAAAGAATTCTCCAAAATATCCTCAAACAATAACCTAATCTCGACAATCCAAGCCCACAAGTCAAAAAATTCATGAGATGAAAAATCAAGTTTTGAGAAAAAAATTTGCAATTTCAAAGCTATATAATGACTTTTGGACTCACAATTTTTTTATTTCTGTTTGGAAAAGAGCTATGGATCAAAAAGGAGCAAACTTGCCTCTGAATAATTGGACTGTTCAAATCGTGTCAAAGTTATCAAGTAAACCTCAAATCATGCTTGCAATGTTTTGTGATAGTTTTTAGAAGTTTTCATTAAGATTTGACCGTGGGAATTCATGCCAAAAAATCCAACTTTGTATATACGCGGGTTGGATGTGATCAACCCATGTATACAATAGTCCTACACATGATTGTGTGTAAAGGGAACCCACGTGTACGTGAGTTGAAGTTCAAACACAAAATCTAACGGTTGAAACTTTTTTTTTTCTCTGAGGATGGCCATCAGATGGAGAGAGAGAGCATACCACAATTGACAATGAAGTAATGAATGACCAAAATGCACTAGATGCATTGAGAGGGTGCGGATTATTGAAATTCTTCAAAATGCCGAACATGAAAGCCAACACACGCCTGCTCGAATTGTTGATCCACTATTGGAGTGTAGAGGATGATGCCTTCATGATAGGTCAAATGCCTCTACGAATTGAGGTGGAAGACATCTACTTTATAGGTCTCTCTTGAAGAGGGGAGGTTGTGCATTTGACCAGCAAGACAAGAAGTAGTCTTTTAGTAGAAGACTACGTACATAGATACTATCCTGGGCACCCGGAAAAGATTGGAAGCCAGATTCTAATAAAAACACATGCATAGTTTATCTCTGAGGATTCTTTTGTTTACCATTGCGAGGGTAAATGGATCAGCTTCATTGCATCAAGCTTCACGAGTGTCCATGAGCTCGGCAATGGAATGACTAACCATGGTTTTTGACTGGTGCACACCTCTTCTAACCAACATGAAGAGCCAGCTAACCTATATTTAGAAGGGTTAGACAAAGAACTTTGGATATGGGACTATTCGATGCTCCTTCTTCTTCGAGAAGGTACCTAGGCTACGTCCCAAAGTATCTATCTCCATCAGCAGCCTACGAGATCCTCGGATGAGAAGATGGGCTGACTTGATGAAACGCCTTGGAGGCGGGGATGTGCCTAGGACAATTTTCGATGATGAGTTTTTTGCCTGGTGGGACCAACAAATCATCGCAGTCGATGACTACCCATATGCTGGTATGGATTTTCGAGGAGATCCAGACTTGGTGCTACCACCAAACGCAACATGGGGAGACATAGGTAACAATTTTTTAAGTTTTTATAAATTTTTAAGATTTTCTTTTTTCTTTTTTAAATATGAAATGAACTTAGAAATATTTTTGATGGGACAAAATATTGATAAAATGACCATGTTCCAGATGTGGGTCCAGTGAGACCAGATGAATTTCCAAGGCATAGGCGTCGTGAAAGAGGTGCAAAAGAGGCAATAGCTAAAATAAATAGAGTCCTATATGCAATTCAAAGAAAATTGGTGAGATTGACTCACCAGGTACCAATGATAGCCATAGAGGATCTACCTGAGGATATGCAGTGTCGCATGGCAGGAGTACCACGGGACTCGGTCCGCATACTTCGGCGTGTAGCCAATTCAGTAGTTAACTTTTCAGCCACTCATCCTGAGCCGGGTCAATAGACAAACTGGACATGATTATGGGCATTTCATCCCAATTTTTTATATTATTTTTTGAACACTTTATCTATACACGGGCAGTTTTATGATATATATACAGATCCAAATTTTTTATGTTTTCTTAATTTGATGAATGATTGATATGTCAATCTAATGCTTGATTAGCAATAGAGTCCGCTAATGAATTCTCAAATCGTGGAATGTGCACATATGTAATATAAACAAATGATCGTTGCAACACTCTCACTCTAAAAAATTGGCGATATAAATAAGGATCATGAACCCGATAAATGTTATTTAATTGTGACACTACCAGCTGTGAGTGAAAATAAACCACCAACGAATCAATTCCATAAGAAATTACTTCGGATAGTAAATTAATAATGACAGTATATTCGACAATGTTATTTGAAGTAGGACCAATACATACTCTCCTCAACACATCAACTAGCCAGATGGATAATAAATCACCCAAGCTGCAGAAGCAAGATTTCGAGTGTGCTGACTAGCACCATCGACGAATCCGAAATATATTAAGTCATCCATCAACACCTGCCAAAGTAGATCAAAAAATGTCGATATCACAAAATTCCTGACAAATATGTACAAAAATACAATATATACAAACAAGCAATTGCTCGGCTGGAACCTAAGCAAAATACTTCTTAAGGTAGAGCCCATCTGGGGGCTCCACCAGCTTGTTCCTAGAGATGTTTATAGGTACAATTCTTGAGATAACGGACATATCATCTTCGGCAGATAATTGTGCTGGAGCCAAAGGGTTTGAAACTGTACATACATCACTAGTAATTATATTGGAGAACCTAGATTCAACTTCATGCAAAGGAGGACAAAAATATGAATGATGATGTAAATCTTCCCCTGGTCAATCTATAGCCATCATTGCTTCGAAAATTTCTTTTTTCAGATGGTAAAACTGTATTTAAGCAATCCAGAGCAGAAGTAGAGTCAAGGGTCCAAGCTGGAGCCACATCACCATCTAACTCCTCCTCTGAGAAAGGAGTGGGATGGTTGTTTGTAGACTTATCGATAAATTGATAGCTAAGTTCTTCTGTAGACATGGGAAATGCCATTCCACCAACTTTCCCTCCATCTAATGTGGTCGTAGATGAAGGTAAGTTCCGAGGGTCTGAAAAATAATGAGTTCGAAAGAACTCTATCTGTGAAGGCTCCTTGGAGGATGAAATTGCATCGATTCTAGCTGTAGGAGGGGGAAGGTCAAATACACCCATCAAGGAAGAGTACATCCCAACTCCTAAATTCTCTATAGGTTGACATGGATTATCCACCAATGAAATGGTAGAATCCAAAGTTGCACAAGAGTCACTTGGAGAATAATCTAACTGATCAATTTTAACAATTCTCCCCTCATGAGGAAAACAGAGGATGCAGAATAGAGATGAAACTATGGCATCCATCTCATAAATCCAATTCCTTCCTAAGAGGAGGTTGTAATCCAAGTTGGCATCAATGATTTCTACCTCAATATTAACGACCTTTCCTCCAACACATATAGGAAAGGCCGAGATAATTCCGTGTGGCCTATGAGAATGTCCATCAAATGCTGTTAAGAGAGTCGATGAAGGAACAACTGAAGGTGATCCAATGGCCTTCCAACATGACATAGACATTATGCATGTGGAAGCTCCCTCATCTATAATTGTCCGAAAAATATTGGTATTTCAGTCAGTGGACTTTATTTGGAAAGCCATATGGTGAGGAAGTCTCTTTTTGACATTCAACATATCAAAAGCGAGCACTAAAGAATTCTTTGGATCCACTGCCCCAATTACCAAAAGCAAAGCACTTCTCTGAGCAGGACATGACTGGAGTACCTTCAATGTAGACATAGCACAAGGACTCTGAGCCAGATCTTCTACAATCAAGTAGTTCTAGGTTGCGCTAGAATTAGGGTTAATAGTCAAGTGCTTTGAGGAACCTTTCGGTATCCAAGGTATAGACTCAACAAAGGGTCACTCAATATGAAGTGGGTCTGTGGTTTCAGGAACAAATTTACCCATAGACGTTTCCATTTCACCATAATCGCATGCTCATGTGGCAACGTCGACATGAGAGTTCATCATATAAACATTTGATGAATTTTCCCCTTCCTGGTTGCTCCCTGTGGAGGTACCAACGTTCGAGTTCGCGCCAGCAAGTAATTGCTGCCCTTGGGGAAAAGGGTTAGTTAGAACAGCTTGGGAGCTAGAGGACCCTTGTTGCACTAACAAGCGCTGAGCATCTTGAATCTTAGGGTAGAGGTGAGTCAAATGATCTCCATTGCATAACTTGCATGGAAATTTAACCTTCTTTTTGGACTCTTTTCTACCCTCACTGGCACTGTTGCCGAGCTTGTTCGCATTACCCTTCCCTTCCTGGTTCTTCTTCTTACCTCGTCCCTTCTTCTTCCCATCAGATTGTTGATTTCCTTTGGGGTTAGAAGTCTGGATGACGTTTATGGAGGTAGGTTGGGAGGGCGAAGGTGTAGATGGTGCTGCCTGGTTAGAAGAAGCAATTTGTAGAGACAACTGCTGCAATTGGTTCAAAAGGTTCACCATATTTGTGTCAATTGATCCAACTATACCATCGGTGTGAGGGCTTGGCTTCAGTTTGGATAAATCAACCTTGGATCTAGGAGCGTCAGGTAGGATTTTCTGAAGAGTCCCAAACTGAGAATATATCAGTTCTAATTGTTGGGCTCAAAAAATAGCCTACTCTTCCGAATAAACACAGGAAAGAGAAACATCATTTCAGATCTCCGGTTGTAATGATTTTAGAAACCATTCGAGACAAAATTCAGGTGGAATTTTGGCTTTGATAAGCCTTTTTCTCTGTCTCCATTCCTGGATATGATCCGAAATGTGAGTTGTCGTGTCTTGATGAAAATTGGCCAAAAGCTCAGTTCCGGCTTCATAGCGGACATGCAACTGAAAATAGTTCAAGAAAATATTAGCGAAATCAGCGAAAGAAGTAAAGGTTCCCCCTGGCAACTCTATATACCATTTAACCGCATTCCCAATTAAGGTGCGCTGAAATAACCTCAACCTGATCGAATCGTCTATTATGGAGTTGGATGAGCACCATAAGTGGAATGTGGTCACATGGTCTCCCGAGTCTTCACCATTCTTCCCTTCGAATTTTGGAATATCTGATGGAAGTTTAGTTGGGACCGGAGGCAAAGCCAGATTGTACCTAATTGGATCATTCGTCAATTTAGTCAAGTTTGGCAAATTAAGCATGGCCAGAAAAGGAAGTCATGGAGGACCTTGGGAATTCCATCCAAAATGGGCAGGGTTCCCATAGGTCTAAAAAGAATGACCTGGATTTTGAAAGGCACCAAGTTGCCCGAAGTAACTCGTAGAGCCTACTGAACCAAAGGGTGATCCTTGTGGTCCAACAAAATTCAGAGTTTGACCAACTCCTGCCGAAAATCCTCCATAACCGGTGAAGTTACCCCTTAACGAAGTATTGAAAGAAGCTGACATCCCCTGATAAGGGTTCCATGCGTTAGCAAAGGGTGAAAAGCTTTAAAATGAATTAACCAAATAATATATCACATTTCCTTATTGGTCAAAAAATTGATTCCTAGCTCCTATCCCACTAACCGCAGGGTTTGTCCAACTCTGAAATGGGTTACTACCTTGACTTGTAAAAGGAAAAGGCATTGACCCTACTGTCGGATTGGAATGTGGTATATGACCACTTCCAAATGGGAAACCCTGAAAATAAGCCGATCCACTCATCATGGATGTAGAGGCGGTTGATGGTATATTCAAAGGAACTGAAGAAATACCTTAAGAGGGCATTCCAAAAGGGAAAAATCCAAAACTAGATGCATTAGCTTGAGAACTTCCACTCATCAACGGAATGGAAGTAGACCCAAATATAGATGTGTTGGGAGTGTTAGGAGGGATTGAAATAGTTCCTCCCCCTTGTACAGATATGGGAGTCTCCATGCTCGCAACACTCGTCTTGGATGCCATGCCTCCAGCAGTGGTCATTGAAGGGATAGATGTGTGTGGACCTAGGCTTGAAGGCCTGTGAGTCAAAGTTCCAACGTATAAAAAAATGTCTAGTTGATTAGGAGGGAGAGGAGAATTCGGAGCTGCAACCGACTCTGAAAGCTCTTCTACTTCAATACTATCTTCTAACTGGAAGAGTACTCGAGAAAGAACTGGTGTGTTCCTCTCTAACTCTATGCTAGGACCAGGTCTATCTTGTGAACTAATGCCCCCAAGCAGAGGATCAATCTCCGATGCGCCTGCTGCCACTGGTTGGAAACCACTGGTAGAATCGCTCCTACGCCTTCTAGGAGAAGGCTCTGGACTCGTAGGTGAAAGCCCACAAAGTCTCCAAGACTGTCGAGATGGTCGGTCAGCCACTTTGAATTATTTTACAAAATCTACTTAAAGACTCAAGAAAATTAAAAAGCTAGGCTGACTAGGAGCACAAAACACTCACTAAAATGTCCCTAAAGATATCAGCAATCAAACAACTTCCAAGTATTTCCGCTCTGGGTGATTAGGACCGGACACCAAAATACAAGAAAGTTAATAATAAGGGCCTTCTGAAAATAGACTGGGGTAATTATGCCCTAGGCCTACTAGCAAAGGTATTAGAGGTAGTTACGCTGACCACTAGACAACAGCCTTTGCCCGTGCATGCCCCCAAGCTTCGCAAGGGTGCCCTCCAGAGGTAGTGTTGAACGTGATACAACGTCGACTTCAGGTGCCATAGGATTCCCCTCCGCAGCCACCTGTGTGGGTCCCTAGGATAAGCAACTATGGTCACCAACTCGTATCAGAAGTCGGGCAGAACAGTCGTGAGGTAGGATCCGACAAGTAAGAGAGGGGGTATCTCTCATCCTTATCTTCATTAACCCTCGTGCTTTACTCCCAGTCACGGAGCTTTCCCGGTCTCCCTAATGCTATTGGATTTCACTCTTTAATCAAACTTCTATGTTTTACAATTTAGAGCATCCTTGGAGAGTTAAATCTCCTCTCGCCTAATCAAAGGCCCTAATAAACCTAAACTTGTTGGTGTATTCTGATGACAATACAAAAGTTCTAGTTTATTTTATTAAGGGCTTGATTTTTAATGGTTGTTCTTTTAAGTCAAAGGGATAAATGGAAATGAAACCAATGGTGCTTGTATGATGCAAAAGAAATCAATGAAAAACTAACTTATATGAATGCAATCATTTGTTCTTCGATGAAAATATATCTCTACGTGGGTTCTATGAAACTTCTATAAAGCAAAAAGCTTTTTCTTTTCTTTTCTTAAAACACACTTCACACACACAAAAACTAAAAATACTATTGATGCTTTAATAATGCAAAACTACCCTAATGCAAGGTGTAAATGAAGATGCAAGATCCTAGATTACTCTAGAAAAGATGAAAGCAATTGTTTATAACTATTAATAAGCCAACTTAAGTGTTTGAAAAGAATACATATTTTGAATACAAAATCCTCTCAAACAAGAAGGACAAATCCCAAAAGATCACAATTCACTTTCAAAAAAATCAAAAGAAACCAAAATCAAACTTGGTAAAAGAAAACAAAAACAATGTTTTTTAAGATCTTTTCTTTTTCAAGAAATAATGAAATCAACCTTTCAAAAGCACTCTAAATGCCACTTAAGACTCAAAGACTGAAAGAAGAGAACAAGGAAACTTTGCAAAGTTACAAATTCGACAATGAATGAAAACTTGAACAAAAAGGCTTCAACTTGTGCTAAATGACCCAAACAGCAGCAAAGAGATTAACAAACTGACCAAGAAATTAGGAAAGAAACACTTTCAAGTTCATCAAAAAGCAAGAAAAGGTATAAGGCCACAAAATGACGGGAAGCAAAGAAAGTAGACCAATAACCGAGCTTAACACTAAGATTGAAAACAATCCGTTGTTCTAGAGTACCAGAACAATCAAGAACCTCTGTAAGAAGTCTTGTGTGCCAAAACACAAATCATAAAACTTACTCAAAAGAAAACCTAGGAAAAATCTTTTCAAAGCGGAAGAGATATCAAAACAGTAAGCTAGCAGAATAACAAAATTCTAAAGACAAAAGTTGACCACTCAGAGACTAAACAGACCAAGAAACAAATCTTTCTGGGTAGAGAGATTTGTAAAAACAATGCAAAAAATGGTATACACGACTATGTTCAAGCACAGAGACATGTACACGTGCTTCTGATAAAGGAAACTCACATATACATGGGTTCACTTCACAGAAACAAGCGTGTGTACACTATTGTAAACAAACTAAAGTACGTATACAAAGCTTTGCAAGAAAAAAAAAGAAAAGAAAAAAAAAAAGCCAGATCAAAAAGATTAGACTTAAGGTGTGAGATTCTACTGGACCAAATAATACTGTCACAGCAAGAAAACCAAGAACTGAGCCCTGATTGACACTGAACAACCCAAACTAGGAATAACAAGATTGTTATCCCCAATGGAGTCACCAATTCTGTTATGGGAATAAGTACCCTAGGGCTTTGGGTTGGAACCCCAACAGAGCAAGAGAAAACTACAGTAAGAAACACTCATACAACTCAGGCAACATGCTTATATAAACAAACTATGCGATAGAAACCATACCCGGATGTCCTTCGTTTGGGTAGTTCCAGCAGGGTTTAGACCCTCTGCAACTCCTGATGATCTTCGAATTTGCAAATCAACCAATTCGAACATACATAGCAGCATATAGATAAATAATTTTAATGAAATTAACTTTATATCATATAATCAAATGATTAGTTATACATCACAATAACATTCATATAACAACACTATCTGATGCATAAACACAGTTAATCTCATGAACAAGACAACGGTTCTTTTTAATGTAGAAAGCTATAACTAACATGGAGAGAATTCACCTGAGTCTTCTTCTTCCGGCTCCAAGCGAAACCGTCCTCCAGATCCGTCCAGTCCTAGTCTTCAACAACCTCCTTCCATAACTAATACCATGATATCTCAAGCAAGAGGGAGAATATCAACAATCAAGGAAACAAGGGTTTCCTAAAACTTGGGGAAATGCTTGAAGCACAGGGATACTTCAGAGTCAGTCAGGATAATCTCAGTATAATAATTCTATCTCTTCTCCTCCTTAAGGCCTTCCCATAGAAGTCTATTTATACTTCTCCCAATTAGATTTTTAGTTGGGAAACAGTTGGGCCACGACCACTAGGAGTTAATCAACAGGTAAAACCCGTGAAATCCACCCATAATTAAGGAAATTTAACTTTTTTAAGTGTTTTAACACATATACATGGGTTGGGTATTGACTAACCCGCATGTACACACTTTTATCTCATGGCAAAGTAGCGTACAGGGAATAAAACACTATTTTTTTAAATATTTTGACCAAGTCTGGAAGGAGTGGTTGCCCTAAGCCATAAACCAAGCATCACAAATACCAAGGGTGGTAAATGGTGCTATAACACTTTGGGAATCTGTTGATGATCTGGCCTGAAAACATTGGTGAGCTGTGATGTTGTTAGAATGAACAATTACTCAATTGTTTCACACAATTTATCCCCTCTTTCTTCACTTGGGATTTCCTCATTCATCATCTTTATAAATGTTTCATCCACCTCTATGTATCTCTCAAAATTAGGCTTGGTGAGAAATAAATGTTTTATTTCATGCAAATGCTTAAATCAAACTCCAAGGCTTCCAGAAAATCTGTCCCTGTTATTTGTCCTTTAACTCCTGCAAATTTGGTTCTGTCTGCTACAATAGCATATAAATCCTTGCAATAATCTTCTAATATGATCAATTTATCATTCAAACTTACTAATCCTGGAAACCCTTTCTGATTTAAGACATTAAACTTTGAATGAAATATTTTGACGGAAATATCGAGGGTTTGACATTTAGTTTCTAATTCTCTTCTCTTTGAATTTAAAACCTTGATCATATATGTGGCTTCTGATGGCTTGGTATTCAAGGCTGCTTTATGTTCTGCTATCACTGCTCTGCATCTAGTGATGAGTTCTTACTGCTAAAAAATAATCTGTATGGATGGCCATACCTCTGTCATGTATTGGCTGATCTTTGTCCAAACATTTTCCTTGGCATGATCCAAACTGTCTTCCATCAGGGACTCACTCTCTAAATTCTTCATTTTCAGTTCCAATATGTGGGTCTTCTTCATTTCCTGCAGATACAAAGTGTCATTTTGTACTTTATGCAACTCTATATGTTGGAATTTCTGCATTAATTTCTCGTTTTCTTGTTTTTGTATGGACAATTCCTATGATAATCTGGTTGGATCAGTTGTTGTTGATGTAGACTCAATGGCTGGTGATGATGAACTAGGTTATGTACCTGCAACCACTATGGGACTGTTGTGATTGGAACCATGGCAAACTGTTTTGCTTCTTTCTCTTTTAATAACTCTTCAATCTACTCTTCCATTTTCTTCCACTGTATATTCTGCTCAATAATAAGCTTGAGCATATCCTCCTTTTGTTGTTCATTCTCTGCTATATCCTTGGTCAGAGGATCTTCTGTTGAAGGCAACTTTAATTGTTTCTTCAATGCAGCAATGTCTACATCTTTCTTTTTAAGGAGCAGCTCTGCAGCTTTTACATCTTTGGGATCATATCCCACTTTAATCACAAAATACTCTAATGATTTTATTCTGTTGTCTTTGGCTAAAGAAGAAATATTTTCTAACTTAAGTTGGGACTAAACATTGGATAGGGCAGTCCTAAGTTTAGAAAGAGACATGGTTGTAGTTGTCATGGTAGAAAACAACATCTCACCAGTTTGTCTATGCATATCCACCTGGTCAAATGGATGAATTTGACCGGTATCAAATGAGAACACAGACTTTTTGTAATCTGATGGTGATTTAGGAAATGGAATCTAGGCTTGTAAGAATGCCATTTGCATTCTGCCTTCCTCACTGTCGAAAGTAGAAAGAAGCCTATGCTGGGATGTTGAAGTTCGTTTCCAGAACTAGCTGTATACATTGGACTTTAAAGTCTCATTTTTCCGTTTAATTTCAAGGAACCTTGAAAAATATTCCAATTACCCAAAGAACTAGTTCTTGAGGATTGAATAATTTCTGGAGGTTCTCTAGAAGGTAAGGTTGTAGGAGGAGTAATTGAACACTACTTGTGGGAGGAGTGGTTGAAGCACTCATCCATGCTGATGTAGACACTTCTGGATCTCCAAGATCAATGATCACTCATCGAGCTTCTTCTGCTGATGTGACCAAGCTAACCTTAGGCTTATTTTGTTGAAAAATGAATACTTTCATAATATCTTTGGTAGATGAAGTTTCCTCTCTCAACCTTTTATGTTGCTTATTTTGAGCAACTGGAGTTTGTTCAGTGGGGGTATATACAACCTGCTCATCTGCCTCTTTAAGAGTCCCATCAATCCATGTTTCTTGATTCATAAATTTTTCTATTTTTGGCCTTGGAGTATGATTATAAGGAGTCATCTTGAAATTAAGTCTCAAGGCAGAGATGATGCCAAAATGATCATAGGACCAGGTGAAGCTGGGCTGAAAATTCATCTTCCTCAACAATGTATCTGCCTCAACACCAGCTGATCTGGTGTTGCAAATAAATGATCCAATCTGTGCTTTAATCTTGAACTGAGACTTTCTTTTGCCTAACACAAAGTGTAGGTCATCCATGTGGATCATCTTCCTAACACTTTCCAGAGAAAATATTCTCATATGAACATATTTGGGTAGCTTATATGGTGCAAACTGACAACCATATACTCTTAGCTCAGTATAGTTCTAGTATAGATAACAATCACCATTTTTATTCTACTCACTTAAATGTAGAATCCTTTCAATTTCATCTCCAATCCTTGGCTCTATCCGACTATTGAGGAGTTATGCCACTGGATGTCTGAATGCATCTACAAATTCTGAAAATGAGGAGGTGGTAGAAGTTGTCTTGACTATTTATGTCCAATGAATCACTGATTGATTCACTCCTTGTTCATCCTGCTTACTGAGTTTGATAGGAAAAATATAACCCTATTGAAAAATAAACATGTGGACAATTACAAAGTTGTAATTGAACACTCCTTGTACAATAAATTTCATGAACTTTTCATGTATATTATCGGGCAAGAATTGGCTGTAATTATACATGAATGTTGGTCATTGATCTTTATTAAAGATTGATAGGAAACCAAGGATAGTTTCATCAACATACTTCTCATATTGATATCCTAATAAATGGGAAAGAAAGGAAATGCAATGTCCGTAGGCTTCAGGAAACATGGCAAATGAGTAAGGTGGATTTCTTTTGTGCAATTATGCATCCTTAGGTAAAAAGATTTCAAAATTTGGGCTCTCTATGGGAAATTTAACTTATGGTACAGGTCCATAAGTACCACTGGTGAGAAATGAGTGAGAGAGTCAAAGTGGGGAATTAGGAGCATCTGGTTTATGGTTTCAGTAGAGATGGTGATCAGAATGTCTCCATTCTGGGCCATGAATGCTCTTTTCACAGGGTCATATTTAGCTTGACACCAAGTAATAAGATCAAGAAACTCATGTGTTTTTTGGAAGCTAAAGAAAGGTAATAGGGATTCCCAAAAATATGATTGGGTCTTGTTTTTCAAGGTAACTCTATTTGAGCCATAAGTGTAGTTCATAAAAATCGAATTCACACTTTGCTTCTGCAATTTTAAATAGTGAATCCACAAGCAGAATATGGTCAAGGTCAAGCTGGGTTGGAGTAGAAGTGCTTTCCAATGCAGTCTATGTCTAAGGAGGAAGAGCGATTATTAGTGACATACTGAGTGAATGGGAAGAAGTCCTGCAAAAATTGTAAACCTGCAAATAATTGAAAAGAGTAAGAGGAAAGTGACAAAGAGGTGAATTTAGTTTTATTTATAAGATGTAGGGAAGGGATAACTATTTTATTCATAACCATAGCTGCTTTAATGCACAGGAGCGGAGTTACAACTGGTGGGTATAACAGGCATGACAACAGGGCAGTGAGCATGTGAGGTGGTAACGGATGGGATGAATAAGCAACGGGTATGTGAGGTGGTGACTTAGGATTGATGAGGGATAACGGTTAAGCCATTGGTGGAGGGATACCACGAGCGGTTTTCGGGGGGTAGCGAGTGGTTTATGGTTTTCAGCGGGGGGGTGCAGAGTGATATGGTGGCGACACGTAAGGTTGGGGTGTCCTCCATGGAAACCACTTTAAGGACCCCTAGCCCCCAGTGGAATTAACTAGAAATGGTCGAGGGGGGCGCGAAGTCTCTCCTCGTCGTTGATCCAAGTGAGTAGATCAGTCGTTAAATGATGTGCTGATGTGCTTTGTTTATCGAAATCAGACAAGAATTTTTGTCATTTATTGACTTTGGCATAATCACATATGCGCTTTATAACATAATTTCTAATTCCAAAGGTTTATAACCAACAATTAATCCCGATTAAGGAAATTATTCATTAATTAAGAAAAATTAACATTTTTCTAATGTGGAGCATTTAGACTAGCAGCCTTTGCATTTATTTTTATATGAAAACT
The DNA here is from genome assembly GCA_031772625.1 of Pinus tabuliformis. Lineage (NCBI taxonomy): Eukaryota > Viridiplantae > Streptophyta > Pinopsida > Pinales > Pinaceae > Pinus > Pinus tabuliformis. Next base: position 443,965,312 of record CM062816.1, on the reverse strand, counting down.
TGACGTTAGGAGGGCAAGGAACTGACTGAACCTAAACTACCACATGCTCATATATAACTAACTACAACCATACCCCTCCTATTTCTTCTCTGGCGGCTTCATAAAATAGAGATGTGCACCTCGGCGAGATGGCGTAATGACATATATAATGAGATATCTCTTTGTATACGATATTCTTCTCCAGTTCCTCTCCTCTCCCGCTGGTCGAGCCCCCTAAAGGGTCCTCTCCCTATGGTCGAGCGCCTCCGGTCCTGTTAGTCGAGTCACTAGTCCACCTGCTATGGCGAGGTCTGCAGGTTAGGTTTCCCAGATAAGAGGTCTCTTCTCCTTATTTCAAAGGACACAACAAGAAGCTTTCTTTTATAGAGCAGCTCTAAGAAGCAGTTGTTCTTATTTCTTTTTCATTGGCACATTTCAACCCATGGAGAGCTAGAGATGTAAGGAGTGTATAAAAGCCCTTGTTTTCTTTTGCTTCCCTAACATTTTATTTTTCTTTTTCCTTCTTTCTTTAGGGTAGCTAACTCCTCTCATTTTATTGATATGGATGCCTATAAAATATAAAATTGTCCTAACATTTTAATTTTTCTTTCTTTTTCATCCATATCTTAACTTAACATTTTGAATCTATTTTTGACTAATATGCTAACTTATCAAAAACAAATGATGTTACAACATGGTGCACTAACGCACTCAAGAAAGAGGCAAAAATCAACCACGATGCACTATAGCACCCTGAAGGGTCAAAGGAATGGGAGAAAATGCCTTCAGGTCTTCCCTATGTTCCCATTCGCCCTAGGAGACAAGAAGGGCGGATTGGTGCACTCCGAAGGGATGAAGGATGAATAAAATGGAGCTTTGGGTCTTCAAACTGCGCCTATGTGCTCAAGGAAAAGGAGGGCACATTGTCGCATGTTGAAGGGTTGAATGAATGAAGCTTTGAATCTTCGTGATGTTCCCATGCACCCTAAGGCAAAGAGGTCACACTGTAGCACTCTGAAGGGTTGAAGGGAAAGGCTTCATGCCATTGTGATGCAATCCTACTCTCAGTAAGAAAAATGGGTCAAACATGGTGCAATTTTCGAGGCTAAAGGAGCTTCAAGCTCAAGAAGTGTGCTCTTCCTATAAAAAAATAAAAAATAGTTCAGAAAGAAAAATTTGATGATCGGATGAGGAGAATATTAATATGCGAGGCTTTATAGTTATTGTTGCATGCATGGTGGAAGATAGCAGGTTTCAGGAATGTGAAAGGTTTCTTGCATGTTTCAGTGATTTAACACTTGGAAGACGAAGGTTCAACTAGAATGGCATCAAATAAACTGTAAAACAAGTGATTGACAACAAACAAAGAAATATTTGAAAGTGAAATGATGAAAACCAGTAAAATATTTGAGCATGCAAACTTATTTGTTGCATTGGTTGATGAAAGGAATCTTAATTCTCCAATTGTGCACTCAACTCAAATGAAAATGATCGTGAAATAATGATTAACTGAGTTCATTTAAATAAACCAATAGGCAAAACAAATTCATGCATGAGTACCACTTGTCGTCAAGTGAAAGGATCAATTAAAATGGAGTTAAGGCAGTTTGTATTTTCTAGGAGTGTGCCCTCATGCAACAAGTTGGTTCATGCATGAAACCAGACAGGGTGCAAGTCTTCATCATGAAGGAGTGCACCCAGGTAGGGCACACTTGCTCAGCATCAAGGAGTGTTGTCAAGCAGGGTGCATTCCTTCGGCCCAAAGAAGCATGCTCTCTTGAAGTGCAAGCCTTTGTTAACTCTAAGTGCACTTTTTTTCTTTTTGTGAGATATTTTCATGCTTTTGCTTGCATTTTGCCACTTTTATGTTCTTTTTTAGTGTGTGCATGGCTATAAGGTGAGTTTTTATTTCTAGAAAAGATCATGAGTTCATATAACTACAACTTACTAAGTCAAACAATTCTAACAATTAAGTGACAACACTTGAGAAACATTGACTTAGGAGGATTTGACATTAGGAGAAAACATACAAATAACAAATCAAACCACATGACGATGCAAGAGGGCTTGAAACGACAATTAACGTAGGCTCCAAAATTGACATAGGAAAAAAATTTGGTGGGTCATTGTCACAACGACAAAAATTAGAAACACACTGGGAGAACCCCAACTTCTCTGAAATGGTTTCTTCGTAAGTGCAAAGTCCCATTTCTTCGAGAAGTGTTGATTCAATCAACTAGTTACTTGCAGCTTCACACTAAACCCGATTAAAGATATAGTCTTTCCCAATTCCGCTACTCAGTTTAGCACATACATTAAACAAGCCATATCAATATATTGTCGATGTAAGTAAGGGTAATATAGTATAGAGAAATAAAAACAATCAGAGTGTGAGTTTTACATATCTAGCATTGCTCCACTACCAACAAGATTAGGCAATACCTCGATGGAGTCACTCCAGGAGCATAAACATTGATTCACTTCTAGCGAGCCTAGATAGTGCCTCGATGAAGTCACCTGCTTCATAGTGAAGTCATAAATAGAGATATCCCTATTATCATTTTCACGGTGTATTTCAAGCCCTGGAGCTTGTCATGACCTACTACTACAATCCTCGCCACTTTTGAGTCTGATAAGTCATCAAAACCTTCCTCGGTTGTTTGCAATTGTGGCACATTGTATTCTGTCATTTCTTCTTCCAACATCTGGACTTACATATACCCTAAGTTTTATATGTCCTTTTCTCTTAATTTTGTCTCCTCCTCTTCCTTCTGCGTCCCTCCTTCCTCTTCTTTCATTTCTCTCCTACTCCCTACTACTCCATACTTAGCCAAATTCCTATCATCCCTACTAATCTCAATCTATACATAGCTTGAAGTTCCAACAAACGTTTGTGAGACATTATTGGAATTCTCCCTATCATAGAGGAAAAATTTAATCAAGAAGTATATTTTCCGCACACTACAACAATGGTGCACTCTACGTTCTTTTCTCATCACTTATTCCTCCCATTTATGCTAACTTCTTTTTTCCACAATGTCGCAACCTTACTCCATCCTTTTTGATAGCGTGATTTGTTATTATTTATTTCCTTTCTTTAGTGCGATAAGCCACACCCATCATGCCCTCACCTTGTCCCTTGTGATGAGAAAATTTGTATCACATCTTAACTCACTTTTTTATGACAAGAAATACATGGTTGCATTGTTGAAGCCCTTATTTCACATTGTCTTAACAACTTGTGACACGACATCACACTCTCCTTTCTTAGTTTATGATACATAATAATTGAAGCTAACTTTTTTCCTAACATCATGTTTGTCGTCATGAACATTTTTTAGATGTCAGGTATTGTCTATCTTAAGTGCTATAGCATATCTTTATCCATAAGAGACATGGCCCTGCCCATAAAAAAATATCGGGAAAGGAGATAATAAAAAGTAGCATATAAGGTGTGGTGGCAAGTCCCTTAGTCTCGGTATCTATTTTTATAGACATATCATTTTATGTGGATAAGATAGTGCCCATGACTTGGTTAGTTATCTACCAAACATTTTATAGAAAATAAATCCGTGAATATAAAGAGGATGTTGAAGTATATCACAATGTTAAAAGATCATGGTTTCATAAGGTAGAAACACATCCTACCATTTTTCCCTATGTTGATACCATTTAATGGATCTTCCATGCATAGATATGATGGATATGACTGTCAAGGGAAGCCACGATGCAAAGATAATAACATGTTTTCATCAAAATATTACTAAATACCATAAGCTACCAAAGTTCCAAGTGTTCAATTCTACCAAATGGTTTATTAGTTTTCCTCTGGCTACCTGAAACATACTCAAAACTTGGTTGTAGGAACCAAGTAAGTTTATATCTAAATCGAATCACATTTATAAACCCAAGTTGTTGAGAAAATAATATCGAATGATAGATCAACAATGTGTTTCCAGCTATATGGAAGACCAGATGTAGAGTTCATTGAGGAGGATTGGGTTCCCATTACATATACTTATGTTTGGGGAGGAAATATATTTAATTGGTCAGAAATTTTTGTATCTTCAATGAAGGGAAATATAAAGAGAGAAAGGGAATTACATGAAGGAGAGAATTTATAATTTTATATGTCTTCTTATGTACTCGATGCCATATGTGTCAAGTATCAAATTACCGCATTAGGGTGGAAATGGATCCCTACTCCATATATAGTACCAGTTAATATTTATTTCAAGAACCTATGTGACACGTGGTATAGAGGAATCTATTAGCATATTGTTTATAACTTCATTTCTCCTTCATTTTCTATATCACTTGAATTGAAGCTCTTTTTAGGTCTGAGAGAGAAACAACATCACTACAAGATATTGTTGTATTTTTTATCCCTACATATTTGACATATATAAGGGTGTTTGGAGCCTACAATGCTCCCCATCAGTTGCCTCGTTTTGTGATACATAAGATAGTCTCACAATAGGATGCTTATCAAATTTCAATGAGACTCACTAACACACTTCTCAAAGGAAAGAAATCTCCCTTATCCATATTTTCCTCTATGTGAACGAGCTTATTGAATCTGAAACATCAAAGAGGAAGAAGTTGAAACTTAGGACATATAATTATTTAGATTTGGCACTCTTTGTTTCCACAAATATGATCCCAAGAATATCATCAATAAGAATTTTAAATTATTCATAAAATATGGATGGCCATACACCCCAAATATTGAAGATGAAGAAGAAAAGATAAAAAACTTTTATAATGCTAACCAGATTGTGGAAGCAAGTAAAGGAGAAGAAACTTCTTAGCCAAAGAGTGACATTGAATTTTAACTCATATATTCCTGACAAAGCATAAACATTCAACAAAATAAGGTTTCCCTAAAAAGTGAAAGATAAAAGGAAGAAATAAGGAAAGAAAACATAAATAAGGAGAAGGCTAAAGAAGTGGCTAAGAAATAACAAGAAGGAGAGAAAAAGTGAAAGCAAGAAGACACAAAGAGAAAGAAAATAAAAGGAAACATGAAGAGGAATAAAAGCTAAGGAAAGAAGAAGAGGCAAAGAAGAAATAATGAGAAGCCACTAAAAAACTAGAGGAAGAAAGGATGGAAAAAGAATTGCAAGAGAAACAAGTAGAATAAGTTAGTCTCAAGGACTCAGGCCAAAAGGAGACATGGACTATACTATCGCCTATGGATGTACCACCTCCTATGTGTCTAACAGATGGAAATTTACCATTAGGAGATTTGGGAATCATTTAAGAAGAAGACGAATAAGTGATAGTTCCATTCGGCTTCATATTCAATTGAGCAAGATAAAAAATTACTCCAGAAAGAAAGAAGTAATTAGCTAGAGAACCTGTCAATCCTATCCCCATCACCACTAAATGAGATATTTTGCTAGATAATATGGTCAATCCATTGGTAATAACTTATGCAGGAATTACCTTCACTACAACCACTAAGAAAAACATTTAACTTTTGATAGAGGTGGAAGAACTAAAAGGGAAGTTAGCTAATTCAAAGAAGGAAAATGAAAAGTTCGCAACATAAGTTCAAATTGTTCACCTTCAGTTCTCATAGAGAATACTTCTAGGTAGTTTCTTTGGAGGAAATAAGAGCGGAAAAAAAAATTCATAAAAATGGTATACGGAGAAATGATGATCCTCCATAAGACATCATCTTCAATAATAGAATTCAAGGAAAAATCAAAGGGAAAGGAGCCTTAGTAAAACAAGATTTAATAACAATAGATCACATATATGGATGGAGTATGGAGTAACCTAATGCACCAAATGGATTATTAAGGAAAGATAATATGAGTATAGACTGGGACAAAGAAAAGGTAAGGATTATTTTGTAATCACATGAAAAGATGGGAAGAGATGGGGCTAGAATACTGAGCCTATATCAACCTCTTCATAGTGCAATGGAATCCCTAGTTAAGTCTTTCAAAATAGCCTCCATTGATGCACTATGAGTAATGAGGCCTGATAAATAAATTCAATAAGAAAATATGGAAATGATAAATGCAATGAAAAGGGCCACTACACAAAAGGATTTGGAACCCACTAAAGGATCAATTACAAATCATATTTCCGAGATGACAAAACTACATAATATGCTTTTTGTGCTTTTAGTCCAAATACAAATATGAGAAAACTATATTGTTGGACACTCTTGAATGTGAAATTAGATCCAAGAAGATATTATTAAGAAAAGTCTCATATATTCCATCTATGTACAATGCATGGTACTCCTGCTTAACAGATAAGCTGCAAGTTGAGGTTCCTCAGTTGGCCATCATAAAATTAGTACCATGAGAAAGCTTTTTCTTTATTATTTTTAATTTTCATTCACTTTTTAAATAATGTAATTAGAATAGAAAATTAAAAGCATATAGAGATGAAAAGTCATGAGGGAAGTTGAGAGGTCATGGAAGGTGAAAATTCGCCCCATTTTGTATAAATGTGCCCTCATGGCTAGTGAAAAAGGACTTTAGTTTTTGGACTCTTTGAGCGCCTTCTAAATGAAAGCTAGTACATTGTTTTTGAAAGATCAAGTGATATTTTAGTATTTCCACTATTGGATCTCATGAATGATTGGTGCATTGGTGTATTGAATATTTCAGCTAAATTTTGAGAAGCTCTTTGAGCCACGACAAAAAATTTGACTCATATATTTTTTAGCATCATGACATATCTTGTGGTGATTTAGTGGTATGTGATTATTATTCATGTGTTGAGAATTAATGAACTACTTTGTTGATTTTAAAATCACGTCTTGAATGAGATCGTTTGTTTATTTATGCTTTCACGATCATTGTTAGTTGAGAACTAATTTGCAATAGATAACATATATTTTCCTTTTATTCATGTATCTTAATTGAATTTTGCTAACAATCTTTCCTTAATATTCATGTCCTTTCATTTATCTACTGATATATTCTTTATGTCTTCTTCTTGAAGTATTTCATAAAACCGCTCTAACTTATTTTCTATTAGAAGTTTCGTCGAGTTTCTTTACTCATGCCCATCTCATCCAAAATTATTTTCAAACAAAAATGGTGGCATTTGGGCCCACATAATGGATGGGACTCCTATTACAAATGGTTTAGGGTATAATTGGGACTTTTCACTAGGGAGATCCTTCTACTATTAGAGGTACATTTTGACCAATTAACAAGAAGCAACCAAAAAACTACTAAAGAAATCTCAAATAATCTATTATAATAATCTTATGTTCTGTTTATTGATTTTATTAATTTGATTTCATCAATAATCATATGTGTCTAAATACAAACAACAACTAAAAACTTGACATATCCTCACCCACCTTCCATTGTGTGTAAGGCACCAGTGTATTAGATTATTTTCATTGAATATGTTCTAATATCTATTTGCATTGAATATGTTCCAATAATGAGAAATGTTTAGTTTTATTTGGGTTTGATTCAAAATGTTTATAATTTTTGTTTGATTCAGAATAACTTGGCCATCAATGATTTCAAAATGTTCTGGCATTTCAAATAATTCAAGCCAAAATATAACAAGCTTGATCTAATTTAGTTTTGGAGCGTTCTCTGCTTGATAATTGGGAAATTTCTAATGTTCTAAACATTCCAATATATGTTAGATGAACTTAGAGTTCCATGTAAATGATACAATAGCTCATTGAATGCAATTAGTATATGCACATAAGTATTACCATATTGAATTATGAACCTTTTTTGTGTGTATCGTGCTGAATGAGATTCTTAGAGAGGTTCGATGGGAAAGTCATTGGTATTTAATGACATTTAGGATTAGAAAGGACGTTGCAAGCAATCAAAACTCCAACAATAATGAGACTAGGGGAATATTTTAAAATATTAAATACTAGCAATTGCACCGAAAGGTGCAAAGGAATGTCAATAGGGAAGGAAATAACGAAGCGAAATATATGGACTATGAAATACAAGTGGAATTTGAGTTTCTAAATCCCTTATAAAGAATGTAGAGGTGGTTAAATTTAAGAAGAAAGTTATAGTGGCATAAATGTCCCAAAATAATGGCAATGGAAAAATAAATAGTGCAACTCCTCAAAATGTAGTCAACCTATTGTTTTAATAACACTGTAATTTTGGCCACATGAGGTGAGTTGAGTCATTGAAAGTAAGGCACAACTATAACACCCATTAGGGTTCAAAGCCTCTTACATCATGTGGACATTTACCAAGAAAGTGGGTTTGTGAACCCCCACAAGGAGGTTTTTGTTCAATGAATGCCATCATGGTCATTAATTCTAGTCAGGTGGTCAAGGACTCAATCAAATTTGAACCTGCGACCTATATCCTCACCATTGGAAACATGCCTTAGGTGGATGTCTCAACCTAAAGAGGTAAGATCCTTGAAGTTAGATTGTCATTTGGGGAAATGCATCACACAACATCACAAAGCCCTGATTTGAAGACTTCCATCCTGCATTTTTGGAGTTGCAAACCATTCCAATCCCAGGAAAACTACCAAACTTTTCCCTCCATAGTTGGGTGAAAATTTATTTGAAAGTCGTGAGAAATGTTATTAGCCAGTATATTTCAATTTCATGAGAGAGTTTCATCCTCTTAGTGAAACTTACACCAAAATGGTTTGTAGAAAGGTCTTCCTTAAACAATCATGCTTTAGTATGAACACATACACTAGAAATGACCTCTGGATTATCAATGCACCATTTTCATGTCTACACACTGTCACATCCATGGTGATTAAGATGCTTGTCACACAAAAAGGAGTTGTCAATGTAATGAATTTATTGCAATAGAAATCAAGTTGCAAGATGACAACGAAGTAAATAGGATAAGTGAGTACAACTAGGATGGAAGGTTTGGCTAGGTCGTCAGACAATTACTCTAGTAGGAAAAAATATTGCAAAAAAAGTCAAGCAGATATGCCATCCTTGGCAATAAACGATTTTGTATCATTTTCAGAGATATCAAGATGTTTTAGAGTCTACAAGTGGGAAAGGAAGAAAATCAGAGATGTTGAAGGAAAAAGAACGAAAATATGAAAAAGAAAATGGTAACAATAATGAAAAAAAAAAAAATCCTTCAAAAGGGAGCAAACATCCAAGAAAGTGAAAAGGGAGGGTAGTCAATATAGTGTCTGTTGTAATTATTCAACTTGCCCCTGGTAAGTTTGCATAAAGTTCTTTGTAACAGTTAAATTGGGATAACGATTGCAAATCCTCTAGTTTGCAAAGTAGTACCACTTTCCAGGTTTCCTTCACTTCCAAAACAAAACCAAGAGAGAATATTTTTCCTTCAATTTGAAAAACTTGATTTTGATTGGGAAGCATAAGTTAAGAATAAAAAGACAGATTTTCTCTCAAAGATCCACATAGGCATAAATGAAAATTCGCATACAACCAGATACATACATATCTATGTACACATATATTAGAAAAATTACTTTAGCCAAAATCATGCATCAATAAAATAGTAAAATCGTACATACAACATTTTATAGGCAAAGATATACGAAATGATGGAAATGAACTAAGTTATACGCATGGTAATGAAAAGTTGGCAACTTACTCATCTTCTACATTGGTGAAGAGTACCTGAGTGGCAGTAGCTATAGGTTCTGGCTTGTGAGGAAATAAGGCAATGTTAAATAGTGGATTAAAACTTTGTACAACTTTTATAATGTCCTTTGGAACAAGGGCCATAGATTCTTTTTTTTCACTCTCCATCACTGCAAGAACTTTTTTTTTTGTTGTGGTTGAGAGGATGAAAACACAATTGTGTCAGATGAATCCACAACCCTAGCTAACTTTTGAGCTTGTAAACCTCTAGAGAGAAAAGAGTGGATCTCGTTCACATTGGTTATGGTACTCTCCAAATTCCACATACCACTTCTTGTAATAGTGTACAACTAACAAAAGCACTAAAGAGTTTAAGGCACTTTTTACATTAAGAAAAACAAAATCATGGTATGATAAATATCCATACAAAGGCTTGTATTTATATGGTATTTTTCTAGTAGTTGCAAAAGAAGGGATTGAGTTTAACATGAATAACATTATACTAGTTGCAACATGATCTAGACTCACGAAGGAATGCAACAAAATATAGATATAAGCATAAACACAGAGATGTAGTAGAAATAAATCTTCATTACATTAATATCAAAGAACTAAAAGATGCTTACAAGCATAATGGAAATAAACTAGCACTAACGATGGTAGTTTATCTCTTAAAAGAGATGTGGTGGCTATATGCCTCTCAAAGGTGTTACAATGAGGCTCGGTGGCCTTTTTATCATTGAGAAATAATGGGAAACCCTAAACATCCAAAAACCTAACCATTGGAGATGAAGAACCAAAACCTTATGGGCCTCGCTGGGGTTAATTGGAACGTCAACTTCTGGGGGTCATAACTTTGGCATACGATCTTCGTTTGACTATCATAATACCTCGTTTCGAAGATGTCTAAGAGGAGGCTGAAAAAAATTGGCAAATTGGTTAGGAACTTTCTTTGTCTCTCTATTTTCCCAAAAAAAAAATGTCTTCTAGGCCCTCAAAATGGCTCTGAAAGTTTAGGTCCTGAAAAACTGCTAAAAATAGGAATTTTTACTACAATCAAGGAAACTCAAAAGAAATGGTGGGGGTGTAAGTGGAATAGGTGGGTGACCACCAATATCCACCTAGATCACAACATCAATTAAGAAATATTTGAAAAGGTCAATTGGAGTTGCCTCTAGTATTGACCATATTGGTCCAGGAGTCATAGGAACCCATATGGACTCCATAACATTTGCAGCATAATCTCCTCCAGTTGTGCCAGGATTTTCAGAGCAATTTCTAGGAGTAATCCCTCTACAAAAAAATGAAAAGCTCAAATTATGCACAAGAGATGAAGTAGTTACTATGTTGCTTGGATGAGAGGATTTTGTATTCAAAAATGTGTTTTGAGCTTTATAAGTTTCCAGAGGATGAATTCTCTTAATACAAGGATTTAACAACATTGGCATCAAATTCAATTAGACGTTCTCTAATACAGAGGGATGAACATATGGACGATGAAAAGAACTCTATATTGGAGTTTTCTTCCATGAAAATAGCTCGTTACATTTATCAACAAACTCAATCAACATCTTCGAGCCTCCTGAGCACTTTGCTGCCACAAAATACAAAGAAAAAATACTTGAATAAGGAGTTGAACATGCTCACAGATTAAAAATTGTAGTTTCCCAATCTAATGGGTTGTAAATCCATTTATAATATTTGTTTTCTCAATGTGAAACCCATCATGAGATGTTTGGCCATACATGATAATTTTGACTTCTACATAACAATATCGTGTCTGCGAATGTGTTGTCAAAGGAATCAAAGGATGAAGTCGTGTCTTTGCAAAACCGAGAAGCCTATCTTTAGTTTGGAAGGAATTTGTTCTTTGACAATTTTTTTTGTCTTATCTGGCCTACGAAAAGTATCCTGGTGTTTTATTCTCCTTCCCTTTCCAAAACATGTTTCATCGTCACTTTCCAATGTCTTTTTAATTTCAATCTCAAAGGTTGCATCATTATCCTCATCGTCATCATTCTAATCTTCCTTATTTGTGTGCCACTTTATCATTTCCCTCTGAATTTCTCGTCGTAGCAGCTAAAATTTTCCAGTATTCTTCCTCATCATCAACATTTTGAAAATAGTCATGTACATCTGGTTCCTAAAGAAATGTATATGTTTAATCAAGTGACAAATCATCCAAAGAGTATCATGCTCGAGTTTGCTTAAAGGTTGCATCTTCATCATGAGTTTGAAATCCCTGTCTTTCAATAATAGACTTCCTTGGAATCTTAAGATCTGGTAAAGCATCCATGGTCTGACTCAGCAACTCTTATTCTAGATTTTCAGTGAATTTCTTCGCACTTTGCTCCAATCCAAACCCGACACAACCATTACTAGCAACAACTTCCCCAATTTCACACTCGTGCAGGTACCTCACTTCAAGAGGGTAAGAAGGGGGTTGATCTTTACTATTTTATTTTAGAGGGATTTGAAATGGAGTTGTGGTAATGAGAAGGAGATAAAGACCACAAATAACAGATATATTGAGCAAAATTTTGACCCTATGATGCATAATGTAGGTATATTTCAGTCCACATGGAAACATAGATGGGGATGTTACTTAAACATAGTCTAGCAAACAAGGAACAACTACCTTCCCTTGGCATGAAAACGGTTTTCTTAAAAATGGAAAGGCTTCTTAGTATTATTTGGCATAAGCCTCAACAAATTTTTCAACCCTCTTTGTTGGCAAGCTTTGATGGAAGGGTGTGGTATTGCAAAGTTATTAGCTTATCTGCCAACACAAAAGAAAACTCTGTAGAACTATTTTATTTATAGCAAATGTATTTCTTTTGGAAAATAAGGTGTCATTTTACTTTTAATAGTGACCCCGCCCCCCTTCACCAAGGAGAATTTCATCTTCCAATAATAAGTTTGTTGTTCAACTTCAAATCAATATCAAATTAGTTATATATGAACAACGTAATTCTTTGTGGCTTGGGGTTTATGCTGATGTGTTAACCCTTTTTGGATATGATAGGCAAGGATACATCATAAGCTAGCATGTGGCCCCCACTTAACTCTCAATGTGATCTATTACTCATTTACAAAATATAAACATTGATAACATATGTATTTGAACTCTCTCAGTAGCCCTCCTCAACATAGTAAGCTTGAAATCTAAATATCTAAATTATAATGTATAGTAAGAATTTTCATTGAGACTAATAACTCTCATTTAGTGGAAGGGAATGCGAGAAGGCCTTATCATGTCCCACAAGTTGACACAAAGCTTCAACCATGAAAAAATGAAAAAAAAACACATAAATTGAGAAATAAAGGCTAATTCATAACCTCTTTGAGAGACTGGAATGTTGGTGTTTCGCAAAATACATGCACTATATGACGAGAAATTTCCCCTAAACTCATAATATCATAATGTATAGGTACACAAATTTATAGTACATTTTTTTTTCAAAATTTGCTTATGCACATGAAAACTCAACACCAAACAAAAGTAACTCAACCTAGAATAGACTAATGTTATACTTGAACTGTTTATCCTATTTTATCTTATCCCTACTTCTATTTTTAGCGAGGTAGGGCACTCCTATGATGGACATCACATATTTATCATGGAATAGGTAGAACTTGATTCAATGCAAAAAAAAGGCTAAGATGCACATGCCTAACGCTCATCTCAATCTATTTTTGCATCCCACATAGTCATAAAAAGGATTGGTCTTACATAATAATAAAAATTACAATGTTTTCTGATACTTCCAAAACATGGCAAAGGAATTCAGAAGAAAAATTAGCATTATTGAAGATAGAAAGGAAAGTGTGGATTTTGTCTAAAATTTCAAAAATGATATTGAAACAAAAAACATTGGCAGGAAAGTTCTAAGGAATTGTTTCTATAATGCATTGATAAAAGGCCAAAAAATCATTCAAACCCCTCGTAGAGATGTTAAGATTTTCTTATGGAGACAAGTAACATATACAAGGGAATGGACTAAGTAACAAGATATCTATTTAGGATTTTCTCAAGTGCACTCTTAGAAAATGACTGCTCTTTCCAGAAGAGAAATGCTCAATTTGAAGTGCATGTTGATGTAATTAATTTTATCCATGATGAAGTTTTAAAACTATAAGATGATAAATCAAACCATAATAATGAATGACAATAGAAAGCAATTGGTTTTAGAATAGAATATATTTGAGTTATGAACCCAAAAGTTGCAACTTGCCAAGACACATAGCTAGCTGTTTTTGTAATTGCATTCTTATCAGAAAACAAAACATGAATATCTGATAAGTAATTTTTTGTTTTTCAATAGTTTCATTTTTATTCCCTTGCTTTGATTTTATATTTAATTTTTTTTTTCCAAGGAAAAAGGCATAATTTTATTAATGAAAATAAAATTACATGTTTCACTTGCTGAAAACCAAGCATCACCAGGTCGTTGGCCGATAATAAGCATAAACAAACAAAAGGAAAAAATAGAAGAAAACTAATATACAATGGGTAGGAAAACTAAGTTTTCCTCCCTTTTTTTTCTCAACCTTGCGCCAACCCCCTTGAGATGGCGAAGTGGTGACAAGAGCGAGCTGAGACTCTTCAGGTTGATGAATGTCTTTATCTGAATCTGAATTGTCTGAAGCATGTGTAAGTTTGTACCCACTAGGGCCCATTGAATCAAGAAAATTTGTTGTTTGAACTTGGTTGTTCTGTGAATCCATGGGTTCTTGTGAGTGTTCCCCCTAGGTTCCTGGTGCCTGATTGTCCTGAGATCCCTTGGGTTCTTGCACGAACTCCTCCTTTTGTTTTGGTACTTGTGGTGTCTGGTTGGCCCCGGGATGTGGGGAATCCTCCGCAGCTGCATCTTCCCCCACATCCTGTTGGGATGGATGGAAGTTTCATCCTTTTGTATGCTTCCCATTCTTTTTCCTTATGACATTGTTTTTCTTGGCTTTTGGGCATATATTTTGAAGATGCCCAATTTGTCTACAAATTCTACATCTAAAGGTTGTGTTTTCTTAGTCAAGAGTCTGAGTCCAGTTCATCTGCTTGTGGATGAGTTGAATACAGTCTGGCAAGCCTTTGCTGAGGTCTACATATACACAAATCTGGGCATTTGTGTAGATCCTTTCATCCAATCGATGGGAATCCATCTTGAGGTATTTCCCAATGCTGTTCCCAATATCTGAAAGTATGCACTCATCCCAGAAATGAAGTGGGAGGTTGTGCAATCGAATCCACACTGGCATTCTGGATATAACCATAGTGTTTGCATCGAAAGCAGGGAACCAAGGAGTGATGAAAAGGCCTGTCGTTCCCTAGAACCATGGCCCCTCCTACAATATACAATCTCTGGCCTCTGGAGAAGAGAGTTTTGCTATAAAAAATCCTTTAGAGCAAAGGTGTATTTCACAATCTAGGGACCAGTTGGTCAAAATCCAATGAAAGAGTTACTCAGGTTTTGGCCAAAAACAATTAAATCTACAAATAATAGCTTGTGATTCAAAAGAGGCAAATTGCACATCTGCTTCGGAATCAATTATATTTAGTTATGGGATAGAGTTCATTAGCTCCACCATGTATGGGATAGAGAAACAACCTTCATGTTGTTTCATTGTTTTCTCTGTTGTTGTTCTATTCCCTGGAAAATTATTTTTAAATGAGTGGCCTTCATTTATTTGGTTCTTATTGACTTCCAAGTATTTCGATGTATATCTCCTGAAACCTATACATGCATTGGAAGGTTTTTTCTGACAGACCCTGCCCCCTTCTTAATCTCAGGTTGAGGGAAATGGTGGATGTCGTTTGTATGTTGTAGTCCTGTAGAGACCTGCAATCCTGTAAGGATTTGCCTCCATAAATCAAATTTTGCGCATATGCTGGATATCCAACTTTTTGCTGAATGGATTGCTTCAGAATAAGAACACTATCTTCTTGACTAACGCAGATCGATAGGGTAAGCCCCTCTGGATATTTTATAAATATTTGAAAGTTGGAAGGGTTTACCCTAGACCTAGCTCCATCCTCCCGCTTGTTGTCCCCATGCCGCGCAGCAGAGGGAAGAGCACAAGCCACTGAGGGCTGGTCTGAGCAGATGAGGGCGTAAGAGAAATTCGAAGACCTCGCCTCCACTACCAAAAGCACCGAACGGGACAGCTGCATCCAGGGAAACCTGCAAAAGGACAGATCTGGGATGAGACAGAGCATCGCCTCCTCTGTTTTTCCGGAGTCCAAAACATCCAGGAGAAGGAAAAATCCATCGCCCGAGACATTAGGTGACCAGAGTAGGCAGAGCGTCCGATCATCGTCCACCCCTGAGCTAGAAATTCCTCCTGGGAGTCCCAACACTACCCCCTGTGAGATACCTTGGGCAGACAGAAGCCCGTACCCAAACCTAAGGTCACCACCAGATGCATACCCGACTTGACCCACTGCCTGAGCATGAAGGAAACTGTGGAGGGAAGCCTGCTTCAGCTGCCTGGACTCAAAAAATGTCTGGAACAATAAAACACAAGGCGCCCAAAGCATTCTAGTTGGTCTGTGTGGACAGACCACCAAGAGCCTGTGAGGTAAAAATAAACCAGGTAGACCAGGCGAGGACAAAGAAGTCACATGGTATAAACCCCTCCATCGCCTCCATGAAACTTGGCCACCATGACCGCCCTTCAAGCCATCAGGAGGATAGAGCAGGGCGGCCACACCCAGAAATGCATTCTTGCGCAGAAGAAACCCTAGCTCCATGATCGTCCTCCTCGCTCCATTTAGTCCTAAGTATCGTGTACCTTTATATTTAATTATTCAAAGTATATGTCTATATATAAACCATTGTTGATATATGTTACCATATTTTTCAACCCCATATACTCTCATCTCACGTGTGCATCTATGTTTTAGACATCTTATATTGTCACAATTTTAACTATTTCTACTGCAGACCCACCAGATTTTATGAGTGGCCTTCAATAGCAACTATAAGATTTGTCCTTCACAGAGATATAGGTGCACTGAAAGCGCAAGTAGGGTGCCTAATTCACCACCTTTTCTATGTTTAGTGTGTGATTCTTCCCATTTACTGAAGTCATATTTCCAAAAGGAAAACAAAATTTTGTTTTTGTTCATTCCAGCTATGACATGACTTAGCACAATTTCCATTGGCTTCATGACTGCACTGATGGTCAAAAGTAGAGACTAGAAACATGAAATTGTATTGAGCACCAGTGACCACATGTCATGGAATAATAAACAACATGGGAAGACAAAATATGAAATGCAAGTGCACTTATAGAATTTTGGTTTTGATTAAGCTACAAGAAATTTCTGGGAATACTATCCTAAAAATCCATGTCTAGTTGGCACTTACTATCCATGTCTAGTTGGCACTTACTATGACTTCAGCTCAAGTTCCAAAACCACTTTTATGAAACAATGGTAGAGTTCAAGATCAACATTTGTTATTGGTTCAAACTATGAGTTTCAAGTTGCAATGTTGTGCCATAATGAAGAGTCTCATAAGGCACAAAACTCATGATTCATAAAAGAGTATCATGAAACATGAGCTTGTTTGATACAAAAGATCCATAAATTTTCTCAGAGGGGAGGAATTAGCATGATGCTACATTTAATATATATATATATATATATAAAAGGTTATAAACATTAGGTCAACCATCCCTTTGGAAAAGAAAACCCCAACCCCCACAATTAATACTTCCAACACACATATTGAACTCAAAACTGTAATTTTTTTAGTAAGAAATATGTTGTGGCAGCTTAATTCCAAAATTTCTGTCCTTCATAAGGCAACCTATTAGGAGGGGTTTTTATTTTTACTGTGAATATTGAATATCCCTTAGGGAAATGTACAATATGCTCTGATTAGAATATTATAATCAACCAAAATTCCAAGGCAAGACTCAAATTACGATATATGATTCAATCAATTAATTTTATATATGACTCATTCATTGACGTTTGGGAAATATGCATCTACAAAATTCAGATAGTGGTGAAAGTTACAGTATATAAAGTAAGCGTCAACCACTTTTCCAACAATATCCAAATCCTAAGGAAGTTAACAACATACATCAAATCGACAGATTTCTCCAGAATAAGGAATCTTCTCTCACGGTTCTTTTGAGGAACAAACTTGCACATTGCATAGCTTAGTTGCTTCCACTTGAAGTAGGGACATCTGTTAAAATGCATAACAAGGGAATTAAAAACTTTGAAAAAAATGTCATATAAAAAACATACAATACATGCATCATAAACCTACAAGCAAAGCAAAAAATAGAATATCAAACCTCAAAAAGGTTTCACACCTTTCATTTCCTATATGTTGCATCAAATATGCCTCCAAAAATTTGCATAAAAAATACAAGATCTAGACATATGGATCAAAACTTGATTCATTGGAGCTAAATTCACAGAGAAGCAAGTTTTTACTTTTAGTCCAACATATGGAAATTAATATTCCCTCAGCAAATTTATTGAGGCTCAGGAAAATATACAACAGTGCAACCAAGATGCAGGTTAACCCGAGTGGCTTTCTTGAAACGAAGGTAAGAGTTGCACAGATTCCTGTCAATGTCTGGCTAGAGCAGCATGACGATGGATCACTGAGACCACCCAAGATTCACGAGTCATGATAAATCGTTTCATGAAACAATTCCTCAATGAAAAATCAACTTGATACTCATTCTCACCCAGAAATTTGTAAAACTTGCCCATGACCACAACAACAACAATAGGAGTTCTTTTATGACACCGTTAGCAAACCCTAGTGGGGAAATTCTTCGATAATCACTGTCAATTAACACCTGGAAAGTTGCTTGCAAGAGACGAAGGTAGGATCTGCCCAGCTTCCTGTCAATGGTTGGCCAGAGAAGCATGGCGATGGATTACTGAGACCACCCAAGACTCATGAGTCATGCTAAATCCATTCGTGAAACGAATCCTCAGTGAAAACTCGAGACTGGTTCTCGCTTAAAACTTTGCAAAACTTGCGTGGAACTCGTTCCACGAGTTAAAATGTAATTGGCTTGAATGAAAAAAAATGAAACTCTCTGATTAGCCAGATGAACAATGTTTGCCGACCCGAACCCGACAAAAAAACACCTACCGGCGTAATTATTTTAGATTTAGAAAATGTTATTAAATTTGAAATATGTATATAAAAGGAAAATAAAATGGTCACTTTGTTCATAAATTTACATCAAATTTTATACAACGTTAATAGTTAAATTTACTCTATACCTATTTTATGTAACAATTTACCATTGACATATATTCAAGATATTTTAAATTATAACTTCAAAAAATTAAATCTTATTAATAAATCTTAAAACTTATTAATTAATAAACCTTATTATTAAAGTTATTAATATATATTTAATGTTTATAACATTAATACTATTAATAACCCTTAAATTTATAATTATTAAATGGTAACAGGCTGATGTATCCCATTGTAAAATTGAAATAGTGTAATCTGTTGACAAAGTAAGCTACTTATAAAATTGAACAAAGCCACATATGTTCAGTGGAAACGCCCCACTGAAATAACCAACCCAATGTTTGTTCATAAACTAAACCCTACAACATCATATCACAGGTGGTTGTCAAAGGTAATCTAGAATGCGACTTTAATTTAATTCAGTTTCGTGTAACTCTTAGGATGGAAAAAAAATGTTACTGAGCGTGTAGTTGTTTTTAGAGTATTTTTTTTGGATTTTTGTAGTTTAATTTTTTTTAAATTTGGCAAGAATTTATTGAAATCACAAGTTTGATGGGTAATCTGCATCATAAAAGTGTCTTATCGGTTTTTTTAGGGTACAATCCATATATATAATAAAACAAACTAGTTTAAATCACACCAATCAAGATTTCACTTCAAATTTTTCTACAATTTCGACACTAGAAATTCCAAAAAATCTCACTAAAAACAACTCTTTTGATAATTGCAATTGAATAATAAATCTTACTGAAGACAACTCTTTTGATAATTGCAATTGAATAATAAACCAAATAATAGACCAATTAAGAGGCATTTTCTATCCATTATGGAGACATGGAGTTGCACCCTGCCAGGCTGTGTTTTCCACAGTAGTAGTGTGTCGTATGACATTGGGATGTAAAGTCATCGTTGTGGCCTCAGAATTCTCTTATCCTTCTGTTTTTTTCGCGTGATCAACCCACACACGCATGATGAAACCCCAAACTAAACGATCGCCCAATATGTTGACGCCCTTCATTCTCTCCATCTTGCAGCTTCATAATCTCAAACTGTTGGGCAAGTTCGATTTGGGTAAGCCAACATTCACATCAGCGACTTGCTTTTTCACTGAAGAGGAACAATTATGGGATCAATGGCAAGTGGAACATAACCTTGTTAATATGTGCGAATGAAATGAAATGGTGAAACAGAGGACAAAGAAAGGAATGAAGGGATGACCGAATGAAACAGTTGGATGTTTTTATTAGATTATCTAAACTGTCAAATAGAGTTTCCAACTTTCAAAATGTGATTTAAATTCTTAATTTGGGAGGACAACAAAGAATATGTTAGCCTCCCTCAATCTCACCCATACACTAATTTTATTAAAAAATAAAATAGTGGAAGGCTCATTTTAAAATGTTTATGGGAAAAATGTAATTTAAATAAAGAAAGTTTACAAATTTACGTGTAGACTTGTATTATGATTAAAACTCAGATTGATATGGTTATGGTTTTTACTTTTTATATTTTTTAATCAATTTTATCTTCAAATTGGTAACCATTTGTTAGAGCTTATCTTTTTTTTATTAAAAAGTAAGGAGTATATATATATATATATATATATATATATATATATATATATAGATATATATTTAAAAGTAGTTTAGTGAGATTGTTTTTCTGTTTTGAAAATCATAGAAATTTTGGAAATATTTTGATAAAATCTAGCAGGGGTTTTTGTAAATCCACAGTTGTCAAACTTCAAGATTTTGGCTGCCTTATAGGTTTTTGATGGTGCCAAATCCATTTGTATTGTCAAAAACATGATTCAAAAGTTGCTACTGCAAGATTTATTGAATCTTTTCTCCAGGATTCCGGCCATTTTTTACTGCCTCGGTAGACGACGCCAAATATTTGTAATAAATTATTCATTTAAAAAATGCAAAAGTTTATTTATATATTCAACTATGCAATTTTATATATGAGAAAAAATATGACCACTAAATTTAAGGAAAATGTATATCAAAACATAACAGAGTTAAATTATCCCTTCCAAAAGTTGTCAATGACATCATAAACAATCATCTCTGATGAGGGTGTTTACATGAGTGACAATGTAGCCCACTGGTAAGGGGAGCCTCTTCTATAGGTGGAATTAATTAGTTATGGTGTGTAGAGAGTACGATGAAGGAATTTGGAATGCATTTCGAAGGTCTAGTCATTATAAATGCAGGTTTATTGTGATGGGGTGGCAGAGGTATGTACTTTGGGGGCAAGGGGGTGAGATTTCATCCTTGCCTTCTTGCACTTGGGCTAGATTGGAACTATTGTGCAATGTGTCTTTTTTGCATGTGGTCACATTCAAGTTCTTTCAGGAGCTTGCATGCATTCTATTAACCGTATCTTGTTTGGGCAAGGAACTATGGCATTGTGAGGTATTTTGTCTCCCATTTCAACAACTTCCTCTTACTATTAACACTCTGATTATGCTCTTGTGTGACTTCAAATTCAGTAAGATATTTGTGTGGTTTTCTCTTGTGTTGTACATCCCTCGAGATTCATAGGGTTGTAGCTAGTTTATATGCATGGTTTATTTGATTTTCAATGGGTTTTGTTTAATTGTGTTGGTATTGCATTGCTACTTTCTAAAGCTATAGTTATGTTGGGATTTAACAAATTTCTCTTCTGGGTATTCTTGGATATTATTTATTGGGCCTCCTTATTACTTATTCTTGGGTCATTCCTTCTAAGGTTGTTGGATCCCAATTTGGGTGGGCCACTACATGTTGTGGGGAAAGAGATTAATATTGATGTGAATTTGAGTTTTGGGTTTTATCTCTTTCTTCTTTCATATTTAGGGTTTCAACGCCTTATCTCCTTGACTTGCAAAAAATTGGGTTATTTGTTATAATTTGTCCCTTTGGTGTGGCGTTGGGGAGACGATTTGTTAGTTCTATGGTTGGGGGAATAAGGGTCTATTGTTTGTCTGTCATCTTGTTTTGTTGGTCGTGGGTCTTGTCGCTATTTAGTCCACTCTCCTGCTAAAACCATCATGCCTCCTAGTTAGACAATGATGAGACAAAGGGGTGGCTTGAGTAATATTGGCTCTAAGAGGGCTAGAACCTTTTGATTTGATTTGACTCTGTTGGGACACTTTTTGACATTGTTCCTCTGGAAGTAGGAGATAAATTCAGCTATTGGAGGCAAAAGTAGAGGAGGAGTGTCCCTACCATTCTGATTCTGAGATTTAGGTGATTGTTGTGGATCTAGAAAGGGTCCCAGACCAAGGAACATTTTAGAGAAAGAGACTCCATTTCTTTTATTCTTTCGCATTGCATCAACAAATGGATACTTTGTTACACTTAATCTTCAAAGAAAAACAAGTTGACAATTACAATCTTTTTTCTCGGATGAAGGATATCAAATGAATGTTGCGAAACCTATGGTGGTGCTTCCATTTGTCTGGGGTACTGACATTTTTTATGTGCATCCCAGTCATGCCAGGCGATTTTTCTTTACAGGTGAATACCCTTCTGTGCATGGCTTGAAGCAAATATGTAATTATTCCTCTATTCCTTTTTGGAGCTTTTCTTGTGCTACAATTGGGAAATTGGAAGTCATGTTTCGTGGTTCATGGCTTATGACAGAATTCTGCTCTTTGGTACTACACTTATGGCCTTCTTATTGCATGTATCTCCTATGGCGTTTGGGACAATTCCTGGTTGGAAAACCGACTTGTTGGTGTCATGTTGTTCTTCTAGTGATCTAGTGTTGTGGTTGTTCTTATGGTTTTCTATGCAAATACTAGATCTTTGCATGCCTTCACCTTGGTAAAATGATAGTTTTCTCTATGCGGATATAACCTTTGCCTTTTGGTTGTTATGGCTAATGGTGTGATCAGTTAGTTGTCTGAATATTGTCTTTCCTTGTTTTATGGTGACATGGTGTTTCATTCTGGCATTTTTTTTTGGAAAAGGTTGGATAGCCTAAATGTAATGTATTTTTTATCCTTTTAATAAAAATATATTTATAACGGTTCACAAATAAAAGAAATGGTAAATAATCAAATGATAATTTTAAAAAAGTTAAATTAACTCAATTCATTTTAATTAATGTCTTCATAATAAGTTATCCTTTTAAAAAGTAGCCAATGACATGGTATATAAATGGATAATAATTTAAAAATTAATAATAATATTTTTTTTTTATAATTACAATAATGTTTGCAATGCAATCTAAATATATTTCAATTAAGTTAATCAAATTTGGAGAACTGTAAATGTTATTAAACCAAATCTAATTCTAATTTTCTAAACTCACAATTCCCACCATGTTATTCCCCACACACACGATGATGAAAAATTAAATAATAATATAGTTTCCTTATAATAGAAATGCAAATTAAAATAGTGATATAAATTAAATATGGATAACTATCAATTTATAATAAAATCTATGATAATATATATAGATATATATATATATTAATTATAACTTTGTTTGAAATTATTATTTATTAATTATATAAAAAATTAATATATGAATTATATATATATATATATATATGTATACACACATTAATTAAATATATATATGCACACATTAAAAAAACTTGTAACAAGAAAAATATAATAAAGAAACCATAAATAAGAATTCAATGCCATAAATAAAAATTCAATTAAAAAAAAAGACATAACTATTTTTAAGATAAATCTTAATTCTTTATCTCACACTACTAATAAAAATATTCCATAAAGGTTAAGAATTCCATAGAGGTTAAGAAGTTGTATTGGAAAATACAGATTAATATCCTTATAATCATGAGAAAAACTCCAAATAACTAGTGTAACTATATAAAATAAATAGTTGATTAAAGCAAAGATCTAGTGTCATTGAAGTCAAATAATCTTTCTTTAATCTTACTTTCCTACATGAAGTCCATGTCCACATTTATCCATTTTTTTATTTTATTTAATTATATTAAAATAAAATAATTGATAAACTATTTAAATTAAAATTTAATTTGTTTCCATTATATATAAAAATGTACCATATCTATTTTATATATATATATATCAAAATTTCTCATAGCCATATTTGAAAAAGAAATGATAATTAACATAATAACATGATTCGAGAAACTAATCAACCATATTTATAATAAAAATGTATTCTTTGTAAGTATATACAACCCGGGGCATTAATAAACAAGAGCTACATAGTAGCTAGTACCTACCACTTAACTTAAATATAACTTAATTAAACTAAAAACAACAAACATAAATATTTCATAATAAAAATAAAACAAATAATTAAACACTCTATTGTTTAATGCGGTCACCAAAAATTAAAAATTAAGAAACATATATACACTTTAATATATATGTGTGTATGTGTGTTTATTTTTATATATATTTATGTGTTTTATTTTTTATTAATCTATATAATTTTTTATAATTAAATTTATTAAAATGTGATTTTAATGTAATAATAAGTCATTTTAAATTAAAAATATGGAGAAAAAAATAAAAGTCATGAAAATGGAATAATAGAAAAAGGGGAAAAAAAAATCACAAATAAATAAAAAAGAAATAAAACTAAAAGCAAAAAATTAGTAACTAATATAAATGGAAGTTACTAAACAACCCACAATAAAACCTCAACCAATCACCTTACAAATAAATAGATTTAAATAATAATAATAAAAAAATTCCCAATGTTAAATTATGGATAAACAACATTAATTTTTAGTCACAAACAAATTAATGTACAGTCAAAATAAAACTAGATAGATAATACCATCCCTGAAACAAGTATAATAAATAATACAATAAATATTGATAGCATTGTATCACTACCACAAATAATTTATTTTGTTATACCATTTAGATGAGTATAAATTTTATTGAAATAATAAATTTAAATTATTATATATTAAAATATAAAACTCGCACCTACAGTAAGTTATGTCTGTGCATTTTCTCCAGTGGCTATGCCTCATGTCAACCGCCACCCTTACATTCTGTTTTCATGTGAAATAATCTCCACACGATGGCAACAACGATACAGCTACAAAGTAGTGTAAACGGATCTCCACTCTCACCATCTCGTAATATGTCATACCTTGCCATGTTAATAAAGCACACTTTGAAGAACTACCAATGCGACTAACCCTGACCCTAACACCTTATGCAATTATTAGGACCTCGCAACATATCCATGAACGAATTTAGGCCTTTGTTATTGAACTGATAAGATATGAGAATTTGGATTGATTTATTAATCAAATGCAATTACATATATACAAGAAGTGTTGTCTCAAGATAGGTATGCTATCTTGGACACACAATCTGTTGGTTGAGAGATTATCTCAACCACACACCAATCTAGGAAATAGATCCTAACTACTAGGAACAAACTCCTTTACTTAGTAAGAATCACAACTGAGACAAGTAGGAATTAGATATTCCAACACTCCCCCTTAATGAGTACTTGTCTCCATATCAATCTGCAAAATCTAGTTGTGGTCAAACATAAAAAGAATATGTTGATGTCCATATAAAGGAGCAACCATCCACTGGAATGCATGGGTACTAACCGCTGCAACCACCAGTCTTGTAGGATTTCCTTCGCATACATGGTTCTTTCAACCATTATAGTTGCATACATATACCTGTAACTTTAAATCCCCCTCCAATATCATCACGGGTTTTATCGAATTAACCATAACCATGCTATGGGTTTTATCGGATCACCCTCAACCATGCCACCAAGGGCTCTCAACCATGAAGTCACTCCAACCACTATGGGCCACAAACTTGCCACTAGGGCACTCCAACAACTCTGGGCTACAAACTTGCCACTAGGGCACTCCAAAGACCTGACTCAACGAGGCCGAGGGTTTTCTCGGCTAACCCTAAACCATGCCAACAGGAATCTCTGTCCCACTTCACTATTACACGTGGTTTCTAGCTTACCACAAACTGACACTGCAAATACAAAGTGGTTTTTAGATTACCACGAACTGTATGGAGATACACATGCCTTACGAGGCTTACATTTCACACTCCAACTCTAGAGTTACCAAGTACACATTTTACAAAGACCACTATAAAACACCCTAGACTTGCTTAAAATTAAAATGCGTCATATACTATAGTCATCATGAGTCTATTCCACAACACACTCAAACTCACACAAACTAGATTTTCCATCATCCTCCAATCTCTGATGTTGCTCGTGCACTTCACCTTTTGATCACATCCTAGGCATCTTTGTCTTTATCAATTAAATATTGGAACTCCATGAACCTATCATTTGTTAGAATAGCCAATTCTAACAAAATAACTTCATATTCAGGTGGCTAATCTCAATATGTATATCAATTTAAATTCCAAAAAAATACTTTATGAACTCATGAACAACAATTGAGTTTTTCAAACCACAACAACAACAACAATGAGCTCCACAAGAATAGGAAATTCAAGAATGCAGATGACGGCAGGTTCTAGGGTTTGAACACCTGCAGCGATGGCAGGCTCTGTAAATCTGCAGCTCTCTGCAAACACTGACGGATTCAGGTCCTTCTCCTTAACGGACTGAGGGTACACACCCTCATGGAGCCCCAGCCGGGGGGGAGGGGGGGGGTGATGAACCTCCCCCACAAAGCGACAATGAACAGTTCGAGAATACGGCAGGGAAGGGAGCCACAAATCAGAATGGGGAAAATGATGTTCCGGAAAGCCAGCAAGCAAAACAAGGGGAAAAGTCACCAGAAGTTCATTCTGCTACATGCAAACCAGTAGCCTCGGTTCGCCCAAGGGTTGAACTGCCAGGACATCGAATCGATGCGAGAATCCAGTTCATGAAAGATCATGCTCTAATAGGGAAGTTCATTGGTCTGTGGCCAACCAAAAAAGCTTTAAGAAGCTAGATTAACACGAAATGGCACCCTAAGGGGCATATCACCCTACAGCTGGGGCCGAAAGGGTTTTTCACTGCCATCTTCAACTGCTTGGAGGACAGAAATAGGGTTCTTGACGAAGGACCCTACTTCTTCAATGCCGCTGGTTTGTTCCTCAAAGGATGGGTGGAGCGCTTCAACCCAGATAAGGAGGACCTCAGCTGGGCTCCGGTGTGGATCTGCTTATACTCACTCCCAGTGGAATACTGGGAGGAAGACTCCCTAAAGGCGATAGGAAACACCCTGGGTGAGTTTGTCAAAACAGCGGAGGAAACGAAAACATGCAGGTATACTTCTTATGCTAGAATCTGCGTATACATGAATCTCAATCAGGCTCTTCCAGATGCGGTAAGCATTTCTCACTTTGACATTGAATGGATACAAACTATTGACTATGAACATGTGCCCTTTCGATGTCGAAGATGTCATGCCCTTGGGCATTTATTCAGGGACTGTCCTCTAACACAGAAACCCCCTCCTGCCTCGGATCCGGAAGCCTCTAAAGCAGGTGGCTTCATCAAGGTCACAAATCACCGGAGAACCCACAAGAAACATGCTCCAAAACCAAAGGCAGCACAAACCAGTCAACCAAGGCCATCCACAAGCAACAATTTTGATGTCTTAGCTAACCAGATGGAAATGCAAACGAATTTGCCGGAGCCAGAATCCATGAATGAAGACCATTCAAAAGGAGGAAAACCCTCAATATCACAAGCAGACACTCAAGGTAAGGAGGCTTCGACCTCAGACAAACAAAAAGAAATATTATGGAGTGCTCAAGCCATGCAACTGGAGATCCCAAACCCAGATGCTCGCTCAGAAGAGGAACCAATGGAAGAACCAGATTACTCTCAATTTATGGAGGAAGAAACAGAAACAATAGACATTGGGGATCTGGACCTTCCCGGTCTCGAAAAGGCCTGCACCACAAACAACTTCGACAACATTCCAGCAGGACAACTGAAGAATCTGGAAGAAGTTTTATCTCGGGCACAGAGGCAGAAATCTTTGGGTATACAGACAGGAGGCCCTTGGGATGGACGATTCATAGCCAAAGATATCGAAAAACAAGGAAGGAAAACCATTCTTTAGAGAACAATCAAGGTTGGACAAATCTTAGTGGAATCAGGCAGGTATGCCAAGTCAACCAAGTACTACCGTCTTGAAAACACTCTTTCTCAATGAAGTTAATCTCTTGGAATATAAGAGGGCTCAATGGCCCCAGGAAAACCTGAATCCTCAAAAACATGTTAAAGCAAGAAAACCCTCAGGTTCTATTCTTGCAAGAGACAAAGTGTGATTCCACTGCACTTGATAGACTCGCTGCTAAATTCTGGCCCGGGTGTCATAACATAGCAGTAGATGCAAATGGCGCCTCGGGAGGCCTAGCCATTATATGGGACTCCAGAGCCATGATGCTCAACAACTTTCATGCACACAGGAACTTTCTTCAAGCAACTTTTCATATTATAGGTACAAACCAACATGGACTTTTAACCAATGTTTATTTCCCACAGGAAACACATCGAAAAGAGGAGATCCTAAACTCCATCTCGGTTCTCAACCATAACAGACTACTCCCACTATGGATTGCAAGAAATGATTTCAACATGGTCACAAGACAGGAAGAAAGAAGAGGGGGAAGATGCAGAAGTTCTCAGGAAGGATCGCTGCTGAAGGATTTCATCCAAAACAACTGGCTTATCGACCTCCCTTCCAATAATGGAGTTTTCACTTGGAACAACAGACAAGTAGGGAGCCAGCAAATAGCCTCTCGGCTGGATAGATTTCTACTCTCTGACAATGCCATTCATTTGGGGGGTGATTTTGCAGCCTCCATCCTGCCCTTCACAGGATCCGATCACTGGCCCATTTCACTTCACTGGTCTCGACCTGGAAACAATATCCGTAGGCCTTTCCGCTTTGAAGCCTTCTGGATGACCCATCCAGACTTCCACAAATTAATCAACACAGAATGGAAAAGCTTCCATCCTCCTCCAGGCTCCAAAATGTTCCAATTCCAACAAAAGCTTAAGCACCTAAAAGGTAAGATCAAGCACTGGAATCACACTTCATTTGGCAATATCTTTCAGGGGAAAGCAAACATTGAATTGGATATGAAGCAGCTACAACAGAAGATCATCACACTAGGCAGATCAGAGGACCTGGAAGAACAGGAAAAAACCCTTGAATTTCAACTAGCAGAAAAGGAAAAGCAGGAAGAAACGTTATGGAGGCAAAAATCAAGAATCAGGTGGCTCAAAGATGGAGAGAAAAACACCAAATTCTTTCATAGCACCACAATCCAGCGCAGGATGCATAACAATATCACTCATATTCAAAACGAGCAAGGCATCAGAGTGGAAAAGCATGAAGAAATAGAGTCTGAACTTTTAAATTATTTCAAGCAAGTGCACAGAGAACCAAACATAGACAGATCTCAAGCAATAGAAAAAATTATAGGCAATATCCCCAGAATTATTACAGAAGAGCATAATCAAATGCTCCTCAAGTCTGTTGATCTTCAAGAAGTGGAAATAGCGGTGCGACAACTAAAAGCCGGCAAAGCCCCCGGTCCGGACGGATTCACCTCTAATTTCTTCCATAATTTTTGGGACCTAATCAAGACTGAGGTCTGGCAGGTGGTGGAAGAATCTCGCTCTCTCCGATGGATGTTTCCAGGGATAAATGCTACATTCATAGCCCTGATCCCCAAGGTGGAGAAGCCATTCAAGCCTGACAAGTGCAGGCTGATAGCACTCTGCAACATTATCTACAAGATTGTCTCTAAAATTATAGCCTCCAAACTCAAGCTCTTGCTTCCACTCATCATCTCGCCTGAGCAATCCGGATATGTTGAAGGAAGACAGATCATGGATGGGATCATCCTCACTCATGAAATAATTCATTCCCTGAAGATCTCCAAGAAGCCAGGTATGCTACTCAAACTAGATCTTTCCAAAGCTTTTGACAGCCTAAGTTGGAAGTATATTGAAAAGACTCTTATAGCATTTGGTTTTGATGCTTCCTGGGTCCGATGGATTATGAGCCTCATCTCATCCTCATTCTTCTCTGTTCTAATTAATGGCATACCCTCCGCGACCTTTCATCCTACCCGTGGTATCAGGCAGGGCGACCCCCTCTCCCCTTTCCTGTTTATCATTATGGCAGAGGGTCTAGGGCGAAGTATCAAACATGCTCAGCAAGTTGTCCATCTCAAAGGCCTCTCCTTTCACAACTCCCCTGTTTTCACTCATCAAAAATTTGTTGATGATAACATGTTGTTTGGGCATCCCTCAGTCCAAGAGGCCAGACAACTTAAAACTCTTTTAACAGACTTCTCGGAAGCCTCTGGTGCCTCTATAAATCACTCCAAATCTCAAATCTTCTTCTTTCATACTCCCTCTGTTACCCAGTCAGCCATCTTACGCATCCTAGGCTTCTCCTCTGCCAAACTTCCCTCCTCGTATCTAGGAGCCCCGCTCATAGCCTCCGGCTTAAAGCACTCTTCCTGGAGAACCCTCCTAGATAATCTGGAAATGCGGCTCTCCTCCTGGACTCACAGATCTCTTAACATGGCTAGCTGTCTTGTTCTGATTAAAGCTGTCCTTCAAGCCATGCCCTTATACCTCTTCTCCATCCTGGCAGCTCCCAAATGGGTCCTCAAAGAACTCAAAACTCTCCAAAGCGCGTTTCTCTGGGGCAGTATTGGACTTCGACGCAAATGGGCTCTTGTTAAATGGGAAACCACTTGCCTTCCAAAGAAAGGAGGTGGCATTGGTTTAAGAGACCCCACTCACAGCAATGCTGTTATGGGAGCTCGAATCTGGTGGAAATGGCTTTCGGAACCTCCCACTCCCTGGGCCTTGTTATGGACAGCCAAATATGTGGGAAATTGTCCAAGGGAGGAACTCATCAGAATTTCAGAGACCAGTAATGGCTCAATCATGTGGAACTCAGCAAAACAGCACAAGAACCTCATACAGCAGCACAGCTTTTGGGAAGTGAAGAATGGTGATCAAGCCAGATTTTGGGATGACTCTTGGCAACAGATGCCTAAACTCAGGGACCTTTTCCCACCAAATGTTCCCCTGGAACAGGACATGCACCCCCAAAACACGGTGAGGAATTTTTGGCGCAATACCTCTCAGCAAGACTACAGAGAGTGGCTCAAAGCGACTCAGGTCATAGCACAGGGGACGAGGCAAGACCAGCAAACTCTGGATACAGAATTAACAAAAAGGAAAATACAGTACTCTGAGGAAAAAGACATTCTCAGATGGGGATATGAAGAAAGAGGAACCTATTCCACTAGAGAAGCATACAATATACTTATCAAAGATCAAATAAGGCCCAATCCGCTCTGGAGAAAAATATGGGATCCATCCATCTGGCCGAAAGTGTCTAACCTTCTCTGGCTCCTCTGTCATAAGAGGATTTTTACATGGGATAATTTGAGAAAAAGAAATTTCAATGGCCCCTCCATTTGCCCCAACTGTAAAAAGGAAGAGGAAACCATTGAACACCTCATGTATTACTGTCCGTTGGCACACAAGCTCTGGCAAAAAATAAACTTCCGTTGTCAAAAAGATGGAGGAGCCAATGGAGATATAACGGCTACAATATGCAACTGGGACCCCCACCCCTTTCAAAGCAAGATCTTGAACTTTCTCTGGAAGCTCATCCCAGGTTTTGTAACATGGGCCATATGGAAGGAGAGAAATGGTAGAATCTTCAAAAACCAATCCAGACCACTGGATGATATATGGAAAGTCATTAATCAAAACATTGAAGAAACCTTATCTCTAAAAACATGGTACCAAGAGGATCTCCCCTCTCTCCCTCAGGAACAATCAATATGGAATAACTGGAACTTCCACAGAAAGCAAGAACAGCTGATCAAAGGAACAAAGCCTCCGAGAGATCCCTCAACGGCGAAATGGTTACCTCCCCCCAGGAACATGTATAAACTAAATTTTGATGGTGCATCAAAGGGTAACCCAGGGAATTCTGGGTTTGGAGGGATCTTCAGAGATCATAAAGGAGCTAATATCATAACCTTCTTGGGCTCACAAGGGTGGGACACCAATAACTCAGCCGAGTTAGAAGGTCTTTGGCAGGGGCTACTTCTAGCGCAAGATAGGAATCTCTTCCCTCTCCTAATAGAGGGAGACTCTCAAATCCTCATCCAAATGGTCTCGAGAATTCTACAGGGATCCCCTTCCTCCAAGATCAGTAACAGTTGGAGAATGGCTCAACGGCTATTGCATATTGAGCGCTGGTTTTCTTCCCACAGAGCGATCTCCTTGAA
Organism: Pinus tabuliformis; assembly: GCA_031772625.1. Lineage (NCBI taxonomy): Eukaryota > Viridiplantae > Streptophyta > Pinopsida > Pinales > Pinaceae > Pinus > Pinus tabuliformis. The sequence continues at coordinate 443,933,273 of CM062816.1, read as the reverse complement.
ACACATACAGAGGGATGGGAACAAAGTTGCAGACCTCTTGGCTAATATGGGAGTTGATTGTGGGCGGCATCTACATGTTGGATCACTTGCAAATCTAATCTCTGATTCTCAACTCCTCAACTTCAATAATCTTGTGCAGGAAGAAATGCCTGAGATCGAAGAAACTTTCCCGGATCCGGGTGGCATCACCGACTCCACCGTTTTCCATGCACGAAGTTAATGCCCAGTACTGCCAGCTGCAGAGCAGCGTGGCCTCCCGGGACGTAAACTCATGCGAGCAGGGAAAGAGTATTAATGCTGGATCAGGTGGCGGATCCTCATTTAAGTTCTGTGTTGATCATCGCAACGTTCCTTCTGTTATAATCATGTCGCTCCACTGCTCTCTCACCAAGCCTTGTGCTCAGTTGCACGGTAATGGAACCTAGTTTGCGGAGGCTGTGGGTGATGGTTTGAATTTGGTTCACTGCCGCGAGCTCCAAGCCAACTCCATCAAGGGTAATTTCTCCCCTGTTCTAGATTCATGCTCTGTGTTATCGTCTGCAAGTTTTGTGGTTATATATAAGCTCTGTTACATTGTTGTATCAGTCGCAAGATCTGTTGGGCATCCCTCTTGCCTCAATCGACTCCATCCTGTTGGTCATCCTGTCCATAATCCGCTTGTGCCCTACCTCTTGTCTGTCATCATGGTCTGCTCGGGCAAGAGGCACCATTCAGGGGGGCGTCGTGACAGTCGTTTGCATCCTCCAGTCAGTCATGCCATGGAAACGGCGCCGGAACCTTTCAATCCCTCCCCCGTCCATGAATTTGGGCCTTCTATAGGTTCTGGTCGTAAACCTATTCCTAACAGTGCTTTCCAAACCACGCACTTTAAATTTCAGAGTAATCTGCATAGGCCCCTGGTCACTGCCTATATCACCATTATCCTCTCGGAAGAGGAAAACCTTGTCTCCCCTTTGGTCTGCATCGCCCCTAACCCTTCTACAAGAAGTCTGCATTCCTCGGACAAAGACAGCATGGAGAATTGGAAAAAAGAGAAAGCTGAACAGTAGGATTTTCTCAAAAATCTTCCTCCCCTTGAAGATACTGGACCTACAGCTGAGGACAGGACTCATGGCGAGGCAGACCATGCCATAGCAATCCTTGACAGTGATCTAAGTGGCAATGAAGGTCTGAAGACTGGTGATAAAGGTCTGGATGAGAAGAAGGACCATAGCCCAACAAAGGAAAAGTAGCACCACTGGAGTCTGTCTCTTTTTGTTTCGGCTTCTGTTTCAGGCTCGTGGTCAAGTTTCTATGCAATTGTCATACTATTTTTTGACTCTCAGATGGGTATTTGGTGACTCTTTATATGCTGGGTTGCAATGTTTTTGTGTTTTTGTGTTGGCTCAGTTCTCCTTCTCGACAACACATGTCTCTCTCTATGTCTGCTATCTGGTTTCTTGCGTGTTGTAACTGGTTTCCCTAGCTTGTGTCTGTAATGGGGCAGTCCTGTTCTGTCGAGTGCTTCCATGCCTCGATAATATGTAAAAATATTTTGCCTTTCAGTTAATAGAAGTTAGTATTTGCAGAGAAAAAAAAACAATTGAGTTTTTCAATAAGAAATTCCCCACATACACCGTACGTTCTACAGTGTGCCTTTATCCAAGGTACTGCAACGCTGACTGTTGTTGACCCTATCTGCCATGCTGTGAATGACTGCAATCAGCCCATCCAATGCCAAAATGTGCATCACAGACAAGGGACAATTTATTGGAAATGCACTATGTGATAGTAGGTTCCCAAGCTCCTCAAATATGTTAGCACAATAATATCACAATCCAAATTTGCATACATCTCAGGCATAAATGTTGGTTGTCTACAGAAGTCTACCAATGCTTCCATTGCTACTTCCTGTTGCTGATAACAAGCCCCATACTTGCTCTATGCAAGCCTGATTATAACACAACTAAAGAAAGCTTCCAGTTGCAGTTTCAACTTCGTACGCAGATGATGATATAGATTAAGAACAATGTTGCATACCATGGACAAAATCAAAGGGCTCGATGACAATCCAAACTGCATCAAGTTACGAAAAAGCTCATCCTGTATAAGGGCTAGCAAAGTGAAAAATTTCCACCATGCAGTTTCTGAATTGCCCATTTGTGTCCAAGTATGCAATGCCATCCATGAGAGCGATCATTGTTTGCACTGCCAAAGACACAAGGAGGACATCTCATGCAACAAAGATCCTAAATTTTAGTTTACGCAATGAGTAATCTTCTGGTACTTCAGCCCGCAAATGAAACTGAGCTTTATAGGTAGTGCAATGTGAAAATGCAAAACCCTTCCTTCACAGAGCGCCAGCTCTGTTTCAGCAGGTGAAGAGTTACCAGTCGCATAAGGTTTCGTATCACTGGCGGAATCGATCCGCGAAGATTGTTATCGGAAGCGTCGAGCCTCACCAAGCGCCTAAGCTGAGCAAGGTCAGTAGGAATCAGACCTGAGAAGTCATTGGATTTGAGATTGAAGCAATTTGACAATGGATCCAAGCTGTCATTGAGCCGATTTCCCTGAAGATCAAGAACCCAGAGCTGGTCGAGCGCAGAAAGAGGATTGATAGGGCCTCGTAACTCATGGCCTGAAAGCGAAATGAAGAAGATTATCGTTTTTGCAGGTTATGCCCTGCCATTTCCCAGTGCAGGCATCGGTCGAGCTCCAGTTTTTGGCAATCTGTTAGGGCTCTGAATTGGAGTAATGCCCTGTATCATTGAAGCTCTTGGTCGTAGGAATTAGCGTCAGAAGAAGCAGCAACGATACTATTCCTATCAGAGAAGCCATGGAAACGAGGCTTCACAGGAAGAATTTCGATCTTACACAAAACACACATGGGTTTCATTCTCCGCCGGTGCTGCAACGTCTGCCCATGATTTCATTCTGAGGTTCGATTTGAAACCCTTCCCTGAGACTCACTCTCTCTTGTAATTTTTTCCTACAGAAGTCTCTTCCTCGTAGTTGCGCAATTGGGATCTGACAATCCAACGTACCCTCCAGTTCCTGAGACGCCACCTGAAAGCTTCGCTAGCAAATTAAATTCACACATTATATGGTGAGAAATCCAAAATTCTATGACTGAGGACTGGCGCAAATGGACAAACAAAAAAATAACACATTCTTTCTCAAAACAAAGGTATATACTCCCTATTTCCTATTTCCTATTTCCCTCAGCCCAAGAGGGTCCAGGCCCTCAGGGCTTTCATACCATGATAAAATATGAGAATCCAAATTGATTTATTAATCAAATGAAACTACATATAGACAAGAAGTGTTGTCTCAAGATAGGTATGCTATCTTGGACACACAATCTGTTGGTTGAGAGATTATCTCAACCACACACCAATTTAGGAAATATATCCTAACTACTAGGAACAAACTCCTTTACTTAGTAAGAATCACAACTGAGACAAGTAAGAATTAGATATTCCAACACGAACCAAACAAGATGTAAAAAATATCATATATATATATATATATATATATATATATATATATATATATATATATATATATATATATATATATATATATATATATTCATTTCTATTCAAAACGAGAACCTTCATCTCCAAAAATACTAAAAAATCCATCCAATTATAACTCAATTTAGTTTCCTTAACTCAATTTAGGTTACAGTTTCCACTCACATGTGCAGATTTCAATAATGAGAGAAATGTTAATTATTGAGTTGACTAACAGAGAAATGTTAATTATTTAGTTGAATAAAAGGGTTATATTTTTTTTCAGGTATCTAGAGTAACTCTCGAGTGTACATAGTTTTGTTTAAGATTAGACTACTAAATCTCTAGGGACGAAATTCCCTACCTAATCATTGAACCATAGTAGCTTGATTATGTTTTATGTTTACAAGATTGGACCACTAGATCTGTGAGACCAAATTCCTCACATAATTGTTGGATTACAACCGCTAAACTATGTTTTACTTTTACTTCAAATATGACAGGTTAGCCAAAAATTTAAAAAAAATAAAAACATATATAAGTCATACGTGAATGACTTACTTAACGCAGTTGAATCCCAAAAATGATATCTAATATAATGCACTGCGTAAAACCCCTATACATATATAATAATGCTATGTAATTATTTAAAAAAAAAACCAATTTTAATTAAAAAAAAATTAAAAACATTCCATAATTAATCTATATTTAAAATAAAATTTAAATTTATTAAATTAATTAATTAAAATAAATTCATATATATATATATATATATATATATATATTTATATTTATAACATATTTATTTTATTTATATGAATGGTTTATATGAAATATTAAATATATATGAATCATATACCTATGTGGGGATTGAGTGTATATTAAAAGTGGCTTATAATAAGTTTAAATTAAAATAATAATTTATTAATTATGAGGGTTGATTCAATGTAATTTTATTATAAATTTAAATGATAAAAATATGATTTCAAATTAATGATTTTTATAACATATTGTTTTTATGTAGGATTGTTTATTGTTATTTTTATATTCCTTTTAGTTTCCTCACTAATTTAATGGATTTAGTATATTCTAGCTAACTTATTTAAATCAAACATGAAGAATGGGATACGGATCCAAAAATAGATGTTTTGATATTTTTGTAGTCTAAATCATCATGTTTATCATTCAAACCTAAATATGAATCAATGATTTCAGTTTGAATTTCTCAATATACAAATAAATATAAAGAATTTATACGTGTATAAGAATACATTTACATTATAAATCATATATGAGCTTCTACATCAAGTACAATATATTGTCAGTGAATTTTTACAAAGATTAACATATGTTGAAATAAGAGTTCATTTTCCCAATGTCTATGGTAATGTAGAACATGCCCCTTATGCTTAACTCCTACGATAGTTTTATATGGCCATTAAGTTTGATAAACTTTATGTAGGGCCTAAATCCTTGTTTTCTTTTCATGGTAGGGGTCCTAGGACCCATCCTTATTGTGGAAAACATACCAAGAGTGTTAATATTCCTGGTCATAAGTTTTATTCATGGCCTTGAGTACAAGAAAGAGGTTTTTTAAGGGCTTGAGACTCTTGTTTTCGTCATGTAATCATGTTACATGCTCTAACTCCATTATATGTTGTGAAATATCCTAATGGAACCTATGTCCAGTCCAGAGGGTAAAGATTTCTTAAAAAAATCAATGTGATTGTTAGAGTCGTAGTTCATGGCCTTCAATTTAATGAACCTATAATAACGGGTGTTCTTGCATTGTCGTTAAGTGTTAGTAATGCTAACGTGACTCTCGTGTCTTGTGTGAGCGTCAATAGCGATGCCTTCAACGATGTAGGATGCGTTAATACCACTGTTGCTCATACAATTTTTTTGAAAAAAAAATTGACTTTGAGTTGAACTAATCGTCTTCTCTAGTTTAGCGGTAGGTGGCTTTTTTGTTTTTTTTATTGCTTTTTCACAGTAGAGTTTTAGTTGTCTATAACGCGATATTTTGAAAGCTTTTTTGGCGGATTTTTCCGGTCGAAATCCGACAGTCACTTCCAGTGACCTGCGATATCGCTGACCTAACAAATAAATGCAGAATTTGCTTGGGACGTATTTAAATTACTTTTTCATATGCAAATTTCTACTTCCATGGGATTTTCGAATGTGAGTTTCACTTTATATTAAGCATTTAAGGCCTTTGTAAATTTCATTTTATTTTTTATAAAATAAAAGATAATACCAGACATGCTAAACACTAACATTGGATGGAACACATCAAACCGCACATGGCATTCTATTAATTTGTATCTATTAATATGTTACAATAATATGGCGTTTTGGAGAACGACTGTGCCCACACAAATTCTGGATCAGTGGTTGGTGATAGAATTATTCGCAGGAATGGCTGCCGTTTCTAGAAGAATATTCTCACAAATAGACTCCCCTACTGGTTGTAGCTCACGAAAAATATTATCTACTGAACATTATTTCTATAGAAATTCAAAATAAAATTAATTTTAGGTGCACATATGGGTGCATTGACAGGCATAGGATTGGAGCAGTCATGAGGTCTGAGGTAGGGTCATATAAGCCATTCGAAGATGGATGTCTATTCGAAGATGGATATGACATCCGCTCAGTGGTCGTCGCAACTGGTATAAGATGTTGGCCGTTTTATTCATTCGTGCATATGATTCCATTCATAGAATTGATTTTATTTTGTTTGAGTTCATACAATGATCGTTTTGACAATCTTATTAATACAAGAGCTTTCATTTCTTTTCTCGGACATCTGGATTAAAGATTTCTCATGTTTGTCAAAACTGGTAATCCTTCATAGTTTAGTTTTGTAGGTACAAAAGTTAGTGATGATTTGTGCAGTCTAGAGATGTAAAAAGGTTTTGGATTTTTGTAGTTTCAGTAGCACAATTGGTTGAGGATGAATTTCTTCAGCACTAAGATTAAAGCAATCCAAGACCAACTCTCACACGGTGGTTGTTCCCTGTTTTAGGGAGGAGATATGCTTAAAAAATCTAGTTATCTAATCGCTGGTGTCGCACATGCCGGGTGCTATCCCAGGGTGACTTTGACCATTTAGATACCTCTGGGTCGCCCCTCCTCAAGCCACAGGTCAAGTGTGGAGGACCACACAACTTCACAAACAAACAAAAAGAGGTTAAAACTCTAGTGGTTGTGATGTTTTTAATTTCATGGTTTTGGAGAATCTAATTCCAACCACCTGCTAGGTGTCAAAATCGTCCCTCCAGGTGTCTTAGTTTTCACTCCAGTCATTTATTACTGATGTTTCCAATGTAATCTTATTTAACTGATTCATAATACTAAGAAAAGCATTCCTTTGCTCCACGTTTTGTTCTCTTCAACTTTTGTCATGGTATTAGAGCTAGTTTGCATAAGACTCCCTGAGAGAGCAACAACTTGAGTGAAGTGAGAGCAGTAGAGAGCATTAGGGGATTTTTGAGGTCTAAAATGGGCATCTTAAGAAAAATGTACAACCAAAATAAACTTTATAAGAACCAATATGATTCAAGATGATGATGTCAACCATAGAGATGATTTCACCATTTTTGAGGTAAAAAAGTAAAGAGATTAAAAAATAATAAAACTATTTTTTCAACTCGTATTTTCAACTTATCTACCTAAGGTTTTACTCAAATTTCCAGCGGGAGTACTTGTTGGATGCAAAATTTAATTCCTCATCCAAGGAGTATCCATATTGCATATTTTCGATGGACCCTACTACACGAAAAATGAGAAATACATGAAAAAAATGTGATTGCAATCAGTGTTTCATATATTTCTCATTTTTCGTGTAGTAGGTTCCATAAAAAATATGCAACATGGGTACTCCTTCGATGATGAATCAATTTTTTCATCCGACAAGTGTTTCTGCTCGAAATTTGATTAAACCAATAGGGAGATAAGTTGAAAAAATAAGTTTTTTCTTTCTTCCCTCCAAAATTTGATTCTGTAATCTAATCTTATTTTATTGTTTCAAATGTTATTTTATAATTTCCTCAAAAAGCCTATTTTAGACCTCAAAAATCCCTTAATGAAGAGCTTCCATAAGACTCTCTCAAAAAGCAATAGAAGTTTGAAAAAGGAGTTGTCTATAATGCGACTTTTTGAAGATTCCGGTGACGGAATCCGGCGGACGAATTGAGGTCAAATCTTGATTTCTTGCAGTTAAAATGTTTTTTTAACTGCATATTTGGATTCAGCACCCTGAAAAACCCCTGGGAGGCTTTCATTGTGCAGAAACTAGCTATCAAACTTGCGATTCCAATAATTCCTGCCGGATTTCGACCGGAAAAATCCGCCGAAAAAACTTTCAAAAAATCGCGTTATAGACAACTGCGAAGTGATATTACTCCAAACTATCAAAATTCCACGGTCTTTAAAAAATAAGAGATATTCAGAATATCAAAATGATGAGGTACGTTTTGAGCAATCATAGTCGTTTTACTTTGTAGCAGATAACAATTATTTTTATAAATGCTGTTTTTACACGGTTGTCTCAAACAATTTGTAATTTTTCATGAAATTCACAATTACCGCAGTACAATTCCAATGGATTGTAGTTTACATATTTTAAAATTTTATATATTTATAAAATTTAATAAAAATAATGATAAAAAATCTAAATAAAAACAAGATTGGATTCTTTAGTTTATTGTACCTATTAATTCAATTGGTTTTTTAATAATAAAATAATATTTTTTTTAAATAGAAGGTAAAGGCTCAAGATCCAGAGACATGTTATTTTAGTAGTTTGTTTTTTTCTAAATAACTGTGATAAATCAGCCTACATTGACTCTTAACAACAACAAAAAAAAACTCTTAACCACAACAAAAAAAATTATAATAGATTTATAAAAAAAAAACAAAAACAAAAACTCAACGCCCAAATAGACACTGCAAATGACGGAAACTCAAGGGCCCATCCGATTGTGATAGGGTCTAAGCGAAAGGTCCATGACATTGTAATGGGCTGCGCTTGGTCGACAGCGTCAGTGAGGGACTGGAACAGGACGTACATCAAACAGTGCCGTCTAACGCGCATAGAGTCGTCCCTTGGCTATGCCCTTTTCACGCGGATCCGTTCCGTCATTACCACAGGTCCTTTTTATTGTACCCCGCCACTGGATTTAAGCATTTAGGCCCGGGACACATTGTCTCTACGTTATCACATTTACAACTCACGTCAGGTTATCGTCTGTGCTTTTTCTCTCTTGGCTATGCCCTTGTCAACCAAAGCACCCTTACATTCCGTTTTCATGTGAAATAATTGCCACGCGATGGCAACAAAAACAAGGCTACAAAATAGGGAAAGAGGTCTTCACTATAACCATCTCGTAAGATGCCATACTAATAAACCACACCGCGACGAACAGGGCTTATCCCTGACCCTGACCCTGACACCCTATGCAATTATTACGACTAGGAATCATATTTGAAGGGCTGGTGTTACGACTAGTAATCATATTTGAAGGGCTGGTGTTAAGCGAAATCTTGTGTTAATAATTTTAATTAGAAGGGTATATAGAATTTTTTATAATGAAAAATATTTTAAAAAATGTATTTCAATTCACAACACTATATTATTTTTATATTTCATTTTCGGAAAGAAAAAATTAATAATGTTTGTGTTAAATAAAAACTCTTACATATAATAATTTTTCAAAATATACCTCATTTTTAATGAAAAATGGAAAACCAAATTTCACTCGCGTCTCACATCTAAGGGGTCATTATGACGTAAAGTGTTTCCCTATGAAATCAACTTTCCTCTTGAGTTACGTGTACATTTCTGAGCCTTTGATTTAAGTGTTAGACGATTAAAATAATCTTACCCATCCAATTGATTAGACCAGTATACATTAGTTAGAGATTTAACTACAAATTATAAAACTGAGATGCGACCCAGCAGATCGACCTCACCCTTGCCCTCGCTCGACGCTACGCTACTTCCAGGTGCTTCTCTGTGTGGAGACCTCGCACTTGCCCTCGCTCGACGATACTTCTAGGTGCTTCTCGCACTGGAATGGAATTGATCATCTGTGCTATTTGCATTCACTCTCTGCATCGATCGAAGGCTTAAAGTCGGATGTTGCGGGCGTGGTGGAGGACAGACAGGCTTAAAGAAACTGCTGTTGTGGGAAAGAGAATTCGGCTCCCTTTCTTCTCTGTTTTATTTCAGGCATAGGAATTTGGGTTTTTTGGTGTAGCTTGCTTCAAGATTTCTATGTGTTGGTTTACCCATTTCTGCTTATTACATATATGGGACAAGTGGCTTATTTGATAAAAAAACCCAGGGGACATAGGCTCTAGAATCCATGAAATGTTATATAAGTTCATTAAATCCAAAATAAATTTGTTTCAGAACTATGAGTTCACAGAATCAGGGGACAAATTACATTATCCTCTCAGTGGAATCAAAGGAATTGTCTATATAGTCCTTTTTCGGAATCAAACCTAAATCTTTATCTAGGGTTTTAATAATCTAGGGCTTTAATATGAAAGACTTCCATTTTTGGAGGATTTTGCAAGGAAAGACACTGGTGGAAATGGATCCTATATAGAAGATAAGGATGGAAGACACCCCTGGTTTAACGTTTAAGACTTTCAGTGGCACGATGAGTGGTTTCGTTGGGGGTATGTCTGGGGAGGTATGGTGGCCAGATGGTATAATGTGCCGAAGGTTGAAAGGAGCATTTCCCTTTCAGGTTTGATCAAGACTGTGCAACTTATGGGGAGTTATGGTCTCACATTTGCTGCAATCGGAGAGGTCTTTGCATTGACCAATCACGTGGTTGAGAAATTTCGAGAGAAGGACTTCTGGAACGGAGCCATGGGTGGCTTTGTTGCTGGCACCTCCATCTTGGGTTTGAGAGGTAGAGATTCTACCTGTTCGAAAGCTCTATTTTTTCTGGGCAAAATTCTTCTAAATTCAATTATAGTGCTGATAATTAATTATTTATATTAGACAAAATGCTTACTTTCATCACTGGTAATTTTGTACTAGGGTTTCAAAATTTATTTACTCAATTAAGCAGTGAAACAAAAAGTCCATTCAGTGGTACAGTATAATAGGATTCAAACACAATCTCACTGTTCAACAATATCACTGCTCCACAATAACATTCAACACAGTTTTGTAACAGTTCAATAATGCCAATACAACCTGGGTTCAACAGTTGCAGTACAAATGAACTCCACAGACTTTAAAAATAATTCAAATCCAGCTATTCTGACCCACAACTTTGAAAACTATTCTACTAACATTATCCAGAACATACCCAACTAGGACTGATAATTTTCCTGGCTCTATATACGGCTTCCTTCAGAGCTCTCTAAGCCCTTTTTACTGCTCGTAAGCTGCCTTAGCAGTTCTCGGACTTATGACAAACGTAGATCAGATGAGGTTCTTCGATTTGCTGATGGCAAGTGGAGAAAAGGGGTGACGTCTACTTCAGGCAAAGATGCAGTCTCGGATTTGGCACATACTTCACCTCAATACCTCAGACATATTGCGAGTTAGACCCTCCCACTTCCTCAGGAACTCTCTTTTAGTTACAGGGCCCGCACTATATTCCAGGACCCTGGATCTGTGGAAATCGACTTCAGGAAACCCTTCATATCAATCATAAGGTAGCAAATGATATTCTGACCCTCAGAACATACCCAGTCTGCTACAGGACCCATGAGATGATTCCAGGAGGTCTCGCTCAGCCTTAAAAGGGCTTGGATTATCACCACTAGATGCCTTGGACTGTCACAGGTCCACTTCTGGACTTCGGTCTGTCGCGGGATGGCTACAGGAATTGCGATCTGTTACAGAATGGTTGCTCGGCCTCAGGGTATGTGATCTGCTTCAGACAATTCTTTTCAGGATATGTGATCTGCTTCAGACAATCCTCCTCAGGTGGATGTTGCCTGATTGTCTTGTTAATCTTCCTCAGATCCGTTATACTGGCCTCTGGAGTTGTGATGTGTTTCAGGACGTCTTAATTTTTGCCACACACACAGAAAAAAACCACGATAACTAAACTCAAGAAGATTTTGGTCTGTCCAATAAGTTAATAACTGAACCTCAGAGAAATTGTCCAGCTTATGTAGAGTTAGGTACTGCTTTGCCACAGGTTTTCCCAAAATTAATTCGCTGCTCCTTTCAATAATTAAAACCCTGTTGCCAGAACAAGAGACCAATAAAAAGAATGAAAAAGAGTGACTAGGTAGGGTGGGATCACCTCCACCGAAACTAGTCAAAGAAAATGGGATATTCAACCCTCAGAGCCTCAGGCTCAAAGAAAATCAGAGACAAATGATGCAATCCAATTATGCCTCAAGTGCTTCTAGGCCTCTTGTATTTATAGTTTCATGAGGGGTCTTTTTGTTTAATTAATTGAGTGATGTTCACACCAGTGACCAAACCCCACTCCAACTTTGGGTTTTTTGCCCCAGCTGCCCCAAAACTTGCCCATCATTGGGTATTTTGGGGATTCCCTTTTATCGAGGACTATAGCCTATGGGGATCTATAGGATACTTCATCCCTTGGGCCAATTAATCCCTCAAGGACATTACAACAATCCTTTCCTTATTATCAATTAGAGTGCAAATTATTCCCATGTTTAGATGTCTGCATTCTTTGATATGAGTTAATTTACTTGCATTTTTTTAGTACAAATGAAGTACTGAGTTCTTACATTCGGTTTATACTTGTTGCAGGTCCAGCATGGGGACAATGATACTGATATATTTTACTCTGCAATCAGAAAAATTTGTTTTCTTATTCACATAGATTTTTAGGAAAGTCCGGTGTAATGTACAGATTTTTATTATGTTGTTTTCATGGGTCCTCCATTCTTTGATTCAAGTTTTTGACTATACTCTTTGCCTAGAGCACAATATTGTGATCTTTGTAAATGCTTCAAATAGGGAAGTCAACTGTAGACTGATTTCATATTTTCATTGTCAAGTATTTTCTTCTCATTTATCTCTCGAATTAGTTTAAGACATATCTAAACTTATTAATTTGTACATTCTTTTAACTTTTCATTTTCAGAAGGTTATGAATCTTTATTTATTATGAGTTTTGATTTGTTTTTGTAAAGGATACTTTTAATATATACAGAAAAATGTTTACATAAAAAAAGAAAGAAAATGAAGGGTATATACAATTGTATTTACATACTCTTAAACAAACAAAAACATTTATGGAATCAGAATAAGTGGTCGAATCTAACAGTTTGGCTTCCTTAATCAACAATGATCTTTTTGCCAGCAGCTGCATATGTACCCGCTCTCTCTATAACTGACAAAAGGCAACCGATGAACAGATTTCATTAGCAAAAACATGTTTGCAGCATAATGTTCAAATAACAAATAATGCAGAGATTCTCAAACAATGCCAGATACCAACCAAAGAATCCTGAATCAGAGATCTAGATCCCCCCATAACATTGCCCTCCAATGAAGATGCCAGTGAAGAATACTAACCAATTGCAACTAAACATAATTGTAATTTTTTTATCATATTGTATCTGGAAAGCATGCACTCATCAGGTTACCTGTATTCCCATGTTTCTAATGGTGAACAGGTATCGAACAGGCAAGCATGCACTCATGGATCAGAAAACTGTGAATGCAGATTATCCCAAAAAGGGCGTTGTGTAGCAGAGGATTTTGGTGTATGTTTCCAGGGTTATCTTCTTTTGGCTGTGTTTCTATTTATTATTCATATTTATATTCTTGTAGCGTGTCTGCTGGTTTTTGATGTAAAAAGTTCTGAAGTTCATGTCAGATTGTTCTTGAATTAGTGAATTCTCTTGGTTTCCTAGGGTTTGTGGTTGTTCTTGGGTTAGGATCCATGTTTTATTTCCATTTTAGTTTGTCTCAGAGTATATGTCTGCTTTGATTTCCTATTTTCCTTGTTCTTCAAATTTGTTTTCGAGGGTTTAGTACGGGAAAATCTCCATTTTATTTAAGGTGGTGTGATCGCGATTGCATTGCCTAAAAGTGGTTTTTTTGAAAGAGATTGATAGTAATTTTTTGTTGCGGTTTTGGATTTTCTGTTTTGATGTTTGGGCTTTGGTCTTATGCTTTCGTTCTTGCTCTCTGTGCTGTAGATCGCTCTTTTCCTTGAATCATGGCTCGTATGAAGCCAACGATGGTGGTGGAAGATATGCTTAATCAAGGATGCATGCAATATGGGTTAGTAATTAAATTCAAATCAATTCATTAAAACTGGGCGACAAGAATTAGATGCACTGCTATTACACATCATTTTTTTTAATACTTTCTTTTTGTTTTTCTTCGTTTTGGAGGTTTTCTGCGACTATAGATATAGAGAGAGTCCCAGAATACAATTCTTTGTATTTGAAATTAATCTCCTGTCAATCTCTTTACGTTTTCTTCAAATCTTAAAGTCGGGAGATTTTGGAATGCTCTGAAGCCTTCTGGTCAGATTCTGTGCTGTTAGTATACATTGATTTCAAAATAAGCTTTTTATAATTTTTTCTTTCATTCTTTGTTCGATATCTTTACTCATGGAGCTCTTTTATTTTAGTTCACCAGGCTGAATGCATTTTTTCTACTTTGGGAATATCCTCTCACTTGGAACCATTGAGTGGTGTAATGGCATCGGGCAAGCGATATAGTAGCAGAGTATTTGCTTGCTTTTTGCATTCTGTGGCAGGATGGTAGAGAAGACAAGGATCCGGGACACTCGGATTCTAATGGTTGCTAGCCTGGTTTCAGCTACTGCCCTCACCGGCATCGATGTGAAATTGGCACCTGGAGCATGCAATTGGCAATTTGAACAATTTTCCGTATGAATGCATGCCCCATATGAGTGCATGCCTGCATATTTCATATTTATTACAAAAAATATGTGGGAATATGCATACATCTCATCTCCTGTACCAAGAGAAGGGACTAGTTTAGAATTTTATTGCAAATTTTATTGACCTAAACATTTGGAAGTCAATATGCCCATATCATGAAAATATATGGTGAATGAAATAAATTGAACCCCGACATTTTCATGGTACTTATTTATAGCACCCTTGAACTAGTGTAGTAACGGAACTTTCTGTGAACAATGAGTAATTGTGTGCTACTGTAATCCAGTAGAAGTCGTGGGGTAGCCTCTTTGTGTCCATGACCCAGCAATAAATTTCTGTTGGCACCCTTTAATGCAGTCAGTTTTATTTCAAATTTCTCTCTAACAGCGAGGTCTATAGAACAACACTTGTGTCAAAACGAAGCTGTCCTGGCTATCAACTACCTTTCTTTATGATTTAGTTCTTTCATTATACTAAGTATAGTTCTCTATTGAAGGAGGGGAAACTTTGGGCATTCTCCTTAATTGAAGGTGGAGAAACTTTGGGCATTCTCCTTAATTGAAGGAGGAGAAACTTTGGGAATTCTCCTTAATTGAAGGAGGAGAAACTTTGGGCATTCTCCTTAATTGGTAAAAAAAATGGAGTGGATTGTCTCTGTTACTAACGTTGGAAACCTATAGTTGGTGCATGTGTTCTTTATGTGGAACTAATTTCAATTCTTAACTTTATCTTCTTTAGAGTTGAAAAACTATTACATATTATGCGGGGCTATGGTATCCCACATATTTGTTCTATTTATCCCAAATTTTGGCCATAAGCAAACCTATCTCATCTCATAGAACAAGAAAAGAGGTTGTGCCAAAGTGACCTCTTTGTATTGCTAACATGAGAAGAGTATTTATGTGTGTCTCTCTATTTTCTTTAGCTTAATTTACTTTCTATGAAGACAATGAATCTCAGGAAATTGAAGTGTGCAAAAATAGCATTCATTAACGTGGGGCTATGACATTTCTGTTTTTAACTGTGAAGGAATTCATCCTGGTCATTTGTTGTCCTTAACATAAATATTTAAGGTAGTGAGTGTCTACATTGTTTGACATGCATACCCATACTGTATTTGGTATTTCTTCCTTGAAATAGAATGGAGATGTTCAATACACTATTCTTTAATGTAACATTTATACCTTTTATTTATTATATATAATTTTGATATATTCTTATTGGTATCTCCATGCATCTTACAAAGTGGTGAAAAATGTGCCATACAGGGATGATTTTACTGATGTGTGTTTTCTTGATACTGATAATTGATGGCAGATGTTCACACTACTGCCGGAGATGCCAAATAAGGGCTCCGTGTTGTAATGAAGTCTTTGACTGTAGGCATTGTCATAATGAGGCCAAAGTATGCTTCTTTTTCTTTACTTCATTCGTAGCTATTTCAAGTTCAACGGTTGTGTTTGGTTTATATACTTGTTAAAATAGAACTAGAAAATTATGTCTCTTCTAATTTCATTTGTGAGGGTATAGTATGGACTAATCTCATATCTGAACAGAATTCAATGGATGTCCATCCACTTGGCAGACATGATGTACCACGCCATGAACTTCGAAAGGTAAGGTTCTATCTTGTTTTCCAGTTAGATGTTATTCATTATGATGTTTGTCTTAATGCTCTGAAAAATATGTATTCTTTGTAATTAGTAAAGATTTTTGAGGTTGTAACATCATAATATTTTCTAAAGGTAGATTTGAAAGATGTAAAGATTTAACTTTTATTCTTCTCAAAAGATAAATGGTCAATTATCTAGCAAATTTTATCTAACTTGCTGGATTACTATATTGCTTTTGTTTATTTATAGTTATTCTCGTATGTTTGCAGTATATTTCTCTTGTTATTTATAGTTATTCTTGTATGTATGCAGGTTATCTGTTCACATTGTAGAACTGAACAAGATGTAAGAGCTGAGCCTTTTTAATTTTAATAATGTGCATAAAATTTAGAGGTAAACACTATAATGCTTCTTGAGTTATTTTAAAAATGATTATGCACTATCATTTTGCAGGTTCAGCAAACCTGCGTTACTTGTGGTGTGTGTATGGGAAAGTACTTTTGTGAAAAATGCAATTTCTTTGATGACGAGGTACGTTTTTAATGCCTTTTCAGGTTTAATAGTTCTGGTTCAGGAAAACAAAGAGTTTCACTCTTACAAAATTATAAAAAGATGGTTTGGATGTATACGCTTTTGGTTCTAATTGTACTTGCCACTTTGGTTTTCCAGGACTCAAAACAGCAATACCACTGTGACGGATGTGGAATTTGCAGGTATGCTTTTCTCTTTTTCCTTTGATGTTTCTCGCTCTCTTGTAAAGTAATCTTTCATGCTATTGTGAAATGTATTAGATGTATTTCTTGCCTTTGACTTTAGCTACTTGTGCTGGTTTTCAGAACTGGTGGCAACAATAATTTCTTCCACTGTTATAAATGTGGTATGTTCTTTATGACTTCTCAAATTATCACTGCTTCTTCTCAAATTATCACCGCTTCTTCCCTTGTTTCATTGTAGTGCGAGAATGATTTATTTGCTCATGTACCTTTTTCTAGGATGTTGCTACTCTATCCGCTTGAAGGATTGCCACCCTTGTGTGGAAAAAGCAATGCACCACAACTGCCCTGTGTGTTTTGAGGTAGGTCACACTTATCTGCATAGTGTAGTAATTGTAGTTTTCTTTTTATAGCATAATTTAGACTGAAGTTATTTAGATATCTGAACCCTCGTCTGTTGACTCCTCTACAGTATTTATTCGACTCTACAAAGCTTATCAGCGTATTGCCTTGTGGTCACACTATTCACATGCATTGCTTGAAAGAGATGCACGAGCATCTTCAGTAAGTTTCATATGTGGCCTGTTTTGTGCCCTGGCTCGCAACCTCTTGTTATGACTTCTAATTGAATGGGTCGACTCGAGCTAATTGTAGCTGCTTATTAATATGGAACTTTTTGCCATTCGAAGCCATGTTTTTTGAACCCATACTGCATGTTGATGCTTGTTAAGCTCTTCATTATTATATGGTATAATTATTGTTTATCAATGTTTTGGAACCCATACTGCATGTTGATTCTTGTTAAGTTCTTCATTATTATATGGTATAATTATTGTTTATCAATGTTGAAGTGTTATATGTGTCTTCATGTATAAATTTAATTTGTTTTTCGGTAGACAACATTCCTCGTGATTTATATTCTGCATTTTCTATTACTTTACACTGATAATATTCTGCACTTTCTATTACTTTTCACTGATAATCGACCGCAATACAAGATGTTGTATGACGATGTCTTTTATCAATGTTGAAGTGCTATATGTGTCTTCATGTATAAAACTGGTTGTTGAACAATAATTTATCCTGTCTGCAAGAGAGGGTTGTTTTATCTTGTCTGCAAGAGAGGGCTGTGCATCTGCCAAAATTCTTCATAGTGGAACTTGTTTATATGTTTTTTAATAATTGACTTTGAAGTTTACAAATAGTTGGATGGATTTTATTTGCTAGGCTGAAGCAATTATTCTACAAATCCACTACGGTTGTGAGCAATGAGTATTTATAATTATGTTATTAAATATTTGGATGGATTTTATTAGCAAGGCTGAATCTACTATTTTGTAATGCACAATAGTCTTGCGATGTGTTTGCAAAAATATGTTCTTGAATATTTGCATGGATTTTATCTATCTGACTGTTTATCTGTCGGACTGAAGTGAGTGATTATGGAATGTTTAGTGGTTGTATCAATTTGTTTGGAAAATTTTGTTTTTGAATACTTGGGAAGAGATTAGTTTGAAATGCGCGGTAGTTGTGAGCAATCTGTTTGCAAAAGTGCGAGTTGTTGCAATGCTCAAGTGGGAAGTTTCTTTTGGAAAATTGTTTTGCCATTGTTTTTGTGATGGTGCAGTTTTAGCTAGTATTCATTTTTATTCCTTGTGAAATTTTATTCATTCTTTCCATATGGCCAATTCATTGTCAGTTTGTTGTTGCCGTCTCGTCGTGGCCACACTCGGCGAGCCACAATGTGGCTAACTCATTATTGTCAATATAGTGCATCTCGGCCACTTTGTCAATTTAATGATGACTTGAAGAAACTCTTCAAGTGTCATGTTTCGTTATCCAGTGTGAATTTTTATGTCTTCTTCCCATGTGGCCAAATCATTGTCAATTTAGTGCATCTCGGCCACCGTGTCAATTTACAACACATGTTGGTTGAAGAGTTTCATGGTTAACTGCTTAACACTCGGTTTTAATTTTTCATGAAACCCTCATTCCCAGTTTTCAGGAATCATTCATTTTCAGTTTTCCAACCAAATTACTTTTTAAATAAAAGAATGAAACACTCGTTCTCAAATAAAAATGTTCTCACGTAAAAGATAGAAATACTCGTTCTCAGTGTTCTACCCAAATTTGAAGGGTTACCACCAAGTTTGAAGGTTTTAACGCAATAGCATTTTTAATGCTCAATTTGAGGGGTCTGGTTTTTTCTGGGTACTACAATTCTTCTGAATAATGGAAATTTCCAGCTTATTTGCTTATATCAAACATTTGTGTAGGGTTTCAACCAATTAACATTTCATTGAGTATGTATTTACAAATCAATGATTTTGGGATCAAATCCCACAAAGCAATTCTATATATGCTCTTCAAATTCCTTCAAGCTTTTGAAAGTAAAACCAATGAATTATCAAATTTTACTATAATTAAAAACAATTAGAAAGCCTTTAGCCATCCCAAATTGCTCATCCTTTAGGCTTGAGCCAACATCTCTTCTAGAAAAATTCAACAATTCCAATTTAATAATCCTATCGGCCTATCTTTGTACCTTTTGGGACAATTGCTAACGAGTTGTCCCACAAAATGTGTTTCACAGTTTCTGCTTTCAGACAAGAGAGGAAAAGCCTATTTGAAAGACCATGAAGATGCCAGTGAAGAAAACTAACCAATTGCAACTGAACCTAATCCCAACAAGACCTTGCAAACGTGTTGTCCCACAAAATGTTCTTCACAGTTTCCGCTTTTGGACAAGAGAGGCAAAGCCTATTTGAAAGACAGGAGGGATGTAGCGCCCTATCATAAACATGATATCATCTATGAGTATAATGTGAATTATGGCATCCCACTTCCTGACATAATTTATGTTTTCGTATGTTAACTCATGCAGGCGTTGTACTTTTGTCATTTTTTATCCTGTTACTGTGGAGCACCTGGAAGGTATGCTTTTGACTAGCAATCTAGTGGTTTTTCAATAATAGTTGTAACCTTTTCTGCATTATGAGTTCAAAGAAGATAAAGGGTTTTGATAAAATGTGCAACAATCGATAAAGGAAGCTTAAGTGCTAATGATTGACGTTTTCTATGCAGGAAGACGCGAAAACAAAGGATCGGCGATTGAAAGCAAGAAGCAAAGGGAAAATAACTACTGTCCCGCCAACAGGGAACCGGATGCGGACAAGATCAAGTAAAATTAGAGCCGAATAGCCCAAAGAAAGAAGGCGGGATACTGAGACGGAGAACGCAAGAAGGGAAAGAGAAGAATCGAACGATTAGCAAATCCCTCAAGATCCTTGATCCTGAGGGATCGCTGCTTTA
The DNA here is from genome assembly GCA_031772625.1 of Pinus tabuliformis. Lineage (NCBI taxonomy): Eukaryota > Viridiplantae > Streptophyta > Pinopsida > Pinales > Pinaceae > Pinus > Pinus tabuliformis. The sequence continues at coordinate 443,913,260 of CM062816.1, read as the reverse complement.
ACTTATCTTTTGATTATCTAGATACCTCCGTCATTTCTGTTATATAAAGGCACCACGCCATTGAACGGGGGAGGACTATCTTTGTAATTTTCAATTCCAGAACCAACTGTAATTATTGAGTCTCTCTGAGACCTGACTTTGTTATACTTTTGTTGATGCAATTAATATAAAAGACTTGGTGTTCATTTCGTCTCTGCATCTGGAGTAACCTCAGGCAGTGTTCCATTGGTAGCCAAGGGCCCAGCTCCGAAGGACACTTGCTTTTGTACTATTATACTGTGTGGTTTGTTTATTTCCATTATTTCAGTAATCTGATACATCTTCTATATGATATGCTATGTTTCGTTATAACTGACATCTGAATGAGTTCTTTTATCTCATGTCTCTGCATTGTATAAGTGGATCCATTCGAATTACGTCTTTCAGCTATTTCTGTAGCGGAATGTTGGTATGAATATTACTGTTATCAGATCCATGTGAAATAGTATTTGTAAGACTTGAAAGCAATATTACCTCGTTCAGGAACATAGTCATATCATCCATTATTCTCAGATTGTTGTAGTAGTAGAGAACGTGTACATACGGTTGAGGATTGTTGTTCCATTATTGTTGTTCCATTATTGCTGTTCCATTTATTATTGTTGTTCCATTTATTCTTGTTGTTCCATTTCCTTACTGCTCTTCCATTTCCAGACTGCTGTTCCATTTTACGTTTCGCTACTTGATTTACCTGCCTTTGTTGTTTTTAGTGTGAGAGCAGGCCTAAGGCTGTCGTGAGCCTCAGCAAGACGCTGCTTAGCCCCAGACCTATAAGTCCATGCTCTGATTTCCTTTCTTTATCAGTTTCTAAAGGGATGGGTTATTGTTTCCGTACCCTTGACTGATCGACTGCCTTGTGTGATTTTGGGTTAGTTTCGTTACAGCTTAGCATCTGTTTCCTTTCAAACCATTAGGACACTATACTACTGAGCATTACTCGGACAAACAACCTCGGATTGAGTTACTCCTTGCAATAACAAAACGTTCCCGGATTGACTTATTAATGTAGGATAATTAGCGGTGTGAGAGACCCTAGTTACAGCTCTACATTTTGGCGCCGTTGCCGGGGAGGAGTAATAGCCATTTGCCCTTTACAGAGTAGTGCGCAAATCTGCTAGGGGGGAGTTGGATTTTAAAAACGGAAGGTAAGAACCTGCGTACGGAGCACGTAAAATCCCTGCTCCACCGTCCGCTCTCTTAGTAGAATTGCTGGTTGATAGGATTTAGTAGTTCTTAGAGTGCATGACTAAGCAGAAAAAGTTAGAAAAGAATACCAAAACCCCAGCCAAACCTGAGAAAGCCAAAGGACCGGTGACCCTTGGCCGAACGACCTTCATAGACGAAATCTACAAGAAAACTGAATCTCAGCCGTCAGTAGGCCTCAGAAAGACTTATTCTAAGCAGCCTACCAATTCCCTTCAGGCTACAGCATCACCATCTGGAGCCTACGCTGAGGTGCAGAGTCAGACTGTTGAACAGGACTTCCAAGAAATTGAAAATCCTGTGTCTGAACGGCTGCAAGAAGGGAACTTAAGCAACCTTTGTGAAGGAGAGGGGGAAACAGGGGAAATAGAGGAACCGAAATCTCCTTCCAGGATAATCCAGCCGTTAAACAGCCCAGATAAGGGAAGCGCAGCCAGAATTAATACTGAAAGCACCCCATTCCTTCAGATAGAAATCCCTGATAAAGGAAGTGTCATCAAGACAGCCCCTGCCAAGGCCGCCCCTTCTCAACCTAGGAACACCCTCCTAGAAATCCCGGAAGGTTACTGGCACATCTTCGATCCCATGGCGCAGAATCAGCCAAATACCCAAACTTCTACATTGCAATATCCTATAGTAGATTCTGCTGCGAATGCCCCCATGAAGGCAATTCCTCTTCAACACATCCCAACGTTTCATGGACTCACATCAGAAGACCCTGATGCATTCTTATTTGAATTCGATGTGTTATGTAGAGGGTATGATTACACCACTGATCCTCAGAAATTAAAGTTGTTTCCCTCTACCTTGAAGGGAGCAGCTCTGAGATGGTTTATGGGTCTAGGCGGTGGAGTCATAAACAATTGGGAGCAAATGAAAGAGTCCTTTCTCAAGAAATATCAGGATTACTGTAGGTCAAGGGAACTGAAAGATGAAATCTTCCAAATGACGGCCAGACCAAATGAAACTCTAGAGGAATATGTAGAACGCTTCCAGTATAACTTACAGAGATCCCCTTATGCATCATTACCTCTGCCTGACAATGTGTTGAAAACTGCATTAATTAGAGGTATGAAAGAACAGTGGATCGAAACGTTGAATATCATGGGAAAAGGAGATATTTACCAAGAGAATTTTGCTGATATCATTAATTTATGTATTAGGAGTTCAAGGGGTAGCACAAGGATAAAACCAACAGAATATGATAGGTTTGTTAGAGATAACAAAATATCAACAGAAGGGGTAACACGGGTAGAACTTGGGAATTTACTAGAAAATTTTAAAACTGATATCCTAGGGACATTAACTACTCAGCTTGATATTGTGCAGGCTAAACAAAAGCAAATGGAGGCAGAGCAAAATCTGGCAATTTTTTGCCCCTGATGCAGAAAAAAACACAGCCACAAAGAATGTCCGCTAGATACAGTTCAAGCCTGTGCTATCTGTGCGAAAGACCACCTTACTGAAAGCTGCCCCTCACTTCCTGGATTGAAGGCTGTATACAAAGAAGCAGAAGAAGAATCAGAACCAGCATACTTTTTTAACCAACGTCGCCAATGGCAACCGAGGCAATCAGGTATGTTTTCGGATCCAACTTCTTCTTTTCAACCTCCACAATACAATGCTCAGCAATATGGTATGTGGCAAAACCAATCTACACCCCCAATCCCGAATTGGTCATCACAGCCATTTCCTTCTCCAAATCCATGGATGAATCAGACAAACCAATTCGGATGGCCAAATTTTCCCTACACCCCACCATATTGGCAGAACAATTCATACCCTCCGCAATGGATTCCCCCCACATCACAAGGTTCACCCTGGCAGACCAATTGGCCAAGATCGACATATCAGTCAACAGGAACCATTCCACTCCCTCAACCAACTCTGCCAGCCTTACAACAAAACCCCCAGTCTAATTTAAGGCCACAACTCCCAGCCCAACCCAACCCCAATCCTAATAATAGACCAGTCCAATCCATCCAAATCATAGACACATCAGAAACTGGACTTGACTTAAGGGAGTGCAATGACCTTCAGTTACGATCTGGACGTATCATAGAAACAGAGGGAGACAAAATAGGTCATATTGAAGATCAGTTACCAATAGAACAACCGCTACAACAAAAGGATGTAAATAAGGAACAGACCCATCAACAAACAAATACATCCTCTCCTCCTTTCCCGGAACGGTTAGTCATACCGCGACCAGTGCAACATCTAGATTGCGACATTCTGGGAGAGTTACAAAACCTGTATATAAAAATTCCATTCCTCCAGGCCATTCAAGATATTCCCATAAACGCAAAGACTATAAAAGAACTGTGCATAAAAAAATCAAGGAGGAATATAACTACTAACCCTAGAGTCCAAGTAGTTGGAACTTTATCCGACCTGTTATCAAGAAAAGAGACACCTATCAAATACGAAGATCCCGGGAACCCAATTGTAACTGTCCAAATCTATGGTCAAACCCTGCCTAATGCTTTAGTCGACTTGGGAGCTGCAATCAATATTCTGACAACTTCCACCTGCCAAAAGCTTGGCATCACATCGGTAGAACCTACTTCTACCTTGTTAGAATTGGCAGATCGATCTGTAGTTCAACCCGAAGGTACTCTATATGATGTCATGGTTTCCGTAGATTCCTGGGAGTATCCAATCGATTTCCTGGTAATTAATCCAAAAACCCGACTAGATGGACATCCGCTAATATTAGGAAGACCTTGGCTTGCTACTGCCGATGCCTACATTGGTTGCTGACAGGCAAACATGACTATAACTAAAGGACCAGATGTTAAAAATCTCGTTCTATATCCTCCAGCACAGCCAAGCCTGCCAATGATCAAAACCAATCAGTATCCTCTGTCATACCTTACTAACAATATCAGAGCCCCATTAACTGTACAGAAGGCTTTAGATTTTAAAGATCAGATAGAAGATGATGCTATCAATAACTTCATCATTCAAACCGAATCTAGCTCTCACACACAGTGTTTTATGATAGAGGCAGCATTTGATAGTGAGCTAGAAGAAGACCCCTTAAAAGATCCACATGATCAAACAATACCAGTAACTGTTGTTGCCAATAGTAAAGTAGTGGAAATCGAACCTGGTAAGACTCTAAATATTAATGTCAACCTGACACCAGATCAAGAAATGAAGCTTGTTAGTCTGTTACAAAAATATAAGGGAGCATTTGCGTGGGATTACCCTGACATGAAGGGGATTGATCCTCAATTATGCACCCACCACATCTATATAGAGAAGGATGCAAGACTTGTTCGCCAGCCACAAAGAAGACTCAACCCCCATCTAAAAGAAATAGTAAAAGCCGAACTTCAGAAACTTTTAGATGTTAATTTTATTTACCCCATCTCCGACAGTAAGTGGGTCTCTCCCTTAGTGGTGGTACCCAAGAAAAATGGGAAATGGAGGATCTGCGTGGATTACAGGGAGTTAAATAAGGCCACACAGAAGGATCACTTTCCCCTCCCATTTATAGATCAAGTACTGGACACTTTAGCAGGGAAGAAATTTTTCTCTTTCCTGGATGGCTTCAGCGGATATAACCAAATCCAAATCGCCCCTGAAGATCAGGATAAAACTACCTTTACTTGCCCTTGGGGAACGTTTGCCTATCGAGTACTACCCTTCGGCCTATGCAATGCCCCTGCTACATTTCAAAGAGCTGTTCTCAGCATCTTTGCAGACCTCATAAATGACGGACTTGAGGTGTATATGGATGACTTTACACCGTATGGAGATGATTTTGACCCAGCTCTGGATACCCTGGAGAAAGTCCTACAACGTTGTATCGCTACCAGACTTTGCCTGAGTCACGAAAAGTGTTACATGATGATGACAGAAGGGCTCATTCTAGGGCACTACATCTCAACAGCTGGCATCCAGGTAGACCCGGCTAAAATTCAGATTCTTTTGCTCATCCCTACTCCCACTACTCAAACAGAGGTACGCAGTTTCCTTGGATTTTCTGGGTATTACAGACGATTTATAGAACATTACTCACGTATTGCTGCACCTCTATATGCTTTGACTGGCAATGTTGATTTCTTGTGGACAGAAAAATGCAACCAGGCTTTTAAGGAATTGAAGAACCTGTTATCAACAGCTCCAGTCCTTCGAGGACCCAACTGGAATTTGCCATTTCAAATCTCAACTGATGCCTCGGACACAGCAATTGGTGCAGTCCTGGGACAAGAAGAGGATAAGAAGCCATATGCTATTTACTATATCAGCAAAAATTTATCCTCTGCCGAACTTAATTATACTGTTACTGAAAAGGAATTCCTGGCTGTAATACATGCTGTTAACAAATTTAGACATTATATTACAGGCTATCCTGTTGTGTTATATACAGATCATTCTGCTATCAAATATTTGGCAAATAAACCTGTTACGAATGCTAGAATAACCAGGTGGTTGATCTTATTGCAGGAGTTCGAAATCGCAATTAAGGATCGACCTAGCAAGGAGAACCCTGTAGCTGATTTCCTCTCACGGATGCCGAAAGCAGTCGAAACAGCAGTAGTAGACGATCAATTCCCTGACGAGCACCTTTTTGCTGTTGCTGTTCGAACACCCTGGTATGCCGATGTCGCCAATTACCTCGCAGTCGGTAAGTTACCAAAACACTTAACCCCTCAGGAACGCAAGCAGATTGTTCAGAAAAGCACTCGCTTTTCATGGATTGGAGGCCATTTGTTCCATACAGGGGCAAACATGCAAATCAGAAGGTGTATTCGAGAAGACGAAATCTTCGACATTCTAAAAGCTTGCCACGACGGGCCATGCGGGGGACATTTTGCTGAAAAAAGAATAGCACATAAAGTATTTCAGACCGGATACTATTGGCCTACAATCTTCAAGGATGCGAAAAAGTTTGCACAAGCCTGTGACAGCCGCCAGCGAGCACGAAAACCTGGCCAAGCCGATGAAATGCCTCTGAGACCACAATTGGTCATTGAGCCATTCGAACGATGGGCTCTGGACTTCGTTGGGCCCATCAATCCATCATCAAATCAGAGGACATACATTCTGGTGGCAACAGACTATGTTACTAAATGGGTCAAGGCCGAATCATTACCTAGGGCTACAGAAGACTCTGTGATACAATTCTTGTTCCATTTGTTTGTACGTTATGGACTTCCGAGAGAATTAATCACCGATGGTGGACCACAATTTGTTGGAAACAAATTAGCTGCAACACTTAACAATTACCATGTCCAACATAAGATTACTACCCCATACCATCCGCAGGCAAATGGGCAAGTAGAAAGTAGTAATAAGGTAATAGAATCAATTTTAACAAAAACCATTGCATCGCATCGGCGAGATTGGGCCGCTCGACTACCTGAGGCGCTGTGGGCCTACAGAACCACATGGAGAAGCACTACAGGCTATTCACCCTATCAATTAGTGTTTGGAAAGCAGCCAATTTTCCCCATAGAATTCGAAATCCGAACGCTACGAACTGCACAGGAAGTCGGCCTAGATCTGAGTGAGGCACAAATCAACCGATTACAGCAGATTAATGAATTAGACGAGATCAGGCTCTCTGCATTACAGAATACAGCATTGATTCAACAGCAGCGGGCTAAATGGCACGATGCACTGATCAAGAATAAATTCTTTCATGAAGGAGACTGGGCTCTGTTATACGACTCTCGGTTTCAGGATTTTCCGGGGAAACTCCAGACTCGATGGCTAGGACCATACGAAATCCAGAAGGTACACGAGAATGGGACCCTTACCTTGGTCACAATTGACGGTTCTGGATATGCATTCAAAGTAAATGGCCACCGAGTTCGCCTTTATCGAAAGCCACTCACTCGGGAATCCTTCTGTCAACAGCTGCGACAAGATACTGATATGAAAATTTTAGGAGAGGAAGCGCAATCTTCCTCACCTATAGCTTAAGAAATTCATTTTATAACTTGTACATAACATCTTGTATATATGTTTCCTTGATTTTTTTTCCAAGTGTTCTTGTTGTTCCTTTGCGAAAAGGAACAGCACTGGTGTGTTCTTGCTGTTCCTTTGCGAAAAGGAACAACATTGGTGTGTTTTTGTTGTTCCTTTGCGAAAAGGAACAGCACTGGCGTGTTCTTGCTGTTCCTTTGCGAAAAGGAACAGCATTGGTGTGTTTTTGTTGTTCCTTTGCGAAAAGGAACAGCACTGGTGTGTTTTGTTGTTCCTTTGCGAAAAGGAACAGCACTTGCGTGTTCTTGCTGTTCCTTTGCGAAAAGGAACAGCATTGGTGTGTTTTGCTGTTCCTTTGCGAAAAGGAACAGCATTTGTGTGTTTTGTTGTTCCTTTGCGAAAAGGAACAGCATTTGTGTGTCTTGCTGTTCCTTTGCGAAAAGGAACAGCACTTGTGTGTTTTGTTGTTCCTTTGCGAAAAGGAACAGCACTTGTGTGTCTTGCTGTTCCTTTGCGAAAAGGAACAGCATTTGTGTGTCTTGCTGTTCCTTTGCGAAAAGGAACAGCACTTGTGTGTTTTGCTGTTCCTTTGCGAAAAGGAACAGCACTTGTGTGCCTTGCTGTTCTTTTGCGAAAAGAACAGCACCTGTGTGTTTTGCTGTTCCTTTGCGAAAAGGAACAGCACTTGGATGTTTTGTTGTTCCTTTGCGAAAAGGAACAGCACTTGAGCGTGTCTGCTGTTCCTTTCTCAAAAGGAACAACATTTGCGATTTTCAGTGCCTCCTCTCAAAGAAATGGTATCCTATGAATGCCATTGTCATGTTTTCGTCTTTATGGAGGATGCTTTGTGACCATGGTTTCCTCAATCTTTTAGATACAACAATGAACTTATGCCGTGAACATAAACCATGAGATACCGAAATCAGCACATCATAAATCGCTATCACTATGAAGCCAGTATGTATAAAAGAACAGGAGGAGGGACGTGAACTTTTAATCTTCACTGTCATTGTCATTTACCGGTACCATTGTTATTGGTGATCTTTATTTCCCTAAAATCTTTTTTTATCACTACTTGGGAGTAAGAACGAATGATTTATATCTATCTGTTGGGATCGTAAGACTTCTTCCACCATTCCCCGCTCTTAAGGAGTGCGGAACCACCCTGATGTGAAAATAAACAAGAGAGATGCTCTGCAAAAGAAAACAAAAACAAAATATGAAAGTTGTCAAATGCAGGATAGGAGGTCTCATTCAGAGCTGGCCTACCATGATCATAAGGGTGGAAGTGAAGTGGCATTCCCATAATGGCCACCACACCAGGGATATGGTCCAAAAATAAATTAACAAGCAAATCTTGGAACAGGAGGTCTCATCGCGAGCCGGCCTAACCACGTTTCGCGCCTACCTTGTGAATGGCATTATGACTATCTGGTCGCCAAGCCAGCATAATGGCCTGCATTTTGACAAAGCACTCTTCAAAATATACACAAAGGATCATGGTTCCGGAGGGTGAGATAAACAACTCTGCCAAGGTTATGAACACCTGTTGGCAGCAGAGCTCTGTTAATGGCATCGAAGTCGTAATATTTACACCAACAGGTATGATATTAAAATCTTTCTGTCTCTTATATCCTTCGCATGTATCATATGTCACACCCCGATATATTTATCGCATGAACATTACCACCAATCATGGCAACGGAACTGACAATGACTACTGGAGACTTCGTACAGTTGACAGACGTCCAATCCCCCAGTTCCTCATTATATCACGCAAGCTTATATAAAACGCGATCCACCTTTTTGCCTCGGTTTCAGCATTTCATTGTTCTTTTACAACATGGCATACTTTCATATGATGTACTTGATGATTGCACTCTCGACTGGCTGCTGCTCCTCTCTTTGACGGCTGTGGGCAGCCTATTAGATCGCGGGGGGGGAAGTAACCTCATTACTCCATGGATTACGTGGCTGCATACCATTCGGGCAAAATAATGTACAAGGAAATGGCATGATTTAACGGTATGATGCTTCCATCTCACGGAGACTGCCATCCACGATCTCTTCTTTTTGTTGCATGTCTTGTGTAGTCCTTTCCTAAATTGGCATCGATCATCCTTTTTGCGTCGTAAATACCGCAAACAGTTGCTGTTCCATTTCTGAGTCCATTTCTGAGTTGAATCATGGGCGGAAGGACGGTCCGAAGCGAACCTCACAAGCTGACAGTCTCCGATGCTGCTCGCAAAATCCTGGAAAATGCAGGATGGTTGAATTACTTCAACCGCCTGCAAGAATCAAACAAAGCAGTAGCATTGGAATCCCTGCAGAATTTGCAGGAAAACTACTCCGTAGTAGGAGGAAAGCGGATAGAGGTTACAGAGGATATCATCGCGGAAGTCTCAGGATTACCAGCTGTTGGACCCAAATGGGCGCCGAAGAAGGAGAGATTACAAAAAGCTATGGAAACTTTCCAGGACGAAGGCCAAAGCTTAACAGTCAAAGGGAAAGGAGTTCTGCTGGCAGCACTAGGGGAACCCTGGACCGAGCTAGCGAAGACAGTACAAAGCTATATCACCTGCGAAGGGAGAAAAGACATGGTAAGACCTCGTCATCTGAAACTCTTAGCTGTTTTAAAAGGAAAATGTTCTGTAAATCTCCCTGCACTTTTAAATTCGTTACTGCATGGCGCGGCCCAAAGCCTGAAAAAGGCCCAGCACATAGAAACAGTCGTTAGCCACCATGGGCTGATTCGGTTGATAGTGAGCCACGGTCTCACTCAACAGCAAAGCTCTTGGGAGGAATTGGTCGCAATAGTCGAAGGGGGATCGGCTGTACCACCCCCAAAACCTGAACAATCCTCTGGCACGCCGGAACGATTAGAGAAACGCAAGAAGTCAGCAGCAGAGAGACATGCCGCTTCAAAACGGAAGCAACCTCCCGATACGCCAGAGCAACCAGAGAAACCCGCAGAACCTACTGATACTCCCGACCAACTTGAGAGGCCAAGGAAGTCAGCTCGGCTGGCCCGGATACGAGGAAGGTTGGAAAGAATTCAGGGAACAACGGCCCAGCCAATTGAAATTGCGGATGAACCTCCAGAATCAGAGGGAAGACCCTCCGAAGGAAATGCTAAGCAATCGGAGGCCGAGACTGACCAACCGGAAGGAGAAATTGAAAAAGGACATGAACCCTCTGAGGGAGAAGAGGCCACCAAACAGGGCAATTAGGAAGAAGAAATTGCACAGCCAGGGGGTAGCCCGTTGCAAGACCCTCCAAGTGAGGAGGAATTGGCAGCAGTTCTGGCCAATATGGGAGAATATGGCCAGGACTCCAGCACAGGAGGTGTCCCTGACGGTCCCACAGAAAGAGAATTACCCGAGGAAATGCATGCAGAAGAGGCAGGGGGAGAAAACCTGCCTGGCCATGATAATGAAATGGAAGATAACAGTCTGGGACAATCTGTCCCCAGGATGCCGGAAGATATCACAGAAGACGCAAGCCTGAGAACCAAACCCTCTGCCGAAACAAGGGAAATTGCGAAATTAAGAAAGAAGCAGCAGAGGTTGTTGGGCACTATAGCCAGACTCCGGCGGCAAATTCGGATGCTGAAAGCCAGTCTGAGGATACAAAAGACTGCAGGGAAAAGGAAGAGGACCACGGTAGCAAGAACCCCAAGGACGAGAATTCGCTTTGATGGACGAAACCCCATCAGGAGACCTACTGCCGAGGAACAGTCTGTTGTTCCAAATAATAATGAGGAACAGGGTGCTGTTCCAAATGACATGGAGGGACAAACTGCTGTTCCAAATAGCGCGGAGGGACAGACTGCTGTTCCATCTGGCCTTGAAGAATGAATGGATATTCCAATGGAACAGCAAGAGGCTCCGATGGCAGGAAGACCACAGCAACCCTTCGTTCGCATTAAGAAGGAAACAGAAAACAAAGAAGTCCAAACAGAAGCACCACCCTCGGGCGTAATTCGGGTCCGAAACTCAAAGCAACGTAATAAGAAGGTCCAGGTTAAACTCCCAGCCTCTACGGCTGTGTGGAAGAAGGACCCAAAAACCAGAACCTTGCATAAAATGATGAAGGAAGCCCAGCAGGAAGCCGAGCAATTGCGAGAACAGACAGTCCCCAAGGAAAGATACGAAGAGCTCCAACAGCAACTTCGAGACATCAGTCAGTCCAAGAGCCAGGCCTTTGAAGGATGGCAGAAGGAGCAGGAAAAGGTTGCTAAGGTAACTCGTCGATTAGATAGTGTTGTTAAGCAGATGGACACCGTGTGTTCCTTATATAATGATGTTTTGACTTGTAGGGCCCCTGCTAAAAATTATGCTTTATTTTTGCTTGAACGATATCTGAGATTAAAAATAAAAGCCGTTAGGGCAGGAGCACCTATCCACATCAACACTGTTAATGATTTTATAGACTGTTGCAAGCACTATGGAGTTAGAATTCAGAGGTTATTATGCGAGTTTTACCTGCACAATCTTGTGCTAGACCAGGAAACTGATTTAAATCCTGGCCCTTTTGTTGGTGATGTACAATTCCAAGCCTTCATCTCATTTGGGGTTAATCAGGTGAAATGGCTCAGAGCTTATAACACCTTTCAGAGACAAGAAAATAGCCTAGACTTGTGGATACGAGCTGAACCTAGAGACCCAGTGACGCTATGGAGAAAGCATAGGAGTCTCATAAGGACCCCAGGAGTCATTGAGATAATAGGGCCCATGCACGAAGACTTGATCCGAAACGGTCTGGAATATTTCCTGACTATTAAAGATCTTGCCCTCGATGCTGCAAAATTTCGATACCGGACTTCTAGTCCAAGCATCCAGCTCAGGGAACCATTCAAATATGAGAATTTTGAGCTGGCTGCCAGCCGGTTGAACCTTTATGGGGAACGGATTCTGCAAGCAGGGCCATCCTGGTTAGGGTATCGATTTCGTAGTCCAATTATTTGGCACCCTGCACCCGGATATCAGGCCTTATATGAGATGCTTGCAGATCAAATAGACCAGTTCTTTGACCATCTAGTTGCTCATCACGGTTGCCGACCTCCTCACGAGATCCCTTCTCCGGCCTATTCTCTCATTGCCTTGCATCTCAACTACAATGTTTTCATGAGGCCATGAAACAGGGTAAGCAGGGGGGTGTGTGGAGCACCTGGAAGGTATGCTTTTGACTAGCAATCTAGTGGTTTTTCAATAATAGTTGTAACCTTTTCTGCATTATGAGTTCAAAGAAGATAAAGGGTTTTGATAAAATGTGCAACAATCGATAAAGGAAGCTTAAGTGCTAATGATTGACGTTTTCTATGTAGGAAGACGCGAAAACAAAGGATCGGCGATTGAAAGCAAGAAGCAAAGGGAAAATAACTACTGTCCCGCCAACAGGGAACCGGATGCGGACAAGATCAAGTAAAATTAGAGCCGAATAGCCCAAAGAAAGAAGGCGGGATACTGAGACGGAGAACGCAAGAAGGGAAAGAGAAGAATCGAACGATTAGCGAATCCCTCAGGATCCTTGATCCTGAGGGATCGTTGCTTTAACTTATCTTTTGATTATCTAGATACCTCCGTCATTTCTGTTATATAAAGGCACCACGCCATTGAACGGGGGAGGACTATCTTTGTAATTTTCAATTCCATAACCAACTGTAATTATTGAGTCTCTCTGAGACCTGACTTTGTTATACTTTTGTTGATGCAATTAATATAAAAGACTTGGTGTTCATTTCGTCTCTGCATCTGGAGTAACCTCAGGCAGTGTTCCATTGGTAGCCAAGGGCCCAGCTCCGAAGGACACTTGCTTTTGTACTATTATACTGTGTGGTTTTTTTATTTCCATTATTTCAGTAATCTGATACATCTTCTATATGATATGCTATGTTTCGTTATAACTGACATCTGAATGAGTTCTTTTATCTCATGTCTCTGCATTGTATAAGTGGATCCATTCGAATTACGTCTTTCAGCTATTTCTGTAGCGGAATGTTGGTATGAATATTACTGTTATCAGATCCATGTGAAATAGTATTTGTAAGACTTGAAAGCAATATTACCTCGTTCAGGAACATAGTCATATCATCCATTATTCTCAGATTGCTGTAGTAGTAGAGAACGTGTACATACGGTTGAGGATTGTTGTTCCATTATTGTTGTTCCATTTATTATTGTTGTTCCATTTATTCTTGCTGTTCCATTTCCTTACTGCTGTTCCATTTCCAGACTGCTGTTCCATTTTACTTTTCGCTGCTTGATTTACCTGCCTTTGTTGTTTTTAGTGTGAGAGCAGGCCTAAGGCTGTCGTGAGCCTCAGCAAGACGCTGCTTAGCCCCAGACCTATAAGTCCATGCTCTGATTTCCTTTCTTTATCAGTTTCTAAAGGGATGGGTTATTGTTTCCGTACCCTTGACTGATCGACTGCCTTGTGTGATTTTGGGTTAGTTTCGTTACAGCTTAGCATCTGTTTCCTTTCAAACCATTAGGACACTATACTACTGAGCATTACTCGGACAAACAGCCTCGGATTGAGTTACTCCTTGCAATAACAAAACGTTCCCGGATTGACTTATTAATGTAGGATAATTAGTGGTGTGAGAGACCCTAGTTACAGCTCTACAGTTACTACTGCTCCTTTTTCAAAAACTCGGTACAAGTAAAGTTAGCTTCATGTCTCAACCATAATGATTGCCTGGTTCATGACCAACATCATGATCGGACTGTATAATATTGTGAAATATTATCTTGGAGCATTGAAGGCATTCAACCCATATTATATATATTATTACTTTCATGAATATCACAAACAAGGATGGGTGATGCTTTGAGGTGTAGTCTTATGTATAACAGGTATTGATTATTCTCATGATGATATGTGTCTCATTTTATCATATAGTATACTTGGAATTGTTTTCTAACTCAATTGATAAATCCATACCAATGATTTTCTCAAACAAAATTCATAACTTCATCCCAATTATTTATTTTAAAGCTATACAAATAGAAACACTAACATCAGTTCTTTGTTCTGACTGGATCCAGGTGCCGAGGCCATGTTTGCAGACTTGGGCCATTTCAAAAGGAAATCAATCCAGGTCCAAGCTATATGTCAAGGACAGAATTATTAGTATTTCATCATACCTGTGTGCTTCATCCTCCTTAAGTTTTAGTACCATCCAAGCTATATGTCAAGGATAGAATTATTAGTATTTCATCATACCTGTGTGCTTCATCCTCCTTAAGTTTTAGTACCATAATGAGAAATTTGGGTTTTTTTGGTGCAGCTTGCTTTTTTGTGTGTTGGTTTACCCATCTCTACTTATCACATATACGGGACAAGTGACTTATTTGATAAAAAACCTAGGGGACATAGGCTGTACATTTTACAAAGCAATACTACAGCCTGTGTATTTGCCAATGTTCATTGTTGCCACTTTAGCAGCCATTGTAGCCAGTCAAGCATTGATTACAGCAACATTCTCAATCATAAGACAGTCCATGGCTCTTAGTTGCTTCCCTCGAGTGAATATTGTGCATACCTCACAAAATTACGAGGGTTAGATCTATTCACCTGAAGTTAACTATGTTCTCATGGTTATCTGCCTTGAAATTGTCGTAGGATTCTAGGATGGAACACAATTTGGCAATGCATATGGTAAGAATATATGAAATATCCATATTCAAAACACACATAACTAATAGTTTTAAGTGTAACTCAATATCATCCACCCTTGCTTTCAACAATGTCCATTCACATGTCACTATTCTTCTACACACTATTATTTACAAAATATCCATATTCAGCATACACACAACTAACAATTTCAATTGCAACTCATTATCATCCACCCTTGCTTTCAACAATGCCCATTCACATGTCGCTATTCTTCCATACTCTATGCCTTACGGCGTTTCTTTTGCAACATCAAGTGCAAATGCTAGTTAAATAGCCATATTCAAAACAACTACCTATGTTTTATTTACCTCTTTTTTGTTTGTTTCTTAATCAGTAGTGGAAAACTTGGGGTACTGCAACTTTGAGTAAAATGTAAAGACAAAGATAAAACTTCACAGTGAATTAAGAATAATATAAGTTGATCAGATAGTTGATGTGGCATCAAGATGTTATAAGAATTGTCTTGCACGCACAATTCCGGCTGCATTATCCTTTCCCAAAATATCATTTAATGGAAAACTGTCTAAAAATTCTTCGAAACTTATATAGCAAGAGAAATAATCCATTAACAGGGAAAAAAATAATGAGAAAAATAAATCCAATACAAATTATACATCAAATTTAGTCTTTATTGGTACGAAACAAATGTTATTTTTACACCTAGCAACTATTTAAAATCTATGCGTAATAAGGCATAATAAGACTTGAGAGTTAACTATGAGTCATTAAATTGATTCAAATATGTCCACATACAAAGCAAATGATCTCATTGTGGATTTTTCAACATAATTGTTGCGTTTTCTATATAACTGATCTGCTCAGCATCTTAAGAAAGTTTAAACTATACCATGTTTCCAAATTAGAGGTGAAACAAAGAGCTAAAAGGAAGCAACATGGGAGTTTTTGTCTGTGTGGGTTGTAGAGTATAATTGCCGGGAATTACTAGGTTCAAACCCAAAGCAACTTTAAAACAAAAGAAGATGAAAAATAGCTTTGGAAATAATCAAATATTGTGAAAAGAAAACATAAAAATCTAAATGCAATTAATCTATGAAATGACTTAGTCTCCATTAATCTTTTATTAAAGTGCAAATTTAGACCAAGTGTCTTATTTCTCCATGTGAGGCAAATACAATATACCATAGTCCATAAGTTCTTTGATAATTAGATGGAAATACATCAAACCTTTTGTATTAAACTACACTAAGTTTTCTTATCGGAGGACAAACGAAGAGCTAATGAGAAGGTGGTCATTGTCTATGTGGTGTGTGGAATATGATTGCCAAGAAGTGCTAGGTTCAAACCCAAAGTAAGTTCATAATAATAGAAAATGAGAGATAGATTTGGAAATAACATTGTTAGAGGAAATATGAAAGTTCATATGAAATAAGGCTATGAAATTACCTTCATCTCCTATTAATTTATTCTTAGAAGTGGAAACTTACAAAGTATCCCAATTCTCCCTACTAAATAGGTAATTACAATCTGCGATTTTCCATAATTTTCTTTGATAAATTAGATAGGAATGCTTCAAACCTTTTGTATTAAAAGGATGATCTGGTTTATAATCCACTAAAGGTTGTTGAAGTCCTAAGGTTACTTGCATGATCAAACCAATCAATAAAGCCAATGGGGCCTTGGTTCAATGGCGAGGTCAACGAGTATTAAGTTGTACTGATGATTTCTGGAAAACCTTCACGCTCAAAGTCCTCCAGGGTTCCAATCTTGTTATGGTTTAGCCCACCAAAATTTCCTTGAGTTTTGAAAAGGTGATGTCGGATGCATATTCAAGAAATTATAGCAGAATAGCTACCACTTAAACCTGACACCTAAGCCACCGCTCAAGGCATGTTTCTTGGAGCAGTTCAAACAAAAAAAGGGGAAAAACAAGTAGTAAATCATAAAGGAATAATGTTAATGCCCAAGACTCATTATTTGATAGACAAACATCATTATTTGTTGCAGGGTGACTTTATGGACAAATCAAGACCATCAAATTTTGATTTCACCATCTTATTGAGCAAGTGAAGGCCAAAATCTCAAAGTTTGTCTCATGTTAATGCACTCATTTTTAAATAAATTGAGTGGCTTAGTGGATGAATTGTCAAAACAGGTAATGGATGGCCAAGCAAGATCAGTGAGATCGACACCATCTTTCCTACTAAATAGTTGTTGATATAATCATCAACGAATTCTCTAGTTTGTTTCTAGATTGTTTGGTGGTTTCTTGATGGACAATTTGGGAAGGCCTTTTATATTTTATCATATTTATTCTCCTACAAGAGATTATGGATGTTACATACAATTTTATAAAAATCAAATTTCAGAATGTTTGTAATCGCTAAGAAGAGGCAGTAATGTTGCCTTTACCAGAACTTCAGTTTTCAAGAGTGTTAATAGCTCTAGACACTTGTTAAATGTAATGAAATCATTGCATATATAAATAAAGATATTACGACTTTTTCTTTGAAAACGAAAAAAGGGATTCATATAATCATTAATCATTGATGTGTTTTGCATCATGTAGCTCATCTGTGACCTGAAACTTGATCTGTAGGTTCATTCTTCCAACCTTCACCATTAAAATGATTACAATGAGGAATGTCTAGAAGAATTTAACCATAAACAAGTAACTAAATACATCACATGGAAAACTAACTTCATCAACTAGATTGGGAACAATATTCATTCATAAAAGAGATGTCCTAGAAATATTGTAGCCACAAATAACTAAAATATAAACCTTACCATGAAATCATAGAGGCACTAGAAAGAACTCTTATGAAGAATAAAATACAGAAAACTTGGTGAGGCACCTCGATTTCCTTTCCACGAACCAAATACAAAAATTCCAACACCATATTTAGGATTCTCCTATTGTTTCATAAAATTCCTAAGCCAAAAAACCTCAACAGACCTCAATAGGACACCTAGAAGGTTCAAACTTCAATGCCCATGATCCCAAGGGGCCAACTTCAAAAATCATTAGGTCCAATGCAGTCAAGGCCATCCCAAGGAAAAAGTAGCATTCACTCCATCTCAAAAATCTAAAACCCCACATAATAACTTAACCATAAACCTCAACATGGTCTAAAGATCAACATTGATCTTGCGTTGTATATGAATATGATACATAAATAAAACATGCAATGAACAAATGAACGCAACATAGGATTTTGTGATTGATATACTAACCGCAAACTAGAACAGGAAGAACAATGGCTACAATTGTTGTTACTCTGTTTATTTTCCGACCATTGGAAAAGTATGCTTTCAGTTGTCCTCCTCCTCCAAAAACAAATATAACTTTCTCTATATTTTATTCTGTGAACATTCACTTGAAAGAATTTATTATGCCTAATGTTCCTATAACTAACTTTGAGCATAGAATGGAAGCCCGCTTTAGCAAATGAAGATATCATAAATATAAAGGATTTGACGGTTAACCGCCCCTTTAGCCACCAACCAACCTAACCTGTAGTTAAATGTTTTGAAATTTTTTAAATAATGGACTTGAAAACACAAGCAATTATTTCTTGACAGCCAAAGTTGAGTCTAGAATCTAGAGTCTATACCTTAACCTTAAGTTGTCAGAAAACAAGGCGGACTGGTAGTCTGACAGACTCACACAGGAAACTCTTCAGTGATTTAAATAGTCTAACATACTCAAAAGCAATTTTACCTTAACACTTTTCTGACATACTAGAGGCTTCTTGACAAAGTGTGACGTGTTCAATTTTGAACACTAATTACGAACTCACAACCTATGAATCTATATTCACTATACATAATGAATTTAGGCCTTTGTTTTTTTATCATTATGCAAGTCAAACTTGTGATATATTCATTTCCATTCAAAACCAGAAACTTCATGTCAAGAAATCCATCCAATGATAACTCACTCAAACGTGCAGATTTCAATTGCTTCAATTATTCGCTTGAAAAAGATTATTATGCTCTCTTTTTCTTAGACTAAGATTTATTTTATTGTATCTACTTCAATTAATATATAAAAACATTAGTTTAATTACATTGATTGACTTGTAAACTATCGTGAATATTCCACTTGACAATTTGTCACAATAGACCTGATTGATTTATATTTAAAAACACAAATCTACACTTTTAGGTTTTATTTCTCTTTAGATTTTTGGATTTATAAATTAGTATTTATCATGTATGCATGGAAATTATAATTATGCAGAAAACAGAGAAAAACAAAATAATAATTTGCAAACCACGATTTTAAAGAAGATATAACCTTTGAAATATTTTTGGGAGAAAACCCAGCTAGAAGGTGAGGTCGCTCTGGTCTCTTTCTCTAAATAGAGAATGGATGTGAGTAAAAATAAGTAAGGTTTGTGGATTGTGGGATACTATAGTGAAAAAAACATCTATACGTACTCTTTACCTATCCCTATAGGCTACTTTTTTCATATCTAAAACAAAATGCACTCGGAAAAAATGCAACCCCTTATCCTCCTAGTGACCCAAATATAATACAACCTGATAGGCTACTAATGGTTAGGTTTGACTCCTTTAACTCTTAAATGGAGTTACAATATTAACTCTTCTAGAGTCCTGTTCATCATGATCACATGGATAGCCCCGTTTTCATGAGTAATGGCATTGACATCGCATCCTCTCAGATTATGGTGGACAAAATAGGAAGGTCAACTTCTGAGTGCCATAACTTTTGCATATAGACTTGATTGATCCAATTTTTACGTTGTTGGAAAGGTATTTATGTGTAGAAAAACAAACAATCCAAACTATGGCCATTTGATCTCTTGCACTCTTTTTCCATGTTGCATCATTTAGTTATACATATATATCTTACTCCCATAAAAAATCCTAAACCTTAAAATAACTATTATATACATGAATTTTCCATAACAAAATAATGAAGCATTTAACCACCTCCAATTTATATATTTTAAATTAACTATGTAATATATTTTTTATTACTCTTCTTTTTAATTTTTGTTTTTCATTTTATTATTATAAAAAAACACATATTTTCTAACTATAAAAATCACTTACACCAATTTTCATAAAAATCTTTACCAAACAACCAATTTACTACATACTCTATTTTTTTTTATAGGTTTCCATTTCACTACCTTATGACATATTGAGGTCTTTATAGATACAATATTTTAACTAAATCATTTTGATTTAATTGTCATAACTAAAAGGATAAAGATGAATTATTAAATCTCTAAATATTTATATAGAAACGTGTTAAATATTTTCATTTCCATTTCACATCTTACACATCTAAGACATAGGTTCAACACACAAAAGATACACAATAGTAAATCTGACCAACAATATTCATTATGGTTGGGTGCTTGTTCTCTCCATGGTGGTTTTCCAAGGGGCCCACAAAGAATTTTTATGACGAATTCTTTGGTGAAACAATAGCAATCTTGCTATAACTATGAAGCGTTGTGAGGATTCCAAGGTCTGGTTTTGATCTTGGAATAATAATTGTGTATGAATTTTTTTGAATCCAACAGCGAAGTCAAATTCAAGGAGTCTTCTGCCCAGTCGAATCTAAAAAATAGATAAATTTATTATTATTATTATTATTATTAGGTGCTCGGGTCTCGGCTAAGACGTTAGATAAAATTTCTTTGCGACTTATAGGCCTTAAACGCTTGCCTAACATCATACCAAAAATAAAACTAAAACTAGAAGAAAGAAAGAAATCTGTAGGAATTTATAGGGTAAGTTCCTCAAACAGAACACCAAAGGACACCGCTCACAAACAGATCACAAATCAATACACCAGTATTCTTGATGTGGGTAAAACCCTCAAAGAGGGAAACAGTTCACGGCCTGAGCCAAAGTGGCCACTTCAGGCAATTTATTAATAAAAGAATGAAAATTTACATAAGCTTCTCTCATGAATGGTCACCCTACAAATGACCCTCCATGCTCTTTAAATAGAGATCATGGACCAATTGGGTGCTAAGCCACGGATCAAGCGTTGGTAATACCGAGGAGAGAATGAATGTCAGATCACTTCATGTTTAGAACATATCATGACTGTCGGATTGTAAGTTACAAAAGTACATAGTAAAGAAACACACTTTAGCTAACTTTACACTAGACCAAGTTATACTTAACTATTTCCTATGTGTTGGAATATCCTAACATCCCCCCTTAAGAACAACTTGGGATAGGATTGAAGGATGTACAAATATGACACAATAAGAGAAGGAATGAGGCATTAGATCCTATCCCCCCTTAGTAACAACTTCCGGAACTCCAACCATAAATCGAAGTTTAGTAAACTTCACCTCTGTGAGAGCCTTTGTAAAGATGTCTACAACTTGATCATCTGTTGAACAATATTGCACTTTAAGAACATGGTCATGAATGATCTTTCTGATGAAGTGCATGTGTAATTCAATGTGTTTGTTGCGCTAATGTTGGACTGGATCCTTGCATAGTTGAATGGCACTTTGATTATCACACCAAAGTGTAGTCGGATGTTGTTGTTGAAAGTCAAACTCTGACAGGATCTGACGAAGCCACAAGACTTCCTTACTAGCTTCTACGACACCACGATACTCTGCTTCTACTGAAGAAGGAAAATGACACTTTGTTTCTTACAAGCCCATGTAATAGGTCTTGAACCAAGAGTGAAAACATAACCTGCAATAGACTTTCGATCATCAGGGTCACCAGCCCAATCGAAATCAGTGAAACCAACCAATAGAGGAGATGCTTCTGCATTGTAATGAATCCAAAACTAAATTGTACCTCGAACATAATGAAGTATTGCTTTCCAATGACTTTCATGTGGGTTTTGCATAAACCGATCAATAAGGCCAACAGCAAAGGAAAGGTCATGAAGAGTATGGGTCAAATATAAAATTTTCTCTACAAGATGACAGTATAAGGTAGCATCAACTTCAAGGGAAGTACAAGTGATTGAAAGTTTGGCTCTAGACTGAAAGGGAGAAGGGGCTGGCTTACAATCTTCCATGTGAAAGTGGCGTAGAATATCGCAGGCATACTTGGACTGGGAAAGGGAAATACTTTCCTTGGTTTGCAAGATTTGAAGGCCAAGAAAATAATGCAAGTGTCCTAAGTCTGACATTTCAAACTTCTATTTAAGGTTGGACTTCACATGGTTTATAATGTTGGGATCACTACCAGTAAGGATAATATCATCAACATAAAGAATAAGAATGATAAGAGACTTACCCACTTTCTTGGTGTAGACAGTATTGTCAGAATGACACCTAGAAAATCCAATATCTAAAAGAAAGCTATCCATTTTGGCACACCAAGCTCGAGGAGATTGCATGAGACCATAAAGGGATTTCTTAAGCTGACATACAAGGCTGGAGTCTGTTTGTATATAGCCAGAAGGTTGTTCCATATAGATTTCTGCAGGTAAGTCCCCATGCAAGAAGGCAGATTTACCATCCATCTGATGGACTTCCCATTTGAAAGAGGCGGCAAGGGAAAGAAAAAGGCAGATAGAGTTCATTTTGGCAACAAGGGAGAAGGTTTCAGTATATTCATTGCCTTCTACATGTGAAAAACCCTTAGAAACAAGACGATCTTTATGTTTATCAACTTTTCCATCTGGTCCAAACTTGGTTCTGTAAACCCATTTGCATCTAACAAGTTTTTGTCCCTTTGGAAGAGGAACAAGATCCCATGTATCATTTGCCAATAATGAACGATATTCTTCATTCATATCTACATCCCAATCTAGATGGCCTGAAGCTTCTACAAAGGTGTTGGAATCATAATTTGCTGAAGCTTGAGCCAGTAAAGAAGAGACTCTATCGAACTGAGAACGTGTACGTCACTGATCTATAGGATCACCTGCATGAGCACTTACCGCATCTTGAGTAGCACTGACCCATTTTGGAAATTGAGGAGCTGAAGGAGGATCCTGAGAAGGTGGAGGAGGATTGTCATCCTCGCTGTTATCATCTGAAGAATAAATATTTTCAGAAGTAGAAGGGATAGAGAGAGGTGGCACATCCGCTGAACTAGGCTCGTAGAATGATATATTTTCAGCAAACTTTACATCTCTTCTAATGATAACATTTTTGGACTTAAGTGGAATAAGTCTATATCCTTTGACATCTTTAGAATATCCAAAAAAAAATACATTTTTCACTCTTAGTTTCTAAAGATTTATGTTTCTCATCTGGAATATGGGCCCACGCTTCACTTCCAAAAACACAAAAGTGACTTACATCTGGTTTAATTGAGCTCCATGTTTCTTCTGGAGTGATATTCTTTAAAACCTTAGTAGGAGTGCAGTTTACTATGTAGTTTTCACAGTTAATTACTTCTGCCCAAAAATTAAAACTAAGTCCTTTATATTAAAGCATACAATTAGCCATTTCCTTTAAGGTGCGATTCTTCCTTTCAGCTACACCATTTTGTTGTGGAGTATATGGAACAATATGTTGCATTTGAATTCCATGCTCAGTGCAAAAGTTGATGAATTTGTTTTTTTTTTTTTTTTTTTTTAGGTCATGGTTCACGGACACCCTGGTCAACGGGTAGCGCTACGTCCATAGAAATATCTGAGCTGATCGACCCTAAAGGGAATCTAGCCCCGCGGCCCACTAGCAAGGCCTAACCCTAAGGGCTTCGGGGAGATTGGACCCTGTGACCTCCCGATGGTGACGCACTGATTTTGACCAACTAAGCTAACCCTTGGGGCCAAGTTGATGAATTTGTTGTTAACATATTCTCCTCCATTATCAGATTTTAACTTAAGAATTTGATGTCCAGATTGTTTCTCAACAAAGGCCTTAAAGGCCAAGAACATGTTAAATACTTCACTCTTGAGTTTTAAGAAGTATACCCAAGTGCGTCTGGAGAAATCATCAATGAAAGTTAAGAAATACTTGTAGTGAGAGAATGAAACAACTGGAAGTCGACCACATAAATCACTATGCACAAGTTGTAAAGGGGATGACGCATGCCAAGAGGCATGTTTTTCAAAACTATCCCGATGATGTTTTCCAAGTACACATCTAGAGCACACACCATCTCTGCAAGATACCATAGAAATACCTATCACCATATTTTCTTTACATAGATTTTGAAGGGAGCGATAGTTTAAGTGACCAAATCGTTCATGCCAAAGTTTGCTCACTTCATCATTATGAGCAACAAATACCGAGGGAAGAGTTGATGACCCAAAGTTTTTAAACTTATACAACCTTGTAGAATCATCAGCAATGACAGAAGCTAAAATCTATCTAGAATCTCTTAGGTCCTTAATTACAACATCATGAGGTGAAAATTCAATGATTTTACCTTCACTTGAATGAGTTATCTGATATACAGATAGAGGGTTGCAAGATAAGGTTGGAACACATAATACATCATTAAATTAACCATTGTCTAGATGAACAGTTCCAGTCCCTATAACGCTAAGAGATCTATTATCACCATCATATATATTTTTGGTGTTACAATCATTTAAAGAAGAAAATATGGCTTTGTTTTTGGCCATGTGATAAGAAGCTCCAGAATCAATGAGCCACTCATGAGAATGAGAAGAAGAAGATACATTTAGTGCATAACCAGACCGAGACGCTTGACAACCACATGCAGAAAGTGTTATTCCTGAAGATGAAGTTGAAGTTGAAGAATGCTCCAAATGGATGTTATGCTTCTTCACTATTGCTTCCAAGGCTTCCATCTTCTTAAAGCATTTGGATTTTAAATGGTCATATCGATTACAAAAGTGGCAATGTCTATCAATTTTCTTCCCTTTGTTTTTATTTGCCTTATCATTTTGTTGAAATGATTTTTCATTTTGAGACTGAAATTGCTTAAGACCCTTATTTGGTTTAGGACCATTCTTTTTAAGATACTTCTTCTTAGGATTCTACGAATTTGGTTGTTGATGGGCAGCTAAAGCTTTCTTAGAAGAGTTTCCAAGATTAAGAAGACCAAGATGTAAGAGTTTTTCTTGTTTTCTTATTAAAGAATCACAAAAGGCATCAAAAGAGGGGGACTTGTAGTCTTTTCCTTGAGAAATAAAGGCTTCCCTAATAGAATGGAAGGTGGAAACAAACACCAAGTAGGTTGGTCCCAATTTAGTAAGAATGGAATAGATAAGGTTATCATCTTCTTTCTTAACCTTAACACATTCCAAGAGAAGTCTAAGGGTCTTGAACTTGGACAAAAAATCTTCAATGGAAGAAAAATTATTGGGGTCCAATGTAAGCAACTCATTTTCGAGTTGATGGGCTCTAATTTCATTTTTAATTCCAAAAACTTTAGTGAGTTGTTTCATTGCTTCATTAGGAATATCAAGTTCTGCGATATGGAATCTAAAGTCTGGAGAAATAGACATCCCTATCAACCCACGTGCTTGATCTTGCCTATTTTCCCATTTGGCTGCCTTATCTTCATCTTTAGGTTTAATTTCTTGGCCTAAGGCTATTCTGTAAAGGCATTTACTTCTAAGTAAATCCATAATGTAAGACCACCATTGGAAGTAGTTGGTGCTGTCAAGAATAAGTGGGCATGGACTTTCCATTTTAACAGAAAATGAAGCTGTAGATGTTGAAACTGTAGATGTTGAGACTAAGTGTTCCAATGGAAAGATCTCGAAAAATTAGGCTGATTAAAAAAAAATGACTCTGAAAACAACTTCCGGATGATGAAGTTATAGATTTTTGAAAAAAAGTTGTTGAAAATGCTGACGAAATGCGTGAATGTGGGGAAGTGAATGGTAATGTTATATTTAAGAAAAAATATCTCCCCCCTTTCCAAAATTAATCTAATTAGCTCACTTTGAAAAAAATTTATGTGACCCACTTTTATAAATAAGTGAAAGTCACTTTTACAATGGTACTTTATGAACTACCAACTAAAATGTAACTTAAATAAAAGATAAAGAGACTTTAGAATTATAAGTGACTCACCTTTTATAATGGGTAAGAACACATTTACATAAAGTAACTTTAAAACATAAGTTACATGTGCTTTTTGAAAAAGTAATTCAACAAAAAGAAAGACTTGAATTCAATACCTCTATTCTCATAAAGTAACTTTGGACCAAGTGAGCTAGTTTAAAAGGTTAGTAATTTTTGGAAAATAGGGGAGTTTTTTTTTTAGTCACTGAAACATTGCGGTGCGTGCTTACTTAAAAAAGCTCTTTTTACCTACAAAACAAAAAAACACACAACCCAACACGGACATACCAAAAAAACCAAACCGTATGGCTTGAAGTTAACTTTCGCTAGAACCTAAATATTTTCCTCGATGTTTCTAATTTTCCAAAATCACACTAAGGCGCGATGGAAAAGTGCATACGCATGAGAAAAATCCTTCCTTTTTGTTTCTGATTTGCCCAGATTGCACAGAGTCGCAGGGAAAAGAGCATACGCAGAAATTAAAGGTGTAGATCTGGTAATAAAAAAAAGAGAGCTAAATAAACAGAGAGATGAATAACTAAAACTGCAAATAAAGACTATATACCTCCAGATCTTAAAAATGACGTAGCTAGGGCTACCAGAAACTCTTTTGCAGGAAACGCAAGGGGTTTCTCACTGGAACATATGCTCCTAACGTAATAGAGCAGTCCTCTCAGCCCGAAAGCAGTCAGAAACAATAGATCTAGGAAACAATAGTTGGATGCAGTTGTACCGGCTTCAAATTTGGATTACCAACAGTTGCGTCCCTCAAATAGCTCTGTACCATGTAGGAATTTACAGGGCAAGTTCCTTAGACAGAACACCAAAGGACACCGCTCACAAACAGATCACAAATCAATACACCAGTATTCTTGACATGGTTAAAATCCTCAAAGAGGGAAACAGTCCACGGCCTGAGTCAATGCAGCCACTTTAGACAATTTATTAATAAAAGAATGAAAATTTACATAAATTTCTCTCATGAACGATCACCCTACAAATGACTCTCCATGCTCTTTAAATAGAGATCATGGACCAATTGGGTGTTAAGCCATGGTTCAAGTGTTGGTAACACCGAGGAGAGAATGAGCCGTCGGATCACTTCATGTTTAGAACATATCGTGACCGTCAGATTGTAAATTGCAAAAGTACATAGTAAAGAAGTACACTTTAGCTAACTCTACACTAGACCAAGTTATACTTAACTATTTCCTATGTGTCAAAATATCCTAACAAAATCGACTTTACCTCTTTTGAATATTTAAAGATTTTCAAATATATTATTATTGATTTTAGCCCATGCACGAATTGGTTGATCACCTATTTTGAATATTCAAAATTATAAATATATTATTAATTTTTTTAACCCAAGCATGAATTTGTTGCTCTGCCGCATGAGGTAGTTAAAGTGTTCTAACAACAAAATTACAAAATTCCTTTGTTACTTAATTTTTTATTTTTTTAAAACCTTAAAAATAATATTTCAAAAAATATAAAATTGAGAAAGATAAAAAAGCATGTCAATATGATGTTCATATATATATATATATATATATAGAACAATAATAATAAATATTTAAAAAGTCGTTCATGTTAAATGAGCTATGTCTTTTCCTCTATAAGAATCTTTTATAAAAACAAATTACATATTGAAATATGGTTCATATGATTAGGTATTTATATTTTTTTTTCTCCGAAGCTTAAATTTTAAGCATAAATAAAATTTAATAATTAACCTAAGGAGATGTGTTAAAGGGTTTAATTCCATTGAAAGGAAAGTTTTATATCACATATGAGTTTGGAATTCTTAATTTTGGTTTGGTTATAAAAGGAAAATTAATAAATTACAAAACCACTAATGTTTATAGTATGAAAGGGCAATTTCTAAAACTTAAAATTGGGTTGATTTTAATTTCACAATTTTTTTATTATGGATAAATCTAATTAAATGTTTTTCTCGAGCTTTTATCTAAGCGTTACACAAAGTTGAAACCCGTTCTTATACCATATGTAAAAACCCGATTTAGAATATACAAATAATTAATCAAATTATATGATTAACAAATAACACACAATTATTCAACTTATTAGCATAGAATTTTTGAGAAATATGAGCAAAGACAACTTACCTATAGCGATGATATTCGTTACTTGTAATTTCAAAGTTTTACGCTATTTGAATCCTGCTAATCACAACAAAGTTTTGGGGACGACTCTCCACCCAACCGTAGACTCATCTGCACATAATCTTTCTACGGCTGGCCACCCCCGAGCACTCAATCAACGTACTACTATCAGGGAATCCGTGGTCTCACAATAATTTTCTCCCAAGAAAATGGATGAATGAATAATGAATCTCATCTTTCTCATAATCCATTAAATAAACCAAAAAATGGAAAGGGGACCACATGCACACATTACATGTGTCAACATACAACTTTTATTTCTTTATGTTAAGTTTTACTTAATTTAATATTTATGTTAATTTAACTCTTTCTTATATTATTCCATTTTACTTTTTGTTAACTTTACTTATTTTTAACTATTTTTATAGTTTACTTTTATATATATATATATATATATATATATATATATATATATATATATATATATATATATACACTATTTTATTTATTCATTATTATTATATTCTCCTCATTATTTATTATTTATTTACTATTATTGTTTTTTTCTTTATTATTTACTATTATTATCTTTTCTTTATTGTTAATTATTTATTTAGTTATAGTTTAATATTATATTATATTATATGATATTATATTATGTATTATTATTATTATTATGGGGCATTACAAAAATAATGGGAGAAGTTGGAAGAGAAGGGGCAAGGGTGGCAGAGAACTAGGTGGATGTAGAGGCAGGGATGTTAGCAAGGGTGGAGGGGATGGAAGTGAATTTTTGGGTAATGGGTGAGGAGGGAAAATGCTACTTTGCACTGGAGGTAAGGAGTAAAGAGAAATCTCTTGTGTTATCATTGGTGGAATATAGTGATCTCTACAGGAGGTTGAATCATATTTTGTTGGTGGAGAGACATCTTCCATTTCAATCTTACCATAAACATCCTCCTATATGTGTCAATTTCTTTCCATAGGATCAACATAGCTCTTTGTTGGCTCTTCTGGAACTTTAACGACTTCAACGAGTGAATTATTCTCATGTTTCTTAAATTCATTTGCACTTGGTTCCTCGTCATCTTCAAATATATGTGGCATCAAGAAACATGATAAAGGAATTGTTGTATTATTGAAAGAACAAAACAATTTATATTAGAATGGACTCTAAGAATAAAGAAATGAGAATAAATTATGTTAAAGATAAAGCTAATATGATTACCTTCCATATTCATCAAGCATCCCTTCAATTTCTCTCAATGGGTCATCAACAACACGTTGTACTCTAGAGGGACGCCTTGATGCGATAACACCAACTCTATCATCATTTGAAGATCCAATCTCATTCATGTAACGATGTAGAATAGGTTCTAGAAGAATTTTCCGTTCAAGCCAAAGCCTCAAAACCTTGAAAGACATAAACAACAAGTGAAAATACTACAAATAAAAAATTGAATGAAAATAGCAACAAATTTCCTTCCAACCGGAAGAAGTTTGTAATGGCACTGCTTTGAGGATGGAAGAACAAGATAAGCATGACAACAAAAATCTGCATATTCATTGCAATCAAAATCCTCAATCAAAGAGTCTGAGTATTCAATTGTTTAGTGTTTAACAAGGAAAACCTATATGATAGATTCATCTCTATATTTGGAGGAGTTTAGAACAAGAGATTGCAAATTCTTCAAGAAGTAATGCATTCATTACCATATGATGTTCCTTTAAGGACAAACACTTTTCTGAATGACATTCTTAAATAAACCATGTGCCTTGTTTCCAGTGTCAAGAGGGTCAGTAACACCACATGGCATTTTTTTTATGTTATACATTGTAATTCAATTTGTTATGTTTATAATTACAGGTGAGCCCAGGAGGATGCAAAAAAATGTTGTTGGAAAACGTAAAGTTATACCATTTTGTTGGCTTATTGGGGCCTCACCTAGGTTCAGAGTTATTTTAGCCAAACAAATCCCGGTACTACTGGCCCTTTTGGCAACAGTCTGCGGAGTGCAAATTAAGGTCTCACCCGAAGTAGTATGGGAGGGTGCTAGAACCAGGTTTCCGCACTCTGGAGATGTATGATGAGTTCGATTGGTCTGCGGTTTGACCTTGCACACAGGTTGCTTCACGCACTTTCTCGTACCTTGCAACCTGATATACTGCCTTCGCGCAGCCCTACCCAGGAGCTGAACGTCGTGCTCTTGCATTATTACCCAAAACCTTACTGATATTCCATTGTTAGTTGATTATTTTATCCTACTTGCGTGCTTTAAGTTATACTTAACAACATAAACCATTCATACAAGTGCGCGCAGTAAATAAACAATATATTTGCCAATTATATCAAACATGCATTAACCCAAGAACAGATACACAGAATTATGATAAAACTTCTCTTTATTAATTCCTTCCTTGATTACAAACTCGACTTCGCCCTGCGCACTCAGCTGCACGGGTCCGCGCACTCAGCTATGGACTACTAGGCCTCTGCGCACTCAGCTGCAGAGCCTTCTCCTACTCTATGACCCAAAGACACACTTCACACTGCGACTCAATCCCTTAGACTTCTCATACCCTTCCTTAGATGATTCTCTTATACACTTAGAGCCTCGCTCTATTTATACAATCCCATGGTCCACGAACCATGGGTAGGTTTATCCAAACGACATTACATTACAAAACTAGAGCGGACAACCTTATGAGTCTATCATACTTTCATGCCCCACACCTGCAATTCATAGAGCTTTACAACAAGATTCAGTCAAAACTTGGGCTTTGAGCCCCAAAACATGCCTTGGGGGGATTCCATGCCCAACAGGCCCCCAACACAAACATCGTGACTCGCCCTCGAGTCACTTTGTCGACACGACAATCTTTATGCAGAGTTCTTAAATTACGTGGAGGTCAGCAGCGCACTGAGCTGCTGCTTGCTGGATCTGCTACATATGTTGTTCCGAGACATCTATGTCAGGAGTGCTTCTCTGCATCAATATCTGCATCCCCTACATGTGTGCAAACTTACCTTCGACTTATGTCGTGATGGTGAAGGCCTCATCCATCCAAGGCTTGACATGCGCTTTAAGGACTGCTTCCTTATGTCATACCGCGTCCACCTACTCCTTCAGTGCTTTAGCCTGCTGCATCCACACAAGCCTCTCGGTGAGGACCACCGTCTGTGCAGTTCCTCGGACACTGTCATATTGCTTTTGGAGTTCTCGCGCCTCTGTCTCTAAGCGCTAGATGTTGGGGTCCTCCTGCAAAGTTGTTAGGACCTCAAGTGATTCTTCCAACATGCTGGTGCAGTCTCACACTGCACCTCCAATTTCCTCCAATCCCACTGTGATAGCGCTGGCGCGCTGTTCTCTGACTTCCGGGAGAGTGGATGGTTGCGCCTTTAACCATAGCTCCACGATCTGAAGGTTCAGCTCTAGCTGAACCTTTGTCATTTCTTCCCTCGTCTCGTCGACCCTTGCTGCTAACTTGTGGATCCGCGCCTCTGCTGGTATGTCTGCTGGGATGGCTAGCTCTGGGACGCTTTGACAAGTGTCGTTTATCACCTAT
Organism: Pinus tabuliformis; assembly: GCA_031772625.1. Taxonomy (NCBI): domain Eukaryota; kingdom Viridiplantae; phylum Streptophyta; class Pinopsida; order Pinales; family Pinaceae; genus Pinus; species Pinus tabuliformis. The sequence continues at coordinate 443,881,774 of CM062816.1, read as the reverse complement.
ACCAGTTGTTTATTTTGCGACACCAATTCATTACGTTTTAAGCTTAGTTGTTCCATGTTTATTTTTTGCTCATTGAGGACTTGGAGCACGCGGCTCTCCCTAGCTCGCAGCTCTGCCGTTATCCCATCCTGCAATACATATAAGGTCTCACGCGGGAGTGCAGCGAGATTGATACCGAGACCTTTCAACGCACTAACCGAAGGCCTATCGACCTCATTTGATGGCACTAGTGCTCCTTCCAGCAGCACTATGGTGTTCGTTATCCGCGCACGCAACATCTGCTCTGTTGTCGAGGATCTGACTATACCAACCTGAGGGGGGCATACCTGTAATTCCTGCAACTGCGCTTTGAGGGCCCCCAACACGATCTTGTTCTCCTGCATGAAATCTTGGAGAGCCTCAGTAATGACATCGCACACCGCTTCGCTGATGTAGTGTAAATCACCCTCGGTTAGGGTGATCGGGTCAATGGACAATTTCAAGGCCTTGGCCTTCTTCCACGGCCCTGCCCGCTCGGCCGAGTGCTAGCGTTTCAGCTACGTTGACGCAGTTTGTGGGTCTGCGCCTCCTTCTGCTATTCCTACTTCCTTTGCATCCTTCCCCTGCGAAGGCGTTGTTTGGCCCTCGCCCGCCTTTGTGGCTACTTCCTCTGCTGCTGCTGCTGCTACGACCTTTTCCTACTCAGCTGCTTTCTGTTCCGCATCCCGCTGCTTCCTCCCTTCGTTTCTCAGCCAACTGTGCGGTGCGCATCTTGGCCTCATCCTTCTTTCTTTGCATCGCCGACTTCTCGAGCTCTGCGATGTCTGGAGTGCGCCACTCCTGCGGCCATGCCTCTAACACATTGAAAATGACATCGTTGGTGGCTACGAAGGGTAGATTTACCCACTACTTGGTCGGGTCCTTGCGCACCCTGATATAGATGTTATGCGTGTCCACTTTAAATTCAGCTAAACCCTACAGACTGTTGTAGATAGTGGGTGACAACCTCGGTTTACGGTTGATCCCCATTCTAAGGTTCATTTCCATGAACACCTAGAAGATTTTGCTTTCGCGTATCTACTTAGCATCCTTCGTGGCCCAGAGCGAAGCATACTTCACAGCCTTTGGCAGGTCCTTGTGAATTATGGGGAATTAACTATCCTCTGACAACTCCCCAACCATGAGCACTATGGACAACAATAGCCATGCATAATGGAATGGTTTGCCTTGTTCCTGGGCTTCGCGATAATTCTCTAAAAATTTTGTGCAGAGGAATTCAGACTAGTTAAACTGGACCCCCTCTACATAATGCTCGGCCAGTGCTACCATTGGCATGGGGACTTCGTCCGCGCGGCATTTGCGCATGACCTTTCCTGCCAAGATTTGGGTCGCTACGTGCACTGCTTTGTCCTTAATGCAAGAGATGGCATAGCCCCTCTTCTTCTTTTCTAGCTTGTACTTCTTCTTCACGGCCTCTGCAATGGCCAAATCACTGCCCTTCTCTTTCGATATGTTCGCGAGGTCCTTTGCTTTACATGGAAGCCGGGAGATGTAGTGAATTAGGTCTGCTGTGATGGGGATAAGCTCTTCCAGCCATAAACACCCATCATGCACTAGGCAGAGTAGCTGCCTGATGACGAAAATGGTTATTGGGGCACGGTGGAAGTGTGGCACCCAAAGCAAATTCAACAGTCCAACCTTCTCCACTCTATGCAACCACTTATGCGGCTCTAACTCTTCAACTCTCGTCGCGGTGTTCTTCTTGGGATTCATGAGGTTCCTTTTCTCCAAGTGAGGGAACTTCTCGTGGTCAGCGAGGTCCCAATCTTCAAATTTTAGGCTCGACACGCGTCCCAGGTGCGTGCCCTCAAATATAATGTTATCTAGTTGAAGCAGGGTCTGGAGCGAGCTCTTGGTCTCGTCCAGGTCCTTGGGCACTTTTGCCTTCCCATTTTGCAGAGGGACATAGGCGGGCAACTTTGTTGCAAAGTGTGCAGGCTGAGTGTCCTCCTCCATGCCTTCATCCTCTTCCTCCGTGATGACAAGATCCTCTAGATCTTCTTCTTCTTCGTTTGTTTCTATATCAATGACTTCCCCTTTTCCTCCATCGATAATTTGCTGCGCAGCGGGTTTCGTGAGGACATGCATACAAGAGCCATTACTTGTTTGTCCTTCTTGGGTCTTGGCGTGCGTGGTGATTTCAGGATTTCTGCAACAATCCCGGCATCTTCTGGAACATCCCCCACAGTTAAGGTCTGTGCAACCTCCTCAACAATCGTTTATGTTATGTCCATAACATCCTGAGCAGTTGCCATCATACTCATCCAGAAATCTAGCACTCGCAAAATCAGGGGCTCAATCAATGCTTGGCTCACAACACTCAGGGTTTTGCTCAATCGCTCAATTCGCAAATGACCAAGTGTTATTTTCTGGGCAGCCCTTTGTATTTAATAGCACTTTTTGAATTCGAATTTGATCACTCCCCCCAAATCTAGTTCATTAATGTTGTCTTAGCAGTAGATTTTCCTAAATCTTTCCCATAAATCACATCTTAAATTCCTTTTGCCCCGCTCCATTTGGCCTCAATTCGAGCATCCCATCGTGAATAGTGACTTCAACGGTCACTTTCTGACCAACCCACACGGCAACGTAGCCCCCAATGCACAGCCGCAGACCCTACGACTCTTTGCTTCTGCGCGCATCTCCAACCTCGCACAGCTTCCGGGCAAAGTAGTTTATAGTCCCACGCTTCCTTTCAACTGCCTGCAGCGCTAAGACTATTCCTCCATCAACTAGTCAGGCGATCGTGCCACCTATGTATGGTTTCCTCTGATCATCCAACATTCCTTCTGAGAAATACCTACCTATTACTGTTACTGGCCGCATCGCGTACCTTATCCTCTGTAGCACATCAACCTAGTTAATTATCTTAGTAATATGCAATCCAATCAAAGGCATCAAACTGATCAATTCGCGGCGATAGTCCTCAAGCTTTTCAACATGATCGTGCGCACCATGTTTTAACACCGCAGTCTTCTTATCGAGAAACCCGTCCCCTATCTCGTCTTCCAGCTTTTCAACTTCCGTGTTTGCCAACGTGCTTTTCTTTCTTAACCATACCCTTTCTTCTTCAAGTTCTTGGAGCCTAAAATTTCCCTGTCGAATTTCTTCCTCAAGTCCCATGCGTTGGGGCTGTGTGATTCCTTCTTTATTGGCTTCGCGAACCCTCGTATCTACTGGTACTACTATGTGTGGACGAGGCTTTCCATGCTCCATAGGGATTACAGCGTTCACTTCGTACTCCAACCTTGGTGGTTCCTGCGCGGTCAGGGCCTTGCACGTGGTCCTATATGCCCATAGAACCGCTGGTACGCGTAGGTCCCAGTCAGTCTGTTTCGCATTGTGGACCCTGTTCAGCACTTCTCACACTTTTTCAAAGGCTTCCACGCAGATAACTTTTTGCGTGCTTGGTCTTATCATACCTCCTAGTCCCAAACAGAGGGGTTGTTCGCGTCATTGTCTTTCCCACTCCTGCTTGCTGATCATGTTTCTTGTCGTGAGGATGGTGTGCATTCGTGCAGGTTGTGTACCATACGCCTGTATCCATCTGGAAAGGTGGGCGCACGGGCCATTTTGTCCATCATACTTGGCTTTTATCTACATCTGAGGCTTCCCAAATCATAGGCGCATCATCCTTCTGCATTCACGCCAGTCCTCAAAATTCTGCTAGTGCGTACCCCACCACCTTGCGGGCGTAGCGTGTAGTACCCATTTTAGAGCGCCGAAACACTGCTGTTCCAGTACTTCTCTTTTAAATTTTTTCAGGAAATCATCCACCTCGCTCAATCTATCATACATAGGCATATCTCTTACCTCTGTTGTCACACAACGCAACGACCTTGTCATCATGTAATAGTTGAGTGTGGTTACCTCGTGTAACCAGTTCTGTCATCGTTCTATTTCCTCGTCCAAATCTGAGGTGCAGGAGCTTTTACGCTCCCAAAAAATCCTGCCATCCATTGTTGGATTAACCCATTCTTGCTCCTGCACGGTTATCTTGTAGATACAGTATAGATCGTCATCGCTATCATTGTCATGTACTCGTTCTGTGTAGCGAGATCCTTCCGCAGGGTCTAAAGGTACCACTACGTGCAGTTACTTTTTCTCAAAAATCATCTTGCGCTTCCTTAGGTTTATCACTCCATTCATTTAGGTGGCCCAATCTATTCCTAGTTGTGCGGGATAGGGATTGTTGTCATCAACAATCTCTATCACTTCGAAATCTGCAAGCGTGCTCGCACCTTCGATATCTATCATTATTCCCTTCAATCTCCCCATAGGTAGGATCTTTTGTTGGTTTTCCATTCGCAGTTGGATCGGAGACCATTGTAGCGCAGGCCTGCCCTGGCGCTCCCATGTCTACTTTGGCAGGACGTTCACGTCCGATCCTAGATCCAAAATCACTTGATCCATTTCATATTCCTCGATCTGCGCGGTCAATCTCATCTCCCTACCAGTTCGCGTCGTGTGCTTCCCGAGCTTCCAGACTATGCACAGTTCTCCTAGCGCGATCCGAGCACATCTAGTTATGAGTTCTTGTAGCCCCTTCACAGCTTTGTTGTTGCTTAGCAGCTTCATGCATGTCTCCAAAAATGTAGTGAGCATTGATGGGTCAATTTCTGGTTCCAGTCTATCTTTACTTCCTAAAGTGGAGGCATCCATGAAGCTCCTCTTAACTTCCATGAATGTCTCTTTAGCACGCTCCAGATCAAATTCAGGTTCCTTCGTCGAAGCCTTGCGAACCCAGGTACTTTCTTCGGGCTGCTTGCCCTTGTCATCTCCTATCGTAATACCGCTTCAAACCACGATATTTACATTTGGGTCTTCCTCGCGCGGCTCAAACCTCATCATTTACAGGCTCTGAGTCGGGGGAGGTTGGAGTGCTCCTTTATCGCGCAACCTCGCTATCAGCGTGGGACAGTCCTCTGTCTCATGATCAAACTGCATACAATATAAGCATGATGGTCTTGTTGGATTTGTACAATCGTGGGCATAGTGCCTCGATCCTCCACAATTGTAACATATCAATTGGCCGTGACCTCTTCCTGGTCCCATTCCTCCTCAACCTCGTTTGTGCCCCTGAAATCCAGTGCCCGCCATCCCTGCATTTTGATCGAGGGGCCATGTTTTGGCTTGAACTCTGTAGGTAGGAATCTGATCCATCATCAATTTGTAACTTCTACAGGTGCGCTCATCATGGCCTACTGACTGCAAAAATTACAGAACAACTGCTGAGAATTTTGCATATACTTCTGTAATAGATGGCAATTATCTCTAGCGTGCTTCCCTTCTATATGAAAAATTGCGCACCATAATGCAAGGGCCACGCTTGGTCCTACTTGTGCCTCCGGTCTCAAATGCATTGGTCCTCCTCCCGCTAGGTAGTTTGCGAAGGCTGGACAATGGTCCTTGTCATGTCCCTGGCCTTTGTACTTTACGCACCATACCTCCTCACGTGCTTGTGGGCAAACCGTCCTGTCTTGTTTCAAACTCTGCATCTCAAGGCACAAGTTCTTTAACTGTGCATGAATCTGTTGGACTCCCAGGTTTGGATCTTGTATCGGAGTCTCGTGCAATCTCATCACGACCTCCAAAGCTTCAGCCTGAGTGGTTAGCCTTTGTTGCGACAATGCGTTCCGTAGATGCGGTGTTAACGAGGCTACAAACCATTCACGTTGTTGCCCATCTGTTAAGGTCATGTTCGCTTCGCAAATTGTGCACTTCAATCTTTGATCTAACTCCCATGGGGTTTCTCCTGGTAGCATTGTGGTCTCCTTGAATCCAATAATCCATTGTGCCTCTGATTTCGGCCTGCTAAATGCTTTGTTTAGCGCAATCTGGATATCCGCTATCCTCGCATTCGTATTGCCATTAGAGTGTTTAATGTACCAACTCAGCGTGCGATCTTGCAGAGCGCTGACCAATGTCGCCTTCTTTATATTGTCATCTGTGATGCACTGTGCTTCCCATACCGCTTTTACCACGAACCAAAATTGGTTTGGATCTTCATTCCCTACTTCCTTGAACACTGGTATTTTTATCGCGTTGGCCATACTGAACTATGGTGGTGGCGAAGGTGGTGTGGGCGAAGACAGGGGTGAAGATGGTGAAACTAGTGGTGGTGTGGGCGGGGGTGGTATGTGCAGAATTCTCTGCTTTATCAGATTAATCGCACTTCTTGGTGAAACCTTCGTGAGCTCTTCTCCACCCCCTCGCGGAGGTGATATCAAGGGGCCGGTTTTGAGTTCTGTGCTAGCTTCGTTTCTATAGATCCTCCCACTCTGCGTAGCCCCAAACATCAATTTATTCGCATAACACACTTTTCCCACAGTAGCATTTTAATCGAAGTGTTCAAATATTTGACGTACTTACCTTGCAGTCCCTTAAGGAAGCGTCGTTCCTCCTTTCTATAGCTGACTGAAGTATCTACTTCGAATTCGGTGATGAACCCTCCTATGATTCGATCCAGCCAGTGATCGACAATGCATGCGACCTTATCTTCTGATGCTTCCAGTGTGCGCACCAATTCTATATTCCACACGATGGGTTTGTCGAGCCTACACCTTCCTTGACTATCTGCTACCTTCGTGATCCACTCGTACAACTCAGTAGGGAAGGATGCAAAGAAATTTTCATGGATTTCCGTATATAAGTAGCAATCTAACCACTCTTCCTTCAATAATCACGGATTCTTGCTTCCCTGCACCGTGAACTCGTGAATATTTCTGTCCAACCACTCTTCAATTCCCTTCTTTGTCGGATTCCAGTGATATGACATCAGACATCCCTATGCAGATCCCGATCCCCACAATAGAACCATTTGTTGGCTTATTGGGGCCTGACCCAGGTTCAGAGTTATTTTAGCCAAACAAATCCTGGTACTACTGGCCCTTTCAGCAACAGTCCACAGAGCACAGACTAAGATCTCACCTGAAGTAGTATGAGAGGGTTCTAGAACCAGGTTTCTACACCCTGGAGATGTCTGATGAGTTTGACTGGTCTGTGGTTTGACCCTACACGCAAGTTGCTTCATGCACTTTCCCATACCTCGCAACCTGATATACTGCCTTCGCGCAGCCCTACCTAGGGGCTAAACGTCGCGCTCTTGCGTTATTACCCAAGACCTTACTGATATTCCAATGTTAGTTGATTATTTTAGCCTACTTGCATGCTTTAAGTTATACTTAACAACATAAACCATTCATACAAGTGCGCACAGTAAATAAACAATATATTTGCAAATTATATCAAACATGCATTAACCCAAGAACAGATACATAGAATTATGATAAAACTTCTCTTTATTAATTCCTTCCTTGGTTACAGACTCGACTCCACCCTGCGCACTCAGCTGCAGGGGTCCGCACACTCAACTGCAGACTACTAGGCCTCTACGCACTCAGCTGCAGAGCCTTCTCCTACTCTACGACCCAAAGACACACTTCACACTATGACTCAATCCCTTAGACTTCTCATACCCTGCCTTAGATGATTCTCTTATACACTTAAAGCCTCGCTCTATTTATACAATCCCATGGTCCGCGGACCATGGGTATGTTTATCCAGCCGACATTACATTACAAAACTAGGGTGGACAACCCTATGACTCTATCATACTTTCGCGCCCCACGCCCGCAATTCGCAAAGCTTTACAACATGATTCAGTCAAAACTTGGGCTTTAAGCCCCAAAACATGCCTTGGGGGGATTCCATGCCCAACACATTTCCTTGAAGTTCCTTGCCTGAAAGAGAAGACTCCATGACTTAGTCCTTCTGCCTGTGCTTGACGGAAAAACTTTTTATCTTAAACCATAACCACAACAGCAATAGAAGCATTTTTTTATGACGTCGCCAACGAACCCTCGTGGGGAAATTCCTCCATAAGCACCATCAATTAACACTTGGCGAGTTGCTTGCAAGAAACGAAGGTAGGAGCTGCCAATATTCTTGTCAATGGTTGGTCAGAGCAGCACGACGATGGATTATTGAGACCACCCAAGACTTATGAGTCATGCTAAATCATTTTGTGAAACGGGTCCTTGATGAAAACTCAACTTGAGACTTGTTCTCACCCAAAACTCTGCAAAACTTTCCCATGAAAACAATAACAACAGAAGCATTTTTTTTACGACATCATTAGTGAACCCTGGTGGGGAAATTCCTCCATAATCACCGTCAATTAGCACTTGGCGAGTTTCTTGCAAGAGACGAAGGTAGGATCTACCCAGATTCCTGCCAATGGTTGTCCAGAGAAGCATGCTGATGGATCACTGAGACTGCCCAAGACTCATGAGTCATGCTAAATCCATTCGTGAAACAAGTCCTCAGTGAAAACTCAACTTGAGACTGGTTCTTGCCCAAAACTCTGGAAAACTTGTGTGGAACTCGTCCCATGTGTTAGAATGAAATTTACTCGAACAACAAAAATTAAGCTCTCTAATTGGTTGGGTGAACAGTGTTTACCCACTCAAACCCCGCAGAGAAAATACCTATCAACTTACTTATTTTAGATCTTAAAAATGTTATCAAATTTGAAATATATATATAAAAGGAAAAAAAATGATCACTTTGTTCATAAATTTACATAAAATTGTATCCAATGTTAATGGTTAAATTTGCTCCCTATTTTATGTAATAATTTACAATTTATTTTAAATTATAACTTCAAGCAATCAAATCTTATTAATAAATCTTAAAACTTAATAATTAATAATTAATAAAATTAGCTATTAATATTATTAATAAATATATCAACATTAATATCATTAATAAACCTTAATTTTTTTATTACTAAATGGTAACAGGCTCATGTATCCCATTGTAAAATTGAGATAGTGTAATCTGTTGACAAAGTAAGCGACTTATAAAATTGAACAAAGCCACACATGTTCACTGGAAACGCCCCACTGACATAACCAACCTAATGTTTGTTCATAAACTAAACCCTACAACATCATATCACAGGTGGTTGTCCAGTATGAAAAGGTAATCTGGAATTCAACTTTAATTTAATTCAGTTCCCTGTAACTCCCAGGAAAGGGAAAAATGCTACATGATTAAAGTTCCACCGAATTCGACTTCTCACAAGATTTGATAATTGCAATTGAATAATGAGCCAAATAATGGACCAATTCGGAGGCATTTTCTGTCAAATAATGGAGACATGGAATTGCACCCTGGCATGCTGTGTTTTCCACAGTAGTAGTGTATCGTATGACATTGGGATGTATTGCTGTTTTCCACAGTAGTAGTGTATCGTATGACATTGGGATGTATTGCGGTCTCGGAATTCTCCTATCCTTCTGTTTTTTTTCGCGTGATCAACCCACACACGCATCATGAAACCCCCAATCCCAAATTAAACGATCGCCCAATATGTTGACGCCCTTCATTCTCTACATCTTGCAGCTTCATAATCTCAAATGTTGGGCAAGTTCTATGCCAACATTGTTACGTGTTCGATTTGTGTAAGCCAACATTCACATCGGCGACTTGCTTTTTCACTGAAGAGGAACAATTATGGGATCAATGGCAAGTGTAACATAACCTTGTTAATATGTCTGAATGAAATCAAATGGTGAAACAGAGGACAAAGAAAGGAATGAAGGGATGACGGAATGAAACAGTTGGATGTTTTTATTACGTTATCTAAACTGTCAAATAGAGTTTCCAACTTTCAAAATGTGATTTAAATTCTTAATTTGGGAGGACAACAAAGAATATGTTAGCCACCTTCCATAATTTTATTAAAAAATAAAATAGTGGAAGGTTCATTTTAAAATGTTTATGGAAAAAATGTAATTTATAGAAAGAAAATTTACAAATTTAACTGTAAACTTGTATTATGATTAAAACTTAAATTGATATTATTATTATTATTATTATTTTCAATCAATTTTATTTTAAATTTGGTAATTATTTGTTACAGCTTATCTCTTCTTTTAAGATGTAAATACATTTAAGCTTACGATCCAAATTCAAAATAACAAGTGTATTTATATATTCAAAAACATATATATATATAATTATTTATTTTATTTTAATTGAATATTTTGCTGTAATGAGATCGCTCTTTTTTTTTTTTTAAATCATAGAAATTTTCGAGAGATTTTGATAAAATCCGGCAGGGATTTTTGTAAATCCATGTTACAGTTGTTAAATTTCAAGATTTTGGGTGCCCTAGAGGTTTTTGATGGTGCTAAATCCATTTCCACCATCAAAAACATGATTCAAACACTGCTACTACAAGATTTACAGAAATTTTTTTCCTGGATTTGGGCACTTTTGACCGTCCAGGCAATTCCTCTGCCTCAGTAGACGACGCCAAATATTCATAATAAAAGTCTTCACTAAAAAAATGCAAAAGTTTATTTATATATTCAACTATGCAATTTTATATAAGAGAAAAAATATGACCACTAAATTTAAGGAAAATGTATATCAAATCATAAAAAAGTTAACATATCCCTTGCAAAAGTTGTCAATGACATCATAAATAATCGTCTGTGATGGGGGTGTTTACATGAGTGATAATGTAGCCTGCTTGTAAGGGGAGCCTCTTCTACATGTGGCATTAATTAGTTATGATGTGGAGAGAGGACGGTGAAGGAATTTGGAATGCATTTCGCAAGTCTAGTCGTTATAAATGCAGGTTTATTGTGTTGGGGTGGTGGAGGTATGTACTTTGGGGGCAAAGGGGTGAGGTTGCATCCTCGCCTTCTTACACTTGGGCTAGCTTAGCACTATTGTGCTATGTGTCTTTTTTGCATGTGGTCACATTCAGGTTCTTTCAGGAGCTTGCGTGCATTCTATTAACGATATATTGTTTGGGAAGCAACTATGGCATCGTGAGGTATTTTGTCTCCCATTTCAACAATTTCCGCTTACTATTAACACTCTGATTCCGCTCTTGTGTGCCTTCAAATAGAGTAAGATATTTCTGTTCTTTTCTCTTGTGTTGTACATCCCTCGAGATTCATGGGGTTGTAGTTGGTTTATATGCATGGTTTATTTGATTTTCAATGGGGTTTTTTTTTTAATTGTGTTGGTATTGCATTGCTACTTTCTAAAGTGACAGTTATGTTGGGATTTAGCAAGTTTCTCTTCTGGGTATTCTTGGATATTATTTATTCGACCTCCTTATTGCTTATTCTTGGGTCATTTATTCTAAGGTTGTTGGATCCCAATTTCGGTGGTCCACTACATGTTGCGGGGAAAGAGATTAATATTGTTGTGAATTTGAGTTTTGGGTTTTATCTCTTTCTTCTTTCATATTTAGGGTTTCAATGCCTAATGTCCTTGACTTGCCCAATATTGGGTTATTTGTTAGAATTTGTCCCTTTGGTGTGGTGTTGGGGAGGTGATTTGTTGGTTCTACGTTCGGGGGATCAAGGGTCTGTTGTTTGTCTGTCATCTTGTTTTGTTGGTCATGGGCCTTGTCGGTATTTAGTCTGCTCTCCTGTTAAAGCCATCATGCCTTCTCGTTAGAGAATGATGAGATAGAGGGGTGTCTTGCATAATATTGGGTCTAAGAGGGCTAGGACCTTTTAATTTGACTCTATTGGGATGCTTTTTGACATTGTTCCTCTAGAAGTGAGGAGATAAATTATTCTATTGGAGGCAAAAGCAAAGGAGGAGTGTCCCTACCATTCTGATTCTGAGATTTAGGTGACTGTTGTGGATCTACAAAGGGGTCCCAGACCCAGGTAGATTTTGGAGAAAGAGACTCAATTTCTTTTATTCTTTAGCATTGCATCAACAAATGGATACTTTGTTACACTTAATCTTCAAAGACAAACAAATTGACGATTACAATCTTTTTTCTGAGATGGATGATATCAAATGAATGTTGTGAAACCTGTAGTTTTGTTGTGAAAATGTGGATTCAAGACCAACCCAGATGGAAGGTTTTCTCATGTCGAATTATTCCTTTGGTGATCTCACTAACCCTCATGGAGATCTTGGTGATCATATTCACCCACCGGTTGATAATGTGCAAGACCTCACGATCATTTTATCAGATCATGATTAATTTTTGTGGCTACATGTTTTTTGTTACTATTTTGCAAATGTTGTTTCAGTTTGGTTGGTGGGCCTTCTTAGCTCTTTCATGGAATTTCTTGGTTATATAGTGGTTCTACTACTTGTCTGGGGTACTGACCTTTTTTATGTGCATCCCAGTCATGCCAGGCGAGTTTTCTTTATATGTGAATACCCTTGTGTGCATGGCTTGAAACAGATATGGAATTATTCCTCTATTCCTTTTTGGAGTTTTGCCTATGCCACAATTGGGAAATTGGAAGTCATGTGTCATGGTCCATGGCTTATGACATAATTATGCTCTTTTGCAATACACTTATGGCCTTGTTATTGCATGTATCTCTTATGGAGTTTGGGACAATTGCTAGTTGGAAGACCGACTTGTTGGTGTCATGTCATTCTTCTATTGATCTGGTGTTGTGGTTGTTCTTATGGTTTTCTATGCAAAGACTAGCTCTTTGCATGCCTTCGCCTTGGTAAAATGATAGTTTTCTCTATGCGAATATAACCTTTGCCTTTTGGTTGTTATGGCTAATGGTCTGGTCAATTAGTTGTCTAAATATCGTCTTTCCTAGTTTTATGGTAACATGGTGTTTCATTCTGGCGTTTTTTTTTTAAAGGTTGGATAGTCTAAATGTGATGTATTTTTTATTCTTTTAATAGAAATATATTCGTAGCAGTTCACAAATAAAAGACATGGTAAATAATCAAATGATAATTTCATAAAAGTTAAATTAACTCAACTGATTTTAATTATTATCTTCATAGTAAGTTATCCTTTTAACTCAATTGATTTCAATTAATGTCTTCATAGTAAGTTATCCTTTTAAAAATTCATCAATAACATGGTATATAAATGGATAATAATTTAAAGATTAATAATAACAATTTTTTTTTATATAATTGCAATCATGTTTGCAATGTGATCTAAATATATTTCAATTAAGTTTATCAAATTTGGATAAGCATAAATGTTATTAAACCAAATAGAATTGTAATTTTCTAAACTCGCAATTCCTACAATGTTATTCCCCACATACATATATATATAAATTTAAAAATAAATAATGATAAAAAAAAATAATAATAAGATAGTTTCTTTATAATAGAAATGCAAATTAGAATAGACATATAAATTAAATATAGATAAACATCAATTTATAATAAACATTGATTTTATGATGCATTTCTATTTAGACACACATTAAAAAAAATATTGTAACAAGAAAAACATAATAAAGAAACCATAAATAATAAGAATTCAGTGCCATAAATAAATTTCAATGAAAAAAAAAAAGCATAACGATTTTTAAGAGAAATCTTAATTCTCTATCTCTGGCTACTAATAAAAATTCCATAGAGGTTAAGAAGTTGTATTCTAAAATAAAAATTGTTATCCTTATAATCATGAGAAAAACTCTAAATAACTAATGTACCCATATAAAGTAAATAGTTGATTAAAATGAAGATCTAATATCATTGAAGTCAAGTAATTTTTTTTAAACTTATTTTTCTATATAAATAATCCATATCTACCTTTTATTCATTTTTTATTTTATTTTATTATATTAAAATAAAATAGTTGATTAACTATTTAAATTAAAATTTAATTTGTTTCCATTATTTATAAAAAGAACTAAAAATATACCCTATTTATTAAATATCACGAGATATATATACATAAAACAAAATTTTTCACAGCCATATTTGAATAGAGAAATGATAATAACATGATTCGAGAAACTAATCAACCATCTTTTATAATAGAAATGTATTCTTTATAAGTAAAACGAAGCAATGAAACTAATCAACCATCTTTTATAACAGAAATGTATTCTTTGTAAGTAAAACGAAACTAGAGACAAGAAAAATGCAATGCCTAAATTGACACCGCAAAAGAGGGAACATACGTCCTCGTCGGAGAGAGCTACCTGACATGGCTGTCTTTGCCTTCCACATGCAAACGAAACATATGGTATCCATGAACGAATTTAGGCCTTTGTTATTCGAACCAAACAAGAAGTAAAAAATATTCATTTCTATTCAAAACCAGAACCTTCATCTCCAAAAATACAAAAAAAAAAATTATCCAATTATAACTCAATTTAGTTTCCAGTTTCCACTCACATGTGCAGATTTCAATAATGAGAGAAATAATTTCATCTCCAAAAATACAAAAAAAAAATTATCCAATTATAACTCAATTTAGTTTCCAGTTTCCACTCACATGTGCAGATTTCAATAATGAGAGAAATGTTAATTATTGAGTTTAATAAAAGTGTTATATTTTTTTTCAAAGCATATAGAGTAAGATTACACTATTAAATCTCTAGGGACCAAACTCCCTACTTAACCATTAGACCATAGTAGCTTGTTTATGTTTTATTTTTACAAGATTGAACCACTAAATCTGTGGGACCAAACTCTTCGCATAATTAATTGTTGGACCACAACACCTGAACTATGTTTTATTTTTACATAAAATATGATGGGTTAGCTGAAAATTAAAAAACATATATAATAAGTCTATATAATTATTTGAAAAAAATCTAATTTTAATTATAAAAAAACAAAAACCTTGAATTATTAATCTGTATTTAATAGAAAATTAAATTTATTAAATTAATTAATTAACATAAATTCATATATATATACATATAGGCATCATATTTTATGAATAATAAATATATATAATCATAGACCTACTTATATGTGTCGGGATTGAGTGTATATTAAAAGTGGTTTATAGTAAGTATATATTAAAATAATAATTTATTAATTATGAGGGTTGATTCAATGTAATTTTATTATAAATTTAAATAAATATAAAATGATAAAAATATGATTTCAAATTAGTTTTTTAAATTAATTATTTCTCTAACATAATATTTGTATATATGATTGTTTTATTGTTATTTTTATATTTCTTTTAGTTTCATCACTAATTTAATGGATTTAGTATATTTTATGTAGATTATTTAAAACAAACATGAAAAATAAGATATGAATCTAAAAATTAGATGTTTTGATATTTTTGTAGTCCAAATCATCATGTTTATCATTCAAACGTAAATATGAATCAATGATTTCAATTTGAAATTCTCAATATACACGTGAAATTTGAATGTAAAGAATGTATACGTGTAGAAAAATACATCTACATTATATGAGCTTGTAGATCAAGTACAATCTATTGTGAGTTAAATTTTACAAATGAAATTTTGAATGTAAAGAATGTATACGTGTAGAAGAATACATCTACATTATAAACCATATATGAGCTTCTAGATAAGTACAATATATTGTGAGTAAAATTTTACAAAGATTAACATAGGTTGAAATAAGAGTTCATATTATTCTCGACCATTTTCCCATTATCTATGGTAATGTAGAACATACCCCTTAGGCTTAACTCCTATGATAGTTTTATATGGCCATTTATTTAGTTTGATAAAATTTATTTAGGGTCTAAAGCCTTTGTTTTCTTTCCATGGGAGGTGTAACGCCCTGCGGTCATCGGGCGACCGGGAACACGCTCCACCCACTCCGCGAATTGACTAAGGCATGAAAAAGTGCGACAGGGCGACCAAAGGCGTGACATATATTTATGTGGACGAATTGGCGTTCGAGTTTATAGGGGCGAGTCGAGGGGAGCTCGTTCGCAAGCCGACCGAGGAGCATAGCCAAACGGAGGGTGAACCGGTGGGGCGGTCCCGCGCCATGGGCGGGCCGACCACACGATGGCATTACAAATCGTTTGAAGGCGCGGCGGTTGGAGACATGTGGAAGGGTCGGCCGAGGGCGCGACCTCCACACAACATACCATATATACATGCGATGAAGTCGTAGCATTTCACCATCGGACTTCGGTGTTCAACCAAGAGCAAAGGGTGCGAAAGGGAGTAGGAAGCCGTAGTGGAGGTGCAGGTCTATGCGCCCACCCGCCGGGCAAGCCTACACGAAGAATTGGCACGGTAATGTTCGATTGAGGTGCGGGTGGAGGGCGTTCTAAGGCGCCCGCCCACCGAAGTGTTGAACGGACTTTGGATTGTATATTGGGTAGTGGAGCGTGCACGGGCACGCCCGCCCGAGTTGGCAAAGGGAGTTCGTGTGTTGTTAAACGGTTTGTGGGTGAGACCACCATGCAGTCGTGCACGAGTGGGCGCCCAACCATGTTGTAACGCCGGTGGAGCCAAGCTCCCGGTCACTTGTAAAATTCTTCATATATAATAAAAGATTTCTCTTGCATATGATTGTGTTCAAGTTGTTGTTCTATGATGTTCTTTTATTAATGGTTTCCACACATTAATATGTTATTCATGCTTAATAATGAATGTTAAGACGTAGTTCGTAAAGTAAGCTAATAATGGAAGATGTTAACTACTTAGGCAGCGCCGCACCCGGCCAATTTAAGGAAAAAAGAATTGGGGGCGTGACAGGTGGTATCGGAGCAGGTTCATAGGTGGTGAAGCCGTTGCTTGACGAAAGCAGAGAACAGACATGTATGTAGGGAAAAGTTATGGAGAAATCGTGGATTAACAGTCTAGGTTTCGTGGACTTGATGGTTCATGGCAAGACCATTCAAGCTCTGGTGGACACGGGGGCCACTCATAACTTCATGACGACACGGTTAGCAAAAGAGGTTGGACTGATGATCTTCCCATCGAATGTGGAAGTCAAGGCAGTGAACTCTAGAGCTAAAGTGGCGGGTTTGGCACACAAAGTGCCTGTGCAGATAAAAGACTGGAAGGGTCAGTTGGACTTCACAGTGATGGAGATGAACGACTTTGATAAGATACTCAAACAAGATTTCTTGAAGGGCAACAGGGCTATTGTTGTCCCTTTCTGTGATGAGGTGGTGCTAGTTGGACAGACACAAACTTGGACTTTGCGCACTCATAGGCAAAGGAGGGAAGTCAAGGTGCAGCATGTTTCTGCACTGAGTTTGGAGAAGGCTATGAAGGAGTCAAATATGGAGACATATGCAGTGATGTTCAAGGGAGTCGAAGGTGATGGAGTGGGGACCCCTATTCCAGCCGAGATTTCTGAAGTACTGACCAAATATGCGGATTTGGTGCCTGATGAGCTACCAAAGAAACTTCCACCAAGGTGTGCAGTGGGCCATAGCATTGAGCTTGAGCCAGGGAAGCAACCCCCTGCTAAAGCACCTTATCGATTGTCAGGAAATGAGTTGGAGGAATTGAAACAACAGCTAAAGGAGTTAGCTGATGCAGGTTTCATCAAACCTTCAAGGTCCCCTTATGGATCTCCGGTATTGTTCCAGCGGAAGAAGGATTCGAATGAGCTACGGATGTGCTGTGATTACTGTGCATTGAACAAGCAGACGGTAAGGAACAGGTATCCTTTGCCATTAGCTGTTGATTGCTTTGACAAGCTTGCAAAAGCCCAAGTGTTTTCCAAGATGGACTTGAGGCATGGGTATTATCAGGTGTGGCTAGTTGAAGGAGACGAGAAGAAGACCGCGATAGTAACAAGGTATGGTAGCTTTGAGTTCCTTGTTATGCCATTCGGGTTGTGTAATGCTCTTGCTACGTTTTGCACTTTGATGAATGATGTCCTACGACCATACTTGGATTCGTTCGTAGTAATATACTTGGACTATATAGTGGTGTTCAGTGACAACATGGAGGATCATAAGAAGCACTTGGCGATGGTGTTCGAGGCACTGAGGGCAAATGAGTTGTTCTTGAAGAAGTGTAAGTGTGTGTTCGCTCAGACTGAGATTCCGTTCCTTGGCCATATTGTTGGTCAAGGGTACATACGGATGGAGCTGAGCAGAGTGAAGGCGATCGAGCACTGGGTTGAACCGAAGAATGTCCATGAGATGAGGGTGTTTTTGGGCATGACCAACTACCAACGGAAGTTTGTAGAGGGGTACTCCAAGGTAACATCATCACTGACAGACCTATTGAAGAAAGATAAGAGGTGGAGTTGGACGGATAAATGTCAGAAGGCATTTGATGACTTGAAGAATAGGATGGTTACAGCACCGATACTGAAGTTCCCTGACTTCGAGACACCGTTTGAGGTACACACTGATGCTTCGAATTTTGCCATAGGAGGGGTTCTTATGCAGGATGAGCATCTAGTGGTGTACGAGAGTCGGAAGTTGCAAGATAGAGAACAGAGGTATCCGGTCCATGAGAAGGAGATGACTGCAATCATTCACTGTCTTCATGTGTGGAGGCATTACCTGATTAGGAAGCCGTTTGTTGTCAAGACGGACAACGTTGCAGCAAGTTATTTTGCATCACAACCGAAGCTTTCTGCGAAGCAAGCTTGTTGGCAGGACTTCTTGGCAGAATTCGACATGAATATTGAGTATAGACCGGGAAGACACAATGTGGTAGCAGATGCCCTTAGCAGGAAGGGACAACTTGCAGCATTGGAGGGAGAACACCGGGCAGCTAGGAGTAGCAGTCGAGTTCAGATGTCAGAAGAGATGCAATATAAGCTCAAGGAAAGTGTTGAAATCGATACTTTGGCGCAGAATATAGTGAAGCAGATAAAGGAGGGGAAGACACGAAATTTCTTTCTACGGGATGGGTTCTTGTTCTTTGGAAACCGACTCTATGTTCCAAAGTCATATGGACTCAGGAGGCACCTCTTGAAGGAGTGCCACGACTCACCATGTGCTGGCCACCCAGGGATGCGTCGTTCCTTGGCATTGTTGGAGAGAGGATTCTTTTGGGAGAAGATGCGAGAGGATGTAGAGGAGTATGTACATACGTGCATCATTTGTCAGCGGGACAAATCGGATACTCAGAGGCAAGGAGGTTTGTTGCAGCCTTTACCGATTCCTGAGAGACCATGGATGAGTGCCTCGATGGACTTCATCACTCAGTTGCCATAGGTTTAGGGGTATAATGGGATAATGGTCGTGGTTGATCGTTTTTCCAAGTATGTTGTCTTTGTTCCAACAAAGATTCGGTGTGGAGCCGAGCGAACTGCGGAGTTGTTCTTTAAGAACATAGTGAAGTATTGGGGGATGCCATTAAGCATCGTGTCGGATAGAGATCCGCGTTTTACAGGGAGATTTTGGACCACATTGTTCAAGTTAGTCGGGACAGAGTTGTTGATGAGTTCGAGTTACCATCCACATACAGATGGACAGACCGAGAGGATCAACGCATTACTAGAGGACTACTTGAGACATTATGTGATGGCTGATCAGAAGAATTGGCCTGAACTCTTGGATATTGCTTAGTTCAGCTACAATATTCAAAAGAGTTATGCGATGGGGTATAGTCCATTTGAGTTGGTGAATGGGTAGTGTTAGGATATTCCGACACATAGGATATAGTTAAGTTCAACTTGGTCTAGTATAGAGTTAGGTTAGAGTTAGGTAAAGTGTGTTTCTTTACCGTTGTACATTTTGTAACTTACAATCTGACGGTCACGATATGTAGTGATCCGACGGTTCACTCTCACCTTGGTATTACCGACACTTGATCCGTGGCTTGACACCCGATTGGTCCATGAGTTCTATTTAAAGCGCATGGAGGGTCATTGTTCGGGTAATCAGTGCATGAGAGAAGCTTATGTAAATTTTCATTCTTTGATTAATAAATTGCCTGTAGTACCCACGTTGGGACAGGTCGTGGACTGTTTCCCTCCTTGCACTTTGAGGGTTTTAACCACGTCAAAAATACTGGTGTATTGATTTGAGATCTGGTTGTGAGCGGTGTCCTTTTGGTGTTCTTTCTGAGGAACTTACATATCATGACCGTCGGATTGTAAGTTACAAAATGTACAACGGTAAAGAAACACACTTTACCTAACTCTAACCTAACTCTATACTAGACCAAGTTGAACTTAACTATATCCTATGTGTCGGAATATCCTAACATCCCCCCTTAAGAACAACTTGGGATAGGATTGAAGGATTTACAAATATGACACAATAGGAGAAGGAAGGAGGCACTAGAGCCTATCCCCCCTTAGTGACAACTTCCTGAACTCCAAGCATATATCGAAGTTTAGTGAACTTCGCCTCTGTGAGAGCCTTTGTGAAGATGTCTGCAACATGATCATCTGTTGGACAATATTGCACTTCAAGAACATGGTCATGAATGAGCTTTCTGATGAAGTGCATGTGTAGTTCAATGTGTTTGCTGCGCTGATGCTGGACTGGATCTTTGCATAGCTGAATGGCACTTTGATTATCACACCAAAGTGTGGTTGGATGCTGCTGCTCAAAGCCAAACTCTGATAGGATCTGACGAAGCCACAAGGCTTCCTTACTAGCTTCCACGGCACCACGATACTCTGCTTCTGCTGACGAAAGAGAAATGGCAGCCTGTTTCTTACAAGCCCATGTAATAGGTCCTGAACCAAGAAAGAATCCATTAAGAGGGTAAAAACGAATGAGAGTTGAAGGGAAGTAAATCCAATACAAATTATACATCGAATTTAGTCTTTATTAGCATGAAACAAAGTCTTTATTAGCATGAAACAAATGTTATTTTTACAACTAGCAACTATTTAAAATCTATGGGTAATAAGATTGGAAAGTTATATATTACTCATTAAATGATTCAAATATGTCCACATACAGAGTAAATCATCTCATTGTGGATTTTTCAACATAATTGTTGCATTTTCTCCTCAATTGATATGCTCAGCATCTTAGGAAAGTTTAAACTATGCCATGTTTCCAAATCATAGGTGAAACAAAGAGCTAAAAGAAAGCAACATGGAAGTGTTTCTGTGTGGTTTGTAGAGTATAATTGCCATGGATTACTAGGTTCCAATCCAAAGCAACTTCAAAACAAAAGAAGATGAAAAATAGTTTTGGAAATAATCAAATATTACGAGAAGAAAACATGAAAATCTAGATGCAACTCATCTATGAAATCACTGAGTCTCCCATTAATCTATTATTAAAGCGCAAACTTAGACCATGTATCCTATTTCTACGAGTGAGGCAAATACAAGCTACCATCGTCCATAATTTCTTTAATAATTAGATGGAAATACATCAAACCTTTTGTATTAAACTACACTACGTTTTCTTATTAGAGAGAAAACGAAGAGCTAATGAGAAGCAACAACATGGCAGTCATTGTCTGTGTGGTTTGTGGAATATGATTGCCAATAAGTGCTAGTTTCAAACCCGAGGCAAGTTCATAACAATAGAAAAAGAGAGATAGATTTAGAAATAACATTGTTAGAGGAAATATGAAAGATCGTATGAAATTGCGCTATGAAACTACGTTGGTCTCTTATTAATCTATTTTAGAAGTGGAAACTTACAAAGTATCAATAGTAGGCAATTACAATTTACCATTGTTCATAATTTTTTTTGATAAATTAGATAGGAATACTTCAAACCTTTTGTATCATTAGGATGAAAGGTTGTTGAAGTCCTAATGTTACTTGCATGATGAAACCAAGCAATAAAGCCAATGGGGCCTTGGCTCAATGGTGAGGTCAACAAGTATTAAGTTGTAGTGAAATTTTCTTGAAAACCTTCATGCTCAAAGTCCACTAGCGTTCCAATCTTGTTATGGTTTAGCCCACCAAAATTTCTTTTAGTTTTGAAAAGGTGATGTTGGATGTATGTGCATGCAATTGTAGTAGAATAGCTACCCCTTAAATCTGGCACCTAAGCTGCCCTTTGGAGCATGTTTGTTGGAGCAGTTCAAAAAAAAAAGGGGAAAGACAAGCACTAAATCATAAAGGAATAATGCTAACATCCAAGACTCATTATTTGATAGACAAACATCACTATTTGTTGCAGGATGACTTTCTGAACAGATCAAGACTGTCAAAATTGGATTTGACCATCTTATTGAGCAGGTGGAGGCCCAAATCTCACAGTTTATATCATGTTCCTACACTCATTTTTAGATAAATTGAGTGGCTTAGTGGATGAATTGTCGAAACATGTAATGGATGGCCAAGCAAGAGCACTGAGATTGGCACCATCTTTCCTACTAAACAATTATTCATATAATCAACAACAAATTCTCTAGTTTGTTTCTAGATTGTTTAGTGGTTTGTGAATGGACAATTTGGGAAGGCCTTTTATATTTCATCGTTTTTATTCTCCTAAAAGGGATTATGGATGTTACATACAATTTTACGAAAATCAAAATTTTAGAATGTGTGTAATCATTGAGAAGAGGCAGTAGTGTTGCCTTTACCCAAACTTCAATTTTCAGGAGTGCTAACAACTCTAGACACTTACTAAATGTAATGAAATCATTTCATCTAGAAATAAACATATTAAGACTTTTTCTCTTAAAAAGAAAAAAGGAATTCGTATAATCAATAATCATTGATGTGTTATGCATCACGTGGCTCTCCTGTGACCTGAAACTCAATCTGTATGTGCATTCTTCCAGCCTTCATCACTAGAACGAGTACGTTGAGGAATTTCTAAAAGCATTTAACCATAAACAAGTAACTAAATACATCACATGGAAAACTAACTTCATTAACTAGATTGGGACCAATACTCATTTAGAAAAGAGATGTCATATAAATTTTGCAGCCACAAATAAATTAAATATAAACCTTACCATGAAACCATAGAGGCATGAGAAGGAACTCTTATGAAGAATAAAATACAAAAAACTTGGTGAAGCGGCTCAATTTCCTTTCCATGAACCAAATACAGAGATTCCAACACCATATTTATGTTGCTCCTAATGTTTCATAAAAGTCCTAATACAAGAGACCTCAACAAGGCACCTAGAAGGTTCAAACTTGAATGCATGTGATCCAAATGGACCAACTTCAAAAATCATTAGGTCTAATGCAGTCAAAGCCATCCCAAGGCAAAAGTACCATTCACTCCATCTCAAAAAGCTAAAACCCCAAACAATAACTTAACGATAAACCTCAATAGGGTGAATCGAACCCAATTGTCTAAAGAACAACATTGATCCTATATTGTATATGGATATGATACATAAATAAAACATGAAATGAACCAATGAAAGCAACATAGGATTCTGTGATTGATATACTAACCTAAAACAAGCACATGAAGAGTAATGGCTACAACTGTTTCTACTCTGTTTATTTTTCGACTGTTGGAAAAGTATGATTTAATTCCTCTGTTCATTGTTAGAGCCTCTATGACTTCGGATAAGTGGTGTAAATAGTTTTAATATTTTGACTAAGTGTTACACATCATTCTAAATTTTTTTCAAATTTTATTGAAAAATCTTACAAATCATTGTTGAGTTGGTTCCTTTGATTTAAGGGAAAGAGGAGGATAGGGTTTGAGGTGAAGGCAAGTGAGTAGTTGTGGCGACATTTGTTGGCTTCTTTATTTTTGCAAAATGTATGTCGATATAGATGGCTAAGAATATGGCATAATATAACATTAGGATCTCTACAAAGGACATGCAAAGGAATATTTAAGAAAATTGAAAGAATTTGGATATAAATTTCACTCTAAGTTAAAACTCATAATTAATGAGACAATTTAGAAAACCGATTTATATAGTTTCATTATCCTTTTCCAACCTAGTTTCCATGGTTTAATTCATCCACTATCATTATATATAATCTCCTTGGGGGCTAAGGAAAGGGGTTTACATTATCTTGTTGGATATTTAACTTATAGGATAGCTAGTTGATAATTGGTTGAGCTAAGGGTAAATTAATAGTTGATATTATATTGTTGATGAGAATTGAATGTGTTTACTAGATTGTTACAAGACATTATCATAACCTTGTTAGAATATATGAATGAAGAAGAATTTGAGATTCCTTTAAAATTTTATGTAATGTGTCTCCTATGAATATTTTTTTTTCCAAGGAAAAATCGTAACTTTCCATTAATTTGAAAAATTACATATAGTAGATGTTGTTGGCATATGAATAATTGTTGCTTGTAGCCATTCAGGTAGTGTTCAAAAATAACAAGTTATGGATGAGGCCACTCCAAAAAGAGTTGTACATATTCACCACGCAGGGTATGCTCAGTGTGTCTACTGAACATAAATATAATCATAAATATATACATAAAGTAAAATTGTGCATTAGCTAAAATATAAACAAAAATTTAGGGCCTGTCCACCCTAGTATATGCCCTATCAATGTAGGGCCAGTGGTAGTATTGATATTGTTCTACACCAATCTGTTCCTGTATCATCCACAGGCCTCTGGGATGTGTCGTAGCCTCCTTGGAAAGTTTGTCAGCAACCTCATTGCATTCCCTGTAAATGTGTTGACAGGTAACATAATTAAATTGAGTCTTGAAATCCAAAATTTCATCCAAGATGTTTCTAAGTGAATGTGCATGGCAATTATTGATGTTATTGAACCAATTTATGATGATTTTGGAATCACCAAAGATCTGTAATTTATTGCAAGAGTGTGCCAGTGCAAAATGCAAAAGGTGCCTGAGAGTGATCAATTCAACATAATTGTTTGTTCCCTCTCCCAAGCCCAGTTGAATTTTGAAATGATGATGTTCAGATAGATGTAGAATAATTCCACCCCCACATCCTTGAGCTTGAGTGGTGCCGTCGAAATATGCCCATGGTATGGTGTGATCAATCACCTCAGTGGTGCAGGTGCGGTTTGTAGGAGTGTGTGTTTCATTAGGGATCTCATGGTAGGCAGCAACAATTTTCGCTGCAGCATGTGGCCATCGAGCCTCTGTTTCCTTGAATATAATTTTGTTCCTGGTCAGCCAGATTGACCAACAAGTGAGGAGAGGGAGACAGTGGGTTTTAGGGCTATTGTTCAAGGTAGTCCATTTTTCTGAGGCCTCCAGAATCGATTTCCCTTGCCAGCAGACATGTTTGGAGAGTAGATTTAATACTTGTAGCCATAACTGCGCACTCAACGGGTAATGGAGAAACAAGTGATCATTTGTCTCCTCAGCCTGTTTACATAGCACAAACCAATGAGGACTGTAGTGAGATTGATGTATGAGGTTTGCTCCAATTGGGGTTTTGTTACTGAGCACATTCCACATGAAGAGTTTCATTCTCAGTGGTGCCTTAAGCTTCCATAACTTGCTCCACTAATCAAGAAGTGCATGTGGCCTGTGCGTTGTGAGAAGGATCTGATAGCCAATTTTAGGGGAGTATATACCATGATCATCCAAGGTCCAGATAATCTCATCAAGGCCTTCTTTAATGTGTACATGGGCTTCTTTCAGGGCATTAATATACCCCTCCCAAGTCTGCAGCCAGTGTTCAGGGATGCCCAAGTGTGGAGCTCATATCCAAGACTGTTCAAATATGGAGTTGTTCTCCAAATCAGTGATTTGAGCAATTGCCTTAATATGCCTCTGATTGAGAAAAAGTATGAGGTATGGTGGTAATTTATACATATTCCCCCCTCCTGTCCATGGATCTATGCCTATACGAGACAATGTGCCATTATTTATCCTCCATGCTAGGCCCTCTCTAATAAAAGACAAGGCATGTAGAATTGCTTTCCAAATCATAGATACCCCTGTTCATGACCAGGACGGTAAGCGAATCCAGTCCATGAGATGATGAGGCCAAATGTCTTTAGGATAGGAGACTTCAATCCAGAGGTTTTGCATTGTGAGTAGGATCCATCCCATTTTGGCAAGAAGGGCATGTGCAAAGACGAAAAGGTCCTTTAGCCCCCATCCTCCCCACTTCTTGGGGAGGGCAATGTGCTTCCATCCTACCCAAGCAAATGGTTTTCCTTCTCTATATCCATTCCAAAGGATTTTGCAACAGATCTTCTGAATTCGAGCAAGTATTCCTTTAGGAATCCAAGCCAATGACATCCAATAAACTGGGGTAGCCTCCAAGACAGATTTGATGAGGACTAATCGGCTAGCTCTAGAAAGGAATCTATGGTTCCAATTTAATAGTCGCTTTTCAATTTTAATAACAAGCCATATCCAATCTACTATTCTGTAACAATGAGACTTAATCCAGAACCCCAAGTACTTGAGGCCATCCTCCAAATGATGTCACTAAAAAGGAAATTTTTGATGAGGATATCTAGCTTCCAGGGGTGAAGTATTTGAAAGGATGATGGTAGACTTGGAGTGATTTGCTTCCATGCTAGTAGGCAGGGCAAATATTGAGAGAATATCATGGAAGGTAGAGGAGTCCCAAATGCTTCCATTAAGGAAGATGAGGACATCATCTACGAAAAGTAGATGAGTGAGGTAGCAGATGTCACTCATTTTAAGCCCTTGTAGTTGCCCTTCCCTCTTGGCCGATGCAATGAGTCTGCTGAGCCCTTCCATGACAATCAGAAAGAGGAGCGGGGAGAGTGGGCAACCTTGCCAAAGACCCCTCAGCATGGAAGAAGTGTGATGCAGATCCATTAATGAGAACATTGAAAGTTGCCGAAGTGATACAACACATGATCCAGTCGATGAAGGGGGGGGGGGGCAATCCCAGATGGGTGAGGATCATCTTAATGTATAGCCAACTGACCCGATCGAAGGCTTTAGCTAGGTCAAT
Organism: Pinus tabuliformis; assembly: GCA_031772625.1. NCBI lineage: Eukaryota > Viridiplantae > Streptophyta > Pinopsida > Pinales > Pinaceae > Pinus > Pinus tabuliformis. Next base: position 443,855,249 of record CM062816.1, on the reverse strand, counting down.
TTTGAGAATTTCCTCTTTTATCTTTTTAGTTTTAAGGGAGTGGAGAGCTTCTTGGGTTGTGCTGATTGCTTCATGGATTTGTCTATTCTGGAGGAAAGAAAATTGCTCAGAGGAGATATGGCAGGATAGGATGGGCCTGAGTCGATTAGCAAGGATCTTGGCAATGATTTTATATAGACAATTACACAGGGAGATAGGACGAAAATCATTGAAAGATGTGGGGGAGTCGGATTTAGGGATTAAGGCTATGAAAGTGGTGTTAATGGCCTCATACAAGCACCCAGTAGTCCTGCATTCCTCCACCACCTTAAGCAGGTCTTGTCCAATGATCTCATAAAAAGCAAGGTAGAATTCAATTGTCCAGTCGTCCGACCCTGGAATCTTATCTTTTTGAACCATTTCAGAGTACCTACTAGTTCCGCCTGGGTGATAGGGGATGTGAGCTCCTCAGCCATGTCCTCATCCACAAATATGGGGAAATGACCTGCAATGCTGACAATTTCAGTGAGGGAAACACCAGGGGGTGCTTTGAAGAGTTTTCGGAAATGAGAGTTCCCAAGGCGAGAGAGCTGATTAAAAGTTGTTTTCATTCCTCCATCTTCCATGGGCATATTCCAGATAGTATTGGTGACCTTCTTGCCCTTGGAAAAATTTTGGAAGAACTTGGTGTTCTCATCTCCTGCTTTTAAACAGACAGCTCGACTCCGGAGCCGCCAAGTTTCTTCCCTCTCCTTCAGAATTTTTGATCTTTGATTTTCCAAATTTATAATTTGTGTCTTTGCCTTTGCAGAAGTGAATCCCTGTCCCTGATCATCCAAAAGAGTGGCCAATGAATGTTCGATATCACCAAGGGTTTAGTCATCCCTCTTAGATTTTTCGTTAGCCCAATTTATGGAGAGTCTCTTGAGTTTAGTAAGATTGGAGCAGAAACCTTCTGCCAAAGATCTCCCCATGGATGGAGGGTTGCATAACCAGAAATTAGAGACCATTTGAATGTAGGATGGGTCCAAAATCCATGTGGAGTTGAATTTATATAGTTCCTTTAGCATCTGAGAGGGGCCAATGATCTCCATTAAAATGGGGGAATGGTCTGATAAACCACCCGTACCAACCCATTTTCTATATAAGGAAAGTTTTTGTATCAGAGAATCCTTCATGAGGAATCAATCCAGTCTCTTGGCTAGAGCTCCCTCACCAACTCTCCGATTCCGCCAAGTGGGGAGAGGTTTTACCATGGGAATATCCGTCAGATGGTGTTGTTTGAGAAACATCTCCATAGACTCTGAGAGTAGATCCACCTGAGCATTTCCCCCCCATGATTCCCCAAATCCTAAGGAGAAGTTCAGCGCACTACCTATTATGATATTGTCTGGGGTAGTGAGGGATAGATTGAGGAGGCGGTTCCAAAAGGCATCTTTGTTTTGACAAGGGATATATACATTGATCAAATGAAGATCCATCCCCAATTCTGATGAGAAAATGTCCATGCCAATAAAACTAGCTCCACCCCAAGAGGCCATGAGGTTAAGAGAACATGCATTATATCCCAGGGCTAGTGTTCCAGATCTGCCTATGACATCAAGGGATTTAAAGTTCCATCCAAGCTTCAAGGAACGGAGAATACGGGAGGTAAGGTCAGTAATGGCAGAAGTGTCCTCAGACACATAATTTTATTAATCGGAAAAAAAAAAAAAAACAAAACAAAACAAAATAAACAAAAACAATTACATATTGATTTTACAAGAGTTTACACCCGAACAACCAAACACTCTTGCAATGAGCTATTTATAAGCTTAATGTCCTAACTACCTCTAATTATGGATCACTTATGCAATAACACGTGTCCACTTACAATAAAAGCTATGTAAACAATCTTACTAACTATTCTCCTAAAATAGAGCCTAAGATACGACACATTTGTAGAGTCATATCTTTTACAACAATATACTAATTCTAAATGTCTCCATTAAATAATTAAATATTCTAGATTAATAATTATTAATTTAATATCTTAAATTAATAATTATTTTATTCTAACTTAATAACCTATGATAATATTTATTTTTGGATCATCTAACATTCCCCCCTATGATCCAAAGATACATTACAACATATACCAAGTTCATCCCTAAACTTAGTAAATTTTATTATGCCAAGCGGTTTCGTGAAAATGTCAGAGATCTGATCTTCTGAAGGACAATAAATTGATTTGAGGACATCTTTGGCAATGAGAGATCTGATATGATGATACTTGGTGTCCACATGCTTTGTCTTTGAATGAAAAACTGGGTTCTTGGCAAGTTTGATGGTTGATTGGCTGTCAATGAATAATGATGTAGCTTCTGCCTGAGAAATGCCCAAGTCCTGCAAAATTCTGCGCAACCAAACAATTTCACATGCTACTTCCCATGCTGAAATGTACTCTGCTTCAACTGAAGGAGTGGCCACTGTAGCTTGTTTCTTACAACTCCAAGATATTGCTGCTGACCCCATATTCATTAAATAACCTGATGTTGATGCTCGATCATCAATATTTCCAGCAAAGTCGGCATCTGAATATCCACCAAGTACAAAGTTTTTAGTCTTTGTGTAAAGAAGACCAAAATCTTTTGTTCCTTGGATATATCGAAGAACTCTTTTGGCGGCATTCCAGTGGCTGTCTCGTGGTTCCTGCATAAAATGTGAAAGAATACTGACTGCATAACATAGATCAGGGCGAGTATTTGTCAAATAAATCAAACTGCCAATCAATTGTCTGTAAGTAGTGTTGTCCACCTTTCCCCCCCTTCAAATTTTTAAAGTTTCAAGTTTTGGTCCATGGGGGTAAGAACGGGCTTGCAATCTTGCATTCCAAATCGTTGAAGAACCTTTGCTACATACTTACTCTAAGAAATGAAAATATGATGTGGACATTGGAAGACTTCAACTCTAAGATAGTAGTGAAGTAATCCCAAATCTGTCATCTTAAAACCTGCATGTAACTCCTTTTTCAATTGGGCAATATGATCATCATTGTTTCCAGTAATGATCAAATCATCTACATAAATAACAAGAATCACCAGATATTTTCTCTATTGTTGCACATACAAAGTATCATTAGATTCACTTCGTTGAAAACCAACTTTCCGAAGGTATTCATCAATTTTTGCATACCAAGCTCGGGGAGCTTGTTTTAACCCATATAAAGCCTTGATCAATTTGCAGAATTTATGTTCTTGCCCTTCAATTTCAAAACCTGGTGGTTGTGTCATATACACTTCTTCTTGTAAATCCCCGTTGAGAAAAGCACTTTTCACATCCATTTGATGAACTTTCCATCCTTTCTGAGCGGCCAATGCAAGTGTTAATCGGATGGTGTTCCATTTAGCTGTAGGAGAAAAAGTTTCCTCATAATCAATGCCTTCATGATGCGCAAAACCTTTAGCGACAATTCTTGCTTTATACTTTTCAAGTTCACCCTTTTGGTTGTACTTAATTCTATAAACCCATTTTCATCCTATGGGCTTAACATTTTGAGGACAATGAACAAGTTTCCAAGTGTTGTTATCATTTACTGCTCTATATTCTTCAATCATAGCCTGTTGCCATTCTTTATGTTTTACTGCTTCATTGTATGTGGAAAGTTTAGTAAAATCATGTGCTATCAGGGCAAAATTTCCTTCACTATGGTGTGACTTTCTTGTGCCTGTTTTATTCTGCTCATCAGGCTTTACATCTTTCCAAAGTTGAACTGCCCATTGTGGTAGTTGATGCTCACTTGTTTGAGATTCTGAAAAGTCACCATCATTGTAAAGAGGAATAATATAAACTGATGTTCGTCAATCAGTTGGAGATTCGGGAGGTGGAGAATCACTGTCAGAAGAACTGTTGCTACTTGGAGATGCGGATGAACTGCTAGAAGATCCAAATGGTGTTGTTGATGTAGATGAACTGGATGAATTATCTTCATAGGAAGAAAAATCAAGTTCATACCAATTTGGTGAATTTGGTTGACTTTGCGTATTTCCTTTTCTTTTACTGTCATTAGTTTCTAACTTTTGAAGAAGACTTTCTATTTCTTCAACACTCTTACTCTCTGTTTCATAAAAAATTACATCTCTGCTCACAATAAATTTTCCATTGGTCAAAAGACAATACCCTTTCTTCTCATCAAAATAGCCAATCATTGTGCATTTCAAACTTCTTGAGTCAAGCTTAGTTCATTTTTCTTTTAGAACTAAGGCATAACACACTGATCCAAAAAATTTAAGATGTTTAACTCGAGGTTTGAAACCAAGCCAAGCTTCATAAGGTTTGATTCTGTCTAAAGAAGCAGTTGGAGATCTGTTTATTAAGTAGACAGCTGTATGAATTGCTTCTGCCTAATATGTTGGACTTAACCTTTTAAAATTTAACATAGATCTTGCCATTCCTAACAAGGTACGATTCATTCTTTCTACTACTCCATTTTGATGTGGAGTGTAAACATTTGTAAGATGTCTTCTTATGCCATTATCATTGCAATAAGTTTTTGAAGTCAATTCTCCCCCATTATTTGTCCTGAGAGTACCTATCTTTCATTGACTTCATTTTCAACAAGTTGGCGTAAAATTTTAAAATTTTCAAATGCTTCTGACTTTTGCTTTAAGAAATAAACCCAAGTCATTCGAATGAAATCATCAATGAATAATAAGAAATATTTGTAACCACCGAATGAAGTTTGTAGTGGTCCACACACATCACTGTGAACTAGTTGAAGCAACCTATTTGCATGCCATGAACTTGTTGGAATGCTTTCTCAACTTTGTTTTCCATAAATGCAAGTTTCCCAATTTTCATTTTCCTTTTTGAAAGTGGGAAGTCCTTTAACCATCCCTTGTTTCTGCAATTGAGAAAGACTATCAAAATTTAAATGTCCATATCTTACATGCCATATCTTATAGGTGAAATTCCTGTAGTCACTTCCCCTGAAAAATCAGAATGCCTTGGAATAATTGTCCCTTTCATTCTTAACAGTTTTCCATATTCATAACCTGTCATCACAGTTTTCAAGCTCTATTTTACTGAATTAATCTTAACTAGGCCATGTTCCATAATTACCTGATGTCCTGCTTGTCGAATCATGACTAAAGATAGCAAATTTTTCTTAAATGTTGGTACATACCATACATTTGAAATCATTTTTTCTCCAATGCCAGGGAGAAAAAATTTAACTGCTCCTTTTCCATAAGGAGTATGTTTTGTATCATCTGCAAGAAAAATGGAATTAAGTTGGCAATCTTGAAAATTCCAAAAAAAATCATGTCGACAAGTCATGTGTTGAGTTGCCCCTGAATCCAAGATCCAAGCATCTTCATAATCACTTCTAAGATGGGATGAAAGTTGTAATGCCGACGAAGAAGTAAAAACATATTCTGAGTTATCATCATCTTGATCATTTGCAAATTGTGTTGAGTGCTGATGAAACTTGGGAATTTTATTAAGAGAAGTTCGACAATCTTCAGCATAATGTCCAACTTTGTTACATCTTCGACACACAATTTGACTTAAGTCTCTTCCTCTTCCTGAAGATTGTCCTTTGCCTCTGCTTTGACTTCTGTTTTGAGGTTGTCCACTACCTTGATTATTATTTCCTCTTCCTTGAAAATTGCCTCTTCCTTGATTGTTTCCTCTCCCTTGAAAATTACTCCTGCCTGAACTGTTGCCATTGTTAAAGTTGTTTCCTCTGCTTTGGCTTCGACCTTGACTTTGTACATTATGTGCTCCTTGATTCTAATTGAAATTCCCTCTGCCCCTATTTCTAGAATTGTCAGTCGATGATTTACTAGTGCTAGCCTCTGTGAAGAAAACATCTTCACCAACTTTCTTTTTCTTCCCAAAGGTTTTATCATGTTGGATCAACATTTCACAGAGCTCATCAAACTTTAGTTTCTCTAACTTACCAGTTAATTGTAGAGTCTCCAAAAAATGTGTGTAGGAAGAAGGAATTCCAACAATTAAAATTGTGACCATAAAACTATCATCTACTACTGGAAAACCAACATTAATGATTTCCTGCCTAATATTCTTAAGTCTTGAGATATATTCAAGAACATCACCTTATTCAATCAATTTTTGTTGCAACTATTTTAATTGTAGATCAACTTTCTTTGATTCAGGCTAAGTATCAATGAATTCTTTAAAAGTTCTCAAAGCAGACCATGCATCTGTAGCATTTTCTATATGGACATACATTTAATCATTGACAGAAGAATTAATGAGAGCTAATGCTTTGGCATTCTTAACTTCCCATTTTGCTAGTGCAGTTGCATCTATGGGTTTCTTTGGCTTTGTTGAAAAATGTGCAACAAGAAATGTTAAATTTAGAATGTGCTAAAAATAGACATGCTAAAAACAACATGTCTAAAAATAGCATGTCTAAAAATAGCAGTTTGGCCAGTGAGCTCATTGGCCACATTGGGTGAGAGATGAAACTACTAAAAATAGAAAGTTCTAAAAATAGAATTTATGGGTCCCTTCCTATTTATAACAGTCCCTAGTCTATCTATAGGAAGTAAAATTAATTTTGGTCTTAACAACAGTTGGAAATATTAATTAATTAATTCAGTTGAGTTAATTAGTTAAGGAAATTCGAATTTGAAGTCTTTGTGAGCATGCGCATGAGTTGTCCCACTGGTTGAGGAATTTATCCTTAATTTCCTCCACTGATTTAGGGAATAAATATGAGTTCTATAATGAGAGAATCAGTTGACATATTCTTAAATAGTCAAGTCTAGTTAGATTATTTTAACAAGTTAAAATAATAAAATATAGTTTGTTAATGCTTGCATGCATGTGAAAACTATTATTTTAGATAACTAAGGATTCACTCATGGATAACTGTTGCATGTCAGTTCTATCAGAGACCCAGTTGAGATCAGATGTTAGACAGTGTACTATCAGATGCTTGAATATTTCTAGTAAGTAGTTTTTGCATGATTGAGGAACTAGTGTCCTCAAAGATTGCGTAGTTGGACCATAGGTTAACTTGGTATGTTTAGAATTAATTGCATATGCTTTTGCTATTATTTCCTAAGCAAACTGTGCAAGGAAATAGGGATTGGACCATAGGTAAAGCCTTTATATACAAGGCTTGGCTGGTTCATGAGAAATATCTTCATATCTTCATAGTTCATTGAGAATTGAATAGTTTGAGAGCTAATTCTTTTTGTATTGTGAAGAGGATTTCCACTTGATTGATAATATATGGTTGGGGTTTTATGCTGGTGCTTTCCCTTGGATATATCTTGTGTTATGTGTGATTATTTCTCTTGATCAGTTATGCATGTTTCTACTTGATGTTGCTCATGAATTCGATTATGCTTCCGCTTAATGTTTTGTAGAAGTAGAACAAGTATTATGCTTTAGGACATTGCATATATCAGCTTTTTCTACAGGTGAAATTTCTACATGGTATTGGAGCACAGGTGATCAAGCAAGAACAGTATACTAGCAGGAGAAATTCGAAGTTTATTATTCGGGATATAGATCTCAAGTTCTTATCACATCTATTTCATCGATGGCGTTCTATGGTTTGAGGCTTGAGTATGCCCTTAATGGCAACTCAAACTATATAGCTTGGAAGGATCGCATGGAGGCAGTTTTGGAAGATAATGGCCTTAAGGATTTCATTGATCAAGAAATTCCTAAGCCTACTGACAATACTGAGCAAGTGGAATGGAGGAAGTGTGTGGCTAGAGCTAGGAGAATTCTCTTGGAGGGAGTGCGAGATCACATTGTCTCGAGCCTCCATGGGAAGGAGACTTCGCATGCAATGTGGAAAACATTGAAATATTTTTATCAAAATAGCAGTGATCAGAGGAAGCTGGCACTGAAGGACAAACTTCGAAAGATCAAGTGTGAAAGGGATGAGACGATCTCTATGTATCTGACCAAGCTCATCACATGCAGGGATGAGCTTGCAAGTGTAGGGGTCGTGACATCGGATGAGGATATGGTGAGTCTAGCACTCCTTGGCCTTCCTAGGAGCTGGCATAGCTACTAGGACTCAATGAATGGAAGGGAGAAACTGCCAGATTGGGAATGACCATGGTCGGATTTGATGCAGGAGGAGATCAGATGGAGCACCAGAGACAGTTCTTCATCCATGCATGATGAGGAGAACTGTGCCTTAGAGAGTAAAGTGAAGAAGGGGAAGGAGAAGGTTTCTCTTTCCGAATCTAGTTCTTCCAATGATGGGAAGAAGGTTGACAAATTGAATGTGCGATGATTTCGTTGTCATGAGGTGGGCGGATTTCACACTCTTCGCATGCATGGTTTCATCCATGGTGGGAAGTGGTTGGTTTCCTGACAGTGGAGCTTCTTTCCACATGACCGGCGACAAGAGTTTGTTCAGTATTTGAAGGAGAAAGATCTCCAAATACTCATAGCGATGGATAATGATGAGAAGTATAGTGTCTCAGGTGTAGGCACGGTTATTTTTCAGAGGGAGCATGGATCTCACCTTACCTTGACCGATGTCAAGTATGTACCAGGACTGAAGAGAAACATGGTGTCGATCGCGATGATGGAAGACAGAGGCTATGATGTAGTCTTCAGTAAGGGAAAGGTTTTCCTTAGACACATCATCACTAGACAGGTGAAGCAAATTGGTTCACGGGTCAAGAACCTGTATGCTCTTGAGGTTCAAGATGCATTCAAAGCCTTGAGCAGTAGGGAAACTGATGGAGACTTGGTGGTTGAGAGGGAGGGTATATTACCTCTCAACATGTAGAGCCAGAAGAAGTCTCAGATGATTGTGGAGGAGCCACAATTGGTGCATCAGCTTTAGGAGGTTGTGGAGCAGCCACAACAGGGGAAGCTGAGCGGAGATCGAGTAGAGACATCTACTCATGCAGAGACCTCCAGTAGGGGGAAACTTCGAGCCAGGTGGGCTGAGGGATCACATGCAGCCATACCTCTAAGTAGGAGGTGGGGCAATATAGAGTGATCATTCCAAGGAGGAGGGGCAGGATCCTTGAGGTACCCAACCTCTTTGATTCGAATTTGCTACAGGAGCCCCAATGAGGAGTAGCAGGACTGACTGATTGGGTAGAGACAGATGCGGATGGAGTGGCAGAGAGAGCGACAGTGCAAGGAATCCTAGGACAACGCATAGCTAGCAGGCTGCAAGCAATGCGAGAGGCACAAGTGTTTTGCACAGTGCTAGGTGGCACAGAGAGGTGTGCAATGGTGTGAGATGCATGGAGATGTTGCAATAGCGCAGATGTCAGAGAGGGAGCACTTGTCAGCAGCATGTAGAGCTTCAGCATCAGAGTATGTTCCTAGCCCAACATAGTGGTCAGTCGGGAGTGTTTTTGTTCCAAGTGTTGTTGGAACAAGTGGACCGGGTAGATGTGTTGCATGCAGAACATTCCAGAGTTACAGGATCGGGTTCGAGAGAAAGCCTTTCTTGTTGAGAGGGAGTGTTGAAAAATGTGCAACAAGAAATGTTAAATTTAGAATGTGCTAAAAATGGACCTACTAAAAATAGCATGTCTAAAAATAACAGTTTGGCCAGTGAGGTCATTGGCCATATTGGGTGAGAGGTGAAACTGCTAAAACTAGAAAGTTCTGAAAATAGCATTTCTGGGTCCCTTCGTATTTATAGCAGTCCCTAGTCTATCTATAGGAAGTAAAATTAATTTTGGTCTTAACAGCAGTTGGAAATATTAATTAATTAATTCAGTTGAGTTAATTAGTTAAGGAAATTCGAATTTGAAGTCTTTGTGAGCATGCACATGAGTTGTCCCACTGATTGAGGAATTTATCCTTAATTTCCTCCACTGATTGAGGGAATAAGTATGAGTTCTATAATGAGAGAATCAGTTGACTCAGTTCTAACTAGTCAAGTCCAATTAGATTATTTTAACAAGTTGTTAAAATAGTAAAATATAGTTTGTTAATGCTTGCATGCATGTGACAACTATTATTTTAGATAACAGAGGATTCACTCATGGATAACTGTTGAGGGACCCAGTTGAGATTAGATGTGGAACAATGTACTATCAGATGCTTGACTATTTATAGTAAGTAGTTTTTGCATGATTGAGGAACTAGTTTCCTCAAAGATTGCTTAGTTGGACCATAGGTTAACTTGGTATGTTTAGAATTAATTGCATATGATTTTACTATTATTTCCTAAGCAAACTGCGCAAGGAAGTAGGGATTGGACCATAGGTAAAGCCTTTATATACAGGGCTTGGTTGGTTCATGAGAAATATCTTCATAGCTTCATAGTTCATTGAGAACTGAATAACTTGAGAGCTAATTCTTTTTGTATTGTGAAGAGGATTTCCACTTGATTGATAATACATGGTTGAGGTTTTATGCTGGTGCTTTCCCCTGGATATATCTTGTGTTATGTGTGATTATTTCTCTTGATCAATTATGCATGTTTCTACTTGATGTTGCTCATGAATTCGATTATGCTTCCGCTTAATGTTTTGTAGAAGTAGAACAAGTATTATGCTTTAGGACATTGCATATATCGGTTTGTTCTACAGGTGAAATCTCTACAGGCTTAATATCACCATCACATATACCCTGCCATAGTTCATTATAAATGAGATTTATTTTGATGAGGCGTTGCCATGTTTTATAAGATTTTGTACCTTCAAGTTTGTCGGAATCAGAAAACAAATTAATTAACTTTGACATTGTAGTGTTGAAGCTTCGCACCAAGAATCAGGCTCAGAAAAATATCAAGATGGGAAACACAACACGCAACACACTACGCAAAAAACGATCTATCGGGGCTTGGCCTTGACCCTCGTATAGTCATTGAAACAAGAGAAAAATGACTGAGCTTTGCACTTGGCTCTAGTCAATTTCTCAAATATTTACAAGGTAACTTTCAAAATTTGACTTTTACAATGATGCTCTTGCAAAACCTGGTAAAAAAAATGTTACCCCCCCTCAAAGTAAAATTGCTTTGAGTTACAATGTCACACTTATCTCTCCATATATAAAAATAATTACAAATAAAATCACCTTATTACACCAAATTTTTTTTTACTAAATGTAATATCCCCAATATTTATAAATAAACATTACACCTACTCACACCTTATTTCTCCAAGAATATTACATATTATAAACCAAAAACAACTTTATCTCTCCATTAAAACTTTATGAAAGTCTTTAAAACCTGCGTTAAAAAATGAATGAGTTGCATGTGTGAGACTGGAAGCATGGAGTCTGATTTCTTGTTGTTGAAACGATGATTTCTATTGCTGCATTCATCAACTATAATTCTCTGCTTTGTACCAAAACACCATATTTGACAAATCTACTGACAGCTTGGCGGATTCTGCTAGATTTTCACTTCGTGGTCTATTACATAATTCTTTGGTTTCTGGTAATGACGATGGCTGAAAATTCATCAAAGGTTACAACATAATAGAAGAAATTTAAGATCCAGGAACTGCGTGATGAATTTTCTAAGAGGGATTCGAACCCCAGCGTTCCCAGTCCTTCGTCGACTGAATGCCTGGGAAGTTCTTCAAATCTGCAGGCCGTTCAAAACAAAATCCATGCAAACCTATATATACGATTTATTCTTTGTCCCTCAAAGTGATTTTCACATATTTTCAAGAAAACAGTGCATTATATATCACTCTGACTGATGTTGGGTGGTTCAACTCAGACCAGTTTGGCAGAAAGGTTCAGAGGGTTACTTAGATTCGGCCATGGGGCTTTGGAAGGTATGGATTTGATGGATGAAACGAAGAAAAATTATGCGTCTGGTGATCGATGCTCTACGAGAAGGGTTATTAGTCGTAAGTGCAAAACAGAGGAGGTGGAGCCTGGCAAATTTGTTCAGAAATGCGAGAAGACGGAGCAGCTCTTGAGGGATTGTGTCGGCAAGCCCACAGAATTGGTAGAATCCAAAAATGAATACACAAAAAATGATAGCTCCCACCACTAATTATGCTACTAACTTCAAACCCATGATCTCCCACTAAAGCGCTCCATTTTAACGCATTTTTAAAGACCAAATCAAAAAAAACTCATGTGGTACATTTTGGCATTTCCTTGGGCAAAATGGCGTGGAGATAACGGAACGTGAATAGCAGTGAAAGAAATCTTATAATAATACAAAAATTGATTTGCCGATTAAAAATATAAAATCAATAAGATACAAAAAAAACTGTTGAACACAAAACTGGAAAATTTCATACCAATCATTTGCTGATCAATTCAATGGAGTTTTCCAAAAACTTGTAGAGATGGAATCTCCTCCTCACATCCACTGTAGCATTATTAGAGTTCTGATACCACAATAATGATAGAAGTGTCCTCAGAGACGTAATTTTATTAATAAAAAAAAAAAGAACAAAAAACAAAAACAATTACATATTGATTTTGCAAGAGTTTACACCCAAACAACCAAACACTCTTGCAATGAGCTATTTATAAGCTCAATGTCCTAACTACCTCTAATTATGGATCACTTATGCAATAACAAGTGTCCACTTACAATAAAATCTATTCAAACAATCTTACTAACTATTCTCCTAAAATAGAGCCTAAGATATGACACATTTGTAGAGTCATATCTTTTACAACAATATACTAATTCTAAATGTCTCCATTAAATAATTAAATATTCTAGATCAATAATTATTAATTTAATATCTTAATTATTTTATTCTAACTTAATAACCTATGATAATATTTATTTTTGGATCATCTAACAGTCAGCCCCACCCAAAGTTTCTTGTAGGAAAATTATGTCTACAATCTTGGATTCAAAAAGTCGTCTGAGGGCTACCTTTTTGGGCGAGCTAGCCAAGCCCCTACAATTAAAAGAGAGCCACTTCATGGGGGCAATTTAGGAAGGGTGTTCAAAGCTCTAAGAACCCGATCAAGTGATGATTGTCTGCCCAAAGCCACTTCTGCCCCAGCTAATAGGATGGCTTTAGATAGATGGGATTTACGGCCTCTGATGGATTTGGGGGGATGAGATGGGGAAGTCAGATCCAACCTAGAGGATATAGATCTGATCTCTGAGAGGGGGAGGCAGGGTCTAAGATTTTAGGGGTGGGGGGGACCATCATGGGAAGAAGGCATAACAGTGGAGGAGGGAGGGGGATCAGGAGGGAAGGATGGGGGAGTGGTCGAGAGGATTGACCGATGTGAGTTGAGGGGATAGGGGATGGAGGAGGGGATGAAATCTTGATCTAATGCAGATGCAGAGTTCATATGCAGTGTAGAACATGCAGGAGAAAAAACAAAAACAGAGTCAGGGAAAGGAGGAGTACTCGAGAAGCGAGTAGCCTCAACAGCAGCCCTCGATCGGGTCATCAGTGGGGAGGGAGGACTAGGAGAGCTTTGTGGAGTAATTTTGTTCCATTGTAGAGTACTTTTCTCCTCCAATCCTTCTCTCATATCTAGGTGTACCAATATGTGTGCCAGAGACCTGTTCCTTGATTCAATATAGGACCTATTGTAGTCCAAATAGGTACCCAGCGCATTCCCAATACAGATAAACACATCCTCAGACCAATACTGCAGTGGGAGTCCAGGCAATCTAACCCATAATGGTCCAGCCCCAATATGTTCTCTTTCAGGGTTGAAAAGCAGGCTCCATCGCTTCAACATGACCAGGGCCATTTCAATGTGCCAATATCTTGCAAGTTCCTAGTTGGTGTATTCCTCTTGCAAGAAATGGAGCACAAACCGCCTATGGGGTAGTGTCTGCACTTCCGGGAGATCTTTGAATATGTTGCCCAAATCTCCTTGACCTAGAGGCTAAGTTGCGCCGTGGAGTAGGCACGACCCTGAACCTTACCCACCAGGACCTTACCAACCATATTGACAACCTCTCCCATGTTCAAACCTTCACCAAATTTGAGGTTGACGTCGTTTCCTGTGGCCTTCACACAATTGATATTCTGATTTCCCGATCTCAGCGCGGTCAGGTGGTCTTGCAGAGGGTCTGGAGAGCCCTAATTCTCTTGGTGATTTTTCGCAGGGTGCCGGACCTGGATGACCGAGGTCTCAAAGAAATTAGAAGGGATTGAGGAGGAAGATGTCGCTACAGTGGAGGAGGGGATACCAAGCGCAAATAAGATTTGCTTGGGAACGACGGCTTGGTCGATCCCAAATGCAGGTGCGAAGGGCGGTGAGTGCAATATGTCCTCCGATGGTGAGGGTTTGAAGGGTGGAAATGATGGAGAACAAGCAACTAGCAGATGGAGGGTCACAAGCGAGAGAGGAGGGCAGTCAATATCAAGGGAGTCTATGGAGAGGGCGGCGAAGGGGAGGCTGGATGAAGATGGTCTGAGCGACGTCACAACAGGGGGGGGAGATGGAGCGAAATGGAATAGACGATTCCTGGTTAGAAGACATAGTCGATGTAGGGTTAGGGCTTCGAAATATGGGGATATTGGGGTTAGGGTCGACGGAATAATCCACCTCCTCTAATTCCATATCCTCCATGATGTAACAGGCCTGGAGATAACTGAAAATGACGTTGACAATAGGAGGCATGGAGGGTAGCTAGTAGGTAGTGGAGAGTGACAACAAGTCTGTAGGGATCCAGCGGTTACAGAGGAGCAGGGGCAGTGATTAACCATAACCCTTGTTTGGAGCGGTCGCCATCGAGCTCTCACATTAATCTTGTCTCCTATGAATATTGAATGTATATGTGTTACTTTTTTATTTGTTTATAAATGTAAAATATTGTTTGCTTGGTTTATCATAATGCCTTTATTTTTATATTAAATGCTTGATATTTAATGGTGCATATATCTAATAAATGTATAATATAATAAAATGTTTAATATTTAATGGTGCATGTATCTAATAAATGTATAATATAACTATGCATGTGGAGTCATGCAAGTCCTCCTATATATTTCTTTATCTTTGGAACTCTTGTAGTTTAGATGAGACAGTTTCTCTGAAGATTGAAAATGCAAGCACTTTTAGAATACATTAGAGCCTTTGTCAATATTACATGATAACCTTGGTATGGATTTAATGTGAATATTTCTTCACTCTTAATACTTTCATTTTAGGAGAGATTTAACAAGAAAAAACTAACCCTTCATATAAATTAGTATTCTCATTGAATAAGAGTATGAGGAAGATACTTTTTTTCCCCTCGGAAAAAACGTAATTTTCATTGAGATATAAAAATTACATGCTGTAAATGAAAAAGCATATGCTATTTGAGGCTATGCTTGTCAATAAAAAGTTGCCTTTCTTCCATGCAAGGAGGCTATTCACTTAAAATCATTTGTTGTTTTTGTCAAAAAGAAAAAAAGAACTGGCCTAAGGCTGTCAATTTTTTCTGTCAAAAATAGAGTTCCCGAAGTAGCTTGAAAATAAATAGAACATATGAATATTTACATACAGATGTGAATAAAATAAGAACAAAAAACAAAAACTATGCTCCCTGAGAGCTCTCTGCATTGTCTATGTCCATAAAGGGTCTGTGATAGAACTGATAGGCATGCCCTTCTCTGTGCTCCTGTATCAACCAAGTGCCCAGTGGCTTGTGCACAGCTTCTTTGGATAAGCTGTCAGCGTCCGCATTTTTCTCCCTGTAAATATGTTGACATGTAAATGAATCAAAAGCAGTAATAAGACGGTGGGCCTCATCCAGAATATGAAACAGAGAGAAAACTGAGCATCTAGTCTTTCTATTGATCCAATCACAGACAATTTTTGAATCACCAAAGAGCTGTAGGTCTCGGCATTGGGATTGTAAGGCATATTGGATAAGGAATTTTGCAGAGGACAGTTCCGCAAAATTGTTGGTACCTCCCCCTAATCCCATTTGAATGTGGAAAGAATGAGTATCAGAGAGGTTTAAAATGGCTCCTCCCCCACATCCCTCTTCCTGGGTAGACCCATCAAAATAGGCCCATGGTTTTGAGTGGTCGATGGATTCCAGAGTGATGGTCCTAGATCGGGGTAGTTCGTCATCTTCAGGGATGAGGGAGTAATCAGAGATGATTCGGGAAGAGATGGAAGGCCAATGTGGCATGGAGTTTTGAAAGATGAGGTTATTCCTTGCTATCCAGAGGACCCAACAGACCAACAGGGGCAAGTTCCTGAGATTTTTGGGGGTGGCAATAGTCCACCAAGCGGACCAGGCTTCCGAAATCGAGGCACCTTACCATCTTGTCAAGGAGGTCATTGCTGCTGAGATGGATAGCCAAAGATCTCGAGTAGCCTTACATTCAATAAAGAGGTGGATTGCAGATTCATTGTTGAATTTACACAAATGACACCAAAAGGGGCCATGATGAGCTCGCTTTAACAGGTTATCTCCCGTTGGGATTTTATTCTTTAGAATATTCCACATTAGAAATTTGCTCCTAGGAGGGGACTTTAGTTTCCATAAATGTTTCCACCACTGTTCCAGATTCTGTGGGCATCGATCCTCAGCAAGTACCAAATATCCCTCATTTGTCCTATATCTTCCCACTTTCGAGAGTGCCCAAACTACTTCATCTTCCTCTTCCCTGATCTTGATCTGAGCTTCAGAGAGGGCCTGAGTGTAGTCATTCCAAAGATGAGTCCATTGAGGGGGAATGTTTAGATCTCGAGCAGTTTTCCAAGCTTGTTGGAAAGGGGTGGAGCGTTCCATATTTTCTATTTGACCAATATATGTAATATTGTTGTCCTAAAGGAAAGATTGAAAGTCCTCTGGCAGCCTGTGAAGGTTTCCACAACCTATCCAGGGATCACGACCAATTCTAACTCTCATGCCTGACTGGATTTTCCAAGTAAGACCTTCCCTGATGATGTTGAGGGATTTTAGAACTGCCTTCCATATAATGGAGACCCCTGGGAGAATGCTTGGAGGATGGAAGATCCAGTCCATCAGGGGTACAGGGCCGATGTATTTTGAGCAAGCCACCCTGGTCCACAGACTATTCGATGAGAGTAACTGCCATCCCAGCTTTGTCGCCAAGGCTGAGGAGAAATCTTCTAGCTTCTTTATGCCCCATCTGCCCCATTTCTTGGGAATAGAAATGGCCTCCCATTTTACCCAAGAAAAAATTCTTCCTAATTGTTTCCCTTTCCAAAGGAATCAACAACATATGGCCTGTATCCTAGCTAGGATGCCCCTGGGGATCCAAGCCAATGACATCCAGTAGACCAGGGTAGCTTCCAAGACGACTTTGATGAGTGTAAGTCTACCAGCCCTGGAAAGGTATTTGTGGAACCAAATGTGTAGTCTCTTTTCCAATTTGGATATTAACCAGGTCCAATATGCGATTTTGTACCCCAATGGCTTCAGCTTGTAGCCAAGATATTTAAGCCCCTCCTCCAGCCTGAGCAAGGTGTATTGGAAGCCCTGCAGTGCATAATGAATTTCATAGGGGGAGAATCCATTTTTGCGAGGGTCAACTTGTAACAATTAACAATCATCCCCGTAGCTTTTTGGAAGAGGGTGAAAATGTTCCTCAAAGAGGTTAAGTCACATATACTGCCATTGAGAAAGATGAGGACATCGTCCACAAACAGAAGATGAGTAAAGAAGTAGTCTGCTGTAATATTGATTCCTTGAAGTCCACCCCTTATGTGCTCATCTTTAATTAGCCTGCTGAGACCGTCCATAATCAGAAGGAACAATAGGGGAGATAAAAGGCATCCTTGCCTAAGTCCTCTTTCTGAGTAGAAAAAAGGGGAGGCAGCTCCATTGATAAGAATACTAAAAGGAATATTGGTTATACAACACATGATCCATTTAATAAACTCAAAAGGAAAACCCAAATGGGTTAGGAGCATTCTAATATAAAGCCAATTTGCTCTATCGAAGGCTTTTGAAATATCTACCTTTAGGATCATACCTTTTAGATTTTTGGAGTGTAGCAAATGAAGCACCTTGTGTGCAATTCCTACTGCTTCATGAATTTGTCTCTCTTGCAGGAAAGTAAATTGCTCTAGCGAGATGAATCTAGAAAGGATGGGTCGCATTCTGTTTGCAATGATCTTGGCTAAAATTTTGTAAATGTAGTTACACAACGAGATAGACCGAAAGTCATCAAATGAGGAGGGGTTGTCAGCCTTTGGAATGAGAGCAATGAAGCTAGAGGTGAGGGATTCAAGGAGCGATCCACTGATTCTGAAGTGTTCCAAGACCTTTAGGAGGTCTCCTCCCAGAGTGTCAAGAAAAGCTGAATAGAATTCAATCCCCCAACCATCCGGACCTGGGCTCTTGTCCTTTTTGAAACCCTTAATCGTGGCTTCCAATTCCCCCATTGTGATTTCTCTCAACAGATCCAAGATGAGGAAGATACTTTTAACCATTCCTTTAGATTAATTTTTCCATTTGGGGTGAGCTTGAGGAAGGGTCAACTAACGTAATGCATATACTAATATTTTTTATATATTAACATTTGCACCAAGGGAATGACCAACCAATCATTATTTAGGATAGAGGTTCTCTCATGCTCTTGGTTGATCAGTCATAGGCCTGTCCTACGCAATTGTTCAAAAATGTTCTCTATATTCCCTTTTAAGAGGTCATATAGTTACATGTATAAAATTTATAATTAGTTATTCGATTTAAAGTGTTGTTGTGTTATGAAAACCCTAGTAGAAATAACATAATAGTATGAAATAACATGTTAGATTAGGGAATGTATATTAATTTTTATACATGTTAGGTTATGTTGATTTATGTCTAGTGTATCTAATTCAATTAATATATAAATACATTAGTTGAATTACATTGATTGACTTGTAAATCATCGTGGATATTCCACTAGACAATTTGTCACAACATATCTGATAAATTTATAATTAAAAAACATAAATCTAAACTTTGAGGATTTATTTCTCTTTAGATTTTTGGATTTGTAAATTAGCATTTATTATGAATGCATGGAAACTATAATTATGTGGAAAATAGAGAAAAATAAAATAATAATTCGCAAACCATGATTTGCAACAAGATATAACCTTTAAAACACTTTTGGGAGAAAACCCAGCTAGAAGGTGAGGTCACTCTGGTTTCTTTCTCTAAATAAAAAATGGATGTGAGTAAAAAGTGTTGAAGAATCTAGGGCAATTGGAGTTAATGAGTTAATGAGATTCTTCTAGTCATGATAACTATTTGTGAGGTGTTTTTAACTTTTTCATCTTAGCACAATCGTCACTTGTTATTATTAGAGTGTGTCTTCTTAGTTCATCAAATTGCTACCAAACCAAAAGAGACAAGAACACAAGATATTTCCTTTCTTCCATGGACAAAACCTCCCCCTCTTGGAGAGGAAAACCCTAACACAATTCTTCTTATGGAGATTCCAATTGACGAGTACCAATACCATGACCCTTGACCTATTATGCCACTCCAAGACCAAGACACCAATCCTCTTTTTTGTGACTGCTGAGATCATCATTATTGTTGCACCATTGAATCCATCACTACTGCATCCCATAGATCCTCATCATTGTTGCACCATGATCACACCTTCACCGAGATCATAACCTTTGTGACTATGTCTTTATTAAGAATAAGATCATAATTATGACCAGATCATGACAACACCTTGACGTATGTCAAGATAGAGTTTGTCACTTAATGAGATCCTTTCATCATAATTATGTTGAAACTGTGATCATTCTTGTTACCAAGATAATGACTGCATTGAGAACTTCACCGAGAGAGTGATTGTGTTCCCTTTTCGCCGAGATCATCCTTGTCACTGTTATGCCCAGAATACATCATTGTACTTCATCTGAGATTCAATGGCATTGTATCTTGTGCGAGATTGCTACACTCCTGCACTTGTTCGAGATTCCTGTACTCACTGTTCTATCCGAGATTCCTGTACTTGTTGTGTCATCCAAAGTTGCAGAGGTATATGCAAAAATGAACCTTCCTATACCCATCCAAAGTCTGTACTTATCCAAAATTACAATGATGTTTGAGATCCTGTAATAGACCTCCGAAAATATCAGGCATGTCTGAGTTCTGTATTTCTAGTGGTGACCCTAGCGAGGTATTTATAGGTGTTTGTCCTCCATAATTAGCCGACGTGTCAGTGAACCGTTGTGTCTATTATTTGAGCCAACTTGACTGCCTTTTAATTCGATTTCCAAGCCGACGTGATAGAGAGGATGGTGCTTGTCATTTGGAGGGCTACTTGACATTGTTTATGACTCAAATATATTTTTCTCATGCTCAAGAAGAGTTGATTCATACATGAATTGACTCTTTGACATATCAATAAATCCTAAGGTTCTCAATGGGAGCCACTAATAAGTAAACCTCTTTCTCATGAAACCCATGTAGCAAGGTATAAAAATAATTTTGTTCTCTTTAATACATCATTTACAAAGATCATGTAATTATGAAGACTGAACCTAGTTACATTGTATAACACTCCCTCTTAACTAGGGAGGTATTCATAACGGTACTTTTTCATTCTCAATCTGAAGAATTTCTCTTAAGAAGAATCGAATTGGTAATCCCGTCTATATAACATCATATCAACCATCATTGTCACAGTGCAAGGCCTTGACTAATAGATCCATCTCTCCATGAGACCATGAGCTATAATTTTGGTGAGACCAATGGTTATAGATACCGTCATCATTGTCTCAAAGGGTACATACCCACCCGGGTGTTCACTGAGTGTGACCTTCTAGGACTATTCTTATCTTGGGTTCCCAACCCTTAAACAATATCGGTCCTCTTGCCTACTCTTGTCTTGGATGCCCTACACATCCTCAAAGAGCATCGAATGCCAGATGATTACCCAATACTCCATTATTTCTTCCAAAGTGAAGACAAGAATGTTTGTCTATCTCTCCCTCTCAATTAGGGAGGATATGCCCATTCCTGTAAAGGAATGTATCCAAGTTACCTCTGACCAGGAACTTTCCCAAGCTCCCTCTCAATTAGGGACTTGTCAGAGCTCCCTCTTAACTAGGGAGTCTCCTTTTCATCAACAACTTCTTCTTCATGTGTCCTTTAGTTGCTTGATCAATTTCCTTGATGTCACGAAATTCAGTCGAGCTTCTTCCTTGTAGGGCAATAGCCATCGATCATTTTCTTTCTTGGTTCGTAATGTCATTCCTTTCTTCATGGAAAGTGTCCTTCTTGATACATATCTCAAACCTTTGTCATATGGATACTTCTTCCTTATCATGTTTCTTTTAGGAATTTCCATCCTCCACATGAATGATAGTTGTACTTGTACTTACAACTCTTGTGTCAGTAGCCCTGCATGAACTCATCCATATATTATTCAAGAAATCAAAACATAACATTAAATCAAATTGTACATTTCAAGATGGCTCTTCATCATGACATCTTTCTGTAGGTATCAGTATCCTGCATACATGTTGACACATCTCCCAAATATATCCATAGTCAAGTGTCTCCATCTTTTTCAAACTTCGATCAGAGTCTTCACATTTTTCCAGGAGATTTCCTCGTCAAATCTTCTTGGTATTTTGGATGTTGATCACCTTCATGAGGGTTGCATATCTCATGATATCTTCCTCTCTCACACATTCCATTCCCATGAGATTTCAATTAGAGTTTCTTCATTGTGGTCAACCACCTCATACTTCATATGAGGACATATTATGTTGGTTTCATATACTGTAACTTATACCTTCCTACATCCTTTCAGAGGAGGAGATCATTTTTCTCATGATCATGCTTCTCAAGATAGAAGTAATGATCCATGTTACTTGCAACCATATGACATGACATTATAATATTAAACAAAAGCATACATACCTCATTTTACCTTTAGGTCATCTAGGCTTCTTCTAGTAGCTTCCTTGATTGAAAAGATATTCAATCCCTTGATCTGCTTCATTTCTCATGCCATCATACCATCATCTCATGAATTCCATCAATTGGATTTCCTGATGAAACTTTTGCTTCCTCTCTAGATCAGAGAATCCTCTGATGAGGATTCCTTAAGAGAATCTTGTATATCCCCATTTGGAAGATGTTTCATTTTTTTATGATGAGCCTTGTCCTAGATGAATTCATCCTTTTATTCAATGTCCAATGAGGTTCCCAAGAGCTATATCCTTCATGTTTGAATGCCATGGATTTTGTCCTTCATGCTTCCCATGGTGATGTCACGAGATCTCATTTCTAATTCTTCCATGATGCCATGATGTATCTTGTTATCATGGTCATATCTATAACACAAGATTTAGTAGCTTATGATAGGACCCTTTTGTGAGGGATATCATCTCGATCATAGTATAGATCTGTTACTCCCTCTTTCTTTGGCCCTTTTTTCTCATCTTCCTCCATCTTTCCGGTGATATGAGCTTCTTTGTATAATCTTTTCATAGCATTGAATCTTAGCTATACTATTCTCTCTTATTTGAAAACCAAACTTCTCTTTCCTTTCTACACATGTTTTAGTCCTTTAACATTCAATATTTTTCCATCAACTTGTCTTTCTCCATCTAGCATAAAGACCACAAATTGTTGAATGAGGTAACCTTCTTATTCATGGACATTTGTTACCTTGCCTATCATTTAGAAAAACGATGCTTATCTTCATCTCCCAATTGAGATCTTATGATTATATTCCTTCATTCATTGATACCTTCAATCAAGTCTAAGTGATATGACCTTCTTCACTGTATTTCAGAGGGTAGATCTTCTAGCATTTCATATCTCTCTTTTATGTCACCTCTCTTGCTACATAGGGATGAGAGGACCTAGGAATGATTTCATATGACTTCTCTTCCGAGGACTATATCTATCCTCCTTTCTTATGCAAGTAATCTTGATGACCCAATCAATTTATAGATCTCCTTGCAAACACGAAGTCATTTAATCAAACATGATTATAAAATAAAAGATACTTACTTGAGATGTGAAGATAAAATATTCACCTTGATCATGTTGGAAGCGCTTGAAGAAGATGCGTTAGAGCTTCCTCTTGAATGATATTCTTTCAAATGACAAATCCTTTCCTCAATAGAAAAGGTTTCTCCTTTTGATCAGGATGATTTGCTGCTTTCTCGAATGATCTTCTTCTAGGGAAAGGAGCTGATCCTTGCTTGTTTTAGAACCTTGAAGATGAAAATGTCTTCTCACCTTCAATATTCTTTGCCTTCTTTTGTAGTGTAGATCAGGACTACTTCTAGGGTTTCAACCTATTCCAAGATGATGTCATATTATTTTTTGAGGTCCCTTGAGCTACGTTGCTTTGTAGACAACTTGATGATGACTATGGAGACAAAAGCTCTTGCTATTGTAGACTGTTGTTATGGACTAATTTTTGTAGATCTTGATCCCTTTCTTTGATATCCTTCTTGAAGATTGATCCTTGAATGCCTCTTTGTTTCCCTTCCTTTGACTTCAACACCTTAGCTCTGATACCATGTTGAAGAATCTAGAGAAATTGGAGTTAATGAGATTCTTCTAGTCATGGTAACTATTTGTGAGGTGTTTTTAACATTTTCATCTTAGCACAACCTTCACTTTTTATTATTAGAGTTTTTCTTCTTATCTCATCAAATAGCTACCAAATCAAAAGAGACAAGAACACAAGATATTGGCTTTCTTCCATAGCCAAAACCTCTCCCTCTAGCAGAGGAAATCCCGCACAAAATTCTTCTTATAGAGATTCCAATTGACGAATACCAAGACCATGACCCTTGACCTATTATGCCACTCCAAGAACAAGACACCAATCCTCTTCTTTGTCATTGTTGAGATCATCATTATTGCTGCACCATTGAAGCCATCACTATTGCATCACGGAGATCTTCAACATTGCTGCACTATGACTGCACCTTCACCGAGATCATAACCTTTGTGACTATGTCTTCATTAAGAACAAGATCATAACTATGATCGGATCATGACAGCACCTTGATGTATGTCAAGATAGAGTGTGTCACTTAATGAGATCCTTTCATCACAATTATTCTGAAATTGTGATCATCCTTGTTACCAAGACTATGACTGCATTGAGAACTTCACCGAGAGAGTGACTGTGTTCCCTTTTCACCGAGATCATCCTTGTCACTGTTATGTCGAGAATACATCATTGTACTTCATCTGAGATTCAGTACCACTGTATCTTGTCTAAGATTCCTACACCCCTACACTTGTCCAAGATTCCTGTACTCACTATGCTATCCGAGATTCTTGTACTTGCTGTGTCATCTGAAGTTGCAAAGGTATATCCAAAAATGAACCTTCTTATACCCATCCAAAGTCTTTATTTATCTAAAATTATAGTGATGTCTGGGATCTTGTAATAGACCTCCGAAAATCTCAGACAAGTCTGAGTTCTGTATTTCCTGTGGTGACCCTAGCGGGGTATTTATAGGTGTTTGTCCTCCATAATTAGCCGATGTGTTAGTGAACCGTTGTGTCTATTATTTGAGCTGACTTGAATACCTTTTAATTTGATTTCCAAGCCGATGTGACAGATAGGATGGTGCTTGTCATTTGGAGGGATACTTGACATTGTTTATGACTCAGATATATTTTTCTCATGCTCAAGAAGAGTTTCTTCATACACGACTTGACTCTTTGACATATCAATAAATCCTAAGACTCTCAATGGGAGCCACTAATAAGTAAACCTCTTTCTCATGAAACCCATGCAGCAATGTATAAAAATAATTTTGTTCTCTTTAATACATCAATTATGGAGATCGTGTCATTATGAAGACTGAACCTAGTTACATTCTACAACAAATAGAAGTAAGTTTTGTGGACCGTGGGATACTCTAGTGAAAAATACCTCTCTATGTTCTCTTTACCTATCCCGATCGGCTACTTTTCTCATATCTAAAACAAAGTGAACTAAAAAATAATGGAACCCCTTATCCTCGTAGTGGCCCAGTTATAACACGACCTGATAGGCTACTAATGGTTAGGTTTGACTCCTTTAACTCTTAACTGGAGTTACAATATTGACTCTTCTATAGTACTCTTCATCATGATCATGTGGCTAGCCCCATTTTCATGAGTAATGACATTGACGTGGCATCCTCTTGAATTATGGTGGAAAAAATAGGAAGGTCAACTTTTGAGTGCCATAATGTTTTCATATAGACTCTAATTGAGCCAATTTTTATGTTGTTGGGAAGGTATTTGTCTATAGAAAAGGAATATAGTGTGTGGTGCCAAAGAGGGATAGTTTTACCCCAAAAAATTCCATTTGGTTCCTCAAAATTCTACCATAATGTTTTATACGCCAAATTTCCAAATTAGATCCAACTAGTAAAAATGGTCCTATGATCTAATTCCTCTACTTTTTCCACTCTGAAAGAATGACGAAAAATAATATAATGATCTAATCTATATCACACTAATCCATTTTGGGAGGATTTGGTCCCCAAAATCTTTGACTAAATTAGGTGAGGAAATTTATATTCCACCTTCTCTCGTGTGTACCATTTAGCCTTGCCTAGAAGCTATCATTTCAACCTAATATGGAAAAGGTCATGTTGTCCCCGCCTTATAGTTCTAGACCTCTTCTGCAAAATTGTATCCTCTGACAACTCTACCTGAGCATCTTGTGCCAAATTCTCCACATAAGGTAGGACTTGTTCCTCTTCCTAAGCTATCATGGAAGGATCACACAGTTTCAGATTCTCTAAATTCTCAATTGAGTAAATGTACATGTACTGTGGTAGACTAAGTCTTTAGTAATTATCTCCAACCTTCTCTAGTATCTCAAAGGGACCATACCGAGAGCCTTGATTTTCTTACCAGGACCCTATAGCCTCTCCTTATTCAAATATAACCATACTTTGTCTCCCACCTTGAGTGAATTCTTTGTTTTGTCTTGATCATGCCTAGCCTTATGTTTTTCCTATGAATTCTACAATGGCTCCTATACCTATATATGGATCTACGTCATCTTCTCAAAAAAAAATTAGCCTTCAAGGAATTCATTGTAAGACCCTCCTGTACTCCTTGCTACTCATATGCAATGTCCAAAGGTGAAGGTGGCAAATAAAAAAAACATGTTTCAAATAGGGGCTTATGAGTAGAAGTGTGGACTAATCAGTTATAAGAGTGTTTTGCATATACAATATTTTCATCCTCGATATTCGGATGCTTCTGATTGCAAACCCTCAAAATTTTCACCAATTACTTCTGTCTAGCCATCTATTTGTGGATGGAATGTTGTAGTCATATTCAACTTTGTGTCCATATTCTCCCACAATGTTATCCAAATTTCACTAAGAAATATTATGTCCCTGCCTTAAACAATGCTCCTTGGTATTCGAAAGTGCACCCAGAACCGTCCAAATAGCAAGTTTGTTTCTTATTTCTAATTAATAGTCTTTTTATAGGGCATCAAAACACACATATTATTGAACCTATCAACTACCATGCAGGTAGTGATTTACCTTTCTGGTTGCTAGAAAACATCCAACAAAGTCCTTCGAAGTGCTTTCCGAGAGATGAATGGGCATAAAGAAGGGAAGATATAGACCTTTTTTACTATTACTCGACTTGTTGGTACAAAAATGTATGCATCCTCTTATGAACCTAACTACTCGTTCTTACATATTGGGCCAATATACATACATTTACAATTTGGACATTATACACGAAAGTTCCCTGCAACCTTGGAGGTGTTAACATCTCTGATTAGATGCAATCACTCACCCTCAGGAATGCATAACTAATGTAGCTTGTAGAGTTACCCATCCTAGAGATCATAGTCAATTATGTTGTCACCATCATGAACATGCATCTAGATATGAAACTGCCGAAACACCCCCCCTTGCAGTCCTCATCCTCTGAATATGCTTCTATGTATGCACCATGGGTGAATAGCTCCATGTGCATCAAATGTCCTAAAGTTTTAATTTTCTGATGTGGGTGGCCTTGAAAGCATGTCAAACAACTTGTTTGTGCTACCCTTCTAGTATTTTATCAATAAATGAGATTGTTGTAGAAACCCCATCCACTTGTAATTTCTAGTCTATTGTAGCTTATTTGGGTTTGTAGGTACCGTAATGGATGGTGATCTATGTGGGTTATTGTTTCCTTCCCCATAAAATAGTGCTTCCACTTCTTTAGAGCTTGCACTAGGGCATAGAAAACTACCCCATGAAATACTTCAAAATGATAGTATATAGCCCTTCTTCCATGCATCAAGATCGCTCCCATAACATATCCATTTGCACCTATCTACACTTGAAGGGCTGCTACAAGTTTAGCAATGCAAGAATTGGTGCTTGACTGATCTTCTTCCTTAGCTCCACAAAGTCCCATTGTTGACCCTTTCCCCACTATAAAATATTGCCACTTCTTGTTACGGTGTGGAGTGGTGTTACTACTGCTAAAATGGGGCTATCAATTTCCTCAGGTATTGTGTTACCCCAATGAAACTCCTAAACTTAGAAACATTAGTAGGTACCAATGTTTAGCTCTCCTCGACCTATCACATACCACAGAGACACCAAATACTATTGGGAAAACTCCCACTTCTTGATATTTGCTAGCAACTAGTGCTTCTTTAATGCCTCTAGCATCGATGTCAAATATGAGATGTGCTCCTCTCTAGTAGAATTATATACCAGTTTATCATCTAAATAGACAATAACAAATGATTCTATAAAAAGGTGCATTACATCATTCATTAACCTCATAAATGTAGTCGATGCATCGTATTGGTCGAATGACATAACTAACCATTCAAGCATACCTAGCCTAGTTTTGAAGGTGGTTTTCTAGGTCTCTTCTTCTTTGACTCAAATCTAGTGATATCTAGGCTTTAAGTCCATCTTGGTGAAGTATTTCAATTACGACAACTGATCCACCATATCATCAATAATGGGCATGGGTTACATGCTCTTGAGCATGATTTTTTTCATTTCCCTGTAATCTATTTAAATTCACTAGTCTCGTCCTTCTTTGGCATAATGATAATGGCTGACCCACATAATTTGAGAGGATACCACGTTAGCCCAAGAAGGAATCCCTTCTAAGTGGCATAAATTCATCATATGGACTTTGATTGAGGCGATTCTTGCATCATTCGAAAGGTGTTTGTGTGTAGAATAGAAAAAGAAGGTGAAATGGTAATGAGGTGAAGTTTTAACCTCAAAAAATGCCATTATATGCCTCAAAATGCCCCCAAAAGGTTTTAGAGCCCAATTTGTGAAACTGGGTCCCACTGATAAAAATGGTCCTTTGAGATGATAACTCCATTTTTTCCACTCATAAAGCATTCTAATGGATGAAAAGCAATACAATTATCCAATCTTAATCATTTATTTATGGTTCTATTTTTGTTGTTATCCATTGATAAAATTTTCTCTTAGGATGTTAGGATTTGAACACTAGGTAGAATTGCTTTTCAATGGATTAATATTTTCTAGATGAATAACATAACCAAGTAGAAAGTAGTTCCATGACAATGACTATGGTATGTAATGGAGATTTTCAATTATTGCATGTATCAAGATGTGTAGACACATTTTAAAATCAAAATTATGCCTTTATTGAATGGGGTATATCATACATTGCTAACAAGTTATCTATACAACATGCTAGGGTGAAGTATATAATTGGTTTCAATTTTAAATGTGGTTTTAAAAGGATTCTACATGAATCTATATTAGCATTAATCCTTGGAAAAGTCAAATTTTTACATCAATGTCCAACTCAAGTGGATCAAATTACCAAGGGAGTTGTAACAAATGTAAATGAGTTAGATCTTATTGAAGGGAAGTGTTTGGACCATTTCTCATTAAGTGTGCGTGTGAATGAACCAATATTGTCTTCTAACATTTTCTCCTTATAATTGGTGTTGGCTTGATGAGGCCTGACCCAGATTCGGAGTTAATTAGCCAAACAAATCCCTACACTACTAGCCCTTTCGGCATCAGCTTGCGGAGCGTGGACTAAAGTCTCACCTGAAGCAGTATGGGGGGATGCTAGAACTAAGTTTCCGCACCCTTGAGATGTCTAAGGGGTCGATTTAGTCCAACCGTGCCTACCTTTGTGCAGGTCACTTCGCGTGCTGTGATGACCTGCAAGACCTTCGTGATTTATTATAATTGCCTTCACGCAACCCTAACCAGGGGCTGAGGTGATTTTGCACTGCTATGGCAGTGATCTGTGCTATTTCCTTAAATTATACCGTGGATCTTACTTATCTTCTTACTAAGGTTAGTTAACTTCGTATAAATAGATATTTGATCTTATATTCACTTATTCAACATTTTCATACATGTTTGCGCACCATATAAACAACAGAAATGTAATTTATACCCAATACATTCAATGTAGAAAACAATAAATAAATACATAGGAATGATATAAAAATTCTCTTTATTAATGCTTCAACGGTTACAGACTCAACCTGCCCTACGCACCCAGCTGCAGGGGTCCGCGCATTCAGTTGCGGACTACTAAGCCTCTGCGCACTTAGCTGCAGAGCCTTCTCCTACACTAAGACCCAAAACTAGACTTTTCAGTTTAGACACGCTCAACTCTTCATCCTTAGGCTTCTTCTCCTTTTTTGATAGATAGATGTATGTTTTTAACTACTTAGAGCCTCACTCTATTTATACAATCCCATGGTTTGTAGATCTCTATAGCCGACTTTACATTACAAAATTAAGGGCGGACAACCCTATGACTCATTTACAAGCTACGTGCTCTGGGCCCACAAAATGCGGAGCTTTTACATCGAAGTTACAATTTTTGACCAAAATCTGGGCTTTTAGCCCCAAAACTTCCCTTGGGGGATCCTGCGCCCAACAATTGGAGATTGGTCAACTTATGTTAGGATATTCTGACACATAGGAAATAGTTAAGTATAACTTGGTCTAGTGTAGAGTTAGGTAAAGTGTGTTTCTTTACTATGTACTTTTGTAACTTACAATCTGATGGTCACGATATGTAGTGATCCGACGGTTCATTCTCTCCTCGGTATTACTGACACTTGATCCGTGGCTTAACACCCGATTGGTCCATGATCTCTATTTAAAGAGCATGGAGGGTCATTTGTAGGGTAACCGTTCATGAGAGAAGCTTATGTAAATTTTCATTCTTTTATTAATAAATTGCCTGAAGTGGCCGTGTTGGCTCAGGTCGTGGACTGTTTCCCTCTTTGAGGGTTTTAACCACGTCAACAATATTGGTGTATTGATCTATGATCTGTTTGTGAGCGGTTTCCTTTGGTGTTCTGTCTGAGGAACTTACCCTATAAATTCCTACATGGTATCAAAGCTATTTGAGGGCCGCATCCATTGGTGATCCAAATCTGAAGCCAGTAGAACTGCATCCAACTGTCGTTTCCTAGATCCACTATTACTGACTGCTTTCGGGCTGAGAGGACTACTCTATTGTGTTAGGAGCATTTGTTCCAATGAGGAACCCCTTTCGTTTGACATGAAAAGGTTTCCGGTAGCCCTAGCTACGTCATTTTTAAGATTTGGAGGTATACAGTGTTTATTTGCAGTTTTTAGTTATTTTATCTCTCTTTATTTCAGTTTATTTAGCTTTTTGTTTCTTTTATTACCAGATCTATACCTTTCATTTCTGTGTATGCTCTTTTCCCCGCGACTCTGTGTGATTTGGGCAAATCAGAAATAGAAAGGAAGGATTTTTCTCATGTGTGTGCTATTTTCCGCCGCGCCTTAGTGTGACCTCGGAAAATCAGAAACATTGAGGAAAAGATTTAGTTTCCGACTAAAGCTAACTTCAAGCCGTAAGGTTTGTTTTTTTTGTATGTTCATGATGGGTTTTGTGTTTTTTGTTTTGTAGGCAAAAAAAAGAGCTTTCTCAAGTAAGCATGCACCCCAATGCTTTAGTGACTAAAAAAAAAAGGAAAAACCCCCCCTTCCTCTTTTCCAAAAATTACTAACCTTTTAAACTAGCTCACTTGGTCCAAAGCTACTTTATGAGAGTAGAGGTCTTGAGTTCAAGTCTTTCTTTTTGTTGAGCTAAATAGATTAAGTTTGGAAAGGGGGCAATTTTTTTTTAAATATAACATTATCATTCATTTCCACACATTCCTGCACTTCGTCAGCATCTTCAACAACTTTTCTTCAAAAAGCCATAGCTTCTTCATCTGGAAGCCGTTTTCAGAGCCGTTTTTTTTAATCAGCCTAATTTTTTGAGATCTTTCCATTGGAACACTTAGTTTCAACATCTATAAATTCAGTTTCTATTAAAAAGGAAAGTCCATGCCATGTTATTCTTGACAGCACCAACTACTTCCAATGGTGGTCCTACATTGTGGATTTACTTAGAAGTAAAGGTCTTTACAGAATAGCCTCAGGCCAAGAAACCAAACCGAAAGATGAAGATAAGGCAACCAAATGGGAAAATAGGCAAGATCAAGCACGTGGGTTGATAGGGATGTCTATTTCTCCAAACCTTAGATTCCATATCACAGAACTTGATACTCCTAATGAAGCAATGAAACATATCACTAAAGTTTTTGGAATTAAAAATGAACTTAGAGCCCATCAACTCGAAAATGAGTTGCTTACATTGGACCCCAATAATTTTTCTTCCATTGAAGATTTTTTGTCCAAGTTCAAGACCCTTAGACTTCTCTTGGAAGGTGTTAAGGTTAAGAAAGAAGATGGTAACCTTATCTATTCCATTCTTACTAAGTTGGGACCAACCTACTCTGTTTTTGTTTCCACCTTCCATTCTACAAGAGAAGCCTTCATTTCTCAAGGACAAGACTACAAGTCCCCTTCCTTTGATGCCTTTTGTGATTCTTTAATAAGAGAACAAGAAAAACTCTTATATCTTGGTCTTCTTAATCATGGAAACTCTTTTAAGAAAGCCTTAGCCGTCCAACAACAACCAAATTCAAAGAATCCTAAGAAACCGTATCCTAAAAAGAATGGTCTGAAACCAAACAAGGGTCCTAAGCCATTTTAGTCTCAAAATGAAAATCATTTCAACAAAATTATAAGGCAAATAAAAACAAAGGGAAGAAGATTTATAGACATTGCCACTTTTGTAATCGAGATGGCCACTTAGAATCCAAATGCTTTAAGAAGATGGAAGCCTTGGAAGCAGCAATGAAGAAGCATAACATCCATTTGGAGCACTCAACAACTTCAACTTCATCTTCAGGAATAGCACTTTCTTCATGTGGTTGTCAAGCATCTCGGTCTGGATATGCACTAAATGTATCAAGTCGTCTTCTCATTCTCATGAGTGGCTGATTGATTCTGGAGCTTCTTATCACATGGCCAAAAACAAAGCCATGTTTTCTTCTTTAAATGATTGTAACACCAAAAATATATATGTTGGTGATGATAAATCTCTTAGTGTTGTAGGGACTGGAACTGTTCATATAGACAATGGTCAATTCAATGATGTATTATGTGTTCCAACCTTATCCCGCAACCTTCTATCTGTATATCAGATAACTCATTCAGGTGAAGGTAAAATCATTGAATTTTCACCTCACGGTGTTGTAATTAAGGACCTAAGAGATCCTAGACAGATTTTAGCTACTGGCATTACTGATGATTCTACAAGGTTGTATAAGTTTAACAACTTTGGGTCATCAAATCTTCCCTCGGTATTTGTTGCTCATAATGATGAAGTGAGAAAATTTTGGCATGAGCGATTTGGTCACATAAACTATCGCTCCCTTCAGAATCTAGGTAAAGAAAATATGGTGACAGGTATTTGAATGGTATCTTGCAGAGATGGTGTTTGTTCCAGATGTGTACCTGGAAAACATCATCGAGATAGTTTTGAAAAACATGCCTCTTGGCACGCCTTAACCCCTTTACAACTTGTGCATAGTGATTTATGTGGTCCACTTCTAGTTGTTTCATTCTCTGGCTACAATTATTTCTTAACTTTCATTGGTGATTTCTCCAGATGCACTTGGGTATACTTCTTAAAACTCAAGAGTGAAGTATTTAACATGTTCTTGGCCTTTGTTGAAAAACAATCTGGACATCAAATTCTTAAGCTAAGATTTGATAATGGCGAGAATATGTTAACAAAAAATTCATCAACTTTTGCACTGAGAATGGAATTCAAATGCAACATACTTTTCCATATACTCCACAACAAAATGGTGTAGCTGAAAGGAATAATCACACCTTCAAGGAAATGGCTAATTGTATGCTTCAATTTGAAGGACTTACTCTTAATTTTTGGGCAGAAGCAATTAACTGTGCAAATTACATAATAAATCACACTCCTACTAAGGTTTTAAATAATATCACTCTAGAAGAAGCCTGGAGCTCAATTAAACCAGATGTAAGTCACTTTCGTGTTTTTGGAAGTGAAGCATGGGCCCATATTCTAGATGAGAAACATAAAGCTTTAGAACCTAAGAGTGAAAAATGTATTTTTTGTTGGATATTTTGAAGGTGTCAAAGGATACAAACTTATTCCACTTAAGTCCAAAAATGTTATCATTAGAAAAGATGTAAAGTTCACTGAAAATATATCGGCCTACGAGCCTAGTTCGGTGGATGTGCCACCTCTCTCTATCCCTTCTACTTCTAAAAATATTTCTTCTTCAGATGATGACAACGAGGATGGCAATCCCTCCCCCACCTTCTCAGGGTCCTCCTTTAGTGCCTCAGCTTCCAAAATGGGTCTGTGCTACTCGAGATGCAGTAGGTGCTCTTGCCTATGATCCTACAAATTAGCGACGTACATGTTCTCAGTTCGATAGAGCCTCTTATTAACTAGCTCAAGCTTTAGTTAATTATGATCCTGACACCTTTGCGGAAGATTTAGGCCATCCAGATTGGGACACAGCTATGAATGAAGAATATCGTTCATTATTGGCAAATGATACATGGGATCTTGTTCCCCTTCCAAAGGGACGAAAACTTATTAAACATAAAGCTCGTCTTGTTGCTAAGGGTTTTTCACAAGTTGAAGGTATTGACTATACTGAAACCTTCTCCCGTGTTGCCAAAATGAACTTTATCTGCCTTGTTCTTTCCCTTGCTATCTCTTTGAAATGGGAAGTCCATCAGATGGATGTTAAATATGCCTTATTGCATGGGGACTTGCATGAAGAAATCTATATGGAACAACCTACTGGATTTATACAAACAAACTCTAGCCTTGTATGTCGGCTTAAGAAATCCCTTTATGGTCTCAAGCAAGCCCCTGGGGCTTGGTATGCCAAAATGGATAGCTTTCTTTTAGAAACTAGATTTTCTAGGTGTCACTCTAACAATACTGTCTACACCAAGAAAGTGGGCAAGTATTCCAACCTTACAAACCATGTGAAGTCCAGCCTTAAAATGAAGTTTGAAATGACATACTTAGGACACTTGCATTATTTTATTGGTCTTCAAGTCTTGCAATCCAAGGAAGGTATTTCCCTTTCCTAGTCTAAGTATGCATGTGATCTTCTACACCATTTTCACATGGAACACTGTAAGCCAACCCCTTCTCCCTTTTAGTCTGGAGCCAAAATTTCCGTCACTTATACTTACCCTGAATTTGATGCTACCTTATACCGTCAACTTGTAGGAAAACTTTTGTATCTGACCCATACTCGTCCTGACCTTTCCTTTGTTGTTGGCCTTATTGCTCGGTTTATGCAAAACCCACATGAAAGTCATTGGAAAGAAACTAAAAGAATACTTCGTTATGTTCGAGGTACAGTTCAGTTTGGGATTCATTACAGTGCAAAAGCATCTCCTCTATTGGTTGGTTTCACTGATTCTGATTGGGCTGGTGACCTTGATGATCGGAAGTCTACTGCAGGTTATGTGTTCACTCTTGGTTCAGGACCTATTACATGGGCTTGTAAGAAGCAAAGTGCCATTTATCTTTCTTCAGCAGAAGCAGAGTATCGTGGTGTCGTAGAAGCTAGTAAGGAAACCCTGTGGCTTCGTTAGATCCTGTCAAAGTTTGGCTTTCAACAACAGCATCCGACTACACTTTGGTGTGATAATCAAAGTGCCATTCAACTATGCAAAGATCCAGTCCAACATCAATGCAAAAAACACATTGAACGACACATGCACTTCATCAAAAATCTCATTCACGACCATGTTCTTGAAGTGCAATATTGTTCAACAGATGATCAAGTTGCAGACATCTTCACAAAGGCTCTCACAGAGGCGAAGTTTACTAAACTTTGATTTATGGTTGGAGTTTAGGAAGTTGTCACTAAGGGGGGATAGGCTCTAATGCCTCCTTCCTTCTCCTATTGTGTCATTTTTGTACATCGTTCAATCCTATCCCAAGTCATAAAATAAATTTTTGATTGTAATGTACCCATCCAACACTAGGATGGGACACATTACCATAAACCAATTCTGAACACATGAATTTCAAATTCCTTCATGCTCACTTATTTTCCATAATTATAATTCCTATAGCATTTCATGATTATGCCCTGCATATGCACCAAAATGCAAGCCTTTAAAGATACACTACCATGCATAGTTAAACCATAATTATCAAAGAAAAATAAAGTAGCATTCACAGTATAATAACAGTAGTATATTTAAATAAACATTACACATAATTCATCACATTTTTGCATATACAAGAGTGAACACTTATCTTCAAGAAAAAAATAACTTGTTTCAAATTAAGGACATTTATTCTAGCCTTATCCACTTCTTTTCTAGGTCTCTCAATAATAGGCCACCCATGAGCTAGGTATATAACACCACAAGGGAAAACTATGACACTACTATCAAATTTAAAACCCATTAATAGTTAGCATGCTCACTCAACTAGTGACCCTAATCACCATATCGCTATTGCCCTTCATCCCACACAACCCAAGAAGGAATCCCCCTTCTCTATGACCATAATCCCTCAGGTTAAATCCCTCTACCACCGTTCTAGAGTAGGCTTGTCAAGGGAATATATATGTTGGGACACCAAGGACACTTCTATGAAAATATAGCTACATATACCATTCAACTCTCTTTCATTTTTCTCTTACTCGATCTAGATATCAATACAAATTTGGTAGCATGAGATGGAAGAATGAATGCGAAGATGTGTCCCCAATAGATAAAGGAATCACTTTTGTATTGTTACCTCTAACTTGACACTTGTCAAAAGGGGAAGTCTTACTTAGCCGCTTACACAATTCCTAGGGATGATCTTCCCTAAAGTTAAGATAATTTGGGATATAGTAAAATATTATTTAATATCACAACTTTGGCCCCTCTAGGCTCCCTCTTATGGAGTTATATCCCCTTATACTCTTTTTTGTCTCTCTATCATGTAGTCAATCATGTATTTTATTATTAAGATGATTTACATCAATTACATTACATATATGGGCCCTTGTTCAATTCGCTGCAATGTTGATTTATTGTTTATGACATTATGATGTCGATATTTTATTTGTCATATTATGATGATCTTTCATTTGTCATATTTGGACATTGATTTTGGTTTATCATATTGCAAAGTTGATTTTTGTTCATGAAAATGAAATGCACTTTTGCTCATAATATGCAACATCAATTTTTGTTCATTAGTTTGCAAAGTTGAATTTTGTTTGATACTTTGCATGTTGAAATTTATTTTTTAGATTTTGATGTTAATTTTTGAACAAGGTTGTATATGGTCAACTGTGGTTGACTATGGGTGACCATAATTGACCATATGGTTGTCAATGTTTAACTAGAGACGAATATGATTTACCATGTTTGCTATAGTTAATCATGTTTGCTATGGTTGACCATATTAACCATGGATGACCATGATTGAATATAGTTGCACTACTCTAAAAGAGTATAAAAGTTATATTAAAAATTAAACATTAAAAAAAATAGTAAAGAATATTAAACTTATATTAAATTCATTACATAAATCTATTAACTACAATAACTATATTAATGTTTATGTTGTTATTTACTATGAACATGATGTTTATGGTTGATTTAGGTATGTTGGGTATGAAATTTCTTGTTAACTATAAACATGTTGAACATAATACGTATCCTTAATTATTGTTAAACATGATTTCCAATTTCACTATAATTAACTGAGTCAATCATAATTAGCATATACTAATATATAGATTAATTTATTATTATAAATAAATAATATATTCTCATTAATATTATTATAAAATTACTACATTTTAAATAATATTATAATATTATTAATAAAGTAATTAAAGCTTTTAAATAAATAATTACTAAAACTAATTACGAATATACTAATAACTATATTAATATTATTAACCTCAATATTAATACCATTAATAAATCTTACTGAATTTCAAATCTTATTATTAAAGTTAATAAAGTTATTATTAAATGTTAAACATACTCATGTAGTGCAAAATTGGAATCGTGTACTATGCTGACAAAGTGAGCCACTTATAAAATCGTACAAAACCACATCCACTCACCAGAAATGCCAGAGATGCCCCCACTTACTCTAGCAACCTCATGCTTGTTCCTAAACCCTATGATATCAAGTCACGGGAGGGTTTCCCACTATAAAAACCTCCTTTGCACTCTAATGTAATTTCAAATTTTTTTTTCTCGATAAAATATCTAGTATAATCTAGGTTCAGCCTCAGAGAGATACTCGTTTCTTATTTATATAGTTTTTTTTTTTCGATAAGAGTTTTCTATATATTTATTTTTTCAAGTTTTATAGTTTTTTTAGGAGTATTTTTAATAGTTTTTCTCACAAATTTAAAATTCTCATTATATTAAAAGTTATTTTTATATGATACTTCGGTAGAGAATTTGTTAATTGTAGTGAAGAGGGTTGTATTAAAACTGTAGTAGATGTGATCAATGTTATCATTATATGTTAAGAGGTCTAAATTCCTTGTTAAATATTTTAACAAGAGATTCATTTTTACTTTTGTCAAACCGGTGTGTCTTCGACTATCACCATTCTCTTGTATGTGGTATGTGTATATCTTAATTTAGGGTTAAAAATATAGATGTGTAATCCGAATTAATTTAGGGTTAAAAATATAGATATGTAATCATAATCAAGTTTGTGGTCCTTTAAAAGGTCAAAGTTAACAATACAACTCAGAACTTTGGTATCAAATATGGCATAGTACACAATAAAAAATAGAATATTTTTAAATTTGAGAAGATAAGGTATTTGTGTAACTCTAGGAAAACATTGTTGCATGATTAAACTTCAACCTCATTTTGATGAATGATGCAGCAAATAATTGTCCAATTAGGAGGCAATTTTGTTGACACCTAATCCGAAACGGATGAGGTGAAGCCGGACAGTCATCTAGAAGATGAACTGATCCGTTTTTGTATATGTATAAATAATAATAGTTGAATGAATAATATCACTCAGTGGTTTTGCGCTCATTAATTTCTGAGCTAACCTGGCCTGACATGGTATCAGAGCACAGGTCCCAGGTTCCAGAAATAGCGTAACTCCTCCGCTGCCTCATGAAACCTCTGCTCCCTGGCGCACCAACGCTGCATACGCTCTCTGCTCTTTTGACATCCCTTATGACATCGCTGCATATGCCCTCCCTTTCGCTGCGTTGAGGTCTGTTGCTGTATGTGGAAGTCGTGGAAGAGAACGAAGGTCTCCGCCCGGTTACCAATACTATCAAGGAAGAGAACGGTAACGTTTTATTGTAAGAAGAGCTGCGTTAATGTATTGAATGTATTGAAGCTGCGTTTGAGAGCTGCGTTAATGTATTGAATGTATTGAAGCTGCGTTTGAGAGCTGCGTTAATGTATTGAATGTATTGAAGCTGCGTTTGAGAGCTGCGTTAATGTATTGAATGTATTGAAGCTGCGTTAATATATTAAGAGCTGGTTTAATGTATTGAAGACCTGCGTTTAAACGTATTGAAGACCTGGTATATGGTGCTGGTGACTGCGCCTTTTATTAAACGCTGTGGTATATAGAACTGTGACTGCGTTTTTTTAAGAACTGTGGTTGATGTATGGTGACTGCGTTTTCTTGAAAACTGACTGCGTTTTCTTGATACATGGTATCTGCTGTTGAGAGTAGTTAATGGTTGAGTGCGTATATGGAAGACTGCGTTGATATATTTTAATGGTGACTGCGTTTTCTTGAAGACTGATACATGGTATCTGCTGTTGAGAGTAGTTAATGGTATCGCTGCGTTTTTAATGCTGGCTGCTGCGTCCTTATTTTAAATAACCACTGACCACTGCGTTAATAGTGCCCTCCTCATGACTGCGTTTCTGGTGCGTTAATGGTGCCTCCACGTGCCTTCTAGATGACTGTGCGTTTCTAATGTAATACTGCGTTTTCATATGAGCGCCTTTGTTGTTGAACAGTGATATATATAAGCAGTCATATATATATATATATATATATATATATATATATATATATATATAGATATATATATATATATATATGTGAGCGCTATTTTTTTGTTGAGATATTGATATATGTAAGCAGTGAGCACCCTAGTTTTGTTGAACAGTGATATATATATGAGCAGTGATATATATATATGGAGAATGCATAAGGCTATCATATAAGGATTTTTTTTCTCTCTCAACAGAAGTGTTTTTGGCAGAGATATTTTTTTTTACAGAATGCATTCAATCATTTCAATGGTCGGAATAGTTCTCACTGGCAAGGAGAACTATCCTGAATGGTCTCGGATGGTGAAACACACCCTCATCTACAATGAGCTGTGGAAAGGTGTGTGTGTCGAAGAAGAAGACAAAGACCCTGTGCAGCCCACATCAGACAAAGAACTCGCCATTTGGGAAAACAAGAACAGCAAAGCCTTTGCATTGATCGCAACATCTGTAAATGAGGAAGTAAGTCGTCATATTTCATCCTATTCCACTGCCTTTGAAGCTTTACAAAAGCTGAAAGAACTCTATGATACACATTCTGCACTTGAAGTTGTTCAGCTCATGATTAAACTCTTCACTCTTGAACTGAAAAATAATGATCCTCTTACTCTTGCTTCTGAAATAAAATCTATAGTGCATGACATTAAATCCACTAAGGTTGAGCTGGATATCTCTCTTATTGCCTTTCTCAAAGCACTCTATCCTACCTACTCTAACTATCTTGAGTCTTTACAAGCAAATGGAAATCTTAAAGATATAACCTTTGACACTCTTGTGAAAAAGTTTGCTGAAAGAGAGAAAGCCTTTGGAAAGAAAACAGTCCCTGAATCTTCTGAAGAGACTGTTTGTCTTGCTCATAAAGAAAAGCAGCCTGCTCAAGATTCTACAAGAGGAAGAGGTGGACGAAGAGGAAGAGGAAGATACTTCAGAGGCAGGGGGGCAGACATCCTCAAGCAGAAAAGGCAGATCTGCATTGCATTCGCTGCAAACGAAATGGATCACATGATGCTTCTACATGCAAGCTACCATGGGACAAAGTTGAGCAGAGAAGAAATCAGCAGAAAGGTAAAACTGATGACACAGACAAAGGTAAAGCACCTGAATCCGCTCACTATATTGAGGCACAATGTAACATTGGAGTAAATGAAGACTTGTTTAATGCTTCACTTGCTTCTTCGAAAAATGACTGGTTGCTTGATTCAGGAGCAACCTGTCATATGACTCATAGGAGAGATTTCTTTGAAGATTTCACTAACAATGTTGATGGAACAGTATACTTTGCAGATCAGTCAAAAATCAAGCCATCAGGGCTTGGCACAATCAGGCTTAAATTGCCTGGTCTTCCAGACTTTCTTCCGGATCATGTTCTATATCTCCCACAGCTGAAGAGAAACTTGCTGTCCCTGGTCCACATCCGCCAGCAAGGTCACTCCATTCACATGTTTGATGGCAAGCTTGAGGTAAGAAAGGCATCTGACCACTCACTTGTCATGAGGGGTATAGAAGAAGAAAGACTCCTTCAACTGCAAGGAACCTCTGCTCATGCACAACATTTCTCATACATTTCTCATCATGAAGAAGATGCACTTCCATCAAGTTTATTATGGCATGCTAGATTTGGACATTTAAACTATGATAGTCTCCGCTTGTTGAAGAAAAATGGTGTTGCTGGTTTGCCTACAATTCCTAGAAAACATAAACAATGTGATGCTTGCATTCTAGGAAAGCATAGCAAACAGTCTTTTCATGATTCACATTCAAGAGCACATAGGAAGCTTGAACTTATTCATTCAGATTTATGTGGTCCAATGCCTGTTCCTTCTGCAAATGGAAATAAATATATCATGACATTTATTGATGATTACACCAGAATGTGTTGGGTTTACTTATTGAAGAACAAATCTGATGCTTTTCAGACATTTAAGAATTTTCATAAGTGGATTGAAAATGATGCACAATCTCATATTGGGTCTATTCGCACTGATAATGGAAAAGAATATACATCAAATGAATTTGAACACTATCTTCGCCAACATGGGATTAAACATCAAACAACTGTGCCTTATAATCCTCAACAGAATGGTGTAGCTGAAAGAATGAACAGAACAATTTTGAATATGGTACGATCCATGCTTTTCTTCAAAAATGTAAAGACAATGTTTTGGGCTGATGCAGTTCTATGTGCTGCATATATAAAGAATAGATGTCCATCTAGTGCTATAAGAAACAAGACTCCTTATGAATTGTGGTATGGACATGTTCCTTCGGTAAAACATCTCAGGATATTTGGTTCCACCTGTTATGCTTTAATACCAAAGGTACATAGAAACAAACTTGGTGCTAGAAGTCGTAAGTGTATCTTCCTGGGGTATTCAAACACATCTAAAGCATACCGCCTTTATGATGAAGTAAATAAAAAGTTTGTTTTATCTAGAGATGTCATTTTTCTTGAATCATCCAAATATGACAGTGTTGTTGAGCGGCAACTTGATCGCTTGGATAGATTCACAAAACCAAAATCATTCCAAGAGTTTGATAATCAGATTCCACATCTTGAAGGGGGGATTCCTATACTAGATCAACATGTGGAATCTTCTTCTGAAGAACAATCTCCTCTACATGACACTCCAACAACGGATGATGCTTTAAGTGATGTAATTGATAGAATTGGGAGACTCAATCTTGATTCAGACCCAACTCCATCAACAGAACAGCCTGGACCATCTCAGAAAGGTCCTCCAAAGTGGCTGACAAAGACACTTGAAAGTGTTCATCCTGATGAAATTGGAAAAACAGGAACCAGAAATACAAACCGACAAGATGGAGGTGATGTAGATGACTCTAATTCACCTGTTGATATGGATGTTACTTATGATTGTGAATTGAACTTGTCTACAGATTTTGAACCAATTTCCTTCAAACAAGCTGCTTCTCATGATGAATGGAAAGAAGCGATGCAAAAGGAGTATGATGCCCTTTCTACTCCAATGGACCAAAAGCCTTGTGAGGGACATTGGTCCATTGGAGTAGAAAGGGGATTGCAACAAAGTATAGACAGCTTGTAGGAAGTCTCATCTACCTCACTACTACCAGACCAGACATTTCATTTGCTGTTGGAATCCTCTCCAGGTTTATGCAAAAGCCTTGTGAGGGACATTGGTCTGCTGCAAAAAGAGTTCTAAGGTACTTGAAGGGAACTCAAGACCTTGGAATCAAGTATACACAGGTGGACGACTTCAACTTGATTGGATACTCTGATTCAGACTTCGATGGAGACAAAGAAACTGGGGTATCTACTTCAGGATATGCTATGAGTCTTGGATCAGGAGCTGTCTCCTGGAGATCACGCAAACAATCAGTACCAGCAGATTCCACAACAGAAGCAGAATACGTGGCAGCAGCTGAAGCAACGAAATAAATTGTGTGGCTCAGGAAAATTCTTGAAGATTTGCAAGTAAAACGAATACAATCTACTCCACTCATGATTGATAACACATCTGCAATAAAGTTGGCCAAGAATCCAAAGTTCCATGATCGTACTAAGCACATCAATACTAAATATCATCTGATCCAACATCATGTTGAGGCCAAAACAATCCATCTCCGTCATTGTTCCACAAACGAGCAAATTGCAGACATCTTCACCAAAGCGCTTGGAAGAGAAAAGCTTGAAAGATTCAGAACGATGCTTGGACTCACCAACATCCCTTCAGATTAAGGGGGGGAATGTTGACACCTAATCCGAAACGGATGAGGTGAAGCCGGACAGTCATCTAGAAGATGAACTGATCCGTTTTTGTATATGTATAAATAATAATAGTTGAATGAATAATATCACTCAGTTGTTTTGCGCTCATTAATTTCTGAGCTAACCTGGCCTGACAAATTTTTATCGAATAATGGTGACTTGGAAGCTCCTCATCCACCATAACC
Source organism: Pinus tabuliformis (assembly GCA_031772625.1). Taxonomy (NCBI): domain Eukaryota; kingdom Viridiplantae; phylum Streptophyta; class Pinopsida; order Pinales; family Pinaceae; genus Pinus; species Pinus tabuliformis. The sequence goes on along the minus strand of CM062816.1, from coordinate 443,812,064 downwards.
TTATTAATAAGTGCAAATGGAATGAAATGGGGAAACAAAGGGATGAGGAGATGAAACAAATGTAGGTATCTACTAGCAATTTCCCCTAAAGGTGCAAAGATACATCGAAGGAATTGAACATGCCTATGATGTTACTGCAAAAATGTTGCAACAAAGGAAAGATAACAACCTAAAGGGTGGAGGATGAAGGGGAGGAAACGTGGCCAGGCTTGCAATAGTCTCACACTTGTGTTGATGCATGTCTGACATATGTTGCTCGAACCACCTGGCTAAATCATTTTTTCCCAATCATACCACTATGTCAAAATCTTATAAACATATTATATCCAAGCTACAACATGCAGGGTAATGAGGAGAAACATTATCATAAGTCCTAGTGGGAAATGGCACACAAAAAATGTAATTGCACAGAGGAAATGACTAAAGTCAGTGTGTGTTGATAATGGGATTAAATAAAGAGAATATTTCAATCGAGTGACCTTCAGGTTCTAGGATATTCTACAATCAACATAAATAAGGGGGCTTGTTTTAGAATTTTAGCTATCTCCTTTTAAAAATTTCAAATTAATTCAAAGCCATTTTCCTGAAGCCATCAATTCTAGTTTAAACTTAAATTTAAATTTTTCTAGCAAAGATTGTTGGAATTGCAAATTTATGTGATGTAGTTTACACAATCTAATTGTCCAAGTAAACGTTCAAGGCATTGTATGCATTCAAAAATATAGGTTTGTCCCAACTCCTTAAACTATCGCTGACATCATCAAACTTCAGGGTACCTGCAGGTGCTGAAATTCTCATAGCTAGAATTAAATTTTCCCAATTGTTTGGCTAGAACACATTAACAGATTTTAATAGAGACAAACTGATTAGTAATAATATTGAATTCATTCAAGTGCTCAACAACTAAAGCACCCTCCTTCATCTTGACATTATAAAGCTTCTTCATCAAGAACACTTTGTTTGATGTCGTGTTCTTCTCATATAGATCATGGAGCTTCTTCCATAATCCTTGTGTCGTATTTTTTCTAGACACATTGAAATACACATTCTTTGCTCGATATTGACGGATTGCTACAATCACCTTTCTATCTAGCTTATTCCATTCTTCGTCCATCGTCAATGAGGGTTTCTTTGCCATAACATCAATTTGCAAATACTAATATTTTAAAATTAGTATATTCTCCATCTGTGATTTCCATAAGGAAAAATTAGCCCCTCTCAACTTCTCCATATTAGTTAATGTTATTGTCTCCACTTTCAAGAAAATTCACACCCCAAAAAAATGAAAAATCCACATACAAAATAAAAATTTAATTCTCACATACCCACCATTAAAAAAAATATCTTTTTAATAAAATTTTCATGATACAACAAGGATATTTTTTTTTTTTTTTTTACATCTTAAGCTAGATTTTTATTTAAAAGGAACATCACATGCAGCTTAAAAAAAAATGTGTGGGGCCTACAATAATAATAACTAAAAAAAGACTTCACACATAAGTTCAACCAATTCAACTCTACACTCACGTTTCCAATGTCGACGAGGAGGTCAAGAAGGAGATCAGGCGTTAGGTGGCGAAGTCGAGCAGAGAGTGGGGAGTCATGTAGCTGTTGAACCATGGCTATATCTGAGATTCTGATAGTGTGGCTTCAGGAAGCGGGGAAGGCCTTCTGTTTGTCTGTAAGTTAATTTTATTTCTCTGATTCCCATCGGTGACTTGTGTGAAATACCTGAGACCTTTGCTGTGGATTGTGATTAATGCCTGTTTGTCAAAATTATTGGTTGCCTCTGTAACAGAAGATCCAAAACCTAGTCCGAGAAGGCCAACAAGCTTTTGGAAATACATCGGAGGGTTTTCTTTCTCAACATGTTTTGGTGATTTTTGGGCCATGGCTAGTGTGGGAATTTGAAATGTGAAGCAGTCGTCAAATTCTCTTGCTCGTTTCGATATAATGCCCATTTCCGTTTCCGTTTCGATCCTTTTATCATTTCAACAACATACACTTATTTAAAATAATATTGAATTTGGTGACATTTAATTATAAAAACAATTTTTAATGAAAATTTAAATATTTTTGCCTATAGGGTGTTCTCTTAAATCACTACATGGTGTAAAGATCACTGGTTCCAAATTCATCTAGTCATACTGTCATTTTAAAACTCACACATTTACACATTTATAATAAAACTTAGAAAACTACAAATTAAATTTAAAATTACCCCTTTTACAAAATTGAGTATATTCTTGAATGAATAAAAGAGAAATAATTTTAAAATTAACTCTCACCCAAAATTGAACATACTCTCAAATGAAAGGCAATCCAAGTCAGATAGTATGACCCGGTACATGTTAAGTGTGCCAATTATTTCAAGTCTTTTAATGTGCACTAGTTATTTCAAAATTCACATCATTTAACAAACCAAAAAAAATCTAAATATTTTTTATTCCTTCATTTTAAAAACACAAAATAAAGTCCATAAATAACACTTTTAGATACTAAAACTTCAAAAATTACAAATTAAATTTAAAATGACTTCTCTTATAAGATTGAATATACTCTCAAATGAAAATAACACATTTATACCGTAAAACTTCAAATATAATGCATTGCAAAAACCCCCAATACTTAATTAAAATAACTTTTCTTACAAAATTGATATACTCTTGAATGAAAGGGAATTAATTTTCAAGAGAATTAATTTTAAAATTAACTCTTGTTCAAAATTGAACACACACTCGATAGAATGAAATGGAATTAATTTTAAAATTACCTCTCGTCCAAAATTAAACACTCTCGAATACTTAAAGTCCACAAAACTTCCGCCTAGAATTTGAACAAACCTTTTTTTCAGAGAAAGAATTTGAACAAACTTTGTTATGAGTATTTTTCAAATGGCCGTCCAATGAATTTTATACAAGTAAATTTTAGCCGAAGGCAAATCCTCATACATTCTTTCTAAAAAGTTTCAATCTTTCTTTAAAATATTTTAAAGTGTTTTAGTTGAAAATTTTAATTGTGTTGACCATACTTTCAAATTCAATAATAAAAATCGTGTTACCTCAACACTACATTTTTAAAAAACGTTATATGCAATGTGTCTCTATTATTCAAATTCTTTCGCAAGAAACATATGTTTACCACAACGCCAATCCGGTTTTTTGATCAAACATTTTATAAATAATTTATTAAAGAATTTTTAGCTTTTTTTTCCAGGGAAAACATTAAGTTTCATATAAAAAAAATTTAAAAATTTTAAAAATAAAATTCTTCATTTAAATTTAAATAACCATATTTTTTAATAAAATAATAAAAATCACATTTGTCTTTACTTTGTCACTCATTACACGGAAACACTATACATATCCAAACAAATGAAACACAATGCAATTCAAATTGCCTTCTCATCTTAGTCAAGGGAGAACGACGCAATGTATGCAAATTGGATAAACAAATGAAGTATCAGAGGATTCCCTTATTGGAGTATTTACTCATTATGGCTTCTGCAACATGTGGCTTTTGTTGTCCATAAACACAGATGCAAGCCTTCTTCGACTCCTCCTCAGCCCTCTCTCTGGCATACCTATACACCCTATAAATTTCAGTCTTTCCTGTATTCTTGGCTGCCACTACTGCAAGATTTCTCCAAGCCTGGGCGATCTTTTGACATAGCAGTAAATAACGAGGATCCCCAGGACATGTTCCACCTATTGCTTCTCTCAAATCCATTAAAATTCCTCTGCAAGTTTTACCCGTGTCATCCTCATATCCTCCAAGATTCTCTCCCAGATTCCCTCATCATCTCCACGAGAAACACGAGGTAACAGAGCGTGAACGCACATCTTATCCACCATCGACCTTCCTGACCATCGACATTAATGTCCACAAAACAGTTCGACGTTGGTAGCGAGGACACTCATGGGTTCTAAATCGATGGGCTTGGGGCCAGACCATGACTCAAAGCTGGGATCACATGGCAGAAGAGGACGCCCCGCAGGTATCCTGGACGAAGAGGCCTTGCAAAACACTGATATGAATCTTTCTGAACATAATTTGCAACCTGCATTTGTAGCTATAGTACATCTCTCGAACTAGCATGATCGCAGTGGTAGTCGAATCCCCATGCCTGGATATTTCGGTAAACTTCAGGGGATTGCAACATCGAAGTACGGGATGGTGATCTCTTCTCCAGTGTTTATGTGTTTGGTCGTATGGATCCTCATAATATTGCGGCCTACATTGATTCTTGATGCGTTGGGAGCACAAAAATGGATTAGGAAGGAAGGTAGTATGCAAAACCCAAAGAAACTCATATGTTTCTTATAATCACTAATTGCCTATAATAGTCACACCGATTCTTCCATGACAATCGGTGAACAAGCGTCAAATTCTATGCCTTTTATGATATTCTGGATTTGAATACTGCATACTTTATCACATATTTCACGAACATTCACCTTCACAACTTCCCGCTTTGAGTTCTGTGAAGTTGTTTCCAAAGTGTAATAGGTCCCCCCTGCAGACTCCTCCTCGATGAACTCTGACATATTTGGGAATCTGGGTTTGAAGTTTTCTTGATCGTTGTTGAAATGTTAATTTCCCCTGCTACGTACTGTTTCCAGAAAACCAGCCAGACTTCCCTACACCGCTTTTCAAGAGACGGTGGTATTTCTCAAATGGCACCGATAACATCCAGCAGCAGACACCTAGACGACAGTTTTGTCAAAACAGTTTTCCCCCGAGCGTAAACTTTAGCAGAAAAGGTCTACGCGATATGGTTTCACAACCGTCCGATGAGATCAATGGTTGTGTACAGCCTTGCAGTGAATGAACTTGACGTGAAGTGAAAGTTTTGATTTTGACCGGCGGTTTTGTCAGTGAAACATTAATGAATTTAATGTGATTGGTAAACATTGGTAAAAACAGTAAACCCCAGATTTTATTGCGGACATGGAGAATGTACTGCAACATCCAGAAATTTCAGAAATTAAACTTATTTCTCTGTCGTTCCATACCTAGTTTTAATTTCTAGTCTTGTCATAAAATTTTATATAATTGTTAGTTAACTGTTGTTGAATTGTAAGAGAGGCGCAGCAGCGCGATAGCAAGAAGAAGAAGAAATTTCTTTTACAGCAGTGTGAATGTAAGTGAAGCGCAGCTGAGCGCAAATGAAAAAGAGGGAAAAACGCAGCGAAACGTGAATGTCCAGTTTTTGTGAATGTGATGCAAAGAGAAACTCGTCGCAGCGAATGTAAGGAGAATTCTTCCAGCAGGTTGAATGTAATACACACAACAGTGTGGAAATAATGCAAAGAATACGCAGCAGCGCAGAATTGCATATGTAAGGGAAGCACGCAACAGTGTGAAGTTCGTTTTTGTTGTTGAATGTGAAAGGAATGTGCAGCGGCGTGAGGGTAATTTTGTTTTGTTGAGAGAACATGAAATGTAATGCGCAGTAGCGCGAGAGTAATGTAAGAAATTGTTTTATGCACAACAGTGCAGTGACAGAGAGGTGATGTGAGACGCAGCAGCGCACATGTATTGAAAGTTTTACACACAACAGTGTAATGTTTTTTCAGGAGAAAACAGAGTCTGTAATGCACAGCAGTGCAGAGATATTACAGCCTGAGCGCCATTGTGAAGAGCAGTGCGAATGAAGAGATTTTTACACACAGCAGTGTAAAGGTTCAAAACAGAGACAAAGTATTTTGCTTGTTTGTAATGCACAGCAGTGCAGACACAGTAGTGTCAATTTGCAGGGAGAGACAGATTGAAGTGCCTTTGAAGCAGGCATGTTGTAATCCCTCTGTTAAGAGGAAGATGCTATTTGTGTGGAACTGAAGCGTTCCTTGGAGAATCCCTCTGTTAAGAGGAATATGCTATTTGTGTGGAACTGAAGCGTTCCTTGGAGAATCCCTCTGTTAAGAGGAAGATGCTATTTGTGTGGAACTGAAGCGTTCCTTGGAGAATCCCTCTGTTAAGAGGAAGATGCTTTTGTAACAGTAGTTGTGAAATATTTCTGTGTGAGGAAGATGTTTTTTTCTAACAGTTGGTTTCCTGTTAATTAATACAAGTTTTTTTTGTGTTGCTGAAACACCGTATTCAGAAAATAGTTTTTAAGCATCAAAACGGAGTGTTGCTGAAACACCAGTTTCAGCGTCGCTGAAACACCGTTGCTGAAACTCAGTTGACGAAACTCCGTTGCTGAAACACCATATTCCGCAAACGATTTTTGTTTCCGCTGTGTTAAAACAGAGCATTGTTCTGTTCTGTTCAGTTTTTGATCCTGTGGCAAAACAGAGTATTACTCTCTGTTCTGTTTATTTGTTCTAGAATTATCAGAAATTCCCAACATGGTATCAGAGCTTGTCCAGGCTCTTTGAAGGCGTCAAAGAAGCTGAAGGATTTCTTGCTACAGCAGCTTCTTCAGCAGAGTGAAGACTTAGTGAGAAAGCATCCAAGGTATTTCTCAAGTTAGTTTTTTGTGAGGACAGTCAGTTATTTTAACATACAGTCAAGTATTTTGAACCATAGTTAAGAGTGCAAGAATGGCTGGAGCCAGCACTAGCATGGGTATATTTAATACTCAACTCCCACAATTTAATGGGAAAAACTATGACTATTGGGCAATAGCTATGAGAGCTTTGCTTGCCTCACAAGATTTATGGGAATTTGTTGAGGATGGTTTTGAAGAACCAGCAGATGAAGATGAGTTTAATAACTTGACTCAGGCAGAGAAAGAACTGTTGAAGAGCAATAAGAAGAAGGATTGTAAAGCCCTCTACTTCTTGTATCGAGCAGTGGATGAGAGTGTGTTTGAAAGGATAGCAGCAGCCGAGAGATCCAAAGAAGCATGGCAAACTCTCAAGATAGCCTATCAAGGCATGGAGAAAGTGAAGACAGCAAAACCACAGTTCATTGAGGAGGAAGCTTGGGATGGAAGCATAGAGAAAATAGTGAATGTTAAAAACTCTTTGTCACATGATGAAGATGATGAGGAGATGGCTGAAATACATCCCCAAATAGCAGCACCAACACAAGGACAGCAAGAGACACCCTTGAGGAGAAATGAAAGTGCTTCTCCCAGCACACCACAAGGAGGAAACTCAAGTGCTTCTTCAAGCACTTGTACATCAAATGAAAGAGGTAAGAAGTTCAGAAATTTAAGTGACATTTATGAACAAGAGGCAACAAATGAATGTATGAACTCTTTGTTTGCTCTATATTGTCATGTTAATGACCCTGTTCATTTCGAAGAAACAATTAAGGATAGGAAATGGATAGAACCCATAAATGGGAGAAAGGAATTGAAGTTCCTTGAAGTTTTGTTTAAAGAGTACGGAGTTCGATACGTAACTCTTGCCAAGATGGCTGAGATGGGCTTCATTGCCAACACCCTTGTCAATATGACAGAGGAAGAGATTGAAGATTTGATGAAGACCCTGGTAGAACTCTATCATATGGATCTTCTTATAGGGGAGAGATATGGAATTAAATCTGTCATAAGGGTAGAGAAGGAGCAGGTTGCTGATATTTTGACCAAACCATTGGGACATAAAAGTTTTGAATTTTTGATGAAATGTCTGGGTATGACTGATAACCCAACAGTTGAAATTAAAGGGGAGTGTTGAAATGTTAATTTCCCCTGCTGCGTACTCTTTCCAGAAAACCAGCCAGACTTCCCCACACCGCTTTTCAAGAGACGGTGGTATTTCTCAAATGGCAGCGATAACATCCAGCAGCAGACACGTGGATAGCAATTTTGTCAAAACAGTTTTCCCCGGAGTGTAAAATTCAGCAAAAAAGGTCTGTACGATATGGTTTCACAACCGTCCGATGAGATCAACGGTTGTGTACAAGCTTGCAACAAATGAACTTGACGTGAAGTGAAAGTTTTGATTTTGACCGCCAGTTTTGTCAGTGAAACATTAATGAATTTAATGTGATTGGTAAACGTTGGTAGACATAGTAAATACCAGATATTATTGCGGACATGGAGAAGGTACCGCAACATCCAGAAATTTCAGAAATTAAACTTGTTTGTCTGTCGTTCCATACCTAGTTTTAATTTCTAGTCTTGTCATAAAATTTTATATAATTGTTAGTTGACTGTTATTGAAATGTAAGAGAGGCATAACAACGCGATAGCAAAAAGAAGAAGAAATTTCTCTTACAGTAGTGTGAATGTAAGTGAAGCACAACTGAGCGCAAATGAAAAAGAGGGCAAAACGCAGCAGAGCGTGAATGTCCAGTTTTTGTGAATGTAATGCAAAGAGAAACTCGCTGCAGTGAATGTAAGGAGAATTCTTCCAGCAGGTTGAATGTAATACACACAGCAGTGTGGATGTAATGCAAAGAATACACAACAACGTAGAATTGCATATGTAAGGGAAGCAAGCAGCAGCGTGAAGTTCGTTTTTGTTGTTGAATGGAATGCGCAACAGCGCGAGGGTAATTTTGTTTTGTTGAGAGAACATGAAATGTAATGTGCAGTAGCGCGAGAGTAATGTAAGAAGTTGTTTTATGCACAACAGTGCAGTGATAGAGAGGTGATGTGAGACGCAACAGCGCACATGTATTGAAAGTTTTACACACAACAGTGTAATGTTTTTCAGGAGAAGACAGAGTCTGTAATGCACAGCAGTGCAGAGATATTACAGCCTAAGCGCCATTGTGAAGAGCAGTGCGAATGAAGAGATTTTTACACACAGCAGTGTAAAAGTTCAAAACAAAGTCAGAGTATTTTGCTTTTTGTAATGCACAGCAGTGTAGGCACAACAGTGTCAATTTGCAGGTAGAGACAGATTGAAGTGCCTCTGAAGTAGGCATGTCGTAATCCCTCTGTTAAGAGAAAGATGCTATTTGTGTGGAACTGAGGCGTTCCTTGGAGAATCCCTCTGTTAAGAGGAAGATGCTATTTGTGTGGAACTGAAGCGTTCCTTGGAGAATCTCTGTTAAGAGGAAGATGCTATTTGTGTGGAACTGAAGCGTTCCTTGGATAATCCCTTTGTTAAGAGGAAGATGTTATTTGTGTGGAACTGAAGCGTTCCTTAGAGAATCCCGCTGTGAAGAGGAAGATGCTTTTGTAACAGCAGTTGTGAAATCCCTCTGTGTGAGGAAGATGTTTTTTTTGTAACACTTGGTTTCCTGTTAATTAATACAAGTTTTTTTTTGTGTTTCTTAAACACCGTATTCAGAAAATAGTTTTTCGGCGTCAAAACAGAGTGTTGCTGAAACACAAGTTTCAGCGTTGCTGAAACACTATTGCTGAAACTCCGTTGCTGAAACACCATATTCCGCAAACGATTTTTGTTTCCGCTGTGTTAAAACAGAGCATTGTTCTGTTCTGTTCAGTGTTTGATCCTGTGGTAAAACAAAGCATTACTCTCTATTCTGTTTATTTGTTCTGGAATTATCATAAATTCCCAACAATTGTGACAAAAAAATGTTGCAAGGCTTGGTCCCCTTTTGCACTAAGGGCACATTCCACATTTTGAATCAAACCATTTTCCAATGGATCAAACATGGCAGAAGAATAATACTTGTCACATATAGCTAGAGCCTTGCTGATGAGTAAAACCTCACCGGCCTTAATAGAATCGGTAGCAAACATTCCCCTACCGCATCCATTCTTTGTCATCTTGATCTCCACCGCCCCAATGAAATTGACATCTGGCTCAGAAGAGGGAATTTCTAATTTTACCGTAATTCCCACAATGGATTCACCAATGTCATAATATTTCATGCACATCTGGCGAAAAATGGTCGCATTATGTTTCTTCATGGATTTGGAACAAGTCTGAATAAAATTATAAGCGACTTTATATTTTCCCAGTGCCACCAACGATTCAACTTTGAGAACACTAAAGATCTTGTTCGAAGGCTCCAACTGCCAACATTTCTTTGCATCTTGCAATGCTTCTGTGTATCTTTGTAGTTCAATGTACGCACGACATCTATGGCAAGGCATGTTTTTTTTTCAACAGAAAATTGCAGAGCATCTTGAATGCATGACTTAACCTCTATTCATGGCTCGTATTTCTGGAAGGGCTGCAGAGTAGGGCTCTGGTGTAATTTTGAACAGATTAGTGCGATTCCTTCTGTTTGCCAGCGCGATCCCAGTCGTAAAACCACTGCTTGAATTTTCATTGATCGTACCAGTTAGATCTGAAGGTGAAGAAAAATTCTCTACCCTTTCAATGGATGAAGGATTGTCCACATCAATGAATATGAAATCGTTCTTGCTTTTAACCAGGGGAGGCTCCTTGAGAACAATCTTCGTCCCCTTGGGATAAGTTTTTCTGGCAAAAAATTGGATAATTGATAAGGGTTTTGAAGAAACATTGTAATGCATACAAAAATATTTTTCCATGGCCACTTGTGTGAAATACCTGAGACCTTTGCTATGGATTACGATTAAGTATTGTTTGTCAAAATTATTGGTTGCCACTGTTACAAAAATCCAAAACCTGGTCCAAGAATACCGACAAGTTTCTAGAAATATGGTGGAGGGTTTCCCTTCTCAGCTTGTTTTCGTGATTTTCTCCCCATGACATCGTTTGAAATCCTAGAAACACTTGGTTCTGAATCTAGATTTGCTGGTAAAACTTAGACATGTTCAAAACTCTCATAACTTGTTTTAAAAAAAAATGACGGAGCATGGGCAACACATAGCTTGAACAAACGACGGAAAAAAAAGTAATGACATTTGTTTCCTATGAGCCATGATATTCGCTATGACGGAGCATGGACATCGCGCAGCTCGAACCAACGACGGAAAAAAGTAATGATATCTGTTTCATGTGAGCCATGATATTGTGGAGTTGTGCGGGCCCCAGTGGAACAAAGATTCCAGCTAGTACCATGCGAACAGACATATGTCACCTAATAGAAAAATGGTAGAGGATATTTAATAAGTGAACTATTCCAAAAAAAACACCTTTGGAGTAATTAGGTTTTTCTAAACTATTGATTAAAATTTTCAGTTTTTAAAATGTGGTTTTAATTCTTGATTTGTGACGATGACAAAAAGATGCTTTCTCCCTCAATCTCACCCATACTTTAAAAACAAAATTATGGAATAAACATTCTCATCACCAAAATATAGAAACCCTACATATAATTATAATAATAATAGGAGAAAAAAAAAATTTCCTGCGTTATCCCGCGTGGATGGGACGACCGATTATTAGCCTCCCCACCCCGGTTCGACCCACAATATATCACAATAGCGATTGTAATCATCTCGACTCTGTATATATGTAAAAATTGTGTTCTGGGTTAATATAAAGCTTCTCAAGAAAGACTTACCCCCTCATTAGATCTAAAAAATATTCTGACTTAATTTAATTTTATCTTAAATTTAATCTAATTTTATTTTAAACTTTATCTTAAATTTAATCCAATTTTATTTTAAATTTGATAAATTGATGACGATTTGTTAAAATTTAAAACATTTAATTTTTTTAAGATGTTAATTTATTTATATATTTAATAATATCTTTAAATCGCATTTAAAACACTAAATTTATTTATATATTTAAAAATATCAAAACATATTACGAAATTAAAAAATAATAACAATCAAAATATACGAGATGTAAATTAAAGCAGTTGATTATAATTAGTTATTCATAATAAAATTATTTATTTTGAAAATTGTAAAAATAGATTAAATAAATTTTATAATAATTAAAAAAATTAATAATAACAAATATTTTTATAAATGTTATTTTTGGTTAAGTCAAACTATTATCAATTTGCTTGACCAAAATGCTCCGAATATATTTCAATTAAGTTTATTATGTTTAGAGAATTCTAAACATTATCATACCAATTGAAATTATAGTTTTTATTAGAGTCACAATTACCACAATGTCATTACATTTCCACGTTGAAAATTACATATATATATTAATTTTAAAAAAAGAGATTATAAAATACTTAAATAAGAAAATGATTGAACAAGTTCATGGTGTAGAATAAATGAGGTTACTGGTTTCAAATTTCGTGGGCAAAACCTAGTTATGTTAAGGCTGGTGTGGCCTAGGCAGGGTGCTATTTCAGTGGTTGTTTCTCCGAGTAACAGTTTCTGAAGCCATGGGTCAAGCCTAATATAATCCTTGATGAAGTCAAACCACTTGACAGAAAAAAAAAAAAAAAAATATATATATATATATATATATATATATATATGTATATATATATATATATATATATATAAAATAAAATAAAATAAAATTAATTGAACAAATTTATTAAATAGACATAGATTATTTTTAAAATAGAAATTCATTATATTACAATAATCATATAAATTAAATAATTGCTAAATGTTGATAAACATCAATTTATAATAGATATAAAAAATTTACTTCATCTCAAGTTATTAAAATATATATATATATATATATATCTTAAAAAGAAATTACAAACAAAATCATAGTAAAGGAAAACCACTCTAATAGAGATAGATATGATATTTTTTAAATTAAATGGAAAGAATAAAAAAAGATAAAACTACATTTGAGATAAATTTTGCCCTTTTTTTTTTTGATATTATGATACATGACAAGTATTGATGTATTACTAATAAAAATTGTAAATAATTGACACAATCATATAAGTTAAATAACTGATTAATACAAACAGAGTTACTCTAACTAAAATTTAATTGTATCATATTACATAGGGCACACAATCATATAAGTTAAATAATTGATTAATACATAAAAACACACTTTAATTAATTTTTAATTGTATCATATAATAATCAAACAAACTTTCTTTAATCCTTTTTTATATCAGTGATTGCTTATCACTTTAATTTTACTTTTTAAATTATTATTTTTCCTATATGTAATATGAAAGACATATATTTATTGTTAAAATAATTAAAATGAAAAAATGGAATAGAAATTGATTATTTATCAAAATTAAAATTAAAATTTAATTTTATCCTAATATAATAAAAAATATATTCTCCATTGAATCTCATTTATATGCATCATTTATATGCAAAGAATTCATATGTAATAAAATATCTAATATAAAAATTACAATGTCTAGTATATTAAAATAAAAAAAATTAGTTACACAAAGGCTTAAGTGTCAGTGCAAAAGAGAAAATATTATTTATTGTATTGTTGACTTAAATTTTATGTTTTAGATTCAAGATTCAAAATTGAATTGAGAAAATATGTAATATAGGTAAGGTTTATTGAGGAAAATGATTGAACCATGTCCATTCAATACTAAAAATTAGAAAGGAAAAAATATGAAGAAACTCAGCAAGGGAAAAATCAGTGAGCTATGCAGTGTTGTTACTTTCATTTTTTCAAATCGACCAATTTCCATTGTTATAAAAGCCCATGACAACTATTTGTTTTTTTGGGAAAATTCCGTAAATTTGGAAAGAATAAAATCAATAATTAATTTATGAGGACACTTGCGATTAGAGGTTGTTTTTTAATATTTTTTAATTATGAAAATTTGATTTTAAACCACATAAAATTAGTCATCCGCCAATCAAAAATTAGAAATTCAATTTTTAAAAATTCAAAAAGCTATTTTCAATTTCTAAAAGAATAAGTTTAATATTTAATTTTACCAAAACTTTAATAAACTTTAGAAATAGTTTCTAAAAATTTGCAAATTAATTAAGAGTCAAAATATTTTGACCTAAACTAATTACAATATACTCTACCTTCGACGGGTATAATAAATAAATAATTAAATGATTAATTGATATATTTTTGGGTCCTTCGTTTGAAAATCAAGTTTTGACGAGTTGACCACATTTTGCTTGGAAATGTTTGTTGGGAAGTTGCAGAGGAGACAACTGAAGGAGAGAAAGGAACCCGACAATGACCAAAAATTGTGGAAGGATGGCCAGAGGAATCCAGACTCAAGCAATAAACAACTGAGCAATAGAGATAGTCAAGTGAAGAAGAGAGCTGATAATCGAGGAAGCAAGAAACAACTGAGCAAAAGAGGTAGTCGAAACGTAAAGAGGCGGAGCATCCAAGAGAGAAGTGGCAGTGCAAGTGAGCAGGAGACTTAAGAAGGGCAAGGGGAAAGATGAGAAAGATGTTAGATGGTGGTATACATGAATGATGTTGCGGGGCCATTTGAGTCTGTTCTGTATCTGGTTTCCTCGATTATTATTGATCTGTTATGTTGATGGATGTTCTATTTGGGGCTTTGAGCGTGATGTAATGTTATATTGTTGTGGTGTTAATGGAATGAATGATTACAGGGACATTTGAGAAATCTATGTATGATTCTTTTTGCCTTTCTAAAAATCTTAATATGCTTGTATATGTCTGATATTTCTTCTTTGTATACGTTGATTGGATCCAAACTGTTATATTTATTAGTTATTGTCATTGTTCGTTCCTTGAGGTTTATCCTAATGCCTAATACAATTCCCTAAACTAGTTAAGGTAACGAAATGCCTCAGGTGAGACGCCTTATTCGCCCAGGATAAGGTGAAAATATCGGCATGGTGCTAGACTACAGTGGAGCCTTTGTTGGCCCTTGTACCTGAACCCTGTGTGCCAACCCATCTGTTATTTTTCCACCAACATATATTAATATAAAGTTTACATCTAACTTATATCTAACAATATTTATATTCTCTATTCATTTTTTCACATGGCTATGATGCTTTTAAACCATGCGTTGTCTAACGAGACCACAATTTCACCAGAGTGGAGAAATTCGCGTCGGAATCCAGTGATTTTTTTTTTCATGAAATTCAATCCTGAGAGTGTTTGAATCATTTTTTTTTATGGTGGAAATGGGTTCAACACCATCAAGAACCCTTGGGCACCTAAAATCTTGTAGCTTGACAACTTTAACCAAGATTTCCAAAAATTTCTACTGGATGTTTTCAAAATCCTATGAGAATTTCCATTATTTTTCAGGAAAAATTGTGGCCTTGTTAGACTAGTGTGTAAACCATCGCCTGATGTCAACCCCCTTGCATTCCAATTTCATGTGGAAAAATCACCACACGAGAGTGAAAATGACACAAAAGTAAAAGAAAGAGATCTTCACTATCACCATCTCATAAGAAGTCATAACCAAGGTTGGAATTTGACAGACATTTTTCTTGTCATGGAACATTTTAATCGTATCTTCCATTTAAGATTTCTAATCGATTATTTCTTGGGATGGGTTTTGAAATGTATAAATGGATTTTTGACAGTTTACTTTTTTAGAAAAACAACATTACTATCTTTTCTAATCGTATCTTCCATTTAAGATTTCTAATCGATTATTTCTTGTGATGGGTTTTGAAATGTATAAATGGATTTTTGACAGTTTACTTTTTTAGAAAAACAACATTACTATCTTTTCTCTTATAGCTTAAAAACACTAGCACCTAGGCACGTTCCATCTGGGTGACTCATGATTCCTCATTGTTTGTTTGTTTTTTATCATAAATGTGTCCCTTAGTTTTACACAATTTTCTATTATTATATATTTTAATACATTAAATTGGGAAGGACACCCAGTTGCAAAGGAAGTGTTGAGTGCTAGGTAGCTAATACAATCCCTTCCTGGAACCACCATTGTGATGTGAGTGTGCTTATTGTGGAACTATAGAAAGGGTGGGTGATGATATATATGTGAATTTACAAGAAAGCTAGAGCGATAATGGTATATTGTGTGTGTATTATGGTGAATATACATTGAGTATATCCCATAACCTACGAACCAAGCTATCCTAGTAGTAAATTAATCACTAGAGCATGGAAATGAGCATAATGGTGATTGCTCTCAGTGGCCTTGTTTTTCTATTTCTTTGCGGTTTGTCCTCTTGCTCATGTATATGTGTGTATATTCTTCATCTTGCTTTCTCACTGTGTATCTATGGAAGAAAAACGGGATTTGTATATGGTTATAAACTTATTTTTCATTTATCTAGAGAACTTGTCTACATGGCCTTGGTTGTTTTCACAGTTTAGTAATGTACATTTTTTTGTTGGGGTTGCTTTGTTTTAGTGATATTTTTATGTTTGTTTAGAAAGTTTTGGGAGGAATATATTATATAGTAGTAGCAAAGGAAATTGAAGCAAGCGACAGGATGTGACCAACAATCCCCTCTAATCTAAGACAGATAGGCGCTTCCTCAACCCATCTATGGGAAACACTTCTATGGAATGGAAATAGTAAATAACATAACCCAGTGCAATAATTCCAAAAGCTAGTGGGAGGAGCTACAAGAGTATGATACAAAACCCTTTATAAAACTGAGTGGGAGGAGTCGTATGGGTGGAGGGATAGTCCTGTAACATAAAACCACCAAATTCAAGCACGTTGATATAACATGCATGTGGATCAATCTTAGAATAACATGGAACCTTTCCTTGATTATATGTGCAGGATTATTTTATATCACAACCCTTTTCCTTGGTAAAACTCTCTTTCTTTATTGACAAATCTCCCTTCTCAATAACTCTTGCAACCATGACATATTCATAATGGAGTCTCATACTAATATTACACATATTCACATGACCATACCCCGCGACCATACAACTTACGTGCCTAAGGTGTAACCCTTGATGCTTTACTCCAATTTTCATGTGACTAGCATTGTGACTTGAGTCCCTGAAAGCCCAAACCTATTAAGTTTTAAAACGCATCCACCTGAGCCTGCCTTCGAAAGCTCTAGGAGACATGACCCAGGAAGCCTTCCACACTTTAAATAACCACGTCACCCCACACAGATTCAATAATCATGTCTAAACTTGACACATCCTCCCAATTTTTTCCGCGTTGTCCTGACACTTACCACATCACCCTGACACCTTCCACGTCATCCAAACTCCATGACCTTCAAGAACTCTCAGGGAAACAAACTCCAAAATGGAAATATAGCCAGTAATTGTAGAATCTTCCTTTTATCACTTGTTGTCCTCGAACCCCGACAATTTGGAACAAAAGACTTTTTTTCCTCCCTTCAAAACTTCCGGGGAAACATAACCTGGGACGGGAAGTCTTCTTCGTTAGTAGCTGCACTTGATTCCTATTAACTTTTGACCCTGGACCCCATATTTTTGGAAATAAGTCCCTTTATTCTCTCGTTGAAACTTTTGAGGAGACAAAAGTAGGAATAGGGATATTTCCTGTTAAGTGTTGATCTTAGCCTCCATTAGGTGATGACCCTGGCGATTTGGCTTCCTCCACTACTTTGACCTTCTGGGGTAACTTTTGTTCCAAGTAAACGTTTCTTATTTCTAGTTACTATAACTATATTATAAAATGAAATCCCACGTGCTAAATAAAACTATGTCTCAATCACTGTTACTTGATTTCCATTACAATTTTACCACATCAACATTCTGCATTCTCTTCCTCTGTAACTCCACTACGATATTCCATGACTTCCACTATACGTCTTCTCTGGATAAAATGGATTGTTGATCACACCATTTGGTTAATGATCAATGGTTCAGTCTGTCATGAAAAAAAAGGAAATATTTCTCTCCTCATATGTATTGATTCCAAAGCTACTTCTCCAAAGCGCTCTCCCTCCTAAGATTTTAAGCAATGAACCTTGTAACACACTTTATTTATCCAATATTATAGAGACCGACTCACAACGATGAAGAGAGGTTTTGGATTTCTTGGTCTACCAACACTCGAAGCAAAGTGTTCATTTTGTATGAATCAAATCCTATACATAATATTTACATCCAAAATCCTTCATTCCTGATTTACATACAATTGGCCTCCCTAGGCCTTATGTCCATGCTTGACCTCCTCTACTCAATCCTCACTATTCTCTTTTTTCACACATTTCATACTCCATCTATATGTTTATACAAAATGATTTTGAAACCATAATTTGGTTTAGATCCACAAATTCCTCAACATCTTCTATTCCTAGGATTCTCTAGATCCATCTTTCCTCAAGAGATATAACTAATCCTAAGATATCTCTAACCTCACTCAAACATTCTTGAATCCTTCAGATCCAATTATAACCTCAATCCTATTTACAAAATTTCTCTAGATTTCCTTATAAACATGAAAATACAAATAATTAAACAATTACAACCAATTAGGGAAATAACTCCCTTGGTAAATGAAAGAGCCCTAGGTCTAGTCAAAATGTGTTTTGACTAGGTAAGATGCTATTGCATCAAAATCCATATAAACCTAGTAGTTAAGGACGTGGATTTTTTCTTGGGCAACGATTCATCTACACCAACTCCTTCAATGCCCACAAGTGTGGGCACCACTTGGTGCGTGGCTAAGAACAATGTTGATGACAACACGTTGTAGGTTACATTGGACTATGCTTGTGGCTTCGAAGGCACAAATTTCACTGAAATACAATAGGGTCGAGAGTTCTTTGAACCCGATAATGTGTAGGCCCATGCTTCCTACGCCTTCAACAATCATTATGTTAAGAATGAAATGCTTCTTGGAACTTGTGATTTCAATGGAGTGTAGCTCTTGCTACCCTTAATCCATGTGAGTTTTAAATATATTTAAGTATCTTACCATTAAGAATATGTTTATTACTATAAAAATGAGTTTGTTATTAGTATTTTAGTATATTGTAGGGACCTCCCTTTATGTTGTGAGCATTGGAAAACTATTTTCCTATTACCAAAATAGATGCAACTTACATTTATAAGTTCTTTTGACCCTTTGTTTTTCTCAATAAGCCTCTACTACAAATGGAAAAACCACCTGGTTAAAATGAACTCGATCTCACTATTAATAAGTTAAGTTTAAAGGGTTATTATGCCTGAAGCTTCGTGAGACAATTCTAGAATCAATGTAAAGGACCTAGAGCGTTGCCATTAATTTAACATTATAATTTGAACAGTAAGAAATTCACATGAGAGATATTCTCAACCCTCATATTTTCATTTATTTTTTTAATTCTACAAATTCAACCTAATATTTACATTTTACATAGAATCTGGACGACTGCATGTGGATTTTGCAGGTTCGCACCAGGAACCTTTGTCTGCTTCCTTAACGCACTAATACATGAGTACACCTTGGGAATCAGTCACCCAAAAATAAAGAAAAAACTCCTACAATTGAAAGTGTTTGCAAAATACCTCTTAAGTCACCACCATCAGTAAAGCAAACATATCCAATATCTAACATCTTTCAGATATATATTTTTCAAATTTTGAGGATGGTTGTGAACTTATAGGTTTAAGAACATGCTTAAAAATTATGTTTGTCTATTTATGACTGACCACCTGCTACAACCCCAAAATTAAAAATTCCCATGTGAATGATGTACTCTAGCCATATATTCTCTTGTTGTTTCTAACATGATGTAATAACCCTGGTGAAAATTTCATGTAATAAAAGTTAATAAAGTCAAAATAAGACCAAAGTTAAGGGACACTTATTCCAAGCTGCATGTTGGGAAAATATATCCTAGTGGGCATCACTGAATGTGTTTATGGCTAAAGGAAATTGGCAAAGGAAAAATCAAAGGCATTAAAAACGTAAAAGGTATTTTTGGCATATTTATTTATTAAAATAAAGGAAAATAGGAGAAAAGTAACGTGAAACGTCATAGCTTACATGTGAGGAGGAAATTGAAGGAAAATAATGGAAAATGAAGAAAATAGAGGTTTCATTGACAAAAATGCTTTTGAGGATCAGTTTGTAACCTTTTGTCAGTTCAGTTTTGGACCTCTCTCATTATTCTCTCTCTCTCTCTTTCTCACTCTTCTACACTTAGATTTTTCTTGGAGCACTCTAGCTTTGGAGTAAGGAAGGAAAAACAAGAAAAAGGGAAGGAAGGAAATCAAGGAGCAAGCAAGGAAGAGCAAGATCAAGCAACTTCAACAAGAATAGTTGCATGTAACATATTGCATGTGTGATTTCCTAGTTAGTTTCAACATGCATGGCTTTACATGTTGATGTAATGACATGGTTTTCCCGGGTTATGACAGTGGTTTTCAGCATAGCCTTTCATTTTTCTTGATGCCATGGTGTGTTGGGATGTCGATATCGGCTTTGAGCTTTAGAATTTCCAGATGGATTTTGGAATTCGGGGCGGAGGTGGTCTCAAGGTTCATTCCCAAAGGCCTAGGAATCCCTTGATCGGTTTTGGCGGAATACATGGTAAAGCCTGTGGGATGTGTCTCAGTTTAGGGCCTAGTGCTTCGGGATTGGATTGCGGTAAAACTTGAGAGACAAGGAGTCGGAAAATTCCTCAAGGATAGTGATGGATTCTAGATGGAATTCCAAGTTCGGTTCGGTTTTCTGATCGAAGCACCGATTTTGGTGTGATCACGGTTTGGTGAGGGTGGAGGTGGTTTAACCTCTAGATTCCCTTGGTTGTTTTTGGATTGGTTTATCCATGAGATCCCACATCCATGCTTGGAATATGGCACGGGGGTGACTTGCTGAAAGAAATATTTGGTTCATCCATGTCTATAGTAGGGTGGTACGTGGAAGTCCTAAACATGGTCGGATTTTCATATGTTTAATAAAAGATAAGTTCTATTTATTTTTCACTTGTTCATATGTGGATTTAATGGTTGTTATATCACTATTATTTCCATGGTTTTATGCTAGTTATAAGCATGGTTCATGTCATGGTTATTTCATGTATTTACTTGTAATTGTTAAAATGGATGGATGCAAGACCTAATTGGTGTCATGACAGTTCAAGGGAGAAGGTGGTGATCCTTCTTGCCATGTATTGTAAGTGTTTTCAGTCATTCATGGTTTGTCTTGTATCCTAGACCTGTAGATTATGTTGATTACAAGTGGTTGATAGAATGTCAGTCCCGGTTGGGGATGGTTAGGCCTAGTCCTGGAGTTAGTTTTTGGTTTATTAGTCTTGTCATCATGTGTTTATTGGATTTCGGAAGTTACAACAAATTTTGGGCAGCGGCCGGAATTCTGGGCTTGAAAAGTGCCTTAAATCCCTCAAATTCTGGCACAAATCTGCTGGAAATAGTCCCTAGACGTAGGCATGCAAGCTTGTGGGAGCTACCAGAGCTTCCTTGATGCTAGCATGCCCATAGCATGGGAGCGTCCAGAGGTTTAATAGCTTAAAAAATTAGTGGGACCCAAGGGAATGATACTTGTGTGGTTGGGATGGATCCTAGGAGTGTTTTTGTCGATGTGGAAGGTATGTTTGATGGGTTTCCATCGATTCCACTTCCTTAAGGAGACCTAGGAGGTTGAGTCATATCATAGTAGCCTCTCATCACATGTTTACCCTTGTTGGATGGTTACTTGGGTAGATATGGGAGGGGGGTGTTAGAGAGTGGTATCAGAGCATGGTTCACCCCTTGGACTGGATGGGATGTGCGTTTTTCATGCATTCATGTTAGTTGCATATGTGTTTCTTGTGTTGTAAGACCATGTGTTGGTTACATTGCATGGTGACTGATCATGGTTTGCAGTGAGGTCACCATGGGAAGCTGATGTTGTTGTTGTGGAGTGCGTCATCATGAGTGTATGGTTGATTATGCATTGTTTATGCATGTTAGTATTTACATGTGGTCAAGTGTACGGTAATGTGGTGGTTGTTCTCATGCATGAGGTCATGGTATATGTAGTTGATATGGTCATGCACTGATGACTGGACTCTAGCTATAATGTTGGGTATATGCTTATATGATTATGTGTTATTTTACTATATGTTGTCATGATTATGTTATACATGTATTACGTTGACTTGTTGATCTTGTAGACGAGGTATCCTCCCCAAATTATGCTAAGGTACATCGATTTATTGTGACTTGGTTTAGCTGACATAGTATGCCTTATAGGAAAGAGATCAAAATGGCTAGCAAGATGGTAAACTACAAAGAATCTCTCTATGAATCAATTGAGCATAGTGGTGTTGGGCACTCCTCTAATTTAGTAGAAACATTGAGAAGTTTGATGGAAGAAATAAGGATTTGTAAGGCGAACAATGATAAAATCATGCAGGCACAAGAGAAACAAGAAGAGGTTAATGCAGTACTCCTTCAAAGTTTGTCAGAGTTGTAGCAACAGGGACCAATTCGAATCAACCGTGATCAAGAGGACATAACTAATGGGGCATATGGCAGAAGGTCTCATGGTGGTCATAGGTCGGATAGAGGTGACACGATAAAAGATGGAAGGTCCTTCGATACTCCAGATAGGAGGGGTGATAGACACAGGTACTATTCTAGTTTTGGTTCTGACAGGCATCATGATCATCATCGTTATCATCCTTACAGGAGGATTGATAGGGGATACTTGCCGAATGAGTTTAAGAAAGAAAATCCACCTACCTTTGATGGAGAGATGAAGAAATAATAGGATGCAGAGGCATGGTTTCTTGGTATGAGGAAGCTCTTCAGATTGCATGATTATTCAGAAAACATGAAAGCAAGGATAGCCACTTTCAATCTCAAAGGTAAAGTAGATATTTGGTTGGAAGATATGAAGAATTTCAAAGGTATTTACGAGGATGATTTGACTTGGCATGAGTTTGAGAGGATCTTCAAGAAGAAGTATTTGTCGGAGAGGTACTATGATGATAGAGCTAAGGAGTTTTATGAGTTACGGATGGTTTAATGATAGATGATGAGTACACTAGCAGGTTCTTCGAGTTGTTGAGATATGTGCCTTACGTCAAGTAGGAGAAGGCCAAGGTTCATAGATTCATCAGTGGACTTCCAGTAGCATATAGAGACTAGATTGAGTTCGATGAGCCTAAATTGTTGGAGGAGGCCATCCGAAAGATGAAACATTATTATGAGAATTTGAAGCGCAAAGTTGAGCCTAAGTGTGACTTCAGAGGAAATGAAAAAGTTAAAGGAAAATGGCCACCAAAGCGAGGAACACATCAAGATGCAAGTGAGAAAGAAAATGTAGTCCCTTACAAGAAGTTCAATATCGCTGAGAAGGGACATGGAGAGAAGCAAATTAGAGGCAACGGTAGAGCAAAATTTCGGTGTTCGATATGTGGAAAGGATCATCATAAGAGGGATTGTACGCAGTATCAGGGTGTTAGACCCCAGACTTATAGTGCTCAAGAGGCACATATAGTTGATGACATTAGTCGTAGCATTCCTCACATCTATGCAACTGTGGAAAACATGCAAGGAGATTATCAGGAATCTATCATTGAGATGGACAGTAAGATTTGTGATCAAGTTGTTTATATTTTAATCGATCCTCGATCTAACTATAGTTATATTAACCCTAACCTACTGGATAAGTGTGGTTTGAGAAAAGAATTGCACACAAAATCTTGGTTGGTATAGTTGGCTACAGGTACAAAGAAGAGAGTTCACCATTGGGTAAGAGCTTGTGCATTTGAGTTAAATGGTATGCCTACAACAACAAATTTGAATGTATTACCATTGGGATTGTATAGTATGCTTTTGGGTATGGATTGGTTGTACCTTCAAAGGACCAAAGTGGATTGCTTCGACAAGGTTATTGAGTGTGTGGATGTTAGTGGGTAAAAGGGAATTTTGTAAGGAAAGAAGAAGCATACATCGGTCAGGATGGTTACCACTATGCAGGCTAAGCATAGTTATAGAAAAGGTTGTGTGATGTTTGTAGTGCATATATCTAGTGAGAAGGGAAACGATGTTGAGGATGCATAAATCTTCAAGAGGTACCCTATATTTTAGCAGTATCAGGACGTGTTTCCAACAGATATTCCAGAGTTACCTCCTCATAGGGAAGTAGATTCCTCTATTGAGTTGGTGCCAGGGGCAGTACCAACATCAGAGACACCTTATAGGATGAGCACTCCAGAGCTAGTAGAGTTGAAATTGCAGTTAAAGGATATGCTTGACAAGGGATACATTAGGCCAAGTGTATCGTCTTGGAGTGCACCAGTGTTTTTGTAAAGAAGAAATATGGTACACTCAAATTGTGCATTGATTACAGGCATCTGAACAAGGTAACGATTAAGAACAGGTATCTGTTGCTGAGGATTGATGACTTGTTTTATCAGATGAAGGGAGAAACAATGTTATCAAAGATTGACTTGAGATCAGGACACCATCAGGTACGCATCAAGGAAAGGGATATCTACAAGACTGCATTCAGGAATAGGTATGGTCATTATGAGTTTGTTGTAGTTCCATTTGGTTTGACTAATGCTCCAACTACATTTATGTGTTTAATGATTAGTGTGTTGTATCCTGATCTGGAAAAGTTTGTTGATGACATCTTGATATACTCCAAGAACAAGGAAGAGCATTCCAAGCATTGAGCATCAACGTTGATATTTCTAAGAGAGAATCAGTTGTATTCTAAGCTTAGCAAGTGCAGCTTCTTTCAGACATAAGTGAATTAATTGGGACATGTCATTTCCAAGGAAGGCATACTAATAGATCAAAAAAATATAAGGTCCATCATGGAGTGGGTAGCTCCTGAGAATGTGGATGAGGTGAGATCATTCATGGGATTGGTAGGTTACTACAGGAGGTTCATCGAAACTTCTCACGCATTGCATATCCTATCACGTCATTGCAGAGGAAAGGTAAGAAGTTTGAATGGACAGAAGAATGTGCAACTAGCTTTGAGCAGCTCAAGCAGTTGTTGACACATGCACTAGTGTTAAAGATTGGAGATCCGAACAAAGAATTTGTAGTGTGTACATATTCTTGCAAGAGAGAACTTGGTGGAGTCCTTATGCAGGAAGGATAGGTAGTGTGCTATGAGTAATGGAAACTAAATGAGCACAAGCAAAATTATCCAGCGCATGATCTTGAGCTAGCAACAATCATACATTCATTGAAGATGAGGAGGCACTATATTCTTGGCAGGAGGTTTTTATTAATGAGCAATCGCAATGTGTTGAGATATTTTTTTGACCAGCTGAATCTAAATGTCAGGCAAGCCAGATGGTTGGCTACCCTCAGTGGGTTTGACTTCGAGATCAGATACATCAAGGGAAAGGAGAATCGAGTTGTAGATGCCCTTAGTAGGAAGGTATAGGTGAATCACATAGCAGTTATGAGCCCTTATGAGATAGATTTATAGGATAGGATCTTGCAGGCAAGAAAGCAGGATGACAAATAAATGGATATTATGCATATTTTACAATAGAGTACATGTATAGGTGATCAGGATGCAGGCTATCGTCTCACTGGAGATGGTTTGGTGAGATTTAGGGACAAGAGCTATGTGTTGAATTGCAATGAGCTCAAGAAGCCTATCTTGAGGGATTTTCACGTTAAGCCATACTCGGGTCACCCAGTGTATCAGAAGATGTTGAAAGCGGTAAAGAAATTCTACTATTGGCTGAACCTGAAGAAGGAAGTGGTAGAGTTTATAGCTAGGTGCTGAGATTGTCAATAGGTGAAGGAAAAATGTGGGCATCCAAGTGGTCCACTACAACCTATTGCGATTCCGGAATGGAAATGGGAGGTCATTTCCATGAATTTTATTGTAGGTCTTCCGAGGATAGTGAGACAACATGATTCTATTATGGCCATGGTCGACATGTTGAGCAAGGTAGCTCACTTCATTCTAGTGAAGACTAGATATTCAGCCAATAAGGTGGAAAAGTTTTTCATTAGAGAGATAGTTAGATTACATGGTGTTCCAAACAAGATTGTGTCAGAAAAGGATGCCAAGTTCACTTCTAAGTTTTGGAAGGAACTATTTACAAGATTAGGTACAAATTTGGCCTTCAATACAACTTATCATCCACACATTGATGGATAGACAGAGAGGGTCAACAAGATCTTGGAGGATATGTTGAGGATGTACATGATGCACCAGCGGAGGAGATGGGAGGAGATGGCTGGGATGGATCCTAGGAGTGTTTTTGTCGATGTGGAAGGTATGTTTGATGGGTTTCCATCGATTCCACTTCCTTAAGGAGACCTAGGAGGTTGAGTCATATCATAGTAGCCTCTCATCACATGTTTACCCTTGTTGGATGGTTACTTGGGTAGATATGGGAGGGGGGTGTTAGAGAGTGGTATCAGAGCATGGTTCACCCCTTGGACTGGATGGGATGTGCATTTTTCATGCATTCATGTTAGTTGCATATGTGTTTCTTGTGTTGTAAGACCATGTGTTGGTTACATTGCATGGTGACTGATCATGGTTTGCAGTGAGGTCACCATGGGAAGCTGATGTTGTTGTTGTGGAGTGCGTCATCATGAGTGTATGGTTGATTATGCATTGTTTATGCATGTTAGTATTTACATGTGGTCAAGTGTACGGTAATGTGGTGGTTGTTCTCATGCATGAGGTCATGGTATATGTAGTTGATATGGTCATGCACTGATGACTGGACTCTAGCTATAATGTTGGGTATATGCTTATATGATTATGTGTTATTTTACTATATGTTGTCATGATTATGTTATACATGTATTACGTTGACTTGTTGATCTTGTAGACGAGGTATCCTCCCCAAATTATGCTAAGGTACATTGATTTATTGTGACTTGGTTTAGCTGACATAGTATGCCTTATAGGAAAGAGATCAAAATGGCTAGCAAGATGGTAAACTAAAAAGAATCTCTCTATGAATCAATTGAGCATAGTGGTGTTGGGCACTCCTCTAATTTAGTAGAAACATTGAGAAGTTTGATGGAAGAAGTAAGGATTTGTAAGGCGAACAATGATAAAATCATGCAAGCACAAGAGAAACAAGAAGAGGTTAATGCAGTACTCCTTCAAAGTTTGTCAGAGTTGTAGCAACAGGGACCAATTCGAATCAACCATGATCAAGAGGACATAACTAATGGGGCATATGGCAGAAGGTCTCATGGTGGTCATAGGTCGGATAGAGGTGACACGATAAAAGATGGAAGGTCCTTCGATACTCCAGATAGGAGGGGTGACCGACACAGGTACTATTCTAGTTTTGGTTCTGACAGGCATCATGATCATCATCGTTATCATCCTTACAGGAGGATTGGTAGGGGATACTTGCCGAATGAGTTTAAGAAAGAAAATCCACCTACCTTTGATGGAGAGATGAAGAAATAATAAGATGCAGAGGCATGGTTTCTTGGTATGAGGAAGGTCTTCAGATTGCATGATTATTCAGAAAACATGAAAGCAAGGATAGCCACTTTCAATCTCAAAGGTAAAGTAGATATTTGGTTGGAAGATATGAAGAATTTCAAAGGTATTTATGAGGATGATTTGACTTGGCATGAGTTTGAGAGGATCTTCAAGAAGAAGTATTTGTCGGAGAGGTACTATGATGATAGAGCTAAGGAGTTTTCTGAGTTACGGATGGTTTAATGATAGATGATGAGTACACTAGCAGGTTCTTCGAGTTGTTGAGATATGTGCCTTACGTCAAGTAGGAGAAGGCCAAGGTTCATAGATTCATCAGTGGACTTCCAGTAGCATATAGAGACTAGATTGAGTTCGATGAGCCTAAATTATTGGAGGAGGCCATCCGAAAGATGAAACATTATTATGAGAATTTGAAGCGCAAAGTTGAGCCTAAGTGTGACTTCAGAGGAAATGAAAAAGTTAAAGGAAAATGGCCACCAAAGCGAGGAACACATCAAGATGCAAGTGAGAAAGAAAATATAGTCCCTTACAAGAAGTTCAATATCGCTGAGAAGGGACATGGAGAGAAGCAAATTAGAGGCAATGGTAGAGAAAAATTTCGGTGTTCGATATGTGGAAAGGATCATCATAAGAGGGATTGTACGCAGTATCAGGTTGTTAGACCCCAGACCTATAGTGCTCAAGAGGCACATATAGTTGATGACATTAGTCGTAGCATTCCTCAGATCTATGCAACTGTGGAAAACATGCAAGGAGATTATCAGGAATCTATCATTGAGATGGACAGTAAGATTTGTGATCAAGTTGTTTATATTTTAATCGATCCTCGATCTAACTATAGTTATATTAACCCTAACCTGCTGGATAAGTGTGGTTTGAGAAAAAAATTGCACACAAAATCTTGGTTGGTATAGTTGGCTACAGGTACAAAGAAGAGAGTTCACCATTGGGTAAGAGCTTGTGCATTTGAGTTAAATGGTATGCCTACAACAACAAATTTGAATGTATTACCATTGGGATTGTATAGTATGCTTTTGGGTATGGATTGGTTGTACCTTCACAGGACCAAAGTGGATTGCTTCGACATGGTTATTGAGTGTGTGGATGTTAGTGGGTAAAAGGGAACTTTGTAAGGAAAGAAGAAGCATACATCGGTCAAGATGGTTACCACTATGCAGGCTAAGCATAGTTATAGAAAAGGTTGTGTGATGTTTGTAGTGCATATATCTAGTGAGAAGGGAAACGATGTTGAGGATGCATAAATCTTCAAGAGGTACCCTATATTTTAGCAGTATCAGGACGTGTTTCCAACAGATATTCCAGAGTTACCTCCTCACAGGAAAGTAGATTCCTCTGTTGAGTTGGTGCCAGGGGCAGTACCAACATCAGAGACACCTTATAGGATGAGCACTCCAGAGCTAGTAGAGTTGAAATTGCAGTTAAACGATATGCTTGACAAGGGATACATTAGGCCAAGTGTATCGTCTTGGAGTGCACCGGTGTTTTTGTAAAGAAGAAATATGGTACACTCAAATTGTGCATTGATTACAGGCATCTGAACAAGGTAACGATTAAGAACAGGTATCTGTTGCTGAGGATTGATGACTTGTTTTATCAGATGAAGGGAGAAACAATGTTATCAAAGATTGACTTGAGATCAGGACACCATCAGGTACGCATCAAGGAAAGGGATATCTACAAGACTGCATTCAGGAATAGGTATGGTCATTATGAGTTTGTTGTAGTTCCATTTGGTTTGACTAATGCTCCAACTACATTTATGTGTTTAATGATTAGTGTGTTGTATCCTGATCTGGAAAAGTTTGTTGATGACATCTTGATATACTCCAAGAACAAGGAAGAGCATTCCAAGCATTGAGCATCAACGTTGATATTTCTAAGAGAGAATCAGTTGTATTCTAAGCTTAGCAAGTGCAGCTTCTTTCAGACATAAGTGAATTAATTGGGACATGTCATTTCCAAGGAAGGCATACTAATAGATCAAAAAAATATAAGGTCCATCATGGAGTGGGTAGCTCCTAAGAATGTGGATGAGGTGAGATCATTCATGGGATTGGTAGTTTACTACAGGAGGTTCATCGAAACTTCTCACGCATTGCATATCCTATCACGTCATTGCAGAGGAAAGGTAAGAAGTTTGAATGGACAGAAGAATGTGCAACTAGCTTTGAGCAACTCAAGCAGTTGTTGACACATGCACTAGTGTTAAAGATTGGAGATCCGAACAAAGAATTTGTAGTGTGTACCTATGCTTGCAAGAGAGAACTTGGTGGAGTCCTTATGCAGGAAGGATAGGTAGTGTGCTATGAGTAATGGAAACTAAATGAGCACAAGCAGAATTATCCAACGCATGATCTTGAGCTAGCAACAATCATACATTCATTGAAGATGTGGAGGCACTATATTCTTGGTAGGAGGTTTTTATTAATGAGCAATCACAATGTGTTGAGATATTTGTTTGACCAGCTGAATCTAAATGTCAGGCAAGCCAGATGGTTGGCTACCCTTAGTGGGTTTGACTTCGAGATCAGATACATCAAGGGAAAGGAGAATCGAGTTGCAGATGCCCTTAGTAGGAAGGTATAGGTGAATCACATAGCAGTTATGAGCCCTTATGAGATAGATTTATAGGATAGGATCTTGCAAGCAAGAAATCAGGATGACAAATAAATGGATATTATGCATATTTTACAATAGAGTACATGTATAGGTGATCAGGATGCAGGCTATCGTCTCACTGGAGATGGTTTAGTGAGATTTAGGGACAAGAGCTATGTGTTGAATTGCAATGAGCTCAAGAAGCCTATCGTGAGGGATTTTCACGTTAAGTCATACTCGGGTCACCCAATGTATCAGAAGATGTTGAAAGCGGTAAAGAAATTCTAATATTGGCTGAATCTGAAGAAGGAAGTGGTAGAGTTTATAGCTAGGTGCTGAGATTGTCAACAGGTGAAGGAAAAATGTGGGCATCCAAGTGGTCCACTACAACCTATTGCGATTCTGGAATGGAAATGGGAGGTCATTTCCATGAATTTTATTGTAGGTCTTCCGAGGATAGTGAGACAACATGATTCTATTATGGCCATGGTCAACATGTTGAGCAAGGTAGCTCACTTCATTCTAGTGAAGACTACATATTCAGCCAATGAGGTGGAAAAGGTTTTCATTAGAGAGATAGTTAGATTACATGGTGTTCCAAGGAAGATTGTGTCAGAAAAGGATGCCAAGTTCACTTCTAAGTTTTGGAAGGAACTATTTACAAGATTAGGTACAGAGTTGGCCTTCAATACAACTTATCATCCACACATTGATGGACAGACAGAGAGGGTCAACAAGATCTTGGAGGATATGTTGAGGATCTACGTGATGCACCAGCAAAGGAGATGGGAGGAGTATCTTCCATTGGTTTAGTTTTCATACAACAATGGTTATCAGGAATCCTTGAGGATGACTCCTTTCGACGCATTGTATGGGCAGAGTTGTAATACTCCCATCAGCTGGAGTGATGCAGTGAATAAGGTACTTACTGGACGAGATATGTTGGTAAACATGGAACAAGAAATGTAGGTTATAAATAAGAATCTAAAGGTATCACAGGATAGACATAAGAGTTATGCGGACAATCACATGGCATTCAACGAGTTTCAGGTTGGGGAGCATGTGTATTTGCGCATCAATCACAAGAAGATCTCTTTGAGGATTGGATCATGTGTCAAGCTGGCACCACGGTATTGCGGGCCTTTTGAGATACTTGAGGGGATTGGACCAGTGGCCTATCGACTTTCACTACCTCAACAATGAAATTCCATGATTTTTTCCATGTTTCATTGCTTAAAAGGTATATAAAGGATGTTGATCATGTTATTGATTGGTCTGTACTGCAAGTGGAGCAAGAAGGAGAGTTCCAGCCGGAGCCTTAGTGCATATTGAAACGTAAGCATCTCATGCTCAGGAATAGAGCCATAGATCAAGTTAAAGTGTAGTGAAAGGATTTTGGGCCCGAAGAAGCTATATGGGAGATGGCATATCGGATACAGGCCATGTATCCTTCATTGTTTATCGGTTGAGGCAAAGTAGTTTTGGTTGATGTTTAGTATATGTTTGGCATGTGTTTTGCTAATGTTTTCGTGTATGCACATATCTATATGGATGTAATTATTTCCATGAGATAAGTTATAAAGCTCCAATAAGCGGTATGGTTATCATGATGTTTTGCTTTTGAGCAGGTCATTCATTGTAAATACTGCAACGAGCTAAGTTATAAAGCTCCATGGGAAATATGTTTTCTTTTCAGTGGTTGTTTTGAGGTCTTGGTGTGGTTTAACGCCGAGGATGGTGTTCCCCAAGGGGGAGGGTTCTGTGACAACCTTGGTGAAAATTTCATGTAATAAAAGTTAATAAAGGAAAAATAAAACCATGGTTAAGGGACAGTTATTCCAAGTTGAATGTTGGGAAAAGATATCCTATTGGGCATTAATGGATGTGTTTATGGCTAAAGGAAATAGGCAAAGGCAAAGGCAAAAGAATTAAAAAGGCAAAATAATATTTTTGGCACATTTATTTATTAAAATAAAAGAAAATAGGAGAAAAGTAAGGTGAAAGGTCACAAGTTGCATGTGAGGAAGAAATTGAAGGAAAATAATGGAAAATGAATAAAATAGAGGCCTAATTGATAAAAAGGCTTTTGAGGATCAGTTTGTACCTTTTGTTAGTTCAATTTTGGACCTCTCTAATTATTCTCTCTCTCTCTCTCTCTCACTCTTGGACACTCATAGTTTTCTTGGAGCACTCTAGCTTTGGAGCAAGGAAGGAAAAACAAGAAAAAGGGAAGGAAGGAAAGCAAGGAGCAAGCAAGGAAGAGCAAGATCAAGCAGCTTCAGCAGGAATACTTGCAGGTAACATATTTCATGTGTGATTTCCTAGCTGGTTTCGACATGCATGGATTTTCCTGTTGATGTATGGTTCTCTTGCTGTCGATGGCATGGTTTTACCAAGTTATGACAATGGTTTTCAACATAGCCTTGCCTTTTTCTAGATTCCGTGGTGTATTGGGATGTTGATATTGGTTTTGAGCTTTGGAATTGTTGGATGGATTTTGAAATCCAGGGCGGAGGTGGTCTCAAGGTTCATTCCCAAAGGCCTAGGAATCCCTTGACCAGTTTTGGTAGAATACACGGTAAAGCCTGAGGGAGGTGCCTCGATTTAGGGCCTAGTGATATGGGATTGGATTACGTTAAATCTTGAGAGGGAAGGAGACGGAAAATTCCTCAAGGATAGTTATGAATTCCATATGGCATTTCAAGTTCGATTCAGTTTTGTGATCGGAGCAACGGTTTTGTTGTGATCACGTTTTGGTGAGGGTGGAGGTGGTTTAACCTCTGGATTCCATTGTTTTTTTTTTGGATTGGTTTATCCATGAGATCCCACATTCATGCTTGGAATATGGCACGGGGGTGACTGACTGAAATAAATATTTGGTTCATCCATGTCTATGGTCAGATTGTACGTGGAAGTACCGAACCTAGTCGGATTTTCCTATCTTTAATAAGAGCTAAGCTCTCTTGCTTTTGTACTTGTTAATATGTGGATTTAATGGCTTCTATATCACTATTATTTCCATGGTTTTATGCTGGTTATAAGCATGGTTAATTGACTGGTTCATGTCATGTTTATTTCTTCTATTTACTTGTAATTGTTAAAATGATGGATGCAAGACCTAATTGATGCCACAATAGTTCAAGGGAGAAGGTGGTGATCCTTCTTATCATGTATCGTAAGAGTTTTCAGTCACTCATGCTCTGTCTTGTATCATAGACCTGTAGATTTTTTTGAGGCCAAGTGTTTAACAGAATGTCAGTCCCGGTTGGGGATGGCCAGACCTAGTCCTAGAGTTAGTTTTTGGTTTATTAGTATTTTCATTATGTGTTTAATGGATTCTGGAAGTTACAACAAGTCTTGGGTAGTGGTTAGAATTCTGACTTTGAAAAGTGCCTTAAATCCCATGGAAACTGGCATCGGTATGCTCGAAGTAATCCCTGGATGCAGGCATGCAGGCTTGTGGGAATGTCGAGAGCTCCTTGGATTCTCGCATGCCCATAGCATGGGAGCGTTCAAAGGTTTAACAACTTAAAAACTCATTGGGATCCAGGGGCATGATACTTATGTAGTTGGGATGGCTCCTAGGAGTGTTGTTGCTGATGTGGAAGGTATTTCTGATGGGTTTCCATCGATTCCACTTCCTTAAGGATACATAGGAGGTTGAAACATATCATAGTAGCCTCTCATCACATGTTTACCTTGGTTGGCCGGTTACTTGGCTAGATATGGGAGGGGGTGTTAGACATGAGAAGGAAAATAAATAGGGTAGATTATATCTGAGTTGGTTATGGATGTTCGATGTAGTAATTGTTTTTACAGTATTGATTCTTAGTTTGAATTAAATATTTTCTCAGCTGATAATAGGTCATAGCCCAACACTCACGTGTGAAAGCTTTATGAAATATTAAAACACATTTAATACAATATGTTGTTTTTACAACAAACTTGAACCCCATATCAATTCCATGTGATTATGATAGTGGAGAGAACAGGGAGCCTAGAGGATAGCCTCCTGTCAACATCAAAGTCCTCGAGATGGACATTTCTTATTAGGAAACTTTCTTGTTCACACTGGTGGAAAAAATCCATTTATTTTCAATGAAATTGTAACATTTAAATTTAGTCTGATAAAAATCGAAATTTAAAATGCTAAAATAGGAGTGGATTAATTGCAATAATGGAAGGTGGGTGTGAGTAAACATATTTTTAGATTTTCCTGTAATTTTTGTACCCTGTGTTTTGGAGAAGAAAAGATAAGTGGAATCTTGACGTTTTGGGAGCTATGGATCCTATCAATGAGTAAAACACATTTCAGGGTTCAATAAGTATATTGTGTGTTATGGTCATGTTTTTTTCTTATGATAAATATGTGAAAATTTTAACATAAATGTGTTATTGAAGGCTAATTTTTCAATTAAATCTTTATTGGTAAAGAGTTAATTT
Source organism: Pinus tabuliformis (assembly GCA_031772625.1). Classification (NCBI taxonomy): domain Eukaryota; kingdom Viridiplantae; phylum Streptophyta; class Pinopsida; order Pinales; family Pinaceae; genus Pinus; species Pinus tabuliformis. The sequence goes on along the minus strand of CM062816.1, from coordinate 443,778,002 downwards.
ATTATCAAAAAATTATGGTAAAGGGAATAATTTTAAACAACATAATTTTAAATAACATAATTTTAACCATAACATTATTGACGAGAAGCCCAAAGCGTAAAAAAAAATGTTTTAGGGGTAACAATGAGTCCAAATTTGACAGGTAAAAAGGAATCATAATTTCAACCCTAGTCCAGATACATTCCATTACATAATCACAATCAATAATAGAATTATATAACCCATAAAGGCCACATAAAGTGCAATAAGCTTCGCAGTCAGGGTCTGCAACACCATTTCTTATTAAATCCCCACAAAGATTGCCCTTTGAATCATAAAAATATCCTATTGAACACCCTAAAAATAATAATCCAGCCTTGATCATTGGAAAAACATCCACTATTTGGGGAAATGAGCCCCAAGAGGGATCAATCAAATCAGATGGAATTTTTTGATGTTTTTACTGAGATAATGCAGAGACGAATATCAAAGAAGTGGATACTGGTTTAGGTATGAAAGAGTATTAAAATACCCAAGGATCAGACTTCAGAGCTAAACAATCCTTCTATAATAGATCACAAGATGAAGAACGAAGATAAAACACTTCATTACTTGATGCATTTGAGTTGTACATGAACCTATTTATAGTTACAATAGAAGCTTCTAGTGATAGCTAGAAGATAAGAATGATGACTCAATAGTTGAGGATAAGACTAAAAAGTGCAACTGATAAAAGAGCTATGTAAGCTTACAAGTTCCAAGTTTCTATTATTGGAAGTCTAACACCCCCCATAAGAGAAATGTAGGGGGGGAATAAAGAAAAAATAACACTCCTGATAACTAGGCCTTTTTTGGAACCCATGTGAAACTTTTCATAAGAGAGGAAAAAATGAAGAGATGAAAGAAGGAGGACTCAAGATGACCCCCCCCCCATGGAGAAATTCCTTAATGCCAAACATGTGCAATAACTGAAGAAACCTTGGCGATGCCAAGGACTTTGTAAAAATATATGCTATTTGTTCTTCAGCAGGGATATACTCGAGGCTCATAACGCCATCTTAAATAACCTAGCAAATAAAGTGCATTTGGATATCAATATGTTTAGCTGATTTATGCTCCACAAGAATTCTAAAAATATGTATTACACTCTGATTATCACACCACAAAAGTGTAGGTTGATCCCATTGAATTCCGAACTCTATCTATAATTGCCGCAACCAAATAACCTCTTGAGTTGCAAGAACTGCAAATCGATATTCTATTTCTACTATAGATAATGCAGTTACTCACTGTTTCTTGCAAGACGAAGCAATAGGAGCAGAACCAGGACAAAAAACAAATCTAGAGGTGGATTTCTAGTTATCCACTGATCCAACCAAGTCAGAATCAGTGGAACGTATACATTCAAGAGAACCAATAGTGTACTGAATGCTAAAATTGGAAATTCCCTGAATATATCTAAGAATATTCTTTGCTACTTTCGAGTGACTCTAATGAGTATCCTCAATGAATCTAGAAACCAACCCAATTGCATAAGTAATATCAGGTCGAGTGTGTGTTAAATAGAATAGTTTACCAACAAGTTGGTGATATAATGTAGGATCCACCCAAGGAGTGGTACAACTGGAGATAAGAGTAGACCAGACTAAAAAGGAGTAGGTGCAACCTTAGAATTAGCCATGCCAAAACACTGAAGTAAATAAAGAGCATACTTTTGTTGGAAGATGGCGATTCCTTTTGAATATTGGTGAACCTGCAAGCCAAGAAAGTGGTGTAGCAGATCAATATTAGTCATAGAAAACTTTCCCATCAGTGCTTCCTTAACATTATGAATCATATATGAAGAACTACCTCTGAGGTTTTAACCCCGTAGAGAAATTACTTGCATACGAATTCTAAAAAATAGAAAATAAAGATTGGCGAGAGTATAAAACATAAAAGAGATATACACAGAGATTTTCCCCTGGATCCCAAAACCAAGACTACCAAATTGATTTTTCATTATATTCCTTTCAATGTTACAATACATATATATATACATGCCGAAGCATCCATAAACCCCAATCCATTAACCCTGGATTAGAACATAATTGTAGTTCCCTTGACCGGATCTACAAAATACCATGGAAAAAACACCATCATGCCCAAAACCATGTGTGAAATACATGCACAAAACCATAGGTAGGTTCGTCCACCTAATATAGGCTCCAATTTTTTTTTCTCAAGGCGCTACCTCGGACTCCATGTAAGGGGTCTACTGCCCCCCTGCATACCCCCAGACCCAAGGGGAAACTGACCCCCCTGTGACTCTCTTGCTATGCCCGATGCAACATGCAGGGTGCCCTACCGCCCCCCTTGTGATCTCCCTGTTGTGCCCCGCGCAACGTACAGGGTGCCCTACCCCCCCCCCTATGACCCCCCTCACACGTGGGGTAGTCATGGAAAGAATATAACACACAGCAAACATTCTCCCACTTGTTGTTTTCTTTCCACATGGGGCCACAAGAAAGATTAATCATTGATCCAACCCTGCAATGCCCATTGTTTCTCTACACCAAGAGAACTTCTCAGTGCTCACAGACTTTGTCAATGCATCTGCAGTATTCTTCAAAGTGTCCACCTTTACCAGCAACACCTTTTTGTCCTCAACCATATCCCTCACAAAGTGATACTGAACATTAATGTGCTTTGTCTTTGAATGATAAGCAGGGTTCTTTTCCAAGAAAATTGTACTTTGGTTGTCAAAGTCTATCATTATAGCTCGTTGTACTAACCCCATACTTGAACAAAATCTTTGCAACCAAATTGATTCCTTGCTTGCATGAGTGACTACCATGTATTCTGCCTTTGTAGTTGAAAGTGCCACTGCAGACTGCCTCTTACTCATCCAAATGACTGCACCTCCAAATAGGTTAAACACATACCCACTTGTAGATATTCTTTGATCTAGATCTCCAGCCCAGTCTGCATCAACAAAGCCACGGATGTCCAAAACTCTGTCCAATCTTAGTCTTCCTTGGTAGCACAAACCATAATCACTAGTGCCACGCAAATACCTGAAAAACCCCCTTCACTGTTGTCCAATGCTCCTTCCTTGGTTTTGACATAAACCTGCTCAATACTCCCACTGCATTTGAAATGTATGACCATTGCATACATCAGGCTACCAACTGCACTTGCATATGGAACATGGGGCATGTCCTCTTCCTATTCTTATGTCTTGGGACACTGTTCAGAAGATAACTTTACACCTACAGGAATAGGAACCTTCACCGGTTTACTATCCTACATATTAAAGCTCTGTAGTATTGTCTCGACATAATTCCTCTGGTTTAACCAGAGCTTCCTCTTTGCTCGATCTCATTTAATTTCCATGCCCAAAATTAAGTTTGCAGCACCAAGATATTTCATGTTGAATTTGGAGGACAATTGGGTTTTCAAATATTGGATAATTTCTTTGTCATTTCCAACCAGCAACATATCATCCACATACAAGACTAGATAAATAACACGGTCACCAATTAATTTAAAATACACACAGTGATATGCTTTACTTCTATTTAAGCCAAGTCCCTGTATAAATGTATCAAATTTATGATACCACATCCTTGGTGTCTGTTTTAACCCATATAGATATTTTTTTAACATGAATACTATTTCTTTCTTACCCTTCATTGCAAAGCCTTCAGGTTGCTTAAAGTAGATCTCTTCTGCTAGATCCCCGTGAAGAAATTTTTTCTTCACATCCATCTGTTCTACCTCTAAATCAAAAGTAGCGGCAACACATAAAAGTAATCTAATAGAAGCTACCTTGGCAACAGGAGAAAAAATATCACCAAATTAAATTCCCCACACCTGGGAATAACGTTTTCCTACCAATCGAGCTTTATATTTCTCCTCCTTTCCTTCTGCATTCATCTTCTTCTTAAGCACCCATTTGCTGCCAATGGGTTTCCTTCCAGCCAACAACTCCACCAGATCCCAAGCCTGATTTTTGTGCAAAGATGCCATTTCATCAACAATGGCCTCTTTCTAGAGTTTTCGATCCTTTGAATCTACTACTTCCCTCACAGTTCTGGGATCATCATTATTAATAGATAAATAAAAATTTGAACAGAAAGTAGATGGACTATACCTTTCTAGCTTCCTTTTTTCTCGAACTGATCTTCTCACAGCTAGAGTTTGTGGCTCTTCATCTCTAGATTCCTCTTATGTTGTAGAGTCTTCTTCTTTTTCCTTTAACTCAAAATCTATCTTCTCAGGTTCCTTTGGTAGGAATTCATGTTTAATAACATATTTCACTTCTCTAAACACCACATCTTAGTTGTACACAACCTTCCTTTTTTCTGGGTTCCAATGCTTATAACCTTTTAAACCATCCTTATACCTAATAAATATGCACCTTTCAGATTTACTATCCAAATTTGTTCTTTTCTCATTTGGAACATGTACATATGCATCACATCCAAATACCCTAATATGTGAAAGACAAGTTTTCTTACTAATCCATACCTCTTGTGGAGTCTTATCCTCCAACATTGATGAAGGTGATTTGTTGACCAAGGAACATGCAGTCTCCACCGCCTGTGCCCAAAATTCATGTCCTAACTCGGCACCATTAAGCATGCTTCTTGCCTTTTCCATCAACATCCGTTTCGTTATTTTTGCAACTCCATTTTGTTGAGGTGGGTATGGAGTAGTCTTCTTCCATGCTATACCACACTTCTTACAGAACTCTTCAAATTCCTTCTTGCAAAACTCTTCACCGTTATCTGTCCTCAGCACCTTTATCTTCTTCTTTGTTTGGTTTTCCACTAGAGCCTTCAATTCTTTAAACTTGTCAAAGACTTCATATTTCTTCTTGAGGAAATATATCCATGTATTCCTTGAGAAGTCATCCGTAAATGATACATAGTACACATACTTACCTAGTGATGGAACTGACACAGGTCCAAACACATCATCACAAGCTCTAATATATGTTTCGCCCTCTTAGTGCCAGAGGGAAAAGTCACCCGATTCTGCTTCCCATATATACGATTTTCACAAAAATCAAAATCCAGAGAGAAATTAGACATACCTTCTACCATACCAATACCATTAAGAATTTGAAGGCCCTTCTCTCCAAAATGTCCAAGCCTTTGATGCCATAGAATGGTTTTTTTCTCCAGAGACCACTATATTTTCTGCTCCACTTTCAGGAACCACAAAACTATTGCACCTATTGTGGCTTCCAGAGACAACCTTGGATTGCTTACAATATTAGTGCCTGGGCACACATAGATTTGTGTGTCTCAAATGATTTACAGGAAACTAGAGACATCACTTCTATGTTATAGATACATATATTTATAGGAAATGGGTTGGTTCATTTATCCAAAGAAATAAGACATGGATTTCTAGTACTTCTTCACAGGTTCAGATCTTAGAAATATGCATAAAAATAATGGAGGCTGAGTATTTCAAGGGCTTACAACTTAATAAGATTTTGCAGGGCAGATGAGAGAGGACAAAGAGAAGGAGCAACCCATCACATAGAGAATAAGGCTTCAATACTTCTACACTTAACACATAGAGCTTGAGGCATTAAGGATTTCTATACTTATTTGAGTTACAAGCAGAAATAATGGATGAAGGAGGAGCTGAATGCTATGATTCATGTGTTGTAGATTTAAAGATATGATTTCAATAGTCCACACAGGTATATGCATCAACAGTATTGAGACAAGTGAATATGTGATATAATTACAAGCACTTGCATTCACATATCAATACAAATAAATCTATGAGGAAGCTTGAAATATTTCTAGCAACTATAATTGCATGAATACAGAGAAGAAATATGAACACAAAATGGATTTTAACAAAGAGAAAACATACTGTAATTCTTGAAGAGGGAATCACCACCATTCCCTTGATATTCTGAAAAATTTGTGTTACAAAGAGATACAGTCTGAAAATAGCATGTAGTGTTTTCTATAGAATTTATGAACCTTTTCTAAGTCTTGCTTTCCCCTATTTATCTGGAGAGGGGAGCAAGAACATTCATTACAGCAAAATATCTCTAGTCTAGACTCAACTGTCGGGTCGACTAGCTGTCTCAGTCATAAATGGCTTTGTGGCCCAAAATATTACATAATTAAATGCCTTAGGAAAGGAGGCACATTACAGTACAACAAATAAATAACCATAAGATGAAAAATATACAAAGATCTCCTTGCTCATCCTGTGATCATCTCTGTTGTAGGAGCTGTTCTACTTAAGGCATGGCTTCCTACACTGCTTCACAAACCTCTATCTTTTCTTCCTTTATTTCCTTCGTCACTGGCTCCCAGACTCATGTCATAGTGGGCTTCTTCTGGATCAGCCCATCCTGTGCTTTGAATGCACCACATGTTCTTCTTAAAACCACAACTGTCAACCCATCACACCCTTTAAACCTCTGTCCTGCACTATCGGTGCCTTGATGTAGTGTAACAGTGAAGTCTCTCAACCACAGGATTTTTACCTCTAAAATAGGCAAAACGAGCACTTTTTGATTTCCCCCTTAGCCCCTCTTTATTATAGCCCCTTGTGTGACTTTCCTCATATGACCAGGGGCTGGAACCAAGGGCTTAGCCCTTTGGGTGCTAAGGCTTTCAACCGCTGCTTGGGGGCCTTTCCCTTTGTAACTTGAAACGCCTTTGATAGCCCCTTACACCGCATCGACCAATATCTCAGATGCGAAGACCTTATCAAATAGCTCGCAATAACTTATCGCATTTGGGGTCCTTTTTATTTGTTACTCGGAATCCTGCATCCCGACCCTGAATGCAATTTTGCTTAAGTTTCTCTGGTAGGCAGCTGTGATTGCTAATATGCAGGATGACATCATCGTTTCCACGTGTCACCCTATGAGTGGTGACATGTGTCACCTCGAAATGCACCTATAGGACCCTGAAAAAGCCGAAATTTCTTGACACATGTCCACCCGTACTACCACATCAGCGTCTGTACTGCCACGTTACTTATGACATTAGATGCCATGTCAGCTCTGAGGACCAACCATATGCCACCACGTGGCCTCCTGGAGGAGCTAGAAAAAGGCTCGCCCGACCCCGTTTTCGCATGCATTTCCTTTGTTAATGAATTTTGGCCCTCCTTAGGAACTTTGCATTAAATCACAAGATCAATGTTTTTCCATGGTTTAGAGTGGTGACCCCGCCGATCACTGATAATGTGGCATTGCGGGATTACGGGATTGCCCATTGCTGATATTCTATACCTCAACGTGGAGGAGAGAGAAGGGGGTGGCCCAGTCTTGTGTTTTCATGAAACTCCTTTGTATTTGGTTTTCGACCTTTCCTGGAACTTTTACAGCGTATCGCAAAATTGGCCCCCGCACGGTCTTTAAAGTGGTAACCCTTTACTCTGCCGATATGCCAATATGTCGATATGCTGATGTGTCGATGCCACGTGGAGGAGAGAGAAGGGGGTGGTCCTGCCTTGGTTTTACCATTCTTTTCCTTTGTAAATGAATTTCAGCCCTCCCCGACGATGTCACACCATATCGATGATTCTCCCCCCTACAATTCCTTAAGGATGGCCCATCAGGTATTGCGGGGTCCATGCGGGATTGTTGTGACTACGGGATTGCGAGGTCATCGATATGTGATTTTCAAGATGTGGGACCTGTGGGATGTGAGATTGTGGGGTTGTCGATATGCGGTTTGCCCTCATACTTAGTCATTTTCTTGGTTTTCAAGGCTTTCCAAGTGTGATATTCAACATGTTCTAACTTCTGATCCAGAAGTCCATTCTTGGACTTCTATATACCGTTGCTCTTTCCGAGAACTAGGCAATGGAGAGGGTCTGATTTAGCTCTGAGATCTTCTGTGGCCTGGGAAAGTGGCTCCAAACTTCACTTCTCTTGGGAAACCTTTACGAATTGAAACCCACAATGCAGTGAGTGACAACAACACCCATCAATAACAGTGCTATTGTGAAGCTTGTACAAAGTCCCAATCTGAAATCCCCGCATCAATATGAGTTCTCCCCGAACCATCTTGCAGGTCTCTTTCTCGAACATTTTTTTTACACCTGCATCATCTAACTTTCTTACAAAAATCACATTTCTGGCCAATGCAAGAATACGCAGAACACCCGAAAGTGTTCTAATCCTTTTACCTTGCAACTTCAACTTGACTTTTCCGTGACCGATGATTCTAGCCTTCCTATCATCCCCTAAGAAGACATAACCACCATCATATTTTGCATACTCACATAACCACTCCCTATGCGGAGTGAAGTGAAAGGATGCACCTGAGTCAATCAACCATGCCTCATGATCTACATGTGTACTTGAAGAAGAATCCAAGTACACATCCCCACCTTCATCTGAGGTGGTTTTCACCTTTGCAGAAGGAGCATCATCAGATCCCTTTCCTTTCCCAAGAGCTTTAGATTTACAATCCCTTTTGAAGTGCCCTTCCTTTCGACATTTCCAACACACTTTTACAGGTTTTCCTAGAGATTTAGATCTCCCTCTAGATTAAGATTTCCCACTCGAGTACTTATTTTTGTTTCTATTCTACAACCGTCCTCGTATAGACAAGGCATCACCATTCTGGCCCTCCATATTTTTCTGTCTCAACTCCGCCGACAGCAAGGATGAGACTATTTCATCAAACTGCAAAGCAGTGGCATTGTTACCTATTGCAACAACCAGACTATCCCACAAATATGGTAGAGAACACAACAAATTGATGCACTTATCTTCATCTGAAATTTTAATATCAACAGATAATAACTGGCTTACCACAGTATTAAAGGCATTCAAATGCTCTATCACCGAGTCTCCATATTTCATCCTCAGGTTATACAGCATTTTCCGTAGGAACAATTTATTCACCAGAGACTTAGATTGGTACAAAGTCCCTAACTTGTCCCACAAAGCCTTCGCCGAAGCTTCCCCTGATACATTCAACAATATTGAATTTGAGACACACAATCGTATTTTTCTCTTTGCCTTCTGATCCAACTTCGTCCAATCTTCAACTGACATTGTTGTTGGTTTAGTACCCAGATCTACTGTGATCCACTGATCTTTATACACTAGCAGATCCTCCATCTCGAGTTTCCAAAACTCAAAACTATGACCATTAAATTTCTCGATCTCTATCTTTCCACTGCTCGCCATCTTCTTTTACCACAACAATTGATCCCTCAGATCTCTCCCTGAACAGGGTCTGCCACAAGCCCAAGCAAAACCTCTCAATAGAAAAGCCTTCCCCTTGAAGCCAAAACAACTCTGATAACAAATGTAGGTTTTAACTTGTTACAGAAATTACCTGCATATGAATTCTAAAAAAGAGAAAATAAAGAATAGCGAGAGCATAAAACATAAAACATATATACACAAATATTTTCCCCTGGATCCCAAAACCGAGACTACCAGATTTATTTTTCATCATATTCCTTTCAATTTTACAATATATATATATATATATATATATATATATATATATATATATATATATATATATATATATATATATATATATATATATATATATATATACATGTTGAAGCATCCATAAACCCCAATCCATTAACCTTGGATTAGAACATATTAACCGTAGTTCCCTTGACCAGATCTACAAAATACCATGGACAAAAAACCATGATGCCCAAAACCATGTGCGAAATCCATGCAGAAAACCATAGGTAGGTCTGCCCACCTAATATAGGGTCAATTTTTTTTTTCTCGGGACGCTGACCCGGACCTCGTGTAGGGGGGCTACCGGATCCCATGCAAGGGGTCTATCGCCCCCCCTGCTGCACCCCGCACAACGTACAGGGTGGGCTACCACCGCCCTGTGAACCCCCTGCGCGTGAGGTAGTCATGGAAAGAATATAACACACACCCAACAAGAATTAGATCATCCACATAGAGAACTAGAATCAATAAATCATATTCCCTTCTTTTAGTGTAGATAGTCAGATGAGAGTGACAATGGTTGAACCCTGAAGAAAGGATAAATTTATCCATATTATAATACCAAGCTCTAGGAGGATAAATTTATCCATATTCTAATACCAAGCTCTAGGAGCTTGTTAGAGACCATACAAATATTTCCTAAGCTTATAGACAAGTGAAGGATCCTATACAAAACCAAGAGGTTACTCCATGTATATCTCCTCATGTAGATCTCCTTATAGAAAGGCACTCTTTACATCAATTTGGTAAACTAACCAACCTTGGGAGGCTATGATAGAAAGCACAAGATGAATAGAAGCCATCTTGCCGATATGGGCGAAAGTCACAAAATACTCAATTCCTTCAACCTATGAAAATCCCTTAGCCATAAGACATGACTTATGTTTATCTATAGATCCATTTGCTACATATTTGGTTCTGTAGAACCACTTGTAACGGACCAATTTGCGTCCCTTTTAAAGAGGAACAACATCCCAATTATGATTCTCCATTAAACATGAATACTCTTCTCTTATGTAAGCTTCCCACTCAGGTTTTCCAACAGTATCAGAAAAATGTTGTGGATCTTCTGAAATGGCATGACTCAAAAGAGAGATTCCTCCATACTATGATTGAATTGAGGCTAGATAAATGAAATAAATCGCATCATATCCAAATCTATTAGGGTGATTTCTCTTGCGAAGACTCCTCCTTGAGGAATTATCTCGAATGAGCTGCTCCTGTATAGGTTATGTTGGTGTTGATGATAGATTTTCTTCTAGTTGAGGAACTTCAGTAGAAATTTCTTCTTTTGCCAAATCTACAAAAGCATCACAATTATTATAATCATAATCAATAATTGAAGATGAGGTAATAGGGGAGGAGGATGATCCCCGACTGTTATTTTCATCAAAATGAACATCTCTTTAGAAAAAATCTTCCTTAGAGGTAGGATCAAAGAGTCAATAAGCTTTCATATCCTCACAGTAACCAACAAATATCAATTGTTGACATTTCTTTCCCATGGATTTGCATTTTTCATCTGGAATTAATGCCCAAGCAGGACTGCCAAATACCTTGAAAGAAGAGACATCAGGTTTCTCATGTGTCCAAGCTTCCATTGGAGTCATATTTTGAACTTCCTTATGAGGCACCCTATATTTAATGTAATTAGCACAATTAATTGCTTCAACCCAAAAAGTAGGTGCCAAGTTCTTGGAATGAATCACGCAATTATCCATCTCCTTAGTTGTTCTATTCTTCCTTTCAACTACACCATTTTCCTGAGGGGTGTAGGGAACATAATGTTGATGAGAATGCCATGTTCTTTACAAAAATTTTGAAATTCCTTGTTGGCATATTCCCCCCCATTATTTGTGCGTAGATTTTTAATGGAGTATGAAAATTGTTTCTCAACAAGAGCCTTAAATGTCTTGAAGGTTGCAAACACTTCACTCTTGTACTCGAGAAAATACACCCAAGATTATTGTGAAAGATCATCAATACAAGTTAATGCATATTTAGCCCTTGAAGAATGAGGAGTTAAAAATGTCATTAAATCATTGTGCACCAACTCAAGAGGTGCTTTTTCCCTTGAGGCTTTCCCTTTAGGAAAGGGATCTTGGTGTTGTTTTCCAAGAGCGCAACCTGTACACACTCCATTGGTACAATAAACTTTTGGAAGACCTGAAACGAAACTTTGAGTGTACATCTGCTGTAAATTTCTATAATTTAGATGCCCAAAGCTTTCATGCCAAAGATTACTCAATGAATCAACATGAGCTATAAAAGAGGAAGCAAAGTAAAGTTGAAAGTGGACAAACTTATATAATCTAGAGGCATGATTACCCTGTCCAATAACAACAACAAATGCAGGATCATGTATTTCTCTAATAACTACTTGATTTGGAGAAAACTCTACTATTTTCCCATCACCATAATGAAATATATGATAAATGGACAATAAATTTGCATAAATTTCAGGGACTAGGAGCGATTGTTAATGCACCCATTTGTCATCTGTACAATGCTTGATCCCAAAACTTCAAGTTGTGTAGAGTCATTAGCTGCAATTTGTGAAATATTTCTATGAGATGCAGAAGGAAGCAAATCTTGATAAGGAGTCATATGATGTGATGCTCCTGAATCAAGTATCCAATTATATGTACATTTAGGTATGGCTTGCGCTGATAAAAACACATCTTTTACCTATTTAAATATTGTGTTTCTCCATGGCCTCTTCTAATACATCCAACTTTTTCCAACAACTTGCTTCAATATGCCCTCGTTTGCCACAAAAGGTACACGATTCATCGTTTTTGGTCTTCTTCTTTTCTTGTTTTTTATTTGTCTTTAAGGAGGATCCTTCATTCTTAGAAATTGAAGGAGAAGACTTAGTATTTTGTTTAGGCTTGGATGGAGACTCATGGGCTTGTGCAAATTTTTTCTTTTGTTGAGACCAGACTTTATGCTGACCCTTGGAGTTATGAGCCACCAAAGCTTGATTTGAAGAGCTAGACAGAACATCTAGCTACTTGATTGTTTTCATATGAGACTATCAAAAAATATATTGAAGTTATGAGCCACCAAAGCTTGATTTGAAGAGCTAGAGAGAACATCTAGCTACTTGATTGTTTTTATATGAGACTATAACAAAATATATCAAAGCTGGGCATTTGAAATTTTTCACCAAGGGCATCCCTTGCTCTATAGAAGGTAGATGAAAAACCCTAAAAATAACAGTTTAGTTTTGACAAGATAAAGAAAATACATTCAAAATCATTTTTCTCCTTGCCAGATGCTTTTAATTGAGACAACAAAGACATTAATTAAGTTACTCCTCAATAGAGACATGCTCATCATGTATTGGTGATGATAATTTAGTTTCCAATTCTAATGCATGGAACTCATTGACACTTCCAATTACAGAGGTTAGTTTATCCCAACTTTCTTTGGGAGTGTTACATTCTTCAAGATGAAATAAAAGATTATTAGAAACATGCAAGCCAATCAACCCCATTGCTAGTTTATTCCTGTAGGCAAATCTTTCAACGTCTTTTATCAAATTTGGTTGTTTTTCACTTAATGTTTGCCACAAGCCCTTAATTGTAACAATTGTTGCACTTCCCAATTTTACAATAATTACAATTGAATGCCATTTTTTTTTGGGAAAACCTCTTTTTTACCTTAGTAAAAAATTAATACTAACTTACCCAAATACCAATAATTTTGCCTAGATTCTTTCTTTTTAACCCACTAAATTTTTTCTCAATATAAGATTTTAATCCAATCCAAACAAGTTTCTTCCCTTTTTAAATAATTTTCATAAGGGAAGAATAAAATAACAAATTAACCCTATTTATAACGTTTTACTCCCGCATGAGGAGTTGGCTAAACTTAGAGAGTCAGTTAACTGAGTGTTGAGTGTTGAGTGTTGGAGTGTTGAGTGAAGTCGAGTTAAGTGATACATGAATTTTAGTGTGTGTTTGCATGTCAAGATATTTTAGGCAAGTCGCTAGCTGGAAAAGGTTAAATACCCTTCACCGGGTTCATTTTAAGAATCACGTTTTGTGTGATCAATAGAAGAGCAGCGACACGTGTGTTATGTGTGAATTCATGTTTTGTCTCCTTTGCGTTTCCAACAAATTGGTATCAAAGCGAAGGAAAGATCACAAGATCCGTGGTGCTTGCACAGCCAGTGAAAAGAAGGCCAAGAGAATAAATCCAACGATTTTTTTTTTAAATTACATTGCAAATTTGTCAAATGGTTAAAAACCGCGCAAATTTCACAGTTTATTAGTGTAAAAAACCGCAGTGGTCCGAGACACGCAACACATATCACGTGGTTTGACTTGTCGTATGTCGTGGGTTTGAAGTGTTAACAAAGGCCCTCATAAAATCATGACAGCGTTATCCAGGGTATACAACAAAACGCCAAAGACCAACCCGTGAGGCCAGTTCAAAAGGTTTTTAAAAAATTCAAAAGGTTTTTGTCTTAAGGGTCGTAGTCTTGCACGTCGAGGAAGATTGGACGTTTAAAGGGTGTGAAAATTATTCCAATTTTTTTAAGCTTGAAAAGTCACAGCTTTGAGGCTTAGTTTAAAGATTATAACAAAAAAATTTGGTTAATGGAAGTGCGTGGCAAAGTTCAACAGCTTTGAAAAAATTTATTCCAAAGCTTTATGATGAAGGTTCATATGAGAGGTTCAACGTGAAGGGTTTTGAAAACTTATTTTCATTAAAAGGTATTTTTTTATAAGGGCTTTGGAAACATTATAAAGGAAAGTTTATTTTTGAGAAGTTTTTTTTAAAAAGAAAACAAAACTCGGGGTTAAAGGAGAAATTTTAGGGTTTTTTAAAACAGGGTTCAGTAAGAGAATTTAGGGCTTTGTAAAAGTCTGTTCATCTATAAATTTTTTGGTGTTTTGTCAAGCATGACACGTGTTTGGGTCAAGATTGTGCCTTATGGGGGTGCATATTGCGAATCATATTTTTTTCGGGGGCGATATGGAAGATAGCCTCATGCAATCAGCAAAACAACTATAAGAAAAGGAATGACAACATTCATGGGTCGCAAAGTGCAACTGAAGAAGACTAAGAAAAGGAATCGAAAAGAAGAGGCAGAGATTGTTGCCATGGTTAGAGAGGTTCAGGCCGCAACCGAGGAACTGAGAAGTCTAGCAGAAGACAAAGAAGAAATCAAGGGTGATTGGTGTAGCTTTGATTTGGTACCACCTCCTATGTTTACAACATTGAATTTTATAAAACAGGCATTGGAAGAGAAGCGTTTGTGAAAGGTAGCAAAAGCTACAACTTCAAAGGAAGCATGGAAAATCTTGGAAGCAAAGTTTGGCACAAAGGAGAGCGACATGAAACATCAAGTTATGTCACAAGCAAAGAAGTCAACCGCAGATATGAGAGTATATGAGCAAGACTCTGAGAGGAAAACAGAGCTTGGAGAACCCCACTCAAAAGTGGATGATGGTTGTCAAGACCATAAAATTGAAACCCATTATGCAAGCATGCATATGGATGAAGAAGATGCAACAAAGATTGCAGAGAGAGAAGTTGAAGCCTTTGTGTGTGAAACAGAGCAAGAGAAAATAAATGCTCAAGGACTCCACTGTAATGTGGATGATACAAATGATGGTGAATCCCATTGTGATGAGACACATGTGGATGATGACTGCAAAGTTATATGTGAATTGGTGAATCCAGCCACAACTAATGGATTTGGTGAAGTTGAAATTGTCAATGAGCACATGGATGCTCGGATATCCCACCATAGTGTGGATGAACATTATGTTGATGATATGTGTGGTTTCTTTTTTGAAACAGAGATTGATTGTGGCAATATAGTAAGCGCAATGTTTGATGAAACATTGAAGGTTGAAGCTGCCACTGTAGCAACAAGATATGAAGCAATTGGAACTGCTCATGAAGTAGTATGTCATCTAGCAGCAGTTGAAAGTGATTGAAGAGTTTTTTATGAGAATATCCCCTAATAACATAACAATGGAAGACAACCTCCATTCAGTGGAAAAGAAGGCAGATGTAGAGCAGGAAGCTCTCACTGAAGAGAATCATATTAAAGATGTCTTTAACATTGTTTTTGAATATGTAGGTGTTCAAAATAGCATGGGCGAAAAAGTTGAAAACAAGGTTGTTAATAAAATTGATGCAGATTATAGGAAAAAAACAGCAGTACCTGATGATGAAAGTGAAAATAGTGATATAGATGTTTCTAATGAATGCATTGAAACCATTTTTTAGCAATGGAGTCAAGAAGAGATAAGATTTTGCTATCTAGAAATATGGCAGAAAGAAAGTTAGGAATATGAAGCGCAAGAACAAAAAAAAAAAAAGATAGTTTGAAGATGCAATATTGTGGCAGCAGTCCATGGTTGAACGAATATTTGAAGAGGAAGATGTAGTAGACAAGATCAAATTGTGTTTCAGCACAAATTCAAGAAAAGTCAAAGAAAATTTGCAGCAACAACAAGTGAATAAAGTCTACAACAAGAAAGTTCAAAAGAGAATGAAGCAATTTCGAGGATATAGATCTTGGAAGAAGAGAAAAAGAAAATGCAAAATTGTGAAAGTCTCGAGTCATTGTGAGAGACATTGTGAGAAACATACACCAGCAGGCATGTTTGAGTGATAGTCGAGTCAAGTTAAGTTATGTTGAGTCATATGGTCGTAATTAAGGGGGAGTGTTAGAAATTGTAATTTCCCCTGCATGAGGAGTTGGCTAAATTTAGAGAGTCAGTTAAGTGAGTGTTGAGTGTTGAGTGAAGCTAAATTAAGTGATACGTGACTTTTAGTGTGTGTTTGCATGTCAAGATACTTTAGGTAAGTAGCTAGCTGGAAAATGTTAAATACCCTTGGCCGAATTCATTGTAAGAATCAAGTTTTGTGTAATCAATAGAAAAACAACAACACGTGTTTTAAGTGTGAATTCATATTTTGTCTCCTCTACTTTTCCAACATTTTTTCTTTTTTAATAAAATCCAAACACTTTTTTATAAAACCTCTTTATAATAAGCCCTCTCCCTTTTAATAAATCGAAAGTAACCTTTTGATGAAGTTCCTTTCATCAGTTTTAACGTCTCCTTGTATAAAAATGAATGTGGGCAAATTTTAAAAAAGTGCAAATTAGAATAATAGGGGCAATTAAAAAACGCAGAACCTCAATTGCTTGCGATATTCAAGCAGTGACCAACGTTCTGCCCTGATATAACTTGTCGTTCTCAGGTCGGAAGAAGTACAGCGCCTTTCACCACAACTCGTACGATGGTAGATTGTGAAATGAAGTTTCGGCAATCTCCACGCTCCTCTCCCACTGCGGATCTTCACGTTCTGCAATGTAACGCCGGAAGAAAATATCCTTTGCTGCGGCTCTGGCAACACACTCCAATTACTCTGTAACGCGAGCAAGGAAACACGTGCTTCAACTCGTTGGTGTGTATACCCATGCGCCGTGATAACCAAGCACAACGACCCTTTCTGAATTTGATGGGGCTCTATACTTCAACAAAATACGTTGCTCAGCGGTGTATGCGTCGCTCGGAGCCAAAGAAAAGTTGTTAAAGAAGAGCTACACCCCCACTTCCACTGCACAAAACGTAGATCTTCAAAGGCTAAAGCAACAAACCGCTTTGAGCCCGATATCAGAAGAAGGAAAAAAAAAGACGAACCAACCAACCTAGATCAGAGCTGATTAGATTGGTACATCTCTTAAAACAAAGACGAGAAGGGAGTTCACAGTAAGCGCTCTGATACCATACAAGTATTAAAATATTCAAGGATGAAATAGTATTAAAATATCGAAAGATCAGACTGAGAGTTAAACAATCTTTCTAAAAAAATCTCAGGTTAAAGAACCCAGAGAAAATACTTCATTACTTGATGCCATAATTACCAAATTTAGCTGAATTGGTAAAAATAAATTGAATATTCGGTTAATTCGATTCAGCCAAATTATTAGTAAAAGATCGATTTGTTTTACAATACATCATGATTATATGAGCGTATTCGTTTTACGATACATCAGGATTATATGAGCGTAAAATTTTAAAGCGGAGATCATTCTCTTTGCCTAAATCTTAAAAAACACAGTAATGGATTTCTCACAAATTAGAGAGAGGTAGCAATCAGCCGGACAAGCCAAAGCAATAGGCATCTTTAGTCATATTAAAAATAGATTTGGTAGATTTCGATATATTAAACAATTTTTTTTGATATATTAATTTTTTTCGAAATATATTGGTTGAATTTTTTTGAATCAAATTATTTCTGTACCTAAATTAGAATTTAAACGTGATAACCATGTTTGATTCCCGGTCAAGCAGAAGGGGGAAAACAGAGAGGTTAGATATAAAGTTTAAACATATTTGGAGAGTATTCTTTGTGGAGTTCTTCTATGGAGCATAAGAGAAAAGGAATCTGGATGTGGTACTTTTATAGTTACAAAATTTGGATTTTACTATTATTTTTGGTGAGAAGTAGGAAATGACACCAATAATAAATCAGAAATGGCATCAACCATCAACAATAGTTTGGGTCAAGGAGCACAATCTATTCAACCGGCCCATTTTATCTAATTGGATTGAAAGCATCAGGGAACTAGTAAGATTCTTTCCGTTCAAAATGGGTTAAATGGCTTGAGATAGATAGATTACATGTATATGGTAATGCCAAAGGCATCATTAATTAGGTCAAGGAACACAATCTATTCAACCCACCCATTTTATCTAACTAGATTAAAAGCATTAAGGAACTGGTAAGATTCTTTCCCTTCCTCCATTTTGAACACTTCTACAGAGAACAAAATATCACTACTAACCTCCTATCCAAAAAAAAGTATAGAGATACTATCACTAAAGAATTTTTATGCAATTTTTGAAAATCATATCAAAATTAAGGCGGACAGTGTGACTTGCATTTAAGGAAAAACATTTTCTTAATGAAATTATACTAAACCAAGGATAACAGTTTCACTCTTTTGTTCAACAAAACTATGAATTTTCTTTTTGTAAAATAAAACCAAGGATAACAGTTTCACTCTTTTGTTCAACAAAACTATGAATTTTCTTTTTGTAAAATAAAACATAAAGAATGGATGATCAATTCTGTTTTTGGAAAAATATTGTAAAGCACAATCAGATGGTTATTCATTTTCCAGGAACGCATGAAGATCTAACATACAGGGCTTTATAAATAAAGGATAGTAGATAGGATATAAAAAGTTTGGAAAAAGGTTGCTTATATGAAATTGAGATAAATGATTTCCCAAGAGATTTGATTTTTTTTTTTTTTTTTAATGTACTTCCTCTTTATTTAATATAATGATAAAAAGTATTTTTTTGAACTATGATGAATGCCATTATTAATATAATGATAAAAGTGTTTTTTCCCTCTCAGAAAAAACGATGCTGGGTGCAATTGACCTGCCTCTGATTAAAAAAAGCTATGTAAGCTTTTTGGAAATCTATTATTGGAACTCTAACGAGGTAAACATGGAAGAATGAAGGAGCGCATCGGGGGGTTAATCCGGGGAAGACAAAGTTTAAGACGTTTTATTGAACAGAGCTTGCAAGGCATTGGCTATGACTTTCCCTGTTAAATCGCACCTCTCTTCCATCTATCACAAAACAAACGCGAAGGCAAACATCAGTCAGTCCATCAATCACGTCTCTTGATTCTGGAAACTATTCAGGTATAAGCGAATCCGAATCCTTCTAGAGATAAGGTAGACTACGAATACCTTAGCATTAAATGTCAAGTCGAAGCTGGAGTCTGAAAAAGAGAGAATGCTTGCGTTCAACACTGTCAGCTGCAGTTTCTTGAGCTCTGCAAGCAGTTCCACCCGCAAGTGTTTCTTCTTCTCGAAATGGATATGGACAAGAACGTTTCTACCCACAAGGCGTGCCTCAATCTCGGGAGTCAAAACTCCTTTTATGACAGCTTTGTCTGAATCCATGAGAGAGTGGCAGATTGTTTCTGCGATGCAGCTTGATCATGTCCTCCAGAGGCAAAAATTTCTGTTGGATGCTTGGAATAGTGAGACCCACGTTCTGAGATGCCTCGTCGCTGTTTAGTTTGAAGAAATTTGTGAAGTACTTTTCACTCTGCTGGTGTTGTAATTTTTGTCGAGAATTTGAGACATAGACGGAAGGAGGTGCAAACTTTGCTAGAGAGTCGTTACTGTACGTGAAATGGGGAAACCCATATGTTATTTGACTTGGATTTTTTGGCAGGTCTTTATCTCCCAAATATCCTCCGGATGACCTTAATACTAAATGAGAGACTGCCGCAGGAAGCTTCACATTGGGGGCATAACCCATGAAGGACGTGTCGGATTCATAAACGAAGTTATTCTGATAGCCCACCAAAGCTTTCTCTTGATTGTGAGAAATCGGCATTGCACTGTCCTTCAGTAGTCATATCTTCTATAAAGAAAGAATAAATATATCCTGGGATTTGTTAGATTTACCATGAAAATAACTAGTACTACTCTAACTTCGCCACAGTAAATACCTTCACCATTCCTAGTGCTCGGGACAGAAGTAGTTAATTGAATTGAAATATTCACAGCCCAAACTATTTCAGTAGTCATATCTTCTATAAAGAAAGAACAAATATATCCTAGGATTTGTTAGATTTACCATGGAAATAACTAGTACTGCTCTAACTTCGCCACAGTAAATACCTTCACCATTCCTAGTGCTCGGGACAGAAATAGTTAATTGACTTGAAATATTCACAGCCCAAACTATTTCTTATACTCACTGATAGATGTTATGTTGTGCTATTTGTTGTTGTTGTTTTTTTTGGTTAAAATCTTATTTTTAGAAAATTTTCAAAATTGGATTCCTTTATATATTTAAAAAACTAAACTCATATATATATTTCTAGTTTAAAAAATATCATTTTTACATTAATAAAAGTGATTAAAAGAATTTTTCTTCATTTCTTTTCTCCTCAAAAAAACAATTTTGTCACATTATCATTATATCTCCATATAAAACATAAAACAAAATTCTACTTACATATATTGTTTTTCATATTCTCTAATTCTACTAATAATTCCTCATGAATATCTATTAGTATAGCCTCTCTTTTTGTTTTTGAAGTACCTCTGATGTAGCCTCAATAAGGGTCGTTACAACTACACAAAATCCACATTAAAAACATGCTATGCTACAAAATTTCTATCATTCTTTCATTTACCACTGGACCTTGTTGAAATGCAGAAAAGTGAATCATAAATGTCTCTATAGATATTCTTTTGACAAAGTGCCTGCAACCCCATTTTGTTGACTGAACACGTAACTGTATGTGATTGGATAAAAAGTCTGTTCCAAAATCCAAATACACCTCTTCCATAGGTTAAGAATAAATATATTAAATTGGATAAAAAGTCTGTTCCAAAATCCAAATACACCTCTTCCATAGGTTAAGAATAAATATATTAAATTGAAAAACTCAGTGTACCCATTTTACGACACTTTTTATATATTATAAAAAAACTCTGTATCTATTTTATGGGCAACCAATATTTCCAACCCTATAGACTCATTAATATACGTTAAAGACAGTTTTGAGGAGGGCAACAAATATTTCCAACCCTATAGACTCATTAATACACCTTAAGAACAGTTTTGAGGAGGGACTGTGACCTTTGTTTTGACTGTCAATTTGTGGACATAGACTGCGACCTTTGTTTTGACTGGCAATTCGTGGACATATTTCTCCAGCGAACACTTTCTGGGAAATGGGTTGATGTCTTGTAAGTGTCAAATATGCATCATCTATCAAGCGCAGTATGAATTAAACTGCATTAATTTAAACCTCTACAAAGATTTGAAGAGGTTTTCTGTTACACCAAAATCCGCATCATCTATCAGGGGCATGATGAGCTAAACTGCATTAATTTAAACCTCTACAAAGATTTGAAGAGGTTTTCTGTTACACCAAAACCCACATGTGTTGGTAAACATTCCAAACCACTAACTAGGATCCCCAGCGTGGAAATTACGGATTCCATATAGGTGCGGTGATTCTTCCAACACCCCCCATCAAACGTAACTTGAGGGAATCGAAGTTAGGTTCAGGGTCTGATACCATGAAGAGGTTTTCAGTTACACCAAAATTCGCAGGTGTTAGTAAACGTTCCAAACCAGTAACTAGGATCCCCAGGGTGGAAATTAAGAATTCCATAGAGGTGCCGTGATTCTTCCAACAAAATTTATAGACTACATTAATTTAAATCTCTACAAAGATTTGAATTTTCCCACTGAATTTTGAAATTTACCCGCCCACTCTATTTTGAATTTAGCTAGGTATACTCCGCGTTCTGTAGTGGTGGGCATCATCAAATTTATAATCTCTGGATCGATTTTCCAGTCCACTCAGCCGAAGGATCTCTGGAATATGGTGTTTGTAAGATTTCTCTCTAGGCAACCGTATTTTTAAATCATGGCATTGTGGTATGAGGACATAGTTTCTCTCATAAGCGAATTTCAACGTTGTTGCAATTTGTTTGTTATACTATTTACTGAGTGTGTTTCGATGGGGATCGAGATTCCATTGAAGAAATAAAAAAAATTCTGAAATTTTCGACTCATATTGAAACGGTGAGCTTTGATCTGACAACCCATTTTCTCTATGGATTTTATTCACTTTTTTGTTCCGCGGGAAGTACAAGCTCTGGTTCGATTTCAAGCTCTTAAAAGGCTCTAATAATGGTGGAAAACTCAGACGAAGGGGTTTCATTGGTTAAACACCCAGCCTCTGATGGTCAGGTTCATCTTTCCAAACTTTGGCCGATTGGTGGACATGGAATTGGCAAAGGATTTGTGAATGTGTGAATTGTGAATTTAATAATAAATTTTCAGCGTTTGGTCTGTCATATTAATGATTTTGAACATCTGTTTATTAGCTGATGATGAAAAACAAGTCGTATGTAGTTGGATGGATTCAGTCTTTTCATTTATTTGATTAAAAGAAAGAAATTGCAAAATTGCAATTGGATTCAGTCTTCTTCATTTATTCAATTAAGAGAAAAGAATTGCAAATGGTAAATAGAAAATCTGTGGTATTCATCATCTGCCATATATCTTTTTGATACCAATCGGCAAAAATAGAAAATCCTTGTGGCATGATGAATACCCAGATGGGAAAAGAAAGATTCATTTTTTGTTGTGCAAAGGGCCACATGGATCCTTTCCCAGAACTCTCAAAGACTTTTGCACTACACTGCCACCGTCTCCTTTTTGTCCACGTCCATTTCGTTCATTTCTGTCCACGCCCATTAACATTTCCCTGATTAGATCATCATTACAGCTTCAGGTGTGGCTGGGTTATTATATTTTTAATTTTCTCTATTATTTTAATTCATTTTTTTTCTTTTCTTATATTTATTTAACTAGCATTTGCACCTGATGTTGCAAAGAAAATGCCGTAAGGCAAGCCAATAGAAAATGAACTAGTAGCTTGAAGTGTCTTGTAAAATCAATGCAATCTCTGCACAACATTATAATGTTTCAAAATGATATATTTACAATGTTCAAGATCATTTAGTCAACATTTATTACCACGAAAAATAACAATATAAAGGCCTGGAAAATAGGCTTTTGATCACCCTATGAGGACACAAATAATAATGTTGAAGGTACATTTGAGATAATTTCACAAAATGGCTACTGAAGATGCAATATCCACTTGCAAAAATTAAATTAACCTGAATAAGCATAGAGGAAGAGTGGGTTATGTAGATGGGAAAATTGAGAAGAAGCCCAAGATCATAAAATGAAGGAGAAATAAACTTCAAATAACAATGTTAAATTGACCCTGATTTTCTGAATACAACCATGACCATGAACAACAATGGTGTGATACACTCCATTCCTAGATCTCAACTATAATATTCTATACAGAACCTTTGTGCCCATTTTCACTGAAGAAAAAACCATTACATATAATAAGGTGACAATAAGACAAAGATATGATAGATATGAAATGGGAAATAACCAATAATTGGCCACAAGACTGAAATAGCTATGATATTAAATTTGACAAATAAACTAATTTGACAAATAAACTTCTAACTATAATAACAGTTCAATGAATGGAAAAGGAGCTCTACAAAATCTAGAACTAGATGTTGACTTATGAACTTCCATTTAATAAAAATATCCTATTTATGTTAAGAACTTGTAAAAGTATGGAATCAAGTTGTAGGTGGAAATTACCTGCATTGCTTCCCCCTCCAATTTTCTGATTTGTTTTTTTCTTTGTTCTCACTTTTGCCTTTGCTAATAGATACAAAACAATCGTTGGCATTTTTACTGTAGAAGTTGTTTTTGGAGGTGTTGTAGGATGAGGATACTCAAATAATGAGGGTGTGGCGTGTGAAAGAAACTTAAATTTTGGCTAAAGAACCTTTGTGCCCATTTTCGTTGAAGAAAAAACCATTACATATAATGAGGTGGCAATAAGACAAAGATATCATAGATATGAAATGGGAAATAAGCAATAGCTTGTGACAAGACTTAAATAACTATGATATGAAATTTGACAAATAACCTTCTAACTATAATAATAGGTCAATTAAAGTTAAAGAAGCTCTACAACAGGTAGAAAGAGATGTTGACTTGTGAACAACCATTTAATAAAAAATTACCATTTATGTTAAGAACTTGTAAAAATATGGAATCAAGTTGTAGTGGAAATTACTAGCATTGCTTCCCCTCCTTATCACTAGATTTTGGGCCACGTTTTTGGGATTTTTACCCTGACAAACTTCATGTCCATTTGAATCTGTTCAAAAAATGCAAAAATACAGAAGATGATCTAGAAATGATACTATCATTTAATATTCGGTGTGCACCCTGCATTTAATTTCAGTCTCCTTTTATAGTATGGGTATTAACCTATTTGTGATAACATAGTTTCTTGAGCTCTCTCAACCGCGTTTTAAATTTATTTCTTTTGTTTCCAAGCACGCATCTTGCTACCTGAGTTGTCTCATCTTCATGGGATTTCCCAATTGTTTATTGCAAAAAGTACGCATGACACAAAATTCTGGAGCAACTTTAAGAAGATATTTCATAACAGTAACATTATTACTTCAAAATGAATCTCTGTCAGTAGTTAGTGGCTTCTGAGATTTATTATATTTGACATGAAATACATCTACGATGTACAATAAGAATTCAAAAGGCTAGAATACCAACACTATGCGAGCCCTATTATGACCAGCGTTTGCAACAAATCTTTAGGGCACCTCGTAAAAGTAACAAAATTTGATCTCTATTATAGTAAGATTACAGGATTAATTTCCTTGATAATTTGATTGGTCTTAGCCATAACGTGTTTTTTGGAAAAAGTGTTTCAAGTTCAACAATGGACAATATCATGTATTATGTTTTTTATTAAAATGTTATAAATATTCTTTTTCTTTGTGGAGAAGTCATACAAACATGACATGTGTCACGAGCATGGAAGGAATTACACATCTCCCTAATGTTGAGCAACACACTATTGAAATATTTTAACTATAAGAACTTTCTTATTTTCAATTGCTTTACTCACACATATATACTTTCAATATATATATATATATATATATATATATATGCCAATCAAATACTTCTATTAAGTTGTCAAAAGATTACAGAGTGCTTGTCCATAAATTAGTGTTCTTTTGACCTCACTTCAATCAAATTTGTTGGCCAAAAGAACAATGCAAAAAATACTTCCAAAATGCCAAAACCTTCTTGAAATTGAGAACTGGAAACACCAGTGTGCCCAAAAAACCCTAAGATATATACATAACCCGTAAACATCAGTGAACAGGAGGACCCAGATCATTACCTGAAGGCTCTGGATGCCCGAGTTCCCCATGAATGTGAAATTCTACATGTGGTAGGTGCCCCTCAATATGTTCCATGTGTTCACCTAGTCTCCTTTAGCCTCTTCAGAGTGATGATAGTCGATTATGTTGAAGATCGTTCATGAAATTAATTATTTCATTGTGATCCTCGTGCCTATTGTGATTCATCTGCTCGAGGAGCGGAGTAACTTGCTGCAATTTTGCTTCCAAGGTGTCAAGGGAGGTGGGAAGGGGAACATGACCAGGTGATTAAGATATGGGCCAACACCTCATCAAACTCTACATCCTGGATGTCTCCTCCCTCCATTACCACATATTCTCTTTTATGCTTCGCCCCCTTCCCTTGCGGTCCAATCCCTATCCTCACTCTGCCCCTATGCCTAATCATCTTCCCCGCCCCTCCAGTCTGTTGTTCCCAACTTCAAGCCTCCTTTGCTACACCATAAGCCCAAGAGTCCGCCAACACCCAACGACCAACTACAACATTCCCACGCTTCGAGGGTCACTCTGCTTTAGTAGGCGATCATCTCTAGCAAGGGTTGTCTCCACCAACCCCAACAAGTTGGATCCTGCACCAAAGATCCCATTTTCCAACCCAATTTTGTGAGAATCCTCTCCCACAAGCAACCCTTGAACAAAGATACTCCACTAGAAGGAATTTGGGAGCACCACACCAGCGATCTTTCTCGCCACTATCAATTGACTGAACTAAATGATCTTGGAAACCCAGTCTAACCTCCCACATGAAAGTCACTGACCCTGAATTCCAAACAAATGCGAATAACCCACAAACTTCATGACAATAGGATTAGTATGCTCGAAAGGCCCAACTTTGTTTAGCCAGAAATTGTAAGGCCTAGAGGCTAGCCTAACTATTAATCACCTCCTTCCAAACACAATATGCAATGACACTATAGAGACGGAGAAATCTGTTTTATGGACTTTCCTGGATGACTAGAGACAAGCACCAGAAAAATATCTTTGCTCTCATAAACCAATTATGCAATCTCCTCACACTTTCCTTGCTAAGCTTGTCACAATGGAGTTTCCAGCTACAATCCTCTCCAGGGTCCCATATTAGACTTTGACAACCTCTTATAGAGTGCCAAGAACAATCTCACTTACAAACATCACTTATATCCCTGAAAGCCACAATAAAAAAAGTTTGCATAGGTTGGTGGCCTGCACAAACGCATGCCCATACTCACTAACAACTTCCCTCCACCTACCCTCGTACATATAGATTTAACACTAGCCATCGCGGAACATCCATACTGTGGTCGCATGCGTCACACATGCCATATGTACCTTGATTCAGTTCTCGAGGAGGATATGAGGTGTGCCTTCGTGCCCCTCATAATGCCCCTCATCCACCCCCATCATGGTGATATTCAAATATTTTATTTAAGGTAGACATTAAAATATTGTATTTATGATTCACATTGAAATATATTTTTGTAAATAATACCTTTTCCAAAACCCCATGTGCAAAAATCTAATTGTGAGTGGAATAAAAACTCTCTCTCTATGTACAAAGTTGATATAACATTATTTTAGTTAAAATGAATATTAAAATACTTTATTTATAATTTCGTTGAAATATTTTTTTCACTTTCATTTTTTAACTCCATATTAAGCATGAAAGGAATTATATGTTTCCTAATATTGTGCTAAAAAAGTGTTGAAACATATACATATATGCATTTGCTATTAATATAAACATATATTGTGCCCATAGTTGCGGGGGAGCGCTCCCCCCACCCCTTCAAACCCGCTCCCAATCCGCGCTCCGGGCGGGAGCGGGTTGGGAGCGCGCTCCCGATAAAAAAGTTTCCGCTCCCTGCCAAAATCGGGAGTGAATTCGGGAGCGTCGCTCCCGTCGCTCCTGGAGCGAAAATTCAAGCTCGGGAGCGATCAAGGAGCGATCGCTCCCGAGCTTTTAATTTTTGCTCCGAGAGCAACTCGTGCGATGCCGGGAGTGATTCGCTCAAAAAAATTTCCACGGACATCAAAAAAAATAAAAAAAAATAAATAAATAAAATTGTTTTAAAACGACTTGGGGGGAAAAAATATTTCATTGTCACTTGAATGAGTTGAGGAGAGCAAAGGAGTGAGGAGAAGCGAGGAGCGAGCGCCAAGGAGCAAGGAGCAAGCCTGCAAGGAGGTTAGTAACTTAATAATTTAGTATTTTAAACCTTAGTTAGGTAGTAATTTAGTAATTTAGTTTAGTTTAGTTAGTTTAATTTAGTTTAGTTTATTTAGTAAAAACATCATGAATCTAAATAAATTAAATTAAATAATCTAAATAAATTAAATTAATTTTCTCATTCATATTCCCATTCCCATTCCCATTAAATTTTGCAGACTCAAAAGCCTACAAATATCAAACATCATGGACCTGGCTATATTTCTTGGCATTTTCCTCTTCTTGGTCCCTTTTATGGTTATTATGGTGCTGGAGAGTAGGAAATGGAGGGGCCAAAATGAAGAGGAGGATGAAGAAGCTGGAGAAAGTGGATTTGATGAAAACCTCGGTGAGGAGGAGCTGGAGGAGGGTGAACATGACTCTCAAAAATCTAAACAAGACCAAACCCCATTGTGGAAATATGTTAACATGCCTGAAGTAGGGAAAGGGGGTGGAACCACTGAATTTCATTGCCCCCATTGCAACAATAATTACATAGGTTCATATACCCGTGCCAGAAAACACCTCTGCGGGAAAAGACCATGGGATGGAGATAAACAAATAGGAATCAAAACTTGTGCAGCTGTGTCAGCAGCAGATAGAGCCAAATACATAAGGGAAGAGGAGAAAACCCAATACAAATCTAAAAAATCAAGGGGTTTCTTTGAACCAAGCTCACAATCACAAACACAAAAGAACTCCTTCAGCATCCTCCCAAGGCAGTGGATATGGAGTCATAGGGTCATCAGCTTTAAGGCGTAGAACCATATCAGATTTCCTTGATGAGGGGTGTAGGAATGATGTGGATTCAAAGGTTTAAAGGTTTCTCTATACATGTGGGATACCATTCAATGTTCTTCGCTCACCTTATTGGCACAAAATGGTTTCTGCCATAAATGATGCCCCTAAAGGATATAAGAGCCCTTGGTATGACAAGGCAAGAACCGTTGGCCTTGATCATGAAAAAGAAAAAATATCACATTCTTTGAATAGAATGACAAGTTCTTCGACTAACCATGGGGTGTCCATTGTATTTGATGGATGGACAAATGTAAAAGGCAAGCCATTGATAAGTGTTCTTGCTGTGTCTGTTAGTGGTTCCATCTTTCTAACTGCACATGATTACTCAGACAAGTTCAAGACCGCCATCAACATTGCAGAAGCATTACTTGAAACAATTGACCGTATTGGACCATACAATGTCATCCAAGTCATCACTGATAATGCTCCTAATTGTAAGGCAGCGGGAGCAATTATTGAGGATAAATACCCCAACGTATTTTGGTCTAGATGTTTGGTTCACACATTGAACCTTTTGATGCATGATATTGTCAAGAACAAAAATGCACAATACAAATGGATTGGTGATTTGTACAAGAAAGGCAAACAAATGATACAATTTATTACAAATCATAGCAATACCCATGACCTTTTCCGAAGTCACTCAAGATTGGAGTTGTTGAAGATTGCGAAGACCAGATCTGGTAGCTATTACCTCACCTTCAGACGCCTTTTGAAGGTAAGACAACCATTAGCTAGCATGGTATCAAGTCCACATTGGCAAGTATTAAAGGAAAGGGCTACAAATGCAGCTGACAGGCGAGGTTTTGAACTGGTGGAGGAGGCCGCTCTTGATGGTCAGTTTTGGACAAGTGTGAGGCAAGTATTGGATTTCACCAAGCCCATTTATCACATGATTCGGTTTGCAGATACAGATAAACCAATGATTGGCGAGGTGTATGAGTAGATGGATACCAGGTTGGGGCAAATAAAAGATATTGTTCATAACAGAGATCCCGACTTGTACAAACTGATTCACGATTGTGTGTGTGAATGGTGGAATAGACTTAATCTTCCACTACATTGCTTGGCATATATCCTTACACCAAAATACTACTCTACATCTTGGTTGGGCCAACCTGCACTAGGGGGTGGGATTAGGACCAAACCCCATTTAGATGCAGAGGTAACTAATGGATATTTGCAAGCATTAGAAAAGTTGATACCTGACAGGGAGGAATGTGCAGTGGTGCGCCTTGAAATAGGCAAATACTTCAGTGGCACTGGTTTGTTTGGTAACTTCCATGCAATGGAAGACAGAGACAGATTTGATTCTCTCACATGGTGGGAAACATATGGCAGCCAGGGACTTTTGCCAAAATTGGAAAAAAAAGTCCTATCACAGGTTGTAAATACTTCTTCTGCAGAGAGGTGTTGGAGCACCTACAACTTCATACATAATGTGAAAAGAAACAGACTCAATGAAAACCGGGCAGAAAGCTTGGTTTATGTGCACTACAACTTGAGGTTGTTGAGTCATTACTGTGATCGGGCTTATGAGGATCCCACATATAAAATTTGGGACAACCACCCAAAGGAAGACAATTTGGAGGATGGCACTATACATCTTGAAGAACTGGAAGAGGAACTTATAAGGGATGAAGATGAAGCAGTTGTAGCAGCCATGCCACCTCCACCATCTAGTAGCAGTGCTTGAGTTCTGAGTCTTGTTCCTTTGCTGTCGCCACCTCCATCTACACCCTCACGTGGAGGGCATGTGCCTTCTAGTTCTGGTCGTCGGTCTGTGCGGGAGACTCCTAGAAGACCACCACGACCTGCTTATACTCCTAGAGACTCTTGTGGCAAGGGCCACATGTAGATTTACAGTTTACTTGTCTTTTCTAGTTTCTATTAGTTTTCATAACTATTGAGTCTTGAGTCCTTGAATCTTGACTCTTCACTCTTTCATATCATAATGATATTTTTTGTAAACAATATATGACTGTGACAATGAAAATTTGAAGTTTGAAGTTGGCAATTATAACTCATTGGTAATGATTGTGAATTATGAATATGATGCGTCGTTAAAGATTAAAGTTGTTTCATTTCATTATTCATGTTTCATTTATAACATTTCATTTCATGTTAACAGTTAGAACTTAGAACTTAGAAATATCTAAGATATTATTTCTTGTAATGGTTAAACTTAGCTTACAAGTACAACTTTGGTGATCAATGATGATAAATGTTATATATTGAATTTTCAATTTTGAAAGCTTGAAGTTGAAACTTTAAGATTGAATTTAGTGAATCATGATTCATGAGACACAATATGTTGCAGTTGTAATATGTATATTACTAACTTGTGGACATGGTTGATGAAGATTATAACTTCTAGATGATTGATGTGATATGGTTCAATGATCAATCTATGTTTTTTTTATGTTTTTTATATCTAATTCATCATTCTACATGTTTTTGTTGACATATATGTATCAAAAATTAAAAAATATAAAATATATATATATTTTTAAAAAATTGCTCTGGGATTCGCTCCCAAACCGAGAGCTTCTGAAAATGTCACTCCCGCTCCCAAGTAACATTGATTGTGCCTTTGTTTTCATGAAAACTTGTTTCATGAAAATTGAAATTTTGTAAGTTAATATATATGTAACCAATTCAACATATATTGTGCCTTTGTATTGGCAAGAAAACTTGTTTCATGAAAATTGAAATTTTGTAAGTTAATATACATGTAACCAATTCAAACAACCAAGAATGAGAATTGAAATTCTGTAAGTTAATATGGAGTGACCAATTCATACAGCCAAGCACATTTTAGGAGACAAAAAGAACATTATATTATTCGTTCAATATAAGTAATAGTTATAAGCATCTCAAAAGAAATAACAAATAGACAACCCATTTTCCTTCCTACATAATTGCCAAACCATAATGATCAACCCAAAACATACATATTGTAGAAATCTAGTTGTCTCTGAGCTGTATGTAGTTAATCCGAAATCAATATCCTCAACCATACTTTTACAAACCTGGAGCCAGCAAACCATTTTCTCACAAAATAACTACTACTCGACAAGATTCAGGAAACAATGAACTCTCTACTGGAAACTACAGGATGGACTAAAAGCATTTCCTGTGAACAATTGATGGGCCACATTCGTCATATTCTGCTCGTGTTACCCACATCTGTACAAACCAACAATGAAATTAGTCACAAACATGCTTGTATTTGATGAATCAATGAACCAAATATGAAATAATCAGAATGATGTCATGTTAGAACCTTAGTATCGGTTAATATAAACAACAAAAGTTATAGATCCTTAGCCAGAGATATCTTCGAGTAGAGTTGGGTCCAACTGGTATTAGAATGAAATTGCTAAGGTTAGGGTTTCATTTTTTCTATTAGACTAGTTCCACTGTCTAAATTAATAAAATCAAAGAATACTTGTAGCCAAAGGCATTGGTTCATGACTAGCATCAAGCCATTCACATAGGTTCTATTATCAGTTTGGAGTCCAGACTACCCTCTTACATTTTTTATGTCAATCAAGTTATACCAGAGTTGGATACATCAACTTGTTCTCAATCGAACATTCTAGCTCAGACCATTTAGGACTAACTCTTTGCCATGCTCAAGTAAGACCTGGTAAGGTCTTTTTGGGACATGACTTAGCAGGCTGGCCTTTTAGGACCAGAGCTCTACTAAGGGCTGAGCTTCTATGATTGAAGCTCTACTTATATAAAACCTTTCAGGACCTGAAGTTCTACTTACATAGGACCTTTCAGGACCTTTCTTTTGGCAAAGGGAAGTTTATTTTTGGAAAGCTCAGGAAAGACCCTTTAACACCAACCTGGTATAGTCCTTCTAAGACCAGAGCTCTGCTTAGATAAGAACTTTCAGGAGCTTTATTTTTGTAAAGGGAGTTTTAAGGAGACGAGGCACAGTGCAAGTCCTTGGTGATAATTGGTGGAAAAACTATAGGTCAGACCTGACACAAGAGTCTAAGGAAGTCTGTGCTTTGTGATGCAGCTCCTCAAGTATGTTTCTTAAGGAACTTAAAAATGTGTGGTTGCAAATTTCTTCACCTATCAAAAACAATACCTGGGAGGTGTTTTCAGATCTCAAAACAATAACATACTTTTTCTAAGCATGAAGGATACTAATGAAAATAATTGGAAATTAAATAAAGCCTATTTTCTGGAGTCTCATGATCCATTATTCCAAATATTTAAGCTATAGGTTATAGTTCAAGTGTTGAAATATGGTTGAGTTGATATTTCTGATTTCAAGAATGTGGTGGGCAGGACTACCTGTTGGAATGTGCTGAGAGAAGCCAGGATGGAGCCTCCAATCCAGACACTGTATTTTCTCTCTGGAGGAGCAACCACCTTGATCCTCATGCTACTTGGAGCAAGTGCTGTGATCTCTTTGTTCATCCGATCAGCCATGCCTGGAAACATAGTGGATCCCCCGCTCAAAACTATGTTACCATACAAGTCCTTTCGGATATCCACATCACATTTCATGATAGAGCTGTAAGTAGTTTCATGTACCCCCGGAGCTTCCATCCCAATGTGAGCAGGCTGGAATAAAATCTCTGGACACCTAAATCTTTCAGAGCCAATTGTAATCACTTGGCCATCTGGAAGCTCATAAGTCTTTTCCAATGCAGTAGAGGTCTTTTCCAGTTCCAGCTCCTTTTCATAATCCATTGCAACATATCCCAATTTTTCCTTTATGTCTCGAACTATTTCTCGTTCTGCTGTTGTAGTGAAGGAGTAACCTCTCTCAGTCAGGATATTGCATAGTGCATTAGTTAAGTCTCTACCTGCAAGGTCCACTCTATAGATTGCATGTGGGAGGGCATAGCCTTCATAGATGGGAACAACATGAGTGACACCATCTCCTGAATCTAGAACAATACCTGAAAATAGAATTTGGAATTCAAATATTTAAACATACTCTTTGTTTTGAAAAACCAAAATAAGTATCAAGCTTAACATCACTTGTATCAATCTCAGAGTGGTACTCGGTCTGGCAATTAGAGAACTCTGGGCTTGTCTCTTACTCAAGCCTGGAAAACTTTGACTTATCCTTTTATATTTGTTTGCTCAAGGGATTCCTTTTGGATGTTTGCCATGTATACTCCATTAGGGCAATTCTGGGAGCTTTGGGATATGGATTTCCAAGAAGTTCCGTAAATGCACAAAGTTTTGTGAAGGCATGAAGACTTCATTAACAGCAATAGGACATCTATATTCTTGGTAACATCTAAGGCCCATGAAAAATGAGCACCAATGAATTAGAATAAAATGGCTATTAGATAAAAATAAAAACAATACAATGCCAGAATCTCACAAAAGAAATAATAAAAAGAATTTGACTCTTGCAACACTTGCCAACTTCTGTTTGCCATTTTGACTGTAAATGAAGATTATAGAAGTGCTCAGAACCACTTATGTTGCATGCTTCAAGACATCCTAAATTAAAACCTAGGTTAACAAAGAAAATCCTCCATAAGCTGCATACATATGATAAGTCAGTGCTCCAAGTACTCTGGATCTAACAAATTTAAGGATGTTCAATTTGAACTGGTGATTTTTGGCAAATTTTTAAAGTCGTGAGTGATCTAATTATAAATTACAATTTACTTGCATCAAAGCAAAGCAAACAAATTAAACACAACCGAAAACCTGCAGCATTGTACATTGGATGCAAAGAGGTACACCTTAAAAATAAAATAACTACAAAGCTTCAAACAATCTACAGTGAAACGGCATGCATCTTAAGCTCCACTAGCCAGAGCTAGCCACAGACTTGACAATCCATAGATTCAACCTACTATCCATCACGAGTTGACATAAGAAAATAAGTGATATAAATATACGCCGTGTGAAAAGCCTCCCATCAAAATTGGGAACAAAAACTGTAACTTAATTTGATTTTTAACTTCTGAAATATAGGCTCAATCTTAATAGTTATTGTCTCAAGCAGAGCAATCAATCTGCTAACTTATGCAAAAACAAGCAGAACTTTTGAGAGTGCACACCGTGAAAACTTTGGTTGGCAGAATGAGGGTATTAGCGCATAAGACACAAAATAGTCATTATTTGCAATTATTTACCCACCAGACATGATCATAATCAGGAATCTCTAAATTTGCTAAGGCTCATCACCTGAAAAGCGATTATACATGACATAAAAATGACTTGAGATGATGGCACGAGTCCGGACACTACTAATAATGTTCAAGCAACCCTGTGGAAGTAAGTGTGATTGACAGTTTCAGAATAGGGCAATCACAGAAAGAAACAGCAGCAGCAGTACTAAAATCAAATTACCAAATGTGCCTCAAATTATGGACAAGGAGGCTGCTCTTTCACTCTATAGGGGACAGGGCAACTAGGGTAAAGTGCAATTTCAACTAAAGGAGGATCTGGTTATGATGGGTACCTGATACATTTGCTTTCTAATCCTAACGTACTCATCCTAGTCTACAATATATCATGTATTTTTTAAATGTATTATATTAAATTGCATTAGCAGATTTTGATGTTGAACAATGGATGTATGTCAAACCATGCACCAGGCCTCAACTTCTCCAATGGCAGGAAGCAGACTGGGCAAGGTGAAAGTCTGGGTGATTTTGACCAAAATATGCCCATGTCATAGCAGTAGCTTAGCCAAAGGAAGTGCATCAGGTTAATGGTTTGCCCTTGAGCAATGTTGCTCAAAGCAGGGATGAAGCGGGTCTGTTTTTTGGAAGCAAAGCGTCGGAAGTGTTATTTTCCAAAAATCGTCAGAAGCGAAGCATCTTGTGTGTGTGTGTGTGTATATTATATATTTGCATTTATATTAAAAAAACATCCAAAATGCCAAATTAGTTGTAGAAGATATGAAAACATGCATATTTGTACATAAATCAAGATAAATATGGCATCCATTGTACATCAATGATTAATTATTTAAGAATCAACCATCTAGAATCTAGATTCCTCTCCTCTTGTCTAGTTTTTGCCTCTAGTTCAATTCTCTAGGGATATTAGTCAACACTGCCCAATTTTGATCAAACGTCTTAATCCAAGCCTTATAATATGGTAGAGAAAGCTTAACGTGCATGATCAATGATTTTGACTTGAGTGAAGGGTACACTTTTGCTAAGGCCATGGCAAAGGGGTTCAACAATCAACACCAAACACTGGGATACATATAGGGCTTGGTGCTCTTGATTAAATGCCAATCACCTATCCTCATACATGATATAATCTAATGAAATGCCACAATCCTGTTGATCTTGAAATCCCGAAAACTGTTAAGTCTGCTAAATTTTGAATGGGTTATGAAATTCTATTTTCTCCATATGAAGTCTGATGAGGTTGGAAACACTCTCAAACATAGTGAGTCATTTCATGGGAATGTTAAAAATTTCTAATCAAGTTTAAAGGGAGGCAATTACAAAAGAGCTATTATATTGGTAGACATGTATCTAATCCCATGTCAATAACACTATATCGTGGGGCCAAATGCCTGGAAGAAAAACAACTACACTTTGGCAATGTACGAAGACCATACTAAGGTAGAAAACTGGACACCTATTTTTCAAGCATGTTTGAGTGAATTTCAAACTACTAACACCCACTGAATATGACAGAAACAACAAAATTCTATGACATCTTTGGAAATGCATTACGGCTATTAATAAACACCAATCTAAAAAGGGGCACAACCTTCATCTTCTAAATTCCAACACATGAAAAAATATAAATGGCCAATAGGACCTTATACGATTGTAGTGTGATTGCTAAGAATGTACGGCCATCAACATTTGACGATAAAAGATGATCAATTCTTATATTTTTAGCATAGAATAGACTGATCCATTGCTCCACTAATAAATTGTCCTTTCAGCTTTGAGGCATGCATGAGATTCCAGAGTAGAAAGTACTTTGGTTAGATGGTAGAAACAACAAAAGAAATTTACTCAATGACAAGCTGAAAAGTTCATCAAGCATATCAACAAAATGCATCGATGGGTGGAAGTGGGCATTGCAGAAGACTCAGAAGTGTAAGGAATCTCTTGATAAGCAACAAGTCAACCACAATATTAAGCCAAAGGAAAAGAATGGATGAAGGGATAGAATTTTAAATTGAAAACAAACTAATATGGACTATTTCAAATTCTGAAGCAAAGTGGTAAAAGTGCCTTCAAATTGGATCTATCACAATACATAGTCATTCTTCCATTTTGTTCAGTGTGGATAAACTAATTGTTTTGAACCATCAATGTTAGATGTATCAACCTTTCGAGAAAGACACCATTCTACAAGTCAGGGAGAATGAACCAAGAACAAAATGCAATAAATACACTAGATTTGAAGACAAGGACAACTCCATTGAACTAGCAAGTGGTTTCTCGAAGACCAACTCAAGTCTCAAAAGCAATTCCCTCATTTGGTGGACCAGATGATGGAGGAACACTATCCTCAAAAACGAGAGGTTTGATCTCTACCTGATTGACGTGAACAAGTTCACCAGCTGACCTCAACAGTGAGCTGACATAACCATGCCTTCCTTCACCCCTCCCCTTTAAGAATAGACATTTGCAATTAGAAATTCCCATTGACCAATGAACATAATATTCAGAAACATTGTCTACTATCTTCTCCCTCTTTTCGTATTTTTGGATTGAATGTTATCTATAACAGTGACGATAATCCCTTTGTACTCTTAATCGCAACTACTCTGATTAATCGCGATTGGAATATCTCACATCCGTTCAAAAGAGGCAGGGGAACTAAATGTGGTTGCATATTCTCTCATCTTCAACCTCCCCGTTCTCTTCACCCCCCGAAGATGTCATTATCAGGAATGATATCTAAAAAGCTCCATTCTAATTTTTAGGTTGCCCATTTTAGGCTTCTTGGTCTTATGTTGACTTCACACTTCGAGAAGATCCTTCAAATTCATGCTAGCCATATAGTTCATCTCGATGATCCTCAACGTCAGGGCATGTTCTCAAAAGCAGAAAGCAAAGACTGTCCATCACATTTCTTGTGAGGAATGGGTATGTAAGCTTTTGACCCTTATGGAAGGCAGAGACTGAAGATAATTTTATCTTTTTTAAGTGCTCAATCTATTATATCAGGACACAATATGATTTCCCTTCCAAGGATTTGAGGGAGTTTCCATCCATGTTTTACAAATACTTCGATTGGAGATGTTTCAATTTGCTCCTCAAAGAGGTGGTCACCTTGAAAACTCTCTTGAGTACAATGAAAACTGCATATATTATTTTTTTACTCCCTACAATGAACGATGATTGCATGGCTGCTGCTACTACAAATATTACACTGATATTCATGACAACAGTCATAGAACCACTAGACATTGCCCTTTCACAATAATTACCCAGAAGTAAACTTGTATTTGGAGACCCAATTTGTAGAGAGGAATAGGCCCCACTCAGTTTCCATTCCGTCGTAGAGGACCATGCTGTGATCATATTACCTCCTCCGCGTCTTCTTGGAGGAATTTTCAATTGAATTCAACTCATTGGAAAAAACAAACTTCATGTGGCCTTTATATGGTAAGAACTAGTTACCTAGCTCTAAATAGACATAGTGGTTCTAAAGAAGTTTCACTGTTTAAAGAAATCACGATGAAATTCCATGGCTACGCACAGTCATCCTAGAGCAATACTAAGAGGGCTGACCTCCTAGGAATGAATGCTATTTTCTTTTCATTTGATTATGATTTTGCCCTGAGGACTTAAACATAATACTATGTTTATTTTAGGCACACACATTCTCACCACATCTTCGGACCCAACCACTTACAAATTTCAGATCATCACGCTGTAGAGTATAGTGATGCTCAGCATACAACACAACCAGTAGGATGCAGTCATTCTGGTTCCTCTGCAGACCATGATCTAGGCTACATATTTCGTCAATTTGTACCAAATTTTGATTTCTGATAAAACAACATGATGACTGAACTTGTGGGTGGCTGATACTCCCTCAGCATAAGAGGAAGCCTAATTATTTAAAATGCCCGTCAAACGAAAAAATAGCAAAAGCATTTCTGCATGATCTACAAGGGACAAAATCAGAGAACATGACACTCCAAACATCAATCAGAGCCCATAAATTAAAAACAAGGGTTTTCAATATCTAGTCATTTCTTCTTGAATTGAATAGTAATAAAAACGCCTACTCTGATTTTTCGGAACTGTAGACCCAACCCAGATTGTTTTATATTCAATTCGCATCACTCAATTAACAAAACCGAGAATATGCCCACACAACTGAATAACCTAACACTGAGTAAACCCAATTTCAGCCCAACAACAAAAGAACAGAACCCCAAAACTAGATCTCAAACGAGCTATAAAAAAGTTGTACCTTTGACAGGGCGCCTGCATGATAATTTTTTGCTGAAACCCTCGGAAATTCAGCGGCGGAGGGTCTGTATTTCGTTTGGGAATCGAACCGGCGAACAGTGGGTAGTCAATATCTTGAGTACCTTGAGCCTCCTTACGCTAGAATAAACCTACTAAACTTATAATAACAGTGGACAAATCTAGGCTTTGAGGATATGCGGGGGTTTGGACCTGGCCATATCTTCTTCTACCATATTTCCAATGTTGTGCCGCTTGCTTGCTTCCTGTTTATTCTGAGATACCACTTACCCCGTGTGAAAACCAACTTTATCAAACGGGATCACCCAACACAGCAAGAAGATCATGTCCAAAGGTATGATGATGGGTTGGCTTGATACTTCCGGCCTTGAATTTGACAACAAGAAGATCATGCCCAAAGGTATGGTGATGGGCCGGCTCGATACTTCTGGCCTTGAATTTGACAATGGCAGCAGTAGGGCTTTCTCGCACGATGCTCATGGATCCCCCGGGCATGATATCCACATCCTGGAAGTTTCTCATTTTGCTTAATGAACAGAGAGCGCAGGAGGGTTTTGCTTAATGAACAGAGAGCGCAGGAGGATTCAGAGTGCAGTGCATGCTTGCAAGATGCCAGATGCGATGCGATGCCAGATGCGAGGGATAATGAATCGAACACTTCGAATCAAACGATGAATATTAATTCCATTGTCTAACAACGAAATCAATGGCGCAGGAAGGTACAGAGTGGCACTGGAGGGGAGTTCTTCCCAGAGGAACGCCTTACGGCATAATTATTTTTCTATTCATCTCTCAATATTACATTTTTTTTAATCAATTTTTTTTTTTTTAATATTTTTTCGTTTTTATTAACCTTTTTCTTTACCATGAATATAATAAAAAAACATAAAAAATATTTATATTAACCTTTTTCGTTATAATAAAAAACATTAAAAACATTTATATATTTCTCTTTCATTCTTATAATTCTAAGCGAGAGATATGCGCAATTGATATAATACTATGTGGGAGATATGCATTGTGCAGCATTTTGATTTTCATAATGTAATTGATGAAGAAATTAGAAATTTAATAAAATTTTAAAATAAATAGATTTAAATTGGCTTGTAATTTTAATTTAGTGGGTTGACAACACACAACTACAATAAGAGAGAGGACAATGACAAAATAATATATGAAGCACTCAAAATTTGTCTATTTGAACATGAT
This sequence comes from Pinus tabuliformis, assembly GCA_031772625.1. NCBI lineage: Eukaryota > Viridiplantae > Streptophyta > Pinopsida > Pinales > Pinaceae > Pinus > Pinus tabuliformis. The sequence continues at coordinate 443,738,046 of CM062816.1, read as the reverse complement.
CAATTAACTAGCAATCGCCCCAAAAGGTGCAAAGATACATTGAAGGAATAGAAAAATTGGGAAGATCATCTCCCTAATAATATAGCCAAAAATAAGTTCATAATTAAATTTTAGAATTCCAACTCAGCTACATCATTTCAAAACAAAGCCTTTTAATAACACGAATAATAAAAAAAAATTATTTATAAAATACAAATAACTAAATTAAATACATTCCACATAACGATGACAATCAAATATCTATTTTTACTAAGACTTTACAATCAAATATCCATTTTTACTAAAATTTTACATGCACGCAATATTTGTAATATAAAAAACTCTAAATCTTACACACTCTTTAATTTTAAATATAGAATTTCAAAATAATAATCAAGATTTTCACAATTTTACACGCTAACATTTCACACCATTTTGAGAAACCGTGTATGTCACTGGCCAATGATATATTTATTATTATAATTCATGTTTTGTTTGTGAAACATGTGCATGACAAACTATTACTATGACTTTTGTGTTATTTTGCGGATTGTCGATGTTGTTGGTGAGATAAAATAGACGACATAATATTATTCTCTTTTGTTATGAGTGTTATATTTCTGTCAAATGTTGTAGGTTGATGTGTCAGTGATGGACACAAGATGTACATGGTTCAAGTTGACACTAATTCAAAACTGAGGGTCTTTCTCACTAGAGTAGTGGTACACATCAACTGTTACTTTTATACATATACCCATTATATAAAAAAGCTAAAATAACTATATTTTTATAGTTAAAACATTTGGAGTGCACTCACTATTTTATATTTTAACCCCTTTTTTTGTTGTTGTATATTTTCATCAATTTTGTCTAAAATATAGCAAAAATTTATTAAAATTACAAACTTAAACTGTGCATTCTATAAAATCTAAAAAATAAATCTAAATAATTAAAAGTTATATATAAAAATAGAAAAGATACAGAGATTAAATTTCTTTAAATGAAGTTTTTTTCAAATTTTATACTCTATAAAAAAGAAAGTATGTACATAAATCATTGATTAAAATAAATCTATACTAATAATAAAATTTTAAAAATAAGCAACCCCATGCCTTAAATGTATCTCAAAACACCTCAACCCTAATAAACATGGAACATAATATTATCGAGATGAGTTGTCTCAAAGACATAGAACTTTATCCACAACTACGAGTTCCCTCAAAGACATAGAACTTTACCCACAACCATGCGTTACTTTTCTCTCTCTGAAGACAACAAGACAATGCAAGTCTAAATCTCCCTTTTGTCGGTAGCAGTAATTTTTATTGTGAGCCTCTGTTCAATCATGAAGATAGCTTGTTGGTGAATTCTATTTGAAAAACATCTCGATTGAGAAATGAGGTGTCTTAATCATGATTTTTTGTTAATATTATAACCATTGCTTACAACTTTGCTAGAGGATCACATAATCAGTAGTGTGTCTATAAACATTTTTAATGCACTTAAATGAATAATTTCGCAATACCTAATACGAAGAGTTGTGATCCAATGCAGTAAGTGTAAGGGAAGTACTATTAGGTTTCGAATGTGCCCAACTCATCCTCTAATCCAAAACAACCAAAGGAGGAGGGTGAAAGCCATGTGTTGGGAGCCCTCTGAATCCCAACAATGTGTTGCACATGGGTAAGCTTGACATGATGATGATATATGGGATCCTCTTCATTAAAGCCGAGAAGCAAGTAACTTTTCTTTATAGTCAAGAAGGAAGTAACTTTTCTTTATAGGAGCAATGCAATAAAACATAATACCCAAATTTGTAAGTAGGACAAGGAAGAGATCCCAACTGAATTGAAAATGGCCATTCCCAACACCCTTGTAGCCATGTCATTGCAAATGGCCATTCACAACACCCTTGTAGCCATGTCGTTGCTTTTGCATATGAAAAAGTCGATGTTCTTTTTCTTAGTGAGCGTGCAACACTTGGGGAGAAAGGAAGGAATCCCGAGACATAACGCCATGTGGACCAACCAAACACCTTGGAAGAGAATAGATGTGGAACGGACCAAAGCTACGAGGGCACGAGGGGAAGGTGTTAAGTAGCCATTAAGACAGAGCATGGCTAGATGCACCTCCTTCAGAATTGAAAACGAATTACTTTTTATATTCAGATGTAACTTAATGGGAAAGACAATAAACAAATATATGTCAAAAGGAGATGAAAAGGGTAGACAATGCTTGGCCTGACCAATTTCAAAAAGGAACACCTTCAGTGTAAATATGGAAATTTAATTGATTTTAATACGATTTGATGTGACATATTATGTTTTTTGGTTTACTATTAAACAATGATGAAAATATCAAACCTAGGTAGATTATTTCCAGATGATTCCCATTAGTGTTGCCTATTCATAATTGTAAACAATAAGGTTGTCTTTGCCTATGAGTGGAAATTTGTTCCACTAACCTTTTAAGTGGAAAATTATTTTGTTGGTAGTGTAAAACATTAGATGAATACCATACTAGAGAGTTCATACAAAAGCTCCATGCATATGCGAGTCCATTATATGATATAGAATTATAAAAGTTTCCATTACTCGCAATATAAGAACCACCCTTTGAATAGCTGCCACATCTTATATTGTAGGTGACAAGAAGATCTCATTTCTGATTGTTACGAAAAGTGTGCATATGGTGCCAAGGCTATTTGATATGTATAGACAAACTATGGGACTCCATAAAGATGGGGCATTGTATTGTTTCTGAGTTACTCCACAAAAGCATATGTAGAATGTTATGCGCTATGAAAGAACCTATGACAACTGGTTGTGGTACATTAAGAAGAGATATCTTTAAGAAAACAATGTCATCCAAAACCTACTATTGAAGCAACCAGTATACAACAATAGTAGGATTATTCTAATTTGTCATCCTTTGGACGAGTTCAACTTGATGCAGAGTAATAATACATTGTGTTTTTACAACAATTATAGATAATTTCCTAAATGACATAATAACCAATAACAGGAATACAAATGAGAATAAGAATACAACATACATTTTGAATGTCACCATATTAGACATCAGAAAAAAAATCTAATAACCTAAAATGGGGCAAAAATAATATATACGTATTGTTTCCTCTTAGTAGGAATTGCCCATTCTAGAAAATCAATATTTCTTCACAATGGTTTTAAATCTTTCATTGATAAAATAAGTGATAAATTATATCTCAATCAACTTTCATCATCTCAATATTTTAATTATTATTTTAATTGTGTATTACCAATTTAAGACAAATACATTAAACAACCTAAATCTAATATAATAATTATTATTTCAAAACAAAATACAACTTTCCAATTCAACAATTCCAATTTAAGAATTATATCGGCCTATCTTTGCACCTTTTAGGGCAATTGTTAATTTTAAATAGTCATAAATAATCTACTTAGAAAATCATTTAATGCAGTGCAAATTATATTTTAAAGTCAAATTAACTTAGTAACCAAAATCCATGTTTTCTGGTTCAGAATTTAAAATTAAAAAAAAAGATTTTTTTCATAGAATTTTGTGATACCATTTAAAAGAAAAGCTTCTTTTTGGGGAAATTGTAATTTTTTATTAATTAAAATATATATCTTTTAATGCATAGATAAATTAAGCGTCTTTAAAAAACTCTAAAGCAATGTAATTTTGTAGATTTACTTAAATTAAAATTAAATATGAATTTTTTTTTAATGGTTAGATTATACTTTTAAAATTTAATTAAGATATTTCTTATGAATTTTTATAAAATCACAAGAATTTCTTAAATTTTGTTTTGAATGTGAGGTTAAAAATCAAATTTAAATTAAAAAAAAATACACTTTTCAATTAACATAGTTTCCCTTAATTGTGAGGATTATATAAAACATTTATTAAGATATGAGAAATCTAATATCTTAAATCTAATTTACTATGCGAAAAGTTATAATTATGTTAAGATATTTATTTATTTATTTTAAATAAATTTATTTATTAATTTAACATAGGAAATTATTTTTTTTACAAATTATCTCATAGTTATCTAAATTAATTCTAACTTTAAAAATCATAAAAAATTAACCATGTTAATCAGAATATCAAGTAATGTATCGTCAAGAACCCTAACATCAAGAACGAACTTCCATCCTTTGCGAAAAAATTCAATGTATTTTGTTTAACCAACCAATAAAATATTTAAATAAAGTTATTGTAATTTTTTTTAAATCTTTCCTACACTTATAAATTTCAAATTGGCGGCTTGGAAGTACGTTAACCAGTAAGTTTTATCTATAACTCTTTTTAAGTGAAAGATATATTCAATCTGCAATTAGATTTTTTAAATAAGTTTTAAAATTTAAATTTATATAGGAAAATAGAAGAATTTTAAAATCAATATTTTTAATAATAGTATAATAGAATTAATATATTAGTGAAACATGTATTGATTTTTTTTGTTTAGATTTAAAAAAAATAAATAAATTTATATATAGAAATAAAAGTAGTTTCAGACTTATGTAAATGGTAGATATAAATGCTTTTTTATTTTGTCAATTGGATGAGAATAAAGTAATATTTGATGTTTTTTTATTCTATTAGTTAGATGAGAATAAAGTGATATTTGATAAACAAATTAAGAAAACAGTGAATTAATATTGCTTTATTATATGGTTATTAATAATATTGAGTACTATTTTTTTGTTTGTTTTTAATTAAATTGAGAGCGCGCGCGCAGGCCTGACCTAGCTGCCTCTGCGGCCTCCTGTAGCCTTCCTTCTTGGCAGCCTCCTGCTGCTGGGCTTCCTTGAGCTCGGTCTCGGCTCCTCCCTAATGGTTCTCCTCTCCCTGGGCAGCTTCCCGTTCTTTTCATTTCTCTCGGCAGCCTCTTGCTACTGAGCTTTCCTCCACCATGCCCCTCTCTGCAGGGGGAGACTCTTCCTCTTAGCATGGAATAAACGAACAAGAAGCAACATTCGCTGCCTTAATAGCAGAAAATAGAGCTCCAAAAACCAAGCCAACTACTAGCAAGTTTGTGAAGAAGTTAACAGACATACCTGAGATCTCTTTATCCCCAACTCTACCCAAGAAAGTTGCTATATCTTTAGCTGAACGTGGATTGGTTGGACAATTTACAGGGTTGTGGCCCTCCCCTAGAGCGGTCCAAAAATGGGTGGAGAGGAACTGGAGTGCAAATATTCAAGGGAAAATAGCTATAAGGTTCTGTGGAAGGGGATATTTCACTTTGCTATTCGAAACCAAAGAAGGCAGGAATCTAATATTCAGAAATGGTCCTTACTTTATGGACTCTAGAGGCTTGTATCTGAACAGATGGTCACCGGATTTTGACCCAGAGATGGACATTCCAAGCGCTGTGCTGGTGTGGGTCAGATTGCCACATCTTCCCCTCCACTGCTGGGGCGATGAGTCAGTGAAAGCTATCGGAAATGCGGTTGGCAAGTATATAGACAGATGTGAGCCAAAAGATAACATGCACGCTTGTGCTCGAATCTGCGTGGAAGTAGACCTGGGGAAAGGGCTACCGGAGGCAATAAAAATCAAGGTGGATCAATGGACTCACATCCAGCAACTGGACTACGAACAAATCCATTTCAAATGCAAGGTATGCCATGAATACGGTCATTTTGCAAATAGGTGTAGTAAAATAAAAGAAGTAGAGAATTCTGAGAACGTTGAGACACAAGAAGATACTTGGGAACAAGTAAAAATAAAAAAGCCCCATAATAAACAAGCTGCTTTGAACCCCTCTCAACCTCTCGAAACCTTAGCTTTAGCTTCTATTCCTCCTATCATCACAGACCCTCCAGTAAACCCGACCTTTAACCCATTTGAACTTCTGGGGGAAGACCTGTCATCCCCTTGTTCTCCCACCCAAGCCAATGCATTAGCCATCATCTCTTCTCCCACCCAGAGCTTATCCTCCCCCCCACCCACCGTTGAACGAATTCTAACAAAAACAAAGTCAAAGAAAGCACCCATGTGTGGGATCAGCCGAAAAAAGCAGGAAGGAAATCCAACAAAGAAATAAGAGACGAGGCAGCAGCAAAGGAAATGGCCATCGGCACCCAACAGCCAATGGACTCCTTCCTCGGCAAACAAAAGGGAAGTGGGGAAAAAATCAGCAAAAGGAAAAGGGCGAAACTCACCATAAATCGAGTAAATAATGATTATGGTCTCTTGGAATAGCAGGGGTCTGGGCTCCACTTTCAAAATCAATGCAGCACGAGATATAATAAAACAGGAACAACCAAACATTTTTATGATCCAAGAGACCAAAGTCAGGAACCAAGAGGTTCAAAAATTGATCAAGACTCAAATTTTTTTTGAAGGAACAACAATGGACTCCATTGGAGCATCAGGCGGTATTTGCACATTGTGGAACAAATGGAAATGGGAACTTGTCAAACAAAAACTCAATAATTATTGGGTCAGGACAGATCTAAAAAATAAGAATACGAATGAAGAGTATACCGTTATAAATATATACTCTCCAAACCACTACAGAGATAAAGCTATGTGTTGGGAATCAGTAAAAGAAGAAGCACAAGAAGGTCCAAGAAGAAATCTAGTTATAGGAGGGGATTTAAATTTGATTCGACATATAGATGAGAAGCTGGGAGGCAATTACTTCAGTGATCCCTCAAGAGCAGCCCTGGAAGACCTCATAGAAGTGCACAAACTTCTTGACATTCCACCAAGCAATGGAAAATTCACCTGGAGTAATAAAAGATCGGGAGCACATAATATAAAGGAAAGACTAGATAGAATTTTGATTCAAGAGAATATAGCAGCAGCCTTTCCAACCATCAAAAGCAAAATAGTGCATGCTTCAGCCTCTGACCATAAGCCGGTGGTGCTGATCTTGGATAGGCTGGAGAATCTTGGTCCGATTCCTTTCAAATACAACAAACTTTGGGACAGCAAGGAAGATTTTGGTAAGCTAGTAAAGGAAAGCTGGGAAACCTCTGTTATAGGCTCCCCCCATTACGTATGGGAAACTAAACTAAAAAATTTAAGATCATAACTAAAAGCTTGGGCAAGAGGAAACACTCTCAAGGAAAAAAATAAAAAAATAGAGCTGCAAAAGAAACTTGAAAACTGGAGCAAGGAGAAAGAAAATCTACAAGATACCGAGCAAGAGCATGCTTTTGAAAAATAAATCTTCTTGGATCTTTACAAGCAAAACAGGCAAGAGGATGAGGAAATAAGGCAAAAGTCAAGATGCTTATGGCTTAAAGCAGGGGATAAAAACACCGTTTTTTTCACAACAATTTAAAGATAAGAAGAGTGGGTAACCAAATTGATAAAATTCAAGTGAAAGGACAGGAAATAAAGGAAATGGAGGAAATAAAAATGGCAGCTCATAATTATTACAAAAACCTCCTTTCAGCAGGGGATAAGCAAGTGGATAGCAAAGAATTCCTACAGCAAATCAACAACAAAATAAATGAATAGCATAACAGAGAGCTTGAAAAATAGGTCACAGAGGAGGAAATAAGAGAGGCAGTTTGGAGCATGCACTCGGAAAAAGCTCCTGGACCAGATGGGTTCACCATTGCTTTTTACAAGAACCATTGGGCTACAATAAAAAAAGATTTAGTAAGAATGATAAAAAACGCTTTCAAAAAAAATAAAGTGGGAGAAAACACCAAAGCATCCCATTTGGCTCTCATCCCGAAAGAACCAAATCCTATCTCCTTTGATAGATATAGGCCAATCTCTCTATGCAATTCCTCTTACAAAATCATTACGAAAATATTGGCAAATAGACTGAAAAAATTCTTCCTAGTATCATTTCAGAAAACCAAGGCGGCTTTGTCCCTAAAAGACAATCTATAACATACAATGTTATATTAGTTCAGGAATCCATCCATAGCAGCATCCAAAGAAAGGAAAAGGGCATAGTTATAAAGCTGGACATGGCTAATGTTTTCAACAGAGTAAATCACAATTTCCTTGATGTCGCTCTTCAAAAGTTGGGCATCTCTCCCAAGTTCATAGACATTATTATGGCTTGCATATCCAATCCTTAGATCGCTCCACTGATCAATGGTAGGCTAAGCAGATATTTTCGAAGCACTAGAGGTTTGTGACAAGGGTGCCCGCTTTCCCCGTTTCTATATATCTTGATGGCGGAAACGTTGAGCATTCACCTAGAAAGTCAAAGAGAAAAAAAGAAAATTACAGGCATTAGAATAGCCCGAGGGGTTAAAGAAATAAACCACTCTCTCTTTGCTGACGATACTCTTCTTATTGGGGGAGCCTCTAGTATCATAGCTAGGCGGTTCAAAAAAGTTCTAGATAACTTTCTTGATGTCTCAGGAGGCCTTCTAAATAATAAAAAATGCAGAATTTACACTTGGAATGTGCCAATAGATATTATGCAGAGGATCTCTCAATTATGATATCCTGGTTCAGTTAAAATGGTGTCATTTCTCTTATCTTGGTTTACCATTGGAAAAAGAAATGGTTAAGTCAGAGGCCTGGAACAAACAAATTGAAAAAATGAGGGGGAAAATACAAAGTTGGGGGATGACATGGCTAAATCTAGCAGGCAGAACAATTTTAATTAAAGCTCTCCTCTCAACCTTGCCAATCTATCAGTATACTTTAATTTTGGCCCCGACAAGCATTCACAAACAAATGGAGCTAATCACTAGAGGCTTCCTTTGGCAAGGAGGAAAACAAGATTCCAAAAAATTCAGTCCTGTTCGATGGGATCAAGTGACTCTCCCATTCGAAAAAGGAGGTATATCTATTAGGATTCCATTTTTGACAAACAAGGCCCTTCGTATCAAGCTTGTTTGGCGAATGCTAAATGGGAAGGATCAATGGTGGGGCGAAGCTCTCTCAAGGAAATATCTTAATTGTCAGTGGTCAAAGATGCTTACATAAATAATTTCAGACCGCCCTTGTACCCAAGTTTGGAAACTCATCAAGAAAATTATTAATCAAATTAGAGACCATTTCTCTAATAATCCGGGGAACGGGAAAGACACCTCTACATGGAACGACAGATTAATGGGAGCAACACCCTTGAACCAACACCACAATTTAAGAGGTCTAAAAGATTGGATGGATGAGAAAGGCACAACCTCTTTATACTCCATCTCTGACTGGGATCAAAACAGATAGATTGCTTGGAGAATTCAGTCACTTCCAATTAGACTGAAAAATCAGTGGGAAGATTTGAAGCTTCTTCTTGCAGGAGCTGCTCCCATAAATAAAAGGAGCCACGACAATTATATATGGGACCCAAGTGGAGGAAATTTCACAGTTAAATCAGGCTACAATTTTCTTCAAAATCACAACAATCATGAAAATTAGAATCTTTGGTCAGCTGTTTGGAAGAATGAATGCCTCCCAAAAATTAATTTTTTTTGCTTGGACTCTTCTAAAATGAAAGATCCTTACGGCGGAAAATTTAAGGAAGAAATGTTTTCATGGCCCCTTAGTATGTGTCTTGTGTCAAAAAGAAGAAGAAAGCATTCAACACCTCTTCCTGAATTGCACTATTGCAAAACATTGCTGGAAGCAGCTAATCAGTCCTCTTGAAATGAACATTGACACAATTGAGCAGCTGATAACCTTAAACAAAAATTGGGTGCAAAGCTATCCATATGTCAAGAAAAAAAAACTATCATAATTCAAATCTGGAAGTGCCTCCCGTCCACTCTTTGTTGGCAAATATGGTTAGCAAGGAATAAGTGCATTTTTAAAGGCCAAAAGCCAAATTCAGTGTCCATTTTAGCCAAAAATTGGGGTCAAATTTCGAAGATGATAAGCGCAAATGGTGTGCCAATCATGGATCAAAACAACTGGCAGCAAGAAGAAAATGATTGGTATAGTAAAGCCCTCATTGAAGGCTCAGCTAAGACACAATCTCTAAAGAAGATAGGAGGAAAAACTAGAGAATGGAAACTTCGTGGAAATGAAAAGGAGATTGAGGATTGGACCAAAAATCAAAGAAAACACATGCTTTTCTTTGATGGAGCTTCAAAGAATAACCCTGGAAGAGGAGGGGCAGGCGGGTTAATAATTGATCCGAATGGTGAGACAATTGCTACCTATGAATGGGGGCTTGTGACTATGACAAACAATAGGGCGGAGGCCTACAGTTTGCTTATGGGCTCCAATATCCTCCAAAGACTCCAGGTAAAAGATCCAATCATTATTGGAGACTCAGCGATTATAATTGCTGCAATGGAAGCAGGGAGAGACTTTAAAAATCAAGCTTTAAATAAAATCAGGCAAAGAATTTTGGACAACTTAAAATTTCTGGGAAATGTTGTTTTTAAACACGTTCTAAGAAATCATAATCAAAAAGCTGATTCACTTGCCAACAAGGCAGTGGATCGGAGGGTTGGGACAGTGAAAGAAATCCAAGAAACTTATGAAAAAGCAATCACATAATTTGCCTCCCCAAGATGATTGGTACAAGGCTCAAAGCACAGCTAACCACATTAATTCGAAAGCAGCAAAGCACCCCCATACGAATGAGCATCAGGAGATTCTCCTGCACAGGTCTGGTAGGAAAATCTTAACCAATCCTTATCGAGCAGTGAGGAAAATCCCCATTATGGAGAAAGAGATGCTTCATGATCTGATCCAGCAAAGAAACCACCTCCAGGATCAGAACATAGCTTATACAGGTCATATCAATCAAGGTACTACCCAAACTGATTTGAACAGAAAGTCGGGCAAGCACGGTACTCAGGGGATTACTCCAGAGAAAGTGGAGAAGAATCACGAGCCTAGCAAGCTAAATCAAGCCTATAAAAAGCACCCAAGTGCAGGAACCTCCACCATCAGAAACATCATCGCGCAACTGAAGGGAGAGAGCATCGTTCCTTAAGTAATATTGAGTGCTCGGGTTTTCAGGCTCATAAGGGAGGCGAGCTAAGAGTCTTTAGCAATCTTGGTAGCAATCTCAATGCACAAGAGCCGAGTAGAAGTAAGCAATTTGTTTATACAATTAGTCCTGTTTTACAAGCCGATTCTTCCAGCAGACTCACCATTGTGTTAAGAGTGTACAGGTTCCTGCTTTTAGAGGCTCTGCCCTTTTGGCCTCTAATCCCGTCTCCTAAGGCCATTGATACCGACCCCTTTGATCATAATCATTCTCTGTTGCAAATAAGCTCGATTCTCCTTTTGCTCAATCAGTGTGCTCTCTCTATTCCGTATCCCTCCTCCCTTCCCCTTCTTAGCTGCGTTCTTGGCCCTTTTCATAATATTAGAGGAATCTCTATGTCTTGTCTCTTGTCGCTCTACCCTGACTTCTCCTGTTCTCTCAGCATTCCTTCATCCCAGTCTAACAAGCCCGAGACTCTCATCCCTCGTTTTCCCATCTTTCATAAGCAGACCCATTCAGTCTACAACATCAACAAGAAAACTCAATCCTGTTGGTATTTCAAAAGGTTTTTTCCAAAGGGGAAAAAGAGAGTTCAAAGCAATATTTTTGTAGGCCATCACTCCAGCAAGTACAGAAGCTACCAGCAAAAGAACAACGATCAGAAGAGTAATACTGTTGACAAGCCAATCAATATGTCTTGTAATCCATTAGAAAAAGTGGAGAAAAATGATAGCTGTGCTCTGTGTCGTGCCAACCGTTTCATGATTGGTTGTTTTATTCAAACACTCAAAGACCTCCGTTCTAAGATGAAGAGTGTGAATAACTTCAAGCAAACTGAAATCGAGAATCAAAGAGCTGAGATTGAAGCGCTGAAGGATAAGTGTAAGCATCTTGAGGATGTAGTTGAATATATAAACTCTTTGAACCAAAACGAGCAGGGGGAAGCCTCCTCAAGATACTTTAAAAAGAAGGGTCATTATCCTAAGGAATCTATAAACCATTTTTGGTGAACTCCATGTCTCCCTCCTCAAATGCACTGCAATTTTTTCTTGTTACTTGGTCAGTTTGTTCGACAATATGGGTATTTTCTTTTCTAGTATTTTAGAAACAAGGTCTCTCATGTCGAGGCAAGGACTGCGCTCCCCTTTTGCGCCTCCATCAAAGACCTTTTGCTCTCGAAATGTAACAGGATTTAGTCCTCCATCTATTCTTTTATAATACAAAAATATCCGACCCTGTTAAAAAAAAATAATATTGAGTACTAATTAGTAATCTTTTCAAAGTGATATTAAATGGAGAGGATGGAAACTCAGTGAGCCAATGATTAGCTTATTTCATGGTACTTAATATTCCCACCCAGCCAATATTAAGAATTGTTCAATAAGACAATCATTGGCTCATTAGTTTTCCATCCTCTCTATTGGTTATCACTTTATTTGATAAAATTTTACAAAGGAATTTCTATCTCACATTAATCAGATATGCAATTACATATATATAGAGTATTGTCTCAAGATATGAAAACTATCTTGGACATACAATCTGTTGGTTTAGAGTATCTCAACCACACACCAAACTAGGGAAACCACTCCTATAGAATAGGAACAGACACTTTACATAGAAAGTCACAACTGAGACAAGTAGGAATTAATATTCCAACACACCCCCTTAGAGTACTTGTCTCGATATCAATTTGCAAAGTCTGGTTGTGGTCAAACATAAAAGAATATGTTGATGTCCATATAAAGGAGCAACCATCCACTGGAATGCATGCGTGCTAACTGCTGCAACCGCCAGTCTTGTAGGATGTCTTTCGCATACATGGTTCTCTCAACCATTATAATTGCACACCTGTACCTGTACCTATAAATCCCCCTCCAATATCATCATGGGTTTTATTGGATTACCTGTAACCATGCTTTGGGTTTTATCGGATCACCCTCAACCATGCCTCGAAGGGCTCTCAGCCACCAAGGCTAAACACAACCACCAAGGCTCAACTCAGCCACGAAGGCTCAACACAACCACGAAGGCTCAACTCAGCCACGAAGGCACTCCAGCCACTATGGGCCACAAACTTGCCACTAGGGCACTCCAGCCACTTTGGGCTACAAACCTACCACTAGGGCACTCCAGCCACTCTGGGCTACAAACCTGCCACTAGGGCACTCCAGCCAATAAGGCTCACCAAAGACCTGACTCAACGAGGCTGAGGGTTTTCTCGGCTAACCCTAAACCATGCCAATAGGAATCTCTATCCCACTTCACTCTTACATGTGGTTTCTGGCTTACCACAAACCGCCACTACAAATGCAAAGTGGTTTTTAGATTACCACGAACTGTATGGGGATACACATGCCTTACAAGGCTTACAACATAACTCCAACTATGGAGTTACAAGGTACACAAATTACAACGACCACTACAAAACATCCTAGACTTGCTTACTAATAAAATGTGACTCATAAAACAACATGTTAGTGAGTCTATTCCACAAACTCACACTAACTCACACAAAATTTCACCTTGTTGTCCATCATCATTTAATTTCCAGTGTCATTGTTGCACAAAAACAACATTCATTTCACTTCAACACTTCAACTTTGACCATGAGCTCCTTTAGTCTCTTCTTTCTTTTTTTGATTTAATTGTCTTGGATTCACATGCATGATTTGTTAGAGTAGCTAATTCTAACAAAACCACTCCATTGAGTTAGCGAAGCTCAATGCTTCTAATTCCAAAACAATTATAAATACCACATTAATTTGTTTCTCATTGGAATTTTTTTGGAGTATGCAATTTCTAACAAATTGCACTTTTACATTGAGTTAATCAGGTTCAATGTGTTTACCTTCCCAAACTCCAATTCTATCAATTAAACCCGAAGAAAAAGAAGAATGACAAAAAAGAGAGAAAAGCGGTAAACTTTCAATTACGTGAGCTGTCTAGATCTCTCTAATCTCAGTAGAAAATTGCCCCACTGACTTTTCCTCACGCCTTGGAATGCATTGCGCCTTAGCTTTTGTGCCTCTGTCCCTCCCGACCTCAATGATTTGCAATCGGAAGGTCCATGGTTCGAACCCGGAAGTCATCGAAGTGTTGTCTTTCAAATTGAACAAAATCACGCAGAAAGCCCTCACAGGAAACTGATTTCAAGTCCCCGAGAGAATTGTCAGACTCATGATAGTTCGAGTTCTAATAATTCAAAGTCCACGGTTGTGAACTATACAAACAACTGTGTTGTCTGAAGTCATACCGAAGACCTCATCGCCACGCTCATCCTCGCGGCTGGATTTGATTTGCAATGGGATTTTGACGCTTAGAGACTGTTGTGCAACATGCTTGGAGACGATGAAGTCCGGCCACGGACATTTGATTTTTTTTATAGCACAATGTTCTCATTCTTTCCATTGGTACCACTACAACTATGCTGACGGTTAGAAACGGAAACCTGTAGATTCGAAGACAGCACAATACTCCAAGAGAAGAAGAGACAGCTTTGAGAACCGCAGGAGAAGAGCAAAGAACGCTAGATCTGGTGTTGAGAATTTTGGACGATTCAATCGGGAACTTCAGAGGTCATCGTCAAAGTTGTTCTAAAGAATCGATGGTGTATTATTTTAATTTATCATTTGAAAAAATTGATTTGTTCAGAGATCGCTCCAGATGCCTGAAATGGAATCGAATAATTCTACACTCTTCTCGGATCGACCCGGTGACTTTGTGGTGTACCCACTGACCAAGTTGCCTCCAATGAGCAGATGAGATTAGCCATTCACAATCATGGGAATTGTCTCAACCGCCTCGCTGATGATTGGAGTGGGCACAGTGAATGCAAATGCCAAATTCAACAATGGTCTCGTGATTCTGATCTCATGGCACCAATCAACCACTGTTTACTGTTGTAACCACAAGTGATCTTCTAGCTCCATAATCCAGTTCACGTCGGTTTCATCGCGCATAGTAAAAAAATAGTGTCTACCTCAACACAATTCGATCCACCATTAAGTCGCCAATTAAACTCCGAGCTCTATCGTTCTTGACAGCCAAATAAGTCGCCATTAAACTCCACAAAACAGTCGCTTTCCTACCGATGTAGTTGACAATGGACAACCTTCTCCATAGGTAGAACCTTCAGTGCTTTATTGCATCGCACCACTAAAAGATTTAAATCTAAGAACATGCACATACGGCGCGTGCCACAGCTCTACAAGTTTGTGTTGATGGACAAACACAAACTACAAAATATACTCACTTATTTCCTAAGCCAAGGACAGGCCAAGCCTAGGTGGGGCCAGGCTTTCACAGGCTCTGATACCATGATAAAATTCTACAAAGGAATTTATATCTCACATTAATCAGATATGCAATTACATATATACAGAGTATTGTCTCAAGATAGGAAAACTATCTTGGACATACAATCTATTGGTTGAGAGAATATCTCAACCACACATCAAACTAGGGAAACCACTCCAGTAGAATAGGAACAGACTCTTTACATAGAAAGTCACAACTGAGACAAGTAGGAATTAATATTCCAACATTATTCTCATCCATTAATCAAAATGTAAAAAGCAATGAGAAAATCATTAATTTACTGCATGGTGATTGATATTTACAAATAAATAATACAGATTGAATAAAACATAAATCCAAGTCATTACTACCCTGTTATCCCACTCGGGAAAGAATTGTATTACGGTCGGTGTAACCAACTAAAAAAATGGTTAAACAAATCGGTTTTGTCTTTGTTAAACCTTTTAATAAAATGTTTAAACAAATCTGCTCAATCATTTTAATCTTTTTATAGTGATAAACATAAATAGGAAATCAACAAGAAAGTACCTGAATATATCAACTAAATTCAACAATATCAAAGCAGAAAAACAAAAGTGTTTTTTTCATGATGTTATCAAACTCCATTTATGTGTTGCACATCTAGCATACCAAATTCAAGTGTTCTCAGGTGTCGCTCATCTCGCATACCCAATTCAAATGCTCTAATTATTATTCAAGTCGGTGCATAAGAGTATTCTGGTCATCTAGACATCCTTACAATTGCGTTTCCATGCCATGTGTTAACCTTATCCTATAGTTTAAAATACAATGAGGCTGGGTGTGCTATGCACCCACCTTGGTACAGACTACTGGGAGTTCTGGTAGTTCTGATTCGATTCTTACACTAGTACAAAATGACTAATTAGTTACTAAAAAAAAACTAAAATTTGCATATAAACGACCATTTTTCAGTCGGTTACCAATAGTAACTAATTTACAATATCTTATAATGCAACCAAATTTTAGTCATTTTTAGCTTAGTCATTAATTGGTTTCCTCAATTTTAGCATCTAGTAGTATATTTAGTCATAAATTTGGTTATTAATTTTTCATTGGTTTAGTCATTAATTGTCGCAATTAATGACAAAATATACAACAAAATATATTACTATATGAATCCTCGAGAAAACCAATTAATGACCAAAGAAATATGACCAAAATGTTGGTCATGTTATAAGATACTGTAAATTAGCTACTAATAGTCATATATATGCAAATTTTAGTCATCATTTGAAACCAATTAATGACCAAATAAATATGACTAAATTTTAGTTGTGTTATAAGATACTTTAAATTAGTTACTAATAGTCATATATATGAAAAATTTAGTCATCATTTTAATAAAAAAATTATCATTTGCAGTAGTCATTTATCTTTTTTTGGTATTTTCATATTCATTATATAAACAACTGATTTAGTAGTTTCTATTCATTTCATTTAATTTGATTCATAATCATTATAAATGACTAATTTAGTCATATGTTCATTTTATTCGTATTCATCATTAATTAATATAAAATACTAATTTAGTAGTTTTAGATTAATTTTATGTGTTCATTATTAATCAACTTAAATTAATTAGTATGATTTTGCGACTAAGTTTAAAAAAATGCCATACAATGTGCATGTTTATCTAATATGATAACGCAAAGTTACATATGTTAATTACAAGACTAAATAATATCAAGTGCAAATACAAATAATTTCAACCATATAAATTTTATTATATAAAATATCAAGTATTACAATATGAGTTTCCAACTTAATATCGGTTGGACTACAATTTACACATGAAATATTGTTTCATCATTTCAAAACATTATCACTGTGTTGCCAAAACATTGCAAGGGAATTCAGCAACTCTGAAGGCTTGACCATCAGTCTTTATGAGTGTGTCTTATGAAAGATATTGGCTTTAAGGGTATCACTAGACATATTATCTTGTCTCTTTCATTTTGCATTTGTTGCTCCAGTTTTTTTGTTCTCCTCTTTCTTTAATTGTCGCTTCTTACCATCAATATTCAGTTCCTCTCCTAAAAATGAAAGAAGATACAATGCAGAGTATAAGACATGAAAAACGATGAATACTTGAATATAAAATAAAGTAGACTATAAAATATTTATATGAAATATACCTCAACATTCGGTAGCGGCCACTATGCGACTAGATGACCTATATTAACAAATCAAATAAAGCATCACCATAGAAAATAACACTTTAGGAACTTAGTATTCAATCTTCAACAAAACGTCAGGAACAATCATACCAAGTTACATGTTAAAAATATCAGGCAATAGATAACTTGTGAAAACAAATGGAGAAAAAAATATCAATGTAAAAAATATCCTTATTTCTTGTTCTAAAATAGTCATGTTCCTTAGATTTGGATATTCTTTTGCCCACAGTAAAAGTTCCTCGCTATTATGACCTATGTTTTTAGGATCATGAGATTGATCCAACACCATATTGGGTTGTGGAAACAAAATGATTCAAATTTCTAAGATGAGTACCTCACTTGGTTGAATGAAGGTGCTAGCTATGAATAGTGTCAAAAACTTAGGGAAGCAGAACACTAAGGCCTAGGGGAGTACATTTCATTGGATGGATATCACACTCTGAGAGATGATTGTCTAATACAATGAGAACTGTACATATATTGTCACAATGCCCCTCACAGTCCAAACCTATAGTTGTGTCCTATAATATTAATAATATCATACTATTTAATTATAAATTATGACTATTAGTTAATTATTAGTGACTATATTATGATTATATTATATCTTATCTTATAGTTGGTGATGGATATAACCTTTAAAATTATGAGCCATCCTTGTCATATATTATATTTAATGATGGATATAGCTTTTAAGAGCATCAACCTTGTTTGTTATTTTATGTACAGTCAATTTAAATGGAAGTGATCATAATTTTATTCAATATTATCTTGTACAACTGGAAATAAAATGATGTGGGGGTGGTGTTTCTATTGATTTTCAAACTTATTTTAATTACCTAAATTTAGACTATTTAAAGTAAATAGTTGCATTGACCATCTTATCTTCGAGTCAGTAACTTTTCTTGAGGTCATCTTCATGACATCCACCACCTTTGAAAATTATGAAATATTAGTAGTATCTTGCACTAAATAGACAATGTTGGCATAGAATATTTTTTTGTGTTTTTTACTCCATGTCACAAATTTATTGATAATTGTATGATTCTTGGTTTCGATTTCCATGTTAAGATTGGATTCATCATGCTTGCTAGGATTTTTAGTTGTGCACACATCATAGTTCTCACTTCTAATTGTATCAAAAATAGAGAGTATGCACAATGACATGTAGTGACATGTGGGTGTCTATTTTACTTAATGAAATGCTTGATTTTTTAACCCATTCCAATCCTACCACAATGAAATTAAGAGAGACAAGGACACAAGAAGGACTATCAATAAATGAAATTAGAGACTTTAGAATGCAACTCAAATTGTACCTAAATGTAACGATAAGTATTTGCAGTTTCCTGGTCACCGATGAGCATCGAATCACACTGTGAAAAATTCCTTGCATTATGAGAATTTGGTTGCACCTGCACTAATCCTCTGTAGTAGTTCCTTGACTTGCCTATAGATATAATTTTAGAAATAATCATACTCCTACAATTCTTCCCTATATGGATCATCTTTGTCCCCCCTATTGATAGTTATTTTTCAAGGAAACAGAATAGAACTCTCCAATTGCATCATCTCCTTTCAAAACAATGCTTGAGTATTTCCATGTGATTGTCAAACCATTCTCTACTCAAGTCCACAAAATCCTTGATTTGTCTTCATCACAAAAACCTCTTTTCATAATAAAATTATAAATCCCATGTCTGCATTCCTCGTCCCCGACATACCAATTCTTTAAAGTGGAATACTTTATCGTTGCTCCCTCGGTGCAATAGAGATCCACTACTATGGCATGTAGATGATTGGTGTCATAAAATGGTGTAGTGCGTCCTTCAATATATGTCACAGAACTCCTCTCACGGCACATAACGCCTCTCATCTACAACAATAAGAGTCCTCTCAAACTGCCTGGTCTCCATCTCATTCATCCTGAAATAAGTGGATATTTCCATGGTTGACAAAGTGTACTTGGGGATATAATAGAAAAAGCTATCAATAAAAAAAGTACAATGCAGCATAATAGTTATCAGCAGGGGTAACAACCCTTCCAAGCTACTTCCTAAACAGATCAAGATACTCCAAAATTACCTCTTATAAACAAACAAAGGATAACCTCAACTTCCTATAGAGTCTACCTATGCATGGTAGCAATGTAAACAGTGTCAAAAACATCTACAATAATGTTGGTCAATCTCTTCTTCTAGTCAAGGGCATGCCCAACTTTTGAAAAGTATCAAGGAGGTCAGGGTCCACCTCATCCAAGTTCCTCTTCTTCTTCTACTCTCTCTGTTTAGGTTTAGAATAATAGCAAAGGTCTTGGAAATTGATGGGTGGGTAAAAGGTATCAGACCATTTGGGTTCTTCCATTTTTAATCATTGTCTGTAAGCATTGAGTATAAATTAAAAAATCCATTCGGGTCCCTTCTTTATAGCTAAAATTAACCTAAGCTTTGGAGAGTTGTAAGTTTTAATGGATCTAAGTATATTCTACTTAAAATCTAGTAACATGGTTTAAAACTGTAGGCATTGAGATTAGAATCTAAGGATGAAACAGAAAAGATTTTATGTTCATGATTACAAGAAATTTTAATTTCATGTAACAAAGTTTGAGGAAGGCCTAGTATTTTCATCCTACTAGAAAATTTGTTTGCATCACTCGAGCCTTTGAATTGGTCATGGTAGAGTCCATTACACAAACAATCAACCACTAAAAAAAAGGTGAAAAGAAAAAATAAAATTTCATGCATTTTGACCCTAGAAAAGTTAGGGAGGAATGAACTGATCTTTACAATAAGGACATACAAAATGCTTACTTGTCCATTGTATTTTGACGAATTGTTGGTCGCGATCTAGATTTGCATTATCATAATCATTAAACCCTTTGTACAATAAAAACATGAAAAATGCTTACTTGTGCATTCCCTTTTAATGAATTGAATCAAGATCTGCATTATCATAATCATTAAACCCTCATCTATAGATGAAATTTATTCTTTGATCATATAAAGCCAATATCTGCATTATCATAATCATTAAACCCTCAAGTGTAGATGAATTTATTCTTTGATCATATAAACCCTCAAAATTGTTTACCCATAAGAAAAAAAATCATCTTTAGTAAAAAGGAAGAATTCTCCATAGTAATCATTAAACCCTCAACTGTAGATGAAATTTATGCTTTGATCATATAAACCCTCGAAATTGTTTACCCATAAGAAAAAAAATCATCTTTAGTAAAAAGGAAGAACTCTCCAGAATCCAAATTCATACCCATGTAAAAATGGCCAAAATATCCACGCCTAATGACCTTGCCCTTCCTCCATCTAATCGTTGATGCTATGCTAAGGTGTTTCCTATGCAAACTCCATCTATCGATAGAATCCCATGAAATCCATAGATCACGTTAATGGTCTTCCTTCTTCTGACATCGAATCCCATCAAATCCATATATCACGTTGATGGTCTCCTTCTTCTGGCATTTCCACGCGAATATCAATAAGGTAGAGAAAAATGTAGTGCTACAATGTGATGTTGTAATCTGTGAATATTTTATTTGAACCCAGTGCTAAACTGGAAATGAAAAAGAAAATAAATATATATAATGGAAAAAATAAAAGAAATATTTATAATATAAAATAAAATATATAAATTGTGATTGGGTTAAATGATTTATTTTTAATAAGAATTTGTTATTTTTGCATAAGACGCTAAATTAAAGAAGCATAAGAAGTTAAAAATGATATTGGGATGAGTGTAAACATTTAAATATGGCCTCAATTAATACTAAAAAGTTAAATTAATAAAAAAAAAAATTGTTATTAATTTGTGAATAGGCTTTGTTACAATACCATGGGCCAATACCATGGTTTATCAATACTACAAGTCCAAAACCATAACTTATTTCACAACAAAAATATTTTATAACAATATGACAAGATTCTTAACCATGAATATTCACCCCCACATTATGGTAGATATTACTATTTTGTAAAAAATATCCTTTGTTACAATACCATGGGTCAATACCATGGATTATCAATACCACATGCCCAAAAAACATAAATTATTTTACAATCAAATATTTTATAACCATGGATATTCACCCTCACTTTACCATGGATATTAACTTGTAAATTGGCTTAGCAAAATTGACTAATTATAATAGATTAAATAGAATGCATGATTTTTTTAAAGTTTTTCATTATTTTATTTTCTTTGACATGATGGATCCAAAATATAGGTTTAATATTTTACAACCAATTAGGTTTTTTTAATTTAGATAATTTTTTAAACATAATACAATGTGATCAAATTTAAGAGAGAGTTGGGGAGGGGGCAGAGAGAGCGAGGGAGATAGTCAAAAAGTTGGAGGGCACAGAGAGAGAGAAAGAGAGAGTGATGGGGGGGGGGGGGGGGCTAAGGGGGTGAGAGAGTGAGGTGGGAGAGAGGGAGCAAGAGGAAGGAAGAGAGAGGAGACAGAGAGAGAGATGGAGCTGGAGTGGGAGAGAGAGGGATGAAAGAACAAAGACATAGAGAGATAGAGGTGGATAGAGAGGAGTGAGAAGGGGGAGAGTGAGGGAGAGAGGAGAGGAGGGAAGATAAACAAGAGGAGAGGATAGAGAGAGGGTGAAAAGGGGAAGGGAGAGAGATGGAGAAGGACAAAGAGGGGGAGAGATAGTGATAGAGTTGGACAGAAGAGAGAGAGAGAGGGAGAGTGATTTGAGGGGAAGAGATAGAGGGAGGTTGGAGATAAGGGATAGAGAGGAAGGAATATAGAGATGAGGAGAGAGAGATGGAATTGGAGGGGGCAAGAGAGGGAGGGAACAAGAAAAACATAGAGGGAGAAAGGTGGAGAGAGATAGGGGGTGACAAGGGAGTCATGGAGAGAGAGTGAGGGAGAGAGGAGAGCGGGAGGGAATAGAGAGAAGGATATAGATAGAGAGGGAAAGAAGGGGAAGAGAGAGATAAACAGATAAGGGTAAGAGAGGGACAACTAGTGTGTGTATGTTTGGGGGGTGAGATAGAGAGAGGGAATAACAAAGAGACACAAATAAAAATATAGATATTATATAGTATTATATAACCAACCTAGATCCATATTAACCCTATAACTATCAAGTGCCGAGAGGGATCCAATCTCTCGAGGTGCAAACCTTTCCTCAAGTTTTTCACTAGAAAAAAAAGTTTGCACCTCGAGAGATTGGATCCCTCTCGGCGCTTGATAGATCTGGGGTTAAGATGGATCTAGGTCAGTTAATATGAAATTAAAGTAGTTTTTATTTGATATTATAGTCTTAAAAAATAAAATTTCTCTTCAAATTAATTTCAAATTGGAACTAGATCCAATTAGATTCAATGAATAGATTTAAAAAAAATACAATTTTTATTTTTTTTATTAAAAAATATATTTTTAAAATTATAAATTATTAGAGATAAATAATGCAAAGTTGGCGCACCTATACACCATGTGAGGATGAAGAAGTGTTTAAGGAAGGATAACCTTTCAACCAATCTTTAACAAACTTTCAAGCCCTTATCACTTGTATGTTTAGATTGCTTGACACAATTAAGATGAATAACATAAAAAATAGATTCATAATATTGTAGTACTTGTTAGATAGTTGTATTTTTGTTCTTAGACTAGATTAGTCATTCATGTTAGTCATTTTGAGTTGTATTACTTATTAGATAGTCACATATTTTAACCCACAACTAAATTACTGATTTATGTTAGTCGTTTTTAGTTCAATCACTTAAGATTTCTCATTTTTGGTAGCATTTCACTTGGAAAAGCTGCGCTGACTAACTTTTTTAGTCACCTAGTCACTAATTTCTCATTTTCTACTAGTGTTAGTGAAAAATTGATACCTGTTACTTTCATTGTTGAAGATGATGCAAGGAAAGGACGTGTTGGATTTGGTTAAAAGAGTAGCCAAGGGAAGATGGTTTGTATTGTTTGTGTCCTTCCTTATTATGTCATGTTTTGGTGGCACCTACATATTTGGGGTCTACTCAAAAGTAATCAAAACAACCATGGGCTATGACCAAAGCACTCTGGATAACTTGGGATTTTTCAAGGATCTGGGTGCTAATCTTGGGATTGTTTCAGGTCTCGTCAATGAAGTCTTCCCTGCATGCGTTGTTGTTGTAATTGGAGCCATCATGAATATCGGTGGGTATTCATTGGTATGGTTAATGAATTTCCAATACTAGGTTAAGGAAGATGTATGTGTATATGATCGTTGAAGCTAATTCTCAAGCATTTGCCAACACATGGCCTATGGTTACCCATGTCAAGAGTTTTCTACAGAGCCGAAGAGTTGTCCTTGGGATTATGAAAGGATTTGTAGGTTTGAGTGGAACAATGTTTACTCATATATATCATGCAGTTTATGGAAATAGTGCCAGTGGATCTGTTGGAGTGATTTTGTTGCTCCCTTTGTTGCCCAATGCAATTTCTCTGATTGTTATGTTTATAGTTCATCCCACAAAACATACTACAGATAAGAATGAGTTGAAGCGATTTTACCATTTTATCTACATAACATTGGGATTGGTGGGTTTTATCATGGTTCTCATCAAATGTCTCAAAGAATTTTTCCGTTGCAGGTTATAGAATCGTGGTTGCAATTATCATGATTTTCCTTTCATTTCCTCTTGTGATGATTGCTAAGGCAGAGATGGACAAAAAGAAGCAGCAACAGATTTCCACCCATAGCTCAACCATAGAAATTGAAGCAACAGATTATGCCAAAATCATGGCACATACAAAAGAAAATGAAGAGAAGAAAACCCAAACCCAACATTACCCCAAGGAAGAAGAGTTGTTGAGCAGCACAAAATATAGTGATAATCATAACAGAAAAGTGAGATCTTTCCTTGGATCCCGTATTGTGAAATTGTTCAAAGACCCCAAGAGAGGAGACAATTTTACAATTCCGCAAGTTTTAGTGAGCATCGATATGATGATCATGTTTGTAGCCGCTACTTGCTGGATTGGATCAACTCTAACCACCATTGATAATATGGGACAAATTATAATACATGAAAGACGATGAATACTTGAATATAAAATAAAGTAGACTATAAAATATTTATATGACATATATCCTCGACATCAACAATTTCAATGTCATTTCCCTGTGATAAAACCAAGAAACTCGAATAAGTTTTCTTTAGTTGGGGATAGTGGCCATTATGTGGCCATATGTCCTATATAAACAAAGAAAATAAAACTTCATTATAGAAAAAAAACTTGGTAAATTAGTTATATACAACCTACACATATGTGGTATTGATAGATTCAATTCAACTAAATCACCCATTTTCAACTTCTGACAAGGATCACTAGCGATTTTGTGATTCACTCTTTGCCTCAATTTTTCTTGTATTAGGAAACCATAAGATGTAAAAGTAAACTGCCATAAGTTATTTTGTCTAGAAAACGCTTCACAATCGAATTTGGAATAGTCCAAACAATCCTAAACCTTCCTTTCCTAGTTATCCATACCTATCTCCTAGCCTTGCTAAAATAATGTGCTTTAAATTATTCAAAAAGTCAATTCAACTAAATCACCCATTTTCAACTTCTGACAAGGATCACTAACGATTTTGTGATTCACTCTTGGCCTCAACTCTTCTTGTATTGGGAAACCACAAGATGTAAAAGTAAACTGCCATAAGTTATTTTTGTTTAGAAAATGCTTCATCATTATAATCACAAAATTATCATTTGCAGTAGTCATTTATCTTTTTCTGGTATTTTCATATTCATTATATAAACAACTGATTTAGTAGTTTCTACTCATTTCATTTAATTTCATTCATAATCATTATAAGCGACTAATTTAGTCATTTTTTACATTTTATTTGTGTTCATCATTAATCAATATAAACTACTAATTTAGTAGTTTTAGATTGATTTTATGTGTTAATTATTAATCAATATAAATTAATTAGTATGCTTTTGCGACTAAATAAAAAAAATGTCATACACTATGCATGTTCATCTAATATGATAACACAAAGTTACATATATTAATTACAAGACTAAGCTCTTGGTTACACTCACCAGAATTTAAGCACCTTTGTTTCTCTTATTAGCATATGGAATTGTCTATGTCGTGTTGTTGCTGGATTTTTATCGGAAATTCTTCTCCGTAATTATGGAAAATTTCCACAAGTATGGATTTCCCAGGCCGTTGATGATGACAATAGTTTTATTTATTGCTTGCATTGGGCATCTTTTGATAGCATTCACTCTTCTTGGTTCTTTGTACGTTGCATCCATCATAATTGGACTTTGTTTTGGATCTCAATGGCCTCTTTTGTTTGTTGTTGTCTCGAAGCTTTTTGGTCTCAAGTATTATGCTACTCTCCATAATCTTAGAGTAGTGGCAAGTCCTTTGGGAGCTTATATTCTGTCTGTGAGAGTTGCGGGATACTTGTATGACCGAGAAGCATGAAGGCAGTGTGCCGCTCTCCGTAATTGTAAAGATATTACTTGCATTGGACATGAATGCTTCTGATTTTCATTTATCATTATGATGCTCATGAACTTTTTGGAGCTTTGATTTCTGGCATTCTTGTTTTGAGAACGAGGAAATTCTACAAAACTGATATATATGCCAAGTTTCATGAACTAGAAAACTCAACGCCATTCTAAATTGATAATTAGAGGAAAGTACAGATGACCAATGTTGAAATTCATAGAACGACAATATAGCTTGTTAGGGGTAATTGTGGATGAACACTTTTACCATGATTAATAATTTTAATTCGAGATTTCTTGTCAATGAAGTGAAACTTAGAGGCTGTTCAACAGAAGTTACTTTGCATTGATTCAGATTTGTAATTAACTTAGGTTGATGCTCGTGAGAATAACCAGAATGCACAGTGTCCATTGAAGAAAATGGCTTTGGTGTTTGAGTGTCAGCTTCATCCGATGGAACTGCAATGGTATTTGAACTGTATGCATTTGGATAATCGAATGAGCATATGTCATTTAATTAATATTAAAACCATAACCTGATCGTGAGGGCTCTTCTCCAAACTTTTTGGCGTAGAACTCTACGCCGATGATGGAGAGAGGGTGTCGACAATTCTGGCAGAGCCATCTCGAGATATTTAAAGTTTTCCCGCATGCTAATTAACAAACAAATAGATCGAGATATTTAAAGTTTTCTGGCACGCTGATTGACTAGCAAATAGAAGAAAACGGTGGAAAACCAAAGCAGTAGTGACAACTGTACGGTGGAAAAGAAAAGGGTAGATGATGGTCGGCAACTAACTGATTCAAAAGAGACACCTTCGGTGTAATTATTATAATAATAGCGCAAAGCTAGGTGAGATGACAGTCGCAAAGAAAAGTGAGGTGGATATTTCGTTCTTCATACTTTCTATTTTAGTTCGACTAAATTTATTAGGTTGATACATTGAGATGTACCGCAATGTGGGGATTGAGTTTTTAGAAAGCTATGGCTCATTATTTATCTTTTTAATTTAACATATATTATTGTTTGTAAATAAGTTATTTTTTATAATGAAAATATTCACATTTATTTTACATTTTCATGGTTTCCAAATCTATCAAGGGTAGAGAGGGATCAAATTTCTTGAGTTGCAAACCTTTGTTATAGTGCAAGACTTAAAGGTTTGCACCCCCTCTAGAAATTTTATCTCTTGGTGTTTTCTTAGATCTAGGGTTCAGCTAGAATATTTTTGGTTATATATATATATCGTCAATTCCATACTGAGCAGGAAGCGAGTAGACATCTCCTTCATTTTGTGCAACACACCAATACAATATTTTAAGCATAAGAATTTTTTAATGATATATATATATATATATATATATATATATATATATATATATTTTATATATATATTTAATATATATATATATATATATATATATATATATATATATATATATATATATATATATATATATATATATATACACATATATATATATATTATAAGCATAATATATTTATATATATATATATATATATATATATATATATATATATATGACACTCAAATATTTTATCTCGCATGGACATTGGCATATTTTGTTTGTGGTCCATATTGTCCACATTAAAATATTTATATCCATATAAAAAGATCTTCTTCATTATATATTGAAGTTTTTTTATTATTATTAATATTATTTTCCAATGTTACATAAACAATCTCTCTCACTAAAAAATGGAAATACTTATCAATGGTTTTTCTTTCTTTAAAACACACACACACATATATCTAGAATTAACATGGATATCAAATATTTTATTTAAGGTTTGTATTGAAATGTTTTTTTAAATACTTTGCATGTTAAAAAAAATGTTTTCAATTACTTTTGTTGTCGATATACAATTACATTACTTCATATGAAAATTGAAGTATTTTATTTATAGTTCACATAAATATATTTTTGTTATTAATATGTATTTTGTAAATACCACATAATTTTATGTTAAGTACAAAAGAAATGACACATATTTATTGGGGTGTAATATCATTATCATCTCCATATTTTAAATGTCATGTATCATATGTGTCTTGAGAATCAAAGAAATTACATGTCCCCCTAAGGTTGAAAAGTAATAAGTAGTTATGGATGAAATTATAAATTTTTTATTTTCATTTACTTTATCTCTCTGTATAAATTTGACAAATTTGATGTAAAATGATGTTAATTAAGGTGGATATTGAAGTATTTTATTTGTGATCAACATTGCAACATTTTTTGTTATTAATGCTTTTTTAATTGTAGGTTTTATTTTATTTTATTAATGTAATATTATGGGACAACATCTCTTCCATACTATGTTGTAAAGCCACTGTAAAACGTCGCTCCTGCATAATAAATTAATATTAATGAGATTATTTTTAATAGTATTGGTTAAGTGATAGATATATTTAAAGTTTATGATAGAGAGTAAATGAGAATTAACTTATTCAAACATTTTCCTCTCTTTCTTATAATTATCCTATTTAAATTAATATAAATTAATATATATATATATATATATATATATATATATATATATATATATATATATATATATATATATATATATATATAGATATATGCTATATTCTAAAATATATAGCTTATTTGAAATAGATTATAATAAGAGATATTTTTTTTCTTAAGTATATTGTTTGTAGATAATTAGAGCCATCTACTTGTAAGGTTTATTTTAGGAGTGTGCTTATTTTTTTGATATGAGATCATTGAAAATTTTGGGATTACCATTAGGTATTGTATGCTTTTTTGTTTGTCTAAGTTGTTTGTGATCCTCCATACTTGGCATCTGGCTTAAGGAGTCGTGATACAGGGTAATTTAATCCGTCAAAGTCACCTGGGGATCGTATTTGGCCTGGGACACACCAGCCCTAAGCTGACTAAATTTTTTAGGAGGTATCCTCTCCCTAGCACAGGGCACAACCACCCCCCGTGAGGTTTGATCTTGGGTCGCCTTGCTAACGAGGCTCATCCTCAACAGGTTATGCTAGTGGGACTTGACATGAGGTATTGTATGGTTATTTCTAGATTCAAAATTTTTCTTAATAGAGTTTGGATCCTTTTAACGATGTTCTATTCACTTAGATATTTATAATGACACACGATCATTTTAATTGGAGCCTTTATGAGAAAGTTGTGCATTCTACAAGTTAATATATATGTTTTGACCACTATGGAGTATATATCATATTAGTGCTCATTACTCACACATTTAGAGCTATTTAGATGTGGTCTTTCAAAAGATTCTATAGTGTCCAAAATCCTAACCCTAATTGGAAGTTGAGGCATGTGAAAATCCTATCATTTACTCTAGATGTCTATTATGACATGTTGAATATTGGGCCACTAGAATGGAAGGGTATATGTTGCTAATATATTTATTTTTCTTGCCATAATTTGAGTAGAGAAGGTGTGGGATAACGCAAGCATGAGGAAGCACTACTACAAGCACGAGGAAGCACTACTGCAATATAATTTTGTAGCAACATCATTTTTCATTTCCATAGCTTGTTTTTCATTTTCATTTTTGTTGGCACATGTTGAGATTTTGTAATCCTTTTTTTTTCATTTTATTTGTGTCACATAAGTGAAATCGATTTTTTTTAAATTATATTTTATTTAACACCATTTTTGCATCAAATAGCATTGTTGTTTTATCAATTTGTGTCATTTATGCATTGATAAAATTTTCCATTCATCATTATTGTTGTGATTACATTGAGGAGTGATTGAAGGGGAGCTTGAGGAGTTATTGTACATGAGTTTGTTGATATCATGGTTGAATAGTCGCAAGTAGGTTTCTACTCATAATTTTTTTTGTACTTCATATCTATATCTATATCTATATATATATATATATATATATATATATATATATATATATATATATATATATATATATATATATATATATATATATATATATATATATATATATATCGAGAGATCGAGAGAGAGAGAGAGAGAGATGGAATCGAGCTTTGATGGCCACTTCCCTAGCACGATTGCATCCTGACACGGGGTAGGGCCTCTGAGGTACAGCTGGTACACGCCTCCATAGACTAGGCCCGTTTCCCTACAGGCCCTCGACTCGATGCTGTTACGCTCCCTCCATTCCGAAGTGCACCTGCCTTACCCCGTGTGACGGTGACTGAAACCCTACCGTCCATAGGTTTTGTGCAACTGTTTTTGGTCCCCTCCTGTGACGGTTATTCCGGAAAATGGTGGCAGCTGGCGTAACCCCCAAGGCATCAATGGATACTGACCTAATAGACCACTCTGAGTACCCCCCGATACACAATAGTAGCTACTACCTCACCCAAAGTAGCAACCTCCTTCCTCTAGTTACCTGCTAGAGGAGTCTACATGGGCTTGCACTTATCCATGTGGAATCTCCTGAGTATCTCATTGGCATACTTGCCTTGAGACACAAACACTTCCCCATCCTTTTGCCACACTTCCATGCCTAGAAAATAGTGCATGAGACCCATGTCTTTCATCTCGAACTCTCTTGTAAGGTCCTCCTTGTAAGACTTGATCAACTGATCATCACCTGTTAATATCAGATCGTCAACATAAAGAACAATGATCAATGGCTTACCTTCTATCATGATGTGGTATAGGTTTGCATCCACTTCACTCTTTGTGAAGCCCAACTCAGTGAAATAACCGTTGATCTTGGTGTACCAAGCATGAGGTACTTGATTCAGCCCATATAAAGCTCTCTTGAGTTGGCGTGTGACTCACAATTGAAGGTCTCAAATCCTTCCGGCTACTCTATGTACACCTCTTTCTCAATCTTACCATTGAGGAACGCAGTCTTCACATCCATCTAATGGATCTTCCAACCCATCTGTGCTGATAGTGCTAACATCAATCTGATAGATGAGTACCTTGCTGCAGGAACAAAAGTCCCTTCATAGTCAATCCCCTCGACTCGTGAGAAACCACGGGCAACAAACCTTACCTTATGTTTCTCCACACTACCATTAGCTGCTTGCTTTACCTTGTAAAGCCATCGAGAACTCACTACTGACTTGTTCTCTAGTCTTGGAACAACATCCCAAACACTGTTCCAAACTATGGAGTCATACTCCTCCACCATAGCATCAACCTAGACTAGCTATTGCATTGCTTCCTCGAAGGAAGATGGTTCGGTCTATACACACTCCCCAACTAGGGCCATGTAACTAGTGTACCGCTCAGGTGACCTCCTTTTTCTGCGCTAAGAAGATGGTTGTCCCACATTCTCTCTGGCATCCATCAACAATCTGTCAACTTCCCTTGAGCATTTTTTCCCATCTCTAGAAGACTCTGAATGAGTGGATGTCTCCACTCTTGGATCCTCTGCATGCGGTTGCTCTGCATCAGTCTGAGGCTCCTCCTCCTTAGGAACAGTTCCTCCTCTACATGCAACTTGAGCTTCCTCTTAAGGGAAACTCACATGGCCTTTTGCTCGTCAAACCTCAGATCTCTGCGTACCACTGTCCTCTGATTGGTAGGCAAGAACACCTGATGGTTTGGGGTGTATCAATGTACCCCACAAGTATCCCCAACTCAGCTATTGGCTTTAGCTTCTTCCTGGCATCTTTTGTCACATGGAAAAATATTGATGAGCCAAAGATCCTAAAGTGACTCACATCTAGTCTCTTCCTGGAGAAATCCTCCTCTAGTGTCTTCATCCCCAGTATATGATGTGGGCTTCTATTCTGCAAGTATACAGCTATATTGCATGCCTCAGCCCACAAATGAAGTGGTAGGCCTTGGTTATGAAGCATCGCCCGAGCTACTCCCACAATCGTTCTATTCTTCCTTTAGGCCACCCCATTCTACTGTGGGTTATGGGGTGCCGTCAACTCCCATTTAATTCCTTCTGCTGCACATAATTCCTTAAACTATTGAGAGACATACTCTCCACCATTGTTGCTTCGCAAGGCCTTTATTTTCTTTCCAGATTCTTTCTCAACCAAGGTTTTTAACTCACAAAACCTTGAGAAGGTTTGATCATTCTTATGCATGAAATAGATCTAGCATTTACGAGAAAAATCATCAATGAAAATAACATAGTACCTTTGTTTAGCGGTGGAGGCTGTCGAGAATGGTTCGCACACATCTGTATGAACTCACTCCAGGATTGCTCCAGCTCGGCTATCTTGATCCTGAAAGGAGGATTTTGCATACTTCCCCAAGGTACAACCTTTGCATGTATCCACTTGCTTAATTTTACCCTTCGAAAGTCTAGTAGAAATCTGTTGCATGATCTTCAAGGCCCCATGGTGCAAGTGGCCCAATCTTCTATGCCATAGCTCGCCAATATCTTGGCTTTGCCCCAACTCTGCTTTGGAACTCAATGCAACACAGTCATCTACCTCCAGCTTGTAGAGATTCTTCACTCGAATCCCAATCCTCTTGGTTTGTCCCGTGCCGGTGAGTCCCAAGAATGCCTTTCCTTTACTAAAGACTACATCATAGCATTTGTCTTCCAACATAGCGACAAATACCAGGTTCTTATTCAGTCTAGGCACATATTTTACATCAGTTAGGTTGAGAGGAGCTCCATTCTCCCTATGAAACACAACCGTACCTTCACCTGAAACATGGTACTTTCCATCATAGCCCATCTCTATGCACATTTGGAGGTCCTTCTCCTCCAAGGTATTGAATAAACTCTTGTCGCCGATTATGTGGAATGAGGCTCCATTGTCTAGGTACCAAACATAACCCACCATCGATGAAACCATGCACGCGATGAGGGTGAAATCCAATTCGAATTGTGAGGCTAGTGCCTCACCATCTGATCCTTTCGAGGATCCCTTCTTGGATTTCTTCTGTGGACAATTTGTTGCATAATGGCCCACCTCATGACAATTAAAGCATCAAACTTTAGATTTGTCAATCTTCTTCCCACCATGGGAAGAACTCGATTTGGAATGGGAAGCCTTCCCTTTCACTTTCCCCGCCTTACTCTCTAAGGCTAAATTTTCTTCTTCATCATGCTTTGATGAAGATCCATCTCTGGTGCTTCTCCTGATCTCCCCTGCATCAGATCCGACCATAGTCGTTCCCAATATGACAGTTTCTCTCTTCCATTTACTGAGTCTTGGTAGCTATGCCATCTCTTAGGAAGAACGAGGAGAGAAAGACTCACCATGTCATCATCGGCTATCGTGATTCCTACACTTCCAAGCTCATCCCTACAGGTGGTGAGCTTGTTTAGATATGTAGAGATCGTGTTGCCCTTTTCACACTTGACTTTCTGAAGCTTGTCTTTCAGCGCCAACTTCCTCTAATCATTTTTGTTTTGATATGGATCCTTCAATGTTTTCCACATTGAAAATGGTGTCTCCTTCCCATGGAGACTCAAGACAATGTGGTCTTGAACTCCCTCTAAAAGAATCCTCCTCGCTCTAGCCACACATTTCCTCCATTCTGCCAATTCTTGGGCATTAGCTATTGCTGGTTTGGGGACTTCTTGATCAATGAAGTCCTTCAAATCGTTGTCCTCTAATACCACTTCCATGCGATCCTTCCAGGCTATATAATTCAAGTTGCCATCCAGGGCATACTTGACTCTCAAACCATTGAACACCATTGGTGATATTTGAGATGTAATAAGAATTCGATTTCTATAATCAAGAACTTCAACCTTCGAACTTCTCCCTTCTTTGTATACTGTTCTCCGCTTTGATCACCTTTGCTCTGATACCATGTAGAAATTCTCATTGTAGATCACCTAATAATGAAATATACTAAAGCAAAATACTTGATCTACTTCTACAAACAAACCTGCGGAAGCTTAATCGAATTTGAGCAAGATCAGATAGAACACATATAACAAATGAAGAAGAAACAATCACACATGAGCACAGAAGAATACTTTGGGGAAAGCCTTAGCTAAAAAGCCCAATCTCGGTATTATCATACAAGTGGGAATATCTCTGGATTACACAAAGCTTTAGCTCACAAGCTATCCAGCTCTCAGTACAATCCATCAATGTTGCTCATAGACATAATAGACAACACATATACCTTCCTTTAGTCCTCCAAGCCTCTTATTTCCTTGTGTAGTTTCTCCTGGGTCCTCAAGCTACCACCTGTGTGTAATTACCTCACACGCTGCTCACCAAACTCAGAAATAACTACGCAATCCTCAAGGAAAGAATTCCTTCTGCATGCAAGAGATATCCTCATGGGAATATTCCTGCAACTGATAGTACACTGTCCCTTCCTCTGATCTCAACTGGGTCTCTGTCTGAACTGACTTGCATGAGTTAATTATGAGAGAATATTTAGTTATCTGAAGTACACTAGTTATATGCATGCATGCATTAAGTAACTGAACTCGCAATCAGTTCTACAAACTGTTGGAACTAATCTAACTGGACTTAACTCACTTAACTAAGCTAACTAATTATAACTCAAAGTACAACTCATCCTTATCTCCTTATTTAAGGAATAACTTCCTCAATCAAAGGGATAACTGTTGCATGTCTTCACATAGACTTCATGTTTTATTTTCTCCAACTAATTAACTCAAGATGAATTAATTAATTATTTTACAAACAGCTGCTAAGATCAAATTCGAATTTTAATTCTCAATTTTAGTTTAGGGACTAACTAAAATTGGAATGTATCCCAAAATGCTATTTATAGCAATGCTATTTTTAGCACTTCTATATTTAGCATTTCTTGTTGCTATTTTCAACAGCTTCCTTAGCTAAGGCTAAGAATTAATAACTAGGGAAGTGCTCCTTTTAACTATGCATGAAAAAACTAAATAAAGCAAAGAGTTTCGCTACTGCAGGTGCCAGAAACGAATCCACTGCCTAAGGTAAGTGCTTTTCCCAGAACAAGATATTGAGGACTCAGAAACTTTGTTGCTTCCTTCAAGAGAGGTGTATTCCAAGCATAACTAAGCTATCTTGCACTATCCTCCAAATTCATTCATCGTTAACAAAAATCTTATGCCCAGAAAAAGAGAAGAGGCCAATATCCAACAGAATTCGCTGACCAGCCAAAGACCCTTGTGCCCAAACATAGAGATAATATGGGAATATCAACTAGGGTGGAATCTTTCACCACCAAAATTGACAAGAGATAGAAGGGGTAAAAAACTATCAGACCTAATGTTGAAGAACAAATGAATTAATCCACACTTGGTGATCCAAAATGAATTCAATCCTTCTTTATTTATAGATTTTCTAGAGGGGTTTCATATTCTTAAGTGATTGAGTAAACCTTACTCCAAACCCCAAATTTGGGTTTTTTAAGCCCAGTTTCCCCAAAAACTTCCCAACAATGGGTATTTTTGGTTTTTCCCCCCTTTATGGAGGACTATAGCCTACTGGGATGGATAGGATATTACGTCCCATTTGTCCTCAATTTGTAGAGGATGTTACATGGAACCTAATAAAAGAAACAATGCTTTAGTTTAGGAGGTAATAACTAAATGCTTATCTCTTTCCACACAAGACATACATCTTGCAAAAATTATCACGGGGTACAAATACTAGAAAAGGCCTAAATATTACTAGCATTGTCATAGTCCAAGAATAAAAAACCTTTCACGTGAAATAAGGTCAGTACCACATACTACAAGCACAAATGACAAATTAAAAAACAATATACTTATTCAATGAAATAATGATGAAGCAACCTATTAGCACACTTTAAATTGAATAGCTCTTGAGTTGTAGTGTCAATCAAAAGTTCTTAGGTTGGATCATAATTAAGTACTCAATGTTGTTTTGGGTCCAATTTGGGGAAAAGGAGAAGCTCTTGGTGACAATGGGATGATCAGGATTTTGAGAAGGGAGCTTTGCTATACTTTTCAACATACAAGCCATTCATTCTAGTGGAGGAGATATAGAGAAGACTTTAATAAGGACCTTTCGAAGATCAATTTGGAGGAAAATCCATTTTCAAAACTTAAACATAGTTCTAGATTCAAACAAGAGTAGTCATTTTTCAGAAAAATTATTAATTCCCAAGAAATTGGAGCCAAGATGACATGTTGACCATTTATTCTTCTACTGGACAAGGAAGCATTTATGAAAAGTCCTTGGCCCTTTGATCGAGTATTTGATGTAAATATCTTGATGAGAAATGTAATAAGTGATGCAATTTATATTAAGAAAAAGGGTAAAGTAGAGGTCCAGTTAATATTTATCTCTAAAAAACTCTCAATAGAATCCTAACATATTTGAAATGGAAAAGGTTAACTCCATGGTTGTCTTTTGCTTTAGAGGCTTTGCTAATTTCCATGATTGAAGCATGTATTCATGCCTTGAAAGTCGAAGCTCACAAATGCTTTTGATATTGGTTGAAGCAAAGAAAATGTGCAAAGTTACACTCACATAGAGGCATGGAAAAAATTTATGTGGAGCTTGTTGTCCCAGACTCCACACAAAAAATGGAAAAAAGGGGAAGAAACCAAGTCAAAAGTTATGTGTAGCTTATGTCATGCAAAGGTAGGTGTTAACTCCACACTCTACAACGAAGGCTTTGTGGCTCAAGTGACACAAAGGTTTGCATTCAGAACTTTGGATTAAAAGGAGTGGAGCTTGATGCTACATGTCCACTATTACCCCACTTTCTGTATGAGTTATAGGAGATAAAAATAATGAGATATGGGAGATACAGAGTAGATACTATTGTTATTCAAATTTAATAAAAAATATTACTATGTCTTCCTCGTTATAAAACAAACATCTTCCATAAAATATTTTCTCCATGAACCTGATTTAAAATGAATCTCTTCCATTGACAGGCCCAGCCGCAAATAGAAATGATGGCGATGGGCCAATTTCAGTTTAGAAAATTCACAATTAGTTTTAATTGTAAGATCTCCTATTTTCAGTTCAAATTTTAGTTACAAGCAGCGAAACAGGACTCGTCTATCAATCGTGATTAATCACGAGTCGAAATATGCTCGCTCTCCAAATGATACAATCCAAATCTTTGCGATTCAAACTCAAGTTGACCAACTTTAACTTGTGGTCAGTGCAAGTTTGACTTGCGACTTGCTGATTAAAGTAGATTCCTGTGATTGATTCAGATTGATTGGATTTTCAGCCTTGACTCGACGAGCACGAGTTTTTCAAGTTTAGGTATGCTACATTGCTAATAACTAAACATTAGTCGTTCCAAAATTTATTTCTCATTTCTCAGTATTGCAACTCATACATTGAGACCTTCAATAATCAATCACTAATCACTATTACACAGTCCATACTCCATATCAGGGAACCGCGGGCGTGAGCCTAAGTCCAGACTCCATATCGGGCAGACGCCATTGTGTGCTCTATCCATACTCCATCTCGACCCTCAGGCAGTCACATGTCACCTTCAACGTCTGTTACCTTCAGGCTTATCCACTTCACTATTCAAAAATCGAGGTACGTTGGCACTTGGCTTAAATAATAGGTATATTTCTATATTGAAGTTTCAATGTCGTTTTCAATGGCAAGTTTTAAGTTCACTGTTCAATAATCGAATGTTCGGTGTATTCCTTTGGTTATGACTTTTCAACCCTATAAATGGGGCTTAAATAGATTTTAAAAATGCATTAAGAAATGGTTTCATACCAACCACTAGCCAAGTCATCAAGCATTCCTTCCTTGGTCGATGTCTTGCCAACTCCAAAGGCTTTAACCATGCATTCACAACTTTGGGTATTTTTGTTCTTCCATAATCTATTATTGATGTATTGGTTCAGTTGTCTTATGCTAAACGAACTTGCAAATTCAAGATTACAATGCAATATATGTTGATAATATTTCCTTTAGGTAGCATTTCCTCATATATACCTAATTGTGTTTCAAGGTCATAATGATATATTAGGTCGAAATGTGCTTGTGTTGCTGGACAGACTCCTCTTTGATCCTTAGCAAAACGTCATATCCTTTAAAACCAACCCTCTTTTTTGCAAAGTTATATATGGCATTTTTAATTTTAATTTTTTATTGTCTTTTATAGTAGCCAAATTAAATAGAAGGCACAACTCCAAATCTAAACAGAAGCCATAATTTAAACACAAGTCCAAAACAAAAACAATGTTGAGGGAGAAGGACTTTGCTTGGGCTTATTGTGACAAGATTCTTAGAGACCCCAAGTTCCTTTGTAAATTTTGCAAAGCAAAATGTAGTGGAGGAATTTATAGATTCAAGTTCCACCTTGCACAAATACCTAGCCATGATACAGGTCTCTGCAAAAACGTTGAAGAAAATGTCAAACACCAAGCAACCTTGGCCATTGATATGTTGAGTCAAAATAATTCAAAGAAAGAAAAGAAAAAAAACAAATAGGAACTCCTGGAGTTGACAATTTTTCTTCCACTACCTCATTGTCATCTCCCTCTGTTGAATCCTCAATGCAGTTCCCAAGTTTCCCACACATGCCTCCAAGTCCAAGTCAAACTCAAGCCTAAATGAATCCTCCTACATTCAACATTGGAGGTGGAAACATAAACACCTTTTTTTCTCCCCGCACAAAACCTAGTTCCCAACCTACCTTGGATACCACTGGTTGGAAAAAAAATATCCATAGTCAGGCAAGGAAGGCCATTGCTAAATTTTGGTACGATTTTGACATACCTTTCCACTATGCCATAACTCCTTATTTGTAAGCTATGATTGATGCAATTGTTGTTACAGGTCCAGGGTTCAAACCCCCTTCATCAGAGATCATTAGGAAAAAATTGCTATTAGAAAGCATTGAAGATGTAATGCTTGTGCTATCTGAGTTTCGTTCATCATGGGTAGAAACAGGGTGCACCATCATGAGTTATGGATGGACAGATCAAAGGAATAGAACTTTAATAAATCTCCTTGTATCTTGTCCAGTAGGTACAATGTTTCTCAAATCAGTGGATGCCTCAGACAAGGTTAAGCCTACACAACTTAATTTTGAAATGATGGAAGAAGTTGTTCAAGAAGTGGAGAAGAACATGTTGTACAAATTGTCACTGATAATGCAGCTAATTATACGGCTACTAGTAGACTTTTTGAGATTAGGCACCCCACTGTTTTTTGGACCTATTGCGTTGCCCATTGCATAGATTTAATGCTTGAGGACATTGGTAAGTTGCATTGGATACATGAGGTTGTGGAGAAGGAAAAATCCATAACCAAATACCTATATAACTATTGTCCTAAACACCATGATAAAATACACTAAAGGTAAATAAATTGTTCGACCTGCAGTGACTAGATTTGCAATAAATTTCATATCTTTGCAATTTGTGTTTGAGCAAAAGATAAATCTAAAGAGGATGTTCTTTGGACCTGAGTGGATGGCATCTAAACATTCCAAGACCCTTGAAAGCATTGAAGTTTTTGCACTTGTGTTTAATGATGGTTTCTGGAAAGATGCTGAATAGATTATTAATGTGATGGAGTCCTTTGTTAGAGTTCTCAGGTACTTCAAGTCTTTTAACTTTTTCATGTTTTAAATTTCATTTCAAGCTTCTTTTTATTTTCAAGGTTTCATATTTATTTAAATTTGAAAGCTTGAAATTTCAGGATGGTTGATGGTGAAAAACCCGCTATGGGTTATATTTATGAGGCAATGGATCTCGCAAAGGAGGCCATCAAAAGAAGATATGGGGATGAGGAGGCAAAGTATATGCCTCTTTGGGACATTATTGATGCACGTTGGGATAGGAAATTGCATTCGCCCTTACATGCTGCTAGGTACTTCTTAAAGCCACAGTGTTTTTATGATAAGAAAAAATTTAATGAGGATGGGGAGGTTCACAGAGGGCTTATGACATGCATGGAAAGGTGCTTCCTTGAGCCAGAATTTCAGTCATGCCTTTTCCCAACTATAGGACTATAGAGCACCAGCTAAATTATTTTCCTATACCAATGTTATACGAGAAAGGCCTAAGATGTTTCCAAGTACCCTTTGAGGCTTGAAGGCTTCATCAATTCATTAAATTTGTTTAAATTTTATTTTGTATGTTAAATGTTTTATTAAATTTTGTTGTCCTTTTAAGTTTTTACTATTTAGTATTTAGTACGTCTACTCACGAACCCTTGCCACTAGCTAGGTCTTTGGTGGCAAAACTTTTGTAGTGATATGCTAGATTTGAAGAGATTCATCATTTGAATATTAAACCAAGCATGTAGTGCTTTAGGTTGTGAGTGCAACTGGAGCATGTTTGAGAAAATGCATTCTAAGAAGCACAACCAATTGACACAAAAGCACTTAAATGATCTTGTATTTTCCATTACAATCTACGACTTCGCAACAAGAAAATACTAGGTGAGAGCTTGAACTTGAAGGTTTCATAATCTGATTTGAAATTTAAAGTTTAAACTTTAAAGTTCAAAGTCAAACTTAAATTCACATTTCAATGTCTCATGATAATGATAGGTTTGGATCATTCACCAATAGACCTTGAAGAGATAGATTTGAAAAATAAAATTGCAGCAGATTGGGTCCAATTAGAGGAGGCTCCTCTTTTAAGCCTACGTGACTTGAAGAACTTTGACAGTCAAGTGTGAAGGAGTGGGAGGAATCGCTTCTAGTTCTCACTTTTTAGAGTCTTAGACTCTTAGTTACTGTTTTTTTCTAATTAGTATGCAGTTGTTTGTAAACTTTAAGAAGCAGTTGCTTCTAGTTCTATGTAGTCACTAGTTAGGAGTCATGACTCAGTACTTTGGATCATGTTTGGACTCATAACATATATGAGATGCTTACTCATTCATGATATTGATATTTTGGACATCTATTGATATTAAGAATTGTTTGGACATGGCTTTACTGAATATCAATGAAAAATGTTTTTTTTTTTAATTGAATATATGTGTATATTTTTATTTAATGAATTCACTGATTTTTTTCCTGATTTTTCCCCAATCTGATTAAAACTCTTAGCTCTTTTGCCTTGCCGATTTATTGTCTATTCCTAGTCTGGTAACATTGGTTACAAGTTTCATTCTTCACTTATGAGTGATAAGGTGTGCTAGAGAGTGCCAATGCATGCTGAGGAGTGTTAGGGAGTACTAGGACAACACAAGGGAGCACTAGGTCAAAATGCATGGAAGTGAATGAATATGAGGGTGTGTCAAGGAGTGTCAACTAGTGCTAGCTGTCATGACAAGGAGGGAGTTACAAGGTATGCTAAGCATGGGTAAGGCATGCCAGGGAATATTATGGAATGTTAAGAAGTGCTAGAGTGTGGTAGGTAGTTCCGGGGCATGCTAACATGTGACAAATAGTGCCAAGGCATGCCAAGTGCTAAGACATGCTATGATGTGCAGGGCGCTAGAGTATGCCAATATGCGTCAAGGAGTTTCAAAGCAACAAAAGGAATAACCAAGCTAAAATGCAAGGAAATGAACACATAAGAGGCTTAATAAGCCGAGACTTTATCTTTTTCAAAAGGGGCATGCTAGGCACACTAATAATATGTTGCAATACATGCCAATTGCCAATGTGTGCCAAGTGCTAATGTTTGTCAATGCAATATTATGCCAAGGAGTTCCATGGCATGCTAGGGACTATAGGGAATACCAGAACATGATAGGGGAGTGTTATGCTATGCTATGGAATGCCAACATGTGCTTGGGCATCCTACTCATGGTAAGATGTTCTAGGTATAAACTTGTTCCAGGTACAAAGATGTTCCAAGACATGTGAGGTGCCAATTAATGTTAGTGTATTGTTCCAAATCATGTTAAGGTGTTCCATGAGTGTTGAGGAGTGCCAGGTCTCTCTCATTAATAGAATTGACAAAGCTTGATCATGTATTAAATAATATAGTTCCTACATACACTAGTGGAACTTTATTTAAAGGAAATTTTCTAGATAATAAACCTAATAGATATGAATCATATGTTGACTCATAGGAAGACTATATTCTTATGACTTGAGGGAAATGATACACACTAATTACTTCTTAACAAATTGGCTGACTATTATAACCACTATGACCTTGGACACATAATGAAAAAGACTCCATAACAATGGTCTTAAATCATTATATTTTGACAAAAAATATAGTAACAGGTACATAGCATCATCAAAAACTCATTGAAATGATCAATGATGACGAACATTTTTTGACTATAACCAAAAGTAACCAAAAGGAGCATTGGTGAGGGTCAATAAAAGATCATCACTAGAAGTGTCACCAAAGAGAGAATTAGTGATGGGCCTTTAATGACTCTCACCAAAAGTGTCACCAAAGAGAGAATTAGTGACGAGCCATTAATGACCCTCACCAAAAGTGTCATTGAAAATGGCTTTGGTGAAAAACCTTAAAGGACCATCATTATATACACTTACAACAACAATTTTTTAAAGACCGTCACCATATGCAACATTGGTGATGGACCGTAAAGGTCTGTCACAGGCATGAAGCGTCATCAAAAACTCTTTGGAATGATCAATGATGATGAACATTTATTGACTGTCACCAAAGGTGACCAAAAATATCATTGGTGACGGTCAATAAAACATCGTCACTAGAAGTTTCACCAAAGAGAGAATCAGTGATGGGCCTTTAACAACCCTCACCAAAAGTGTCACCAAAGAGAGAATTAGTGAAGGGCCTTTAACAACCCTCACCAAAAGTATCATTGAAAATGGATTTGGTGACAAACCTTAAAGGACCATCACTATATACAATTACAACAATGCTTTTTTAAAGACTGTCACCATATGTGACATTGGTGACAGACCTTAAAGGTCTGTCATAGGCATGACCCTCACCAATGACCTTTTTTCTTGTAGTGCAACCATCTCCCATATAGATTCATTGGGCCCAAAGTGCTTCCATTTCATTTTAACTTTCTCTATTTGTTGATTCCAAAGCATGAGTTGTTTCCACTACAATATGCATTGAGGCTCTTACTGGAACTCTCCCTTTGGTTCCACTTGTAATACATACGAATAAATCACATGATCAACATCCTATACATATCTCTTAAGAAATGAAACATATAAAACATTATGGAATTTCATGAATGGTGGCAAATCAAGTCTGTAGGCCACTAGTCCAATCCTCTCAAGAATCTCAAAAGGTCCACAATATCGAGGTGCCGAACTTGGTACATGGCCTAATCCTCAAGGAGCTCTATTTGGGCTTGATGCACAAATACACATGCTCCCTAACTTGAAACTCCTTGAATTTTCTATGTTGATACACATCTCTCTTCTACCTATCTCGTGTTTCCTTTAAATTTCTTTTAATATCCTGCATCTCTTGCTCCATATCTACCAACATATCTAGTCCAATCAACACATTACTCACTAGATCACTCTAGCTAATAGGATTATTACAACTCCAGCCACAGAGAGCCTCAAATGGACTCATCTTTAGGGATTCTTGATACTAATTTTTATAAGAAAACTCCACCAATGGAAGATACTCATCTCACTTCCTTTGTCGATGCATGACACAGACCCTCAAGGTATCCTCAAGGATCTTGTTAATCCTATCTATCTGCCCATTTTCCTACAAATGATAAGTTGTACTGAAAGCTAACTCTATCACGAAGCATGCAAACAACTCCTTCCAAAACTTAGAAGTGAATTCGGCATCTCTATCTGATATAATATTCTTGGGAACTCCATGCAACCTCACTATCTCCCTGAGGAATATCTGAGCCACTTCACTAGCTAACTTTGTAGACATCACTACAATGAAGTGAGATACCTTACTCAACCTGTCAACCACAACCATGATGGAGTCATACTGCCTTGATGTCATGGGAAACCCTGTAATGAAGTCCATGGAAATAACCTCCCATTTCTATTCTAGAATTAGAATAGGCTACAACAAACCAGTTGGATGCTTGCATTCAGCTTTTACCTATTGACAGTCCAAGCACTTACGAACAAACTCATCCACCTATTTCTTCAAGTTTGGACAATAGTAGAACTTATTAACAACTTTCAAAGTCTTCCGATATCCTGGATGGCTTGAATACGGCTTGACATGAATCTCTCTCAAAATAAGCTTCTTCAATTCACCACTATCAAGCACATAGATCCTTCTCCTAAATCTGACCAAGCTATTTTCTATGAGGTCATACTCCTCATCTTGATCACCCTCACCCTATTGCTGCAATGTCTTCTTTAGATGGTGATAGTTCTCATCATGCTTCCCTACACATAAGATATGTTCCTGCAAGTCTATCCCATAAGATTTCACACCTAAAATATGATTCACTCAAACTCTCCTACTGATAGCATCTACAACCATGTTCTCTTTTCCTTTGATATACCTAATCTCAAAATAAAACTCACTAAGAGTATCCAACCATATAGCTTTCCTTACATTTAGATTGGGTTGGTCAAAAAAATACCTTAGTCCACTGTGATCACTCATCAAGACCAACCTCCTACTCAGAAGATATGTCTCTACATCTTTAATACATGAATAATAGCTTCTAACTCAAGATCATGAGTCACATAGTTCTTCTTTTTCTCATTTAGCTTCCTTGATTTATAACAAACCACCTATCCTTCCTGCATCTGGACTCCAGTAATTCCTTCCTTACAAGCATCTATACAAACCACAAACTCGTTATCAAGATTTATAATCTTTAGAACTTGAGCATTGGTAAGAAAATGCTTCAACTGATCAAAATTGGTTTCACACTCAACACTCCACTCAATCTTCTTCCCTTTTCTCCATAAGGATGTGGTAGGATAGCCAATCTTAGAGAAGTTATTGATGAACCACCTG
This sequence comes from Pinus tabuliformis, assembly GCA_031772625.1. Taxonomy (NCBI): domain Eukaryota; kingdom Viridiplantae; phylum Streptophyta; class Pinopsida; order Pinales; family Pinaceae; genus Pinus; species Pinus tabuliformis. The sequence goes on along the minus strand of CM062816.1, from coordinate 443,693,425 downwards.
TAATAACTTGCTAGTCTGGTGAATGATCTAACCTCATCCACATTCCTTGGATTTGGGCACTCCATGATAGCCTTACTCTTTCTAGATCCATTGTTATCCCTTCCTTGGAAAGAACATGCCCCATGTAATGAATCTGAGTCTGAAAGAAACTACACTTACTGAGCTTGGAATACAACTTATTCTCTTTCAGTAATCTCAACATTGTTGTTAAGTTCTCTACATGCTCCTCCTCATTCTTTGAATATACCAATATATCATAAAAACAGACTATCACAAACTTATCTAGATAAGGGCACAACACAATGTTCATCAAACACATGAAGGTGACTAGAGCATTGGCAAGACCAAAAGTAACCACCACAAACTCATAGTGCCCCAACCTTGTATGGAATGTAATCTTGTAGATATATTCTTCTTTGATGCACACTTGATGATATATTGATCTCAGATAAATCTTCAAATATATTGTTGCTCCCTTCAATTGGTCAAACAAATCATCAATATGAGGCAATGGATACATGTTCTTGATAGTCACCTTGTTCAACTGCCTAAAATCAATGTACAATTTGAGAGTACCATCATTCTTCTTTACGAACAACATTAGTGCACCTCAAGGCGACAAACTTGGCCTTATGTATCCCTTATCAAGCATCTCTTTAAGCTGCAACATCAATTCCACCAAATTCAGAGTGCTCATCGTGTATGGTGCCTTAGATGTTGGTATTGTTCGTGGTACCAACTTAATAGAGAAATCCACTTCTCTATGAGGAGGTAACTATATAATCTCTACAGGAAACACATCCTGAAATTGCTGGAAGACATGATACTTTATCATGACCTCATCATCCTACTTTGTCACTAGAAACATTAATTGCAAACAATACACATCCTTTTGTGCAGTTGCACTTAACTTGCATAGATGTAACCATTCTCAGTGATGTAGGCTTCTTCTTTCACTGCAAGATTCTCTTTTCGCCATCATCATTCAAGCACTCAATGGCCTTCTCATAAAAATATACTCTGGTCCTGAGTAAAAGAACAATCCATGCCAAAAGGCATGTTATATGAACCCAAAGGAAGCATATGTAGGTGTGATGTTGTAGGCATGCCATTATTCTCAAATGCACAAGATCTCACCCAATGGTGAACTCTTCTCCTGGTCCCTGTAGCCAAATATAGTAACCAAGATTCTACATGCACATATTTATTCAAATGACATTGATCCACCAGGTCAGGACTAACATAGCTATAATTAGATTCAAGATCAATCAAAATGGAAATAACTTGATCACAAAGCTTACCTTCCATCTCAATAATAAATGCCTTATGGTATGTATGTTTATTATCAGGTGTTGCATAGATCTAGGGCATGCTTTGACCAACTTACGAAACTATCTTCTCCTCATGAGTAGTGTAGATCTTTGGACTGCCACCCTGGTACAATGGAAAATATTTGTTGTGATGGTCTTTACCACAAATTCAACACTTCAATGGTTCCCTACCATTTCCTTTATTCTGTTGCTCTACACACTGAGGTCCATGTCCTTTCTTAGTTGCATTAAACTTCTTATGTGAGGCTTTATTTTCCTTCTCACTTGTATCATGAGATCTTCCTCACTTTTTGGGCCATTTTCCTTTCGCCTTCTCATTACCTTTCCAATCATGCTTGAACTCAGACTTGTGTTTTGATTCCTCATAATAATGCTTTAACTTCTCGATGGCTTCCTCTAAAGAGTGAGTCTCATCAAACTCAATCCTGTCTTTGAATGATAATGGAAATCTACTGATGGACTTTTGGATATTTTATTTCTCATCCTTGAGATAGGTCACATACCTCAAAAATTCTAGAAATTTGGTTGTGTACTCGTTTTCTATCATGGAACCCATCCTAAGCTCATAAAACTCCTTGATCTTTCCATCATAATATCTCTTAGATAGGTATTTATTCTTGAAGAGCCTTTCAAACTCATCTCAAGTTAGCTTCTGTTCTATGATTCCTTTGACATTCTTACTATCTTCCCACTAGATATCTTATTTTCCCTTCAGACTAAAGGTGGTTATATTGGATTTCATGTTCTCTGAGTAATCATGCAATCTAAAAAAATATGCATTCCAAGCAGCCATGCTTCTACACCTTTTGATTTTTTCAATTCCCCATCGAAATTAGGAGGCTTGGATTTTTTCAATTCCTTTGGAAAGTATTCACTGCTCCTATGATGCTAGTAGTGATGATGATGATGTCTCTTAGAAGAAGAGATAGAATAAAACCCATGCATACTAGTCCTCTTGTCAGGTGTGTCCAAGATTCTTCTACTCTTCACTATAGCATAATTGTCCATCCTGTAGCTTCTTTGAGACCTGCTTCCATCCACCCGATTATTCTTCTCCTCCTGCCTATCTCCATGACGGGTCCCTAGTTGTACTTACTTATGTAAGTATGAAAGGCTCTAAAGAATTTCTGCATTGACTTCAAATTTATTTTCTTCAACTTTTGCAAGTTTTTCTCATGCCTCAATCAATATTATATTATTTTCCTTTTATCTTCTAATATCTGTCCTCAGACTCCTCAATTTATATGCTATATTAGGAGAATATTCCTCTCCTTGCTGCTTAGCTGAATTTTCCCACTCCATTGATTTCACTCTGAGCCTGTACGGGGAGTCATGTGAACTATAATCCATCATCTTTCATTCATATTTTGGCCTTCGATTTCCTGCAAACATACCATGTTAGATAAACCAAATAGAAGACATAATCAAAATCATACCTCAATCTATCTTAGGGGAGACTATTTCATTTGTACAAGTCCATCCAAATTAGCACAATATATAATAATAGCAACAACATATCAACATCATGCATGGATCAAGATGATCATACAAAAATGAAACAATAAAGACATGCATGATAACCATAACCATATGCATTTACCTCGAGGTCCAATACTGTAAAGCTTGATTTGATACCACTCTATAACATCGAGACTAGGGAAAGGTCTATAGGGAACAAAACTACTCTGATACCACCCTGTAACACCCCACACCACATTTACCTACCTTTACAAGCTCTCCAAGGTAAACATGAGCAGAGGGTTACTATGCATGACACGACATACAAGTTCCAGTTATGGAAGTGGGGCATACTACCTTCAATATTTACTGCAACCTCTAGGAACAACATATCACCTAGATCTCAAGCAACATCTATTGATCAAATTTCCCTAGACTATAACAACCCTTTTGACTTACCTCATAGCATATCCACACGCATGCCAAGTTGTCCATGTAGCAAGAAGGCTCCATCAACACACACATTCCATCCTCCGTACGACTATAGACGGAATTTATCAATGAAGAGACTGCAACCAAAATCCCTATTACGAATTTTAGGGCTAGCTCCACGCGAACTACCTAGAACTACCCAAAATATTCTAAAACTCTGTCATTAACTTGTAGGAGTCTTCATTTACTATTTTTTTCCTTATTACTACTCAAACTTATCAAATATATGAAAATAATCTGGAAAATCATTTAATGGACAAGGTACCCGTAGGTCATGAATGCATGAATTCTTTAAGCTCATGAGAGAATCATAAAGAAGGCTTGCTACCCTCTATTACTAGTTGCAATAAGACACATTAGCTTATGCATTCATACAAGATAACTAATATCCACCAAACTATGGAATGGATCCATAACTAGAGCACATCATATTATGAGAAATATACCATGGATGTAACCAACATTTAACTAGATTAGAACCATCACAAACCAGTCACAAATTATACCTAAAATTAGAAATTTTGCTCATTAATATCAATAATAATAAACACAGAATAACATATGCAAATGCCAACCAAGTCAAGGACTTTAGCATGTACCACCCGACCATAGATTGGGTCGAACCAAATCTCTCTTTCAACCACCTTTCATCTAATCACCCTCATGCCATATTCCAAGCATGAATGTGGTATGTCATGGGATAAATGAAAACACAACCAACCAAGGCATCTAGAGGCTAAACCACCTCAACCCTCAACCATAGTGATTTCACCTAATTTGGCCTAGAAATCACCAAACTAGCACAAGCTTGGATGCCTCCAAATTTCTTCACCATACCCAGAGGAATTTTCCTATCTCCACCCACATGCCAAGGGATTCTCAAAGAACACCATCTCCTCCTGCGACCCTTGGGATTATCTTGAGACAACCTCATGCGGATCCAAAGTCTTCTGGCAATCCAAAGCTCAACCAAGAATGAATCCCATCACACCATTGTTATCTAGCAAATGGAAATCCAAGGTTGTAACCACTGTCAATCCAACCAAATCCCATGCCAATGACAACAAATTAATCATGTAAATGAAATTCTTGTGCCATGCATTCAAATTCCAACAAGGAAATCACACATGCAACATGTTACCTACAAAATCTTCCTGTTGTAGTTTCTCTTCCAATCTTCTTCTTACACTCTCTTGCTTTCCTTTGCTTGTCCTTTTCTTGCTTTCTCCCTTACTTATTCTCTATCTCTTGGAGTATGATTTCTTCTTTAGCAAAACTAATGTTGTATAAAATTGAAATTGATCAAAATCTAAGCAAAGTTGTAGATTATTTCTCATATGCCTTTTCACCCTTGATGTCTAGTGTCTCTTCCTTTCCTTTCCCTTATTTTATCTCTAATTTCCCTTGCATGCATATTCTTGTCTCTTCATCTTCCTTTTCTCCTAATTTTCTTTATTTATTTTATTAAATTTCCATTTATTTCCTTTTGCCTTTTGCCAATGCCAACTTCCATAACCATTAATTAACCACAAGTGATACCCACTTTAGTTATTTTCCCTCCATTTAGATTGGAATAGGTGTCCCATGATCTTGGTCTTATTTTTCCTTTATAATGTCTTTCCATTTACATGGAAAATCAAGATGGGACTATTACAAACCTAATACAACTAGATCCTCTATTGGCGAGTGATGTTAATCTATGTGTCCATGATCTTAATAGTTGTGGCCTGAAACTTAAATGGAACCTAACGTTGGTCATGGGATTGTTTGTACTTGGTATTGGATTTTTGTAGGACATTATGAACCTGTTGTTGGAAGCATTGGAATCATTCAACAAATTTGGTTGCTTGATCTACTTCAACATGAGCATGGGATGACTTTATTGGTGAAGATGCAGCCAGAAAAGTGACAACCATGGGGATTGTTGGTAGGTACCATCGACATGTTTAAAAAGAGCTAATAGTGTTGTAAATAACTCTATTGTAGTCATGTTAAACATATGGAAGGTTTTCACCGGACGCCAGTTGATGTGTGCCTTAGAAGTGGTGAGGCACCTTTGAAGGTGAGGTGAATATATCTCTGGACCCTTCTAAACGCTTGTCCACCCATTTGTGCTCTATAGAGAGAGATTGCATGGAAGATGTGGTGGTTGTAGTGAGCTATTGTTGAATTGAATCATGGATAGGAAAAAATCAAAAGTATGAGATAATGTCTTATTCCATTGTTTTTAAGATCGATGAAATAAAAAAGTTGAGACTATCTATGGTATATTGTAGAGATGATCTCCTAGAGTAACAATGATACTAAGGGGTTGAGATTCATAAACAACATAATGTTTCCACATATAAGGTTATCCTAAAAGAACAACAAAAACTTTGAGTGGGGAGACGTCATATAGTACCTCATATTTGAAGGGCTTGATGTTGTAGGACAAATGACACTGTTGGCTGACATGAATGTCTTATTCATGGCTCAACCAACCAATGGTGTATGGTTAGGGGTGTGGCACTATTGGAAACTTCAGTCTCTTGATGAAATCAAATAAGATCAGGTTCTTCTGGCTACCACTATCAACAATGAAATATAGAAGAGTCCCCTTCACCCACATCTGTGAATGGAATAGACACTCCCCTTCCGCAGGCTCCTTTGACTCTTCTTGCTAGATCTTTGTAGTTGTGACAATAACATTGAGTTTTTCATCAATGATAAGCTTTTTTTGGTCTTTTTCTAAATTAGAATCTAAGACAAAGTCTATTTTTTTCTCTTTAAGATCTACAAACAATGGTTATTTCAAGTCACATTCATCAATATTGTATGAGGGACTTTTGTGGAGTCTACACCACCTCTCGATGTCTTCCTTTGACTTTCCATTATCTTTTTTTGACTTGTGACCTGGCTTGATTGTATTGGGGTTCAATTTATTTGCTTTGTCCTTTTCTCCTTAAGTTAAGGTCAACCTTGCCTGCTTCTACCATGAAGGATTCACAGATCCCAAGTCTTACTTCTTTTGCTTAAAGGTTTCCTTAATTTTGACAACATATTAGTATGTTGCACCAAGTGAGGATATGTCTACAACCTCCATTTCCATTTATAGGTATCTATGTAGATAGGCATGGTACTTTAGCAACAAATGTTGCTTAGAGTCCTTGACACCCATCTTGGTGCACAAGGTATGAAAGATATTTGTGAAAGATATCACTGCCTGGACCCTTTCCTATCATATTGTGTTTTATCTCATGTAGTAGTATTTGTAGCTTCCAACAAGGTAAAACTTTTCCTTAACAACATCACTAAAAGATTCCCAAGTTTATGCAACCAAAAATAATGTGGATTCCTTTATGACCCCATACTCATAGTAAATTTTCAACCAATCCTTGACATGAGGGATGCCCTTAAGGAGTGAAAAGCTAATATTTTCTCTACAAAAAAAATTATAGACTGAGAAATTCCCTTCTAGCATACTTAATAATTTTCCTAGAGCATCTACATCTATCCAACCCTCAAATATAGGAATATAAAAATTAACTTTTACCTTAAAGGGGAAAACACCTCCAAAGTGGCCACTAAATGAAGATGTGTTGCCTATTGGCTTTCATTGAAGGATATGGGAAAAATTATCTGTCGTATAAATCCTTTATTACTCAAGGGCTTCTTTGAGCAATAGTTTTATAAGATCTCTTGATCCCTCAACTTTCTTTGCTTCCATCGTGGAAGGCTATTAGGGTCAGTGAGGATAATCTTGCAAGGGCACAAGCAATTTGAGTCCTAACTCCTTATACTTTGATGTCATTGGGGACATGCAAAGAAAAATTGAGAAAGAGAATATTTCTCTGATACCACTAATATGCATATATAAGGGTAATAAAATTAAATACAAAGTTATAACCAAAACAGAAATATACAATGAAACTTGACATCACTTTATAAATGGAAAATGTTGAAACTGTATACATGCAAAATGAAAGAAAAATAGTGTGAATGATGGTGGCTTATCTATGAGAAGAGATGTGATGACTACTCACCTTCCTCAACTATGTTACAATGAGGTTTTTAGGCATTTTTATAATGAATAAGTAATGAGAAACCGTAAGCATCGAAAAACCTATCCCTAGGATATGAAGCGCTAAAGGCTTATGGTCCTCGACGGGGTATGTTGGAACGTCAACTTCTCAATGTTGTAACTTTGACATATTGTCTCTAGTTGGCATGCATAATAGTCTGTTTCCCCAAAAAATGTCATTTAGTGCCTCAAAACAACTATGAAAGTTCTAGACCTAAAAATTGTCAAAAATAGAAAACTACCAAAATAAGAAAATTGTGGTGTGAGCTAGTGGAATAGGTTGGTGGCCGTTGATATATACCTAGATCAGTAATTATCCTAGAAAATAAACATAGATCAACATCAACCAACATATGTAACAATTAATATAAATTCTCTAAGTTAACATGTTATTTAGTATTATTATGGATTCTCTACTAGAGACTTTTATGCATGGGGGCTTCATTAGGGGGAGCAATACCATACCATGTTTTTCCATATTGAGGGATATATATTGAGGAATAAACGACATAATATATTGAGTATATAATAGTGGGTAGAAGGTTTTTATATTGGAAGGTATAAAAAATGGAGCTCTAATTTAATGAAAAATATAAAGGGGTATACAAAATGTTAATGAAAAAAATATATACTTACAATATCTAGTGAAAGTAAGGGTTTCTTAAATTTGGAATGTGTATTGGGTTCATATTGGTAGGGGGTTAAATAATGTGAATTTTAGAGGTATTTTCCAATATGTAGTCAAATTAAGGGTATTGTTTAGTATGCCACAAATGCATGTGATATGTTAGAGGTTCATTGAGTGAAGCCCCTATGCTTTTATAACACCACAAACTGAATTGAATTAGTAAGTGTAAATTTTATACAAGTAACTATATGGATTAGAAGGAAAAATAGAGAAGATTTTTGAACAACAGAGTAGGGATCGACCTATGAGTGATCAACCAAGAGTATCAAAGAAATTCAAGTCTAAATAAGAGTTCAGTAGTCATTCTGTTGGTTTAAATAACAACATATCATAAATATTAATATATACATTGGGTTGGTTGAACCTTCCTCAAGCTCCACCCAAATTGAATTATTAATCTAGAGATCCACCCTCCTAATCATATTCAATGAGAATTCTAATTTATATGAAGAGTTGGTATTTTCTTGTTTTCTACCAATTTCAATTTTCCCACAAGGAAAAAAAAGTCTCATTTAAAACAAACAAGAATATTAAAAATATAAATATAAATAAAATGACTTCCATGACTCAATTAAATAATTATACTAATATAAATTCATTAAATATATAAATAATAAAATATTAAACATTGAATATAAAAATAAAACCATTTTCATAAACTAAACCTGCAATATTTTATATTCATAAACAAATAAAGAAATACACAACTCTAATAAACATTCACAACACATTACACAAAATTTTAAACTAATCCCATATATTTCTCCATTTATACATTCTAGCAAGATTATGATATTGTTTTGTACCAATAGGCAGAAACACTTTGTTTTCAAGAACCATATAACATTAACCGTCAACTTACCCTTACACTCAACCAATTATCAACTAGCTATCCAAGAAGTTAACTTTACAACCAGATAATACAAACCCCTTTATCCTAGCCTTAAAGAAATTTTATATAATGAATAATGGATAAGTTCAAATATCAACTAGCTATCCAAGAAGTTAAATTTACAATTAGATAATACAAACCCCTTTATCCTAGCCTTAAAGAAATTTTATATAATGAATAATGGATAAGTTCAAACATGGAAATTAGGTTAAAAAAGAATGATTATATAAATCCACGAGGTTAAAAAATAATGATTATATAAATCCATGGAAACCATGTTAAAAAATAATGATTATATAAATTTAATGGCTAAATTACCTCGTTAATTAATTATGAGTTTTAACTTAGATTTATTTATAATATACCTTATCAAATCTTTTGTAGTGATCATAATTATATATTATGGTACATTCTCATCCATCTATTTTTAGATACTTTTTACAAAAATCAAGAGACAACAAATCTCATTGCTCCCACTCGCCTTCACATAAACTCTTATCCTACTCTTTTTCTATTTTTAAATACTTTTTACAAAAATCAAGAGACAACAAATCTTACTATAACCACTCACTTGCCTTCAAATCAACTCTTATTCTTCTCTTTCTCTTAAATCAAAGTAAGCCACAATAAGGTGATTTATAATATTTTTCCATAAAATTTGGCAAATTGGTCAAACTATGTACACCACATAGCTAAAGTGATAGAGGCTCAAACAATGAATTCCTACAAGTTTGATTATATAATACTTTAAATAAGCCTTAAATATATCTATTTCAATTTATGGATACTAATGTGAGGGATTTTAAAAATTTAATGAATGAATAAACAAAATTTGATTTAAAAAAATACTTTTTATCTTATACACCATCAAACAATGCACCATGAAAAGTACTTAAACATATTTTTAGTTTCAAATGAATAAATAATAAATTAAATTTAAATATAATATTTAAATTAAATTTAAATATACTATGAATTAAATGGATTAAGCTATTAGACTCATTAAAATTGAATTGTTTTATTGTGTTAATTTCAATACCTTACTACCCTACCCTACTCTACCCTACCTACCCTTGCATTCAACACCTTTGAAAACTAAAGTGGCTCATCTCTGAATGATATTTTCATCATGCGTCTTCCCAACCATGTCCAAACTTCTTCGTTGCAAATGCTTTGGGTGAAAGGAAGATCGCAGAAGCCCAAATAGTTTTGAGTCTTCTACGACAACCATACGAAAAACTAAACTCTTGATGGCAGATCAAAACTGCCTAATCCATAGATATATGATTGGGCCTTCCCTTTCAACCAGGGATTTTAACAATATTATATCCATTTGGAAACCCTGTAAATGCAAGATGATTTGGTGCGCAGTTTGAAGTACAACCTTCCTTTCTTAGCATGGAATGGGAGGTTCTATGTGGATAAAGACTAATGAATGAGGCGTAATATAAATAAAGATGAAGGGGCGATGGTGAAATATTTTATATTACCAACAAATTTATTAAGACAATCATCTTGGATCCTTTGCCTTATTTGTGGCTTTTTTGTGCTTTCAGAGTTATAGATAAAAAAATACATTCATAGTTTTATATTTATTTTTTTAATATTTTTAATTTTAAAAGTAATCATAAAACCTAACACAATGTTGATCAAAGATTTTTTAAATAAAAATTATAAAAAAGTACATTCATAACCAAACTAATTAAGATAATTAGTTTAGTTATGAATGTTATAGTTAATATTTATATTAAAAAATGGTTAGAATAAAAATATAATATTAAATTTATTAAATTTGATTAGTAAAAAGATAAACAGATTTTTTAGCATAAATTATTTATTATATTTATAACTTATCAATTATATTTATTAATATGATTGTACTACTACTTTATTCTGATTCTACATAAAAATATTAATATGATTGTACTACTATATTCTGATTCTACATAAAAATTTATCACTTTTAGTATACCAAAGAGTCAATATATTAGAGTGACAACCCTATATACCCATGTATACTATCTACAAGGCTTAATCTCTCTTCAAAGACATATTTCTAAGCAAGGTAGACTCATAATACATATAACTAATCATACTCAAATTAAATTTTTCTGAATTTTTTCTTAGAATAATTAGACTACGCTTATTTATGATTTTCCATCCTATAAAATCAAGCTGTAAATGCTAACTCTTTTTAATATTCACATAGTCATGGTCTAAGGAAAAGTAAAATCATAATACGTAAATCATAAAACGTTTATTCAAGTCAATAATTGAAGCAATTGAAATCTGATCGTCTGACTGCAAAATTGAGTTATGATGGGATGAATTTCTTTTTGTATTTAGCAATTGAAATTGAAATCTGCATGTTTGAGTGCTAAATTGAGTTATGATTGGATGGATCTTTTCTGTATTTTTCGACATGAGGTTTCTGGTTTTGAATGCAAATGAATATATAATAATTTTGACTTGCGGATTGTATCGAAAAGCAAAGGCCTGAATTCGGAGGCAGTTGTCTATAACGCGATTTTTTGAAAGCTTTTCTGGCCGGTTTTTCTGGTCGAAATCAGGCAGGAATTTATTGGAATCCCAAGTTTGATAGCTAGTTTCTGCACAATGAAAGCGTCTCAGGGGTTTTCGAGGGTGCTGAATCCAAATATGCAATTAAAAAACCATTTTAACTGCAAGAAATCACGATTTAACCTCAATTTCTTCCGCCGAATTCCGTCAATTTCTTCGTTCGTCGCAGTGTGCTTTATCAGTATAGCAATTATGTATAGCATCTTACGAGATGGTCATAGTGAAATCAATTCCTCTGCTTTGTAGCCGTGTCTTTGTCGCCATCGTGTGGCAATTATTTCACGCGCAGTCTAAACCGGCCACGTTTTACTTTGAAATTCTGTAAATTCTGGTATCATTCAAATTTTGGGAAATTGAAGTTAGAAATTAGAGTTGGAGATTTTCAGTATTTAGTTATCTGAAATTTTTAGATGGTACTCAATCTATTTTTATTATTAAAAAATGATTTTAGCATTTTTATAATGGAATTTGGCAAAAACTTTATGACCATATTACCAGATTTCAGTGACAAATTAACATTTAGACAACAATATAAAACTCTTATAAACCTATTCCAAACACCAAAATTTCAGAAGCAAAAATTAATAATGACACTTACATTTTAATTATTTATATTTTTTTATATTATACTTCAAAAAATTTAAACATCCATGCAAAATTTTGCAAATCTATTCGAAACACTAATACTTAAGATTTCATTCATATTCTATTTGAATTAATCCTGATGATGGACTTTTTCATTCATATTCTATTTGAATTAGTCCTGATGATGGACCTCTTTGGGGTTTGAAATGTCCACAGAATGAACACAAAACTGTAGATAATCCAGATCATGCCACTGCAAAAAACTTCCACAAAAACCTAAAATCTAACGGAATGTAAGGGTGCGGACACCTGGCGTTGGTTGAGAAGGGCAAGCCACGGGAGAAAATGACGAGACAATAACCTATTGTAGAACGAAAAATGTGGTGGCAGCGTAGAACGAAAGAAACCTGTGGTCGTGACAGTGTGGACCCCAGTTTAAAGGGACTTTAATACACTCTACACAGGATATAGAGTGCATTTAATGCTTCCTGACGACTGTATACGACGACCCTGTTTGATGTACATCTTGTTCCAGTCTGCCACTGAAGCTGTCGATCACGCGTAGCCCTTTACAATGTCATGGATCTTTTGCTTCCAGCCCATCACAATCTGATGGGCCTTTACTTTCGTTTGGGCTCCGCCATTAACTTTCTGACTCCGACGAGGACGTCCATTCCGTCATTTCCAGTGTCGATTTGGTCGTTGCGTTCTTCTTGTCGCTTCTTTCTTTCTCTCAAGAAACAATACGTTTTCACTATAAAAATTATGCTCGAATTGAATAGAGTCGTCCAATTTTGTTATTATTTGAATTTTTCTATATTTTTTATTTTTTAAATATATAAAATTTTAAATTGTGTAATATATATAAACTCCCCAGGTTCTACAATACAATGGAATTGCATTGTGGTAATTATGGGTTGATAAGATAGCATTTAATAATAACTGAATTGTTTTTTAAAATAACATTTATAAAAACAGTCTAGATTTATTTTAAACATAGATTTAATATTACAGTCTAGATTTATTTTAAACATAGATTTAATATAAGTTGAGGGGAATCCAATTTTTTCACATTAAATATTCAGTATAGTTTTTTTTTCAGATTTTTAAAAATTTGTATTTTGGCCACCATAAACAAAATTTCAACTTTGATTACTAAGGGACAACCTTACACATCATACTGGACTGTACAGTGACTGACATCCTTACACATCATTACCCATCATACTTCCTTACACATCATAGTGGGCTGTAGAGTGACTGATCCGTACACATCATACTGGCCACATCATACTGGGCTATCGACATCATTACACATCATACTCAGCTGTAGAGTGAGCCTCTAGACTCAATAATGATTTTTTTTATTAAAAATTCATTTCTTAAATCTTTAATAACTTTTTAAATGAAATAATCTATTAATTAAAATTGAGTTAATTTAACTGTTTATGTTTTGGTGTTTCTAATTGTCTTAATTTTTTTTGTTTTAATTTAATGATATATATTTTTATTAAAATTATATTTTTTTAATATATAAATGTATTTGAATTTTATATATTATATAATTTTAACAAATTTACTATGAGATTTAAATTAAAATTAAATATTATGAGATTTAAATTAACCTTAAATACAAATAGAAAATAGGTTAAAAAAAGTTATTGTAATTTTATTTTGATTTTATAATATTATTTTCGAAAATTTGTAATTTTTTCTATTTAAATTGCATTTTTTTAATTTCATGTATACATATATCTTTTATGGAATGGGCTAACATCTTTTCAGTTTTGTTTGCATTGTTTGGAATTTTAAGTTTCAGCTGTTTAAATAGTAGAAAATGGTAGAAATAGAATATTTTTTCATATCATTAAATGAATCTATTTATATAAAAATATTTTAAATAATTAAAATTCACAATAACTCAAAATTTATCATTTAATTAAAAAAAACAAAAACATAAACTATTTTAACTAAAATTCACAAATTGTATCACCCACTTTTGAGAAAAAAAACCAAAAAAAAAAACAAAAACTTGAACTTATAGTGCTCCATATTTCACTAGAAAGTAAACCTGAATATTGGAACATGCTGACTTAGATTCTACGGCTTTCCTAATTAGATGTACATAGTCTGCAGTGATGATGGCTGTTCAGAGGTATCCATGTGAAGAGGACATACGAGGCCTCCCTATTCTTGAAAGTTGTCTATAATACCACCTTATCCTCCCCACTGAACCATCAAGGTGATCCTAAATCAAGAAATGATCACATCACTGAAGTGTATTGCGAATCCACACCAAATCACGAACTGCAAGAAGTTGGCAATTCTCAAATCTCTGTAAGTGTCGAGATATCTCTTTGGCTTCACACTTTATTCACTTTCATGCATTTAACTATGCCCGGTTAGAGGACTTTTAAGTTTTGACACCAGTCACGCGCTCAATATGTGTTTTGGAATAGCGTAATAAGAAATATGTGCAGGGGTCCAAGTATTACGCTCATCATTTTGATATTCTGAATATCTATTGCCATTAAAGATACCACGGAACTTTTGATAGTTTGTGTCAGGCCAGGACTAATATCACTTACAATATCAGTAATATACAAATAAATTTGCAGAATTTGCTTGCGATGTGTTTAAATTCTTTTTTTCATTGGCCCAATTTCTTCTTCAATGAGATTTTTAAATGTGAGTTTCATTTATATTAAGCATTTACCTTTTTCGGTGAATTTCATTAAATAACCGATAATACGAGATATACTAAACACTGGATGGGACACTTGGCCACAAGGCATTCTATTCATTTGTATTTATTAAATTTCTCACAATAGTCTGGCGTTTTGGAGCACGACCGTAGCCCCACAAATTCTGGATGATTGGTTCGTGGTAGAATTATCAGGTTGATATATTCAGTCAACGCCTTATCATTATGCAAACTTGCTTTAAATGTAAGCTGTCAGTCATCTTTTCGCTGCTCATGGTTCAACCAAACGTACAACAAGGGTCCACTGCTTACGGAATCACACAGTATCTTTGACGGAACCATAAGCATAAAAGAAGATCTTACCTGACTGCTCCCATTTAAGGTAAATCTGTATAATGGATAGACGTTGCCGATATATGCAAGCATAGTTTTGTAATAGTCATGGAGTCTGGGTGTAATAGTTATGCTATCATGGGTTTCTCTGACGCTACCGTTATGGCCATCTGCAGCTTCAGCTAAGATACATAAGCCATTCGAAGATGGAAATGGATTCCGCTCAGTGGTTGTCGGAACTGGTATAAGCTGTTGCTCATTTTATTCATTCGTGCATATGATTCCATTCACGTAATACCAGACTTTGTTTAAATCAGAAATGGTTGTTTTGATGTTGTTATTAATACAAGAGCTTTCATTGTTTTTCTCGAAGTTCTGTCTCAAAGATTTCTCCTCGTTGTCAGGACTGGTAATGCTTCATAGTTTTTTTCTCTACAAAAGCCATTGGCTAATGTGTGCGGTTAAACGAGGTTTGGTTTAAGTATGGGGTTTTCGCAGTGCATTATATTAGATATCATTTTTTGGGATTCAACTGCGTTAAGTAAGTCATTCATTTATGATCATTTCCATGAGAGGTAGTCGTAACTGACTAATTTCTCATGATTTTTTAATAGTCCATTTAGCACTCATTGCATCTGATTAATTTCTCATGATTTTTGAATTGTCCACTTAGCACTCATTGCATCACAAGAGTGAAGAAATAGGATTGAAATTAGTGAAATAAATCACATAGCGTCAATCATCACTTTTGGGGCTCGCACCCAGTAACCAGAACTTCTGGGAGGTCACCCATCCCAAATGACCTTTGGCTCAAGCCCGCTTAACTCTGAAGTTTTCCCCACAATCAAGCCCAGTTGACTTGGAGTTTTCCACATAAATCCTGAAACACAATTTGGAATTTTGTTTTTTTCATTATTTTATTTTTTTAAACTACAATTAATTATGTCCTAGGCATGGAGAAGGTATTTATTGTAGCATGGAAGTCACAATAGTACTAGTTATTTTCATGGTAAATCTAACAAATCCTAGGATATATTTATTCTTTTTGGCAGGGGATAGAATATCTGGATATTGAAGGACAGTTCAATGCCGATTTATCAGAATCAGCAGAACAACTGAAAGAATCGGTGGGCAATCAGAATAACTTCGTATACGAATCCGACATGTCCTTCACGGGGTATCCCAGAAATGTGAAGCTTCCAGCGACAGTTTCTCAATTAGTACAAAGGCCATCCGGACGATATTCGGGTGATGAACGACCTGCCAAACAATCCAAGCCAAATATCTTATGGGCTTCCCCATTTCATGGACAACAACGACTCTCTAGCAAAGTTTGCGCGTCCCCTTCTATCTATGTTCCAAGTTCTCAACAAAAATTACAACACCAGCAGGGTGACAAGTACTTCACAGATTTCTTTAAACTAAACGGTGACGAAGCTTATGAGAACGTGGACATGACTACTCCAAGCATCCAATCAGAAATCGTTGCCTCTGGAGAGCATGATCAAAGCTGCATATCGGATACAATCTACCATTCTCACGTGGATGCATTTACTGTCTCATCGGCTAAATTCTTGGGAACAAACCATGGACCCCAGGAGCGAATTTCAAACTCCATTTCTGCAAAAGGGCACTCAAATATCAAAACATCAGGTCATAGTCAAGACCACACCATCGCTGAAAGAAAACGACGTGAAAAACTTAGTCAGAGATTCATTGCGCTTTCTGCCATTATACCTGGCCTCAAAAAGGTAAGTTGCTGTTCAATATCATGGAGGCTAAAATCCCGAATTCGTAATTCGTAAGACTCAGTAAGTATATATATATATATATAAAAGCATAGCGAAGTATAAAATGTCTGAAATGTCTCTCAGGTCAGTGGTTAAGAGATGGATTTGTTTTTAAAGAAATAATGATTTGACAGTTAGAAATAACCTTTAAATAAGAGAAATAACGTTGCTTGAGCGTGTTTATAAGTGAAAAATACATTGTAATGGGTGTATTGTGAAAGTAATTAAATGTCAAAGTTTTTGCTTGAAAATTTAATGGGTAAAAATTCATTTATGTTAAGAATCAGTATGACCTAGACCATTAACTATTAACTATTCTCTAGCGATTTTGATAACTTATATACCTTGGTCACCATTCTCAAGCCAAACATTAAGTATACAATCATCTGAAGACTGACACAAATTAGCAAACCAAAAAAACCAAAAAAATATTATCCTGTTGAAAGATTTGTCCTTTCATAACAATCGCTAATCTTCAATTAGGTGAATTAATGCAGATGGACAAAGCCACGGTGCTTGGCGATGCCATAAAGTATGTGAAGCAGCTGGAGGATAGAATCAAGGCACTGGAAGAACAGATTCCCAAATTAACTGTTCAGTCCGTTGTGTATGTGAAGAAGGTGGAGCTGTGTAGCGATGATCAGGAGGATTCAAACAAAGTTTCTTCTTCTTTCATTGATTCCTCCTCAGACAAAGCTGTCATAAGAGGAATTATGAAACCCGAGATTGAGGCACGCCTTGTGGATAAAAACGTTCTTATCCATATCCACTGCGAGAAGAAGAAAAACTTGCTGGTGGAAGTCCTTGCGGAGCTCGAAAGACTGCAGCTGACAGTGTTGAACGCAAGCATTCTCTCTTTCTCGGAATCCAGCTTCGACTTGACATTTAATGCTAAGGTATTCATAGCCCAGGATTAATTCACCTCAACCTGAACGTATACTGAATACAAGTACAATGCTTTCCTTGATAGGTTTCGAGAGGCGTGATTGATTGACTGATTTGATGTTTTTCTTCGCGTTTGTTTTGTGATAGATGGAAGAGAAGTGCGATTTAACAGGGAAGGTCATAGCGAAGGCCTTGCAAGCTCTGTTCAACAAAACGACTTAAAGTTTATCTTCCCCAAGTTAACGTAGATGCGCTCCTTCATTCTTCCATGCATACCTATACCAGTATATATTTCTTTGATAATCGTCTCTTCATTATCTCCGTTAGTGAAAAAACGCCTGCAGATTGCATCTGATTTGATCCATCCCGGACGGTGCATGTTGTTTCAATGGTCCAAGCTGGATTATGATTCCCTAGGGTGTGCAGATTATTGATTCCAAGGGTAATCTCTGTTAGGCTTTAACAAAAAGGAGATGCTGTTACTGCACTTTATGAGGCTTCAATGGTGATATAATTATAAGACCGAGTGTGATTACATAATCACTATTATGGAATGTATCTTTGACATAGATATCGACATGATTTTAATATAAATCTTCGGGCTTTCTGTATTTTATGGGGTTGGACGGACGTTATAATTTTTTTAAGACTAGTATATATTTATTTTAAGTTAGGATTTAATAATTAAATAATTAAATTTTTTGATTTAAATTTATTTTAGAATGCAAAAAATAATGTGTAATTTTTTATTGTTTAAATTATATTTTTGATACAATTAATTAAATATTTATATCATATTATTTATTATTATAGTAGATATTTTTTTCTATTTGAAAAATATTTATTTTTATTTTAAGAAAAACACTTATCAAATACAAGTTGACCAAAAACACACTGACCTTTACACCTTTACAGTAAGCTATAAAATAAACTTTTCAACTCAATAATATAATTCTTATAAATATATGTTATTTAAACTGTATTTTAACATAAATATATATTATATAAATTAAATTTATAATTAAAAAAAATAATTGATTTGGAATAAAATTGATTTAAACCATACACGTAATTAAAAAAAATAAAAATAACTATATTTATTGGATATATTTTCGTAAGGTGATATTGATTTCAAATTCCAACCTTAGCTAAGAATGTAATTACTGTTTAGTAAAGTAAGTATAGTTATTCTAACCGTGCTTCGTTTTGATTTTGGAAGTATATATTTTTTTGTTTTATATAAGAATGTAATTACAATTTAGTAGGGTAAATAAAGATATTCTAATTGTTTTTATTTTGATTTATTTTTAGGTTTGTTTTATTTTGATTTTTTTTAGGTTTGTTTCATCAATCAGTAGGATAAATAAATATATTTTTATTGTTTTTTATTTTGATTTATTTGTATGGTTGTTTCATATTTTTTTTTGGTCTTTGTCTGGTTTCTCTTTCGACTAATAATAACAACTTATTTTTTCATGTACTATCCGTGATATAAGTGTCTTTCTATTAAAAAATGATAAGATTGTAAATTTAAATTATATAATTTGTAAAATTAATATTTCAATAAAATTAAATAATATAATTTTTTTAATTATCTAATTAAAATGGTTTATTTTAACGTTGATAATTCCTCTAAATAAATGAAATCTAAGTTGATTTTTTTTTCCCTTTTCATAGGTAATGATACTCCGTAAGATTAATGTTATTAATTTACATTTATTTTTAGAATTTTGTAATATTTGTTAAATTTTAATTTGATATTACTAATATTTATATTTATTTAATATATTGTTGAAATTCAAGAATAAAGTAGCCAACACAAATTGTAATACTCAAGAGAGGAAAACTCTAAGAGAGATTTGGGGAAATTTCCTATCTTATCCTAAGTTAAATGTTTTTATTTCTAATTTGGCAGTCGAACTATCCAACTACGAACATTTATGTGAAGAATGGAGGAAGTGGTACTAAACCACTCCATGGTATGGGATATGTAGTCATTTTGAAGGCTTCTTGTTGACCACGAAACCAAAGGAGGGATGTGCTTTCTCATGACTAGGAAACACTCATGGGGGTGCAAGAGTAGAAGCAAACAAATGGAGATAGATCATACAAACATAGACAGAGAAAACATAGATGAACTACAAGGAGAGCAGTGGATGCAAGTTAACCAGAAAACTTGTGGGAATGAAAGAAAATGACACATGAGGCTATGAGTATGACTCTGGGAGTGGGGTGACAAATAACCCAATGAGTCACATAAGACCTACATGGAATTGTGATCTTAAGTGAATTGGATAAGGAATTCAATGAGGAAGCCTTCAACCCAAGTCTATGGCCCAAGAAGACATTCTAAATGGTGTGTTTTATCCAAGCATGTCAGGAATTAAGAAATGAAGAAGCACTAAGGGACTGTTAAATCGATTTAGGGATCCCTTTCACATTGTGCGAGCCCATGGTGATAATACTTTGTTTTGCTAACAAGCCTTGGATTAATAATTGAAAGGAAAAAGCTTGATTTTTGTATGCAAAGGAGAGTGACCTTCTTGTCCTCTAACTTGAGTTGAACCTTGTTGAACACAGAGTGAAATTCCTTTTAAGATGCATTATCTAGCTTGAGGGTGGCTAGTGATAAGAAATCTTGGTGTAGTTGTGCCTACGGTAGTGTGGAGAGTTGCTCTCCCTTCTTCAATTTCTAGATACTTTAAGTGAATTAGATAACTGTATGTATTTCTATGCTAATGAAATGAAATTGTTGTTTAGTGTTTCATGATTCTTGCTTTTCTAGTAATTGTGTATGTTTGTGTTGATAAGGTGGATGATGTTATGTTGGTTTACTAGATATATGCATAAGTAATGAGTTGAATGCATTATATATTTTTATTGGGTGCTAATTATTACGTCTTGCATGAATGACTAATATATATATATATATACACACACACACACATAGCGAGAGAGAGAGAGAGAGAGAGAGAGAGAGATATCCTTAAGGGTTTCCTAGGGAAAATATTCATGCCTATTATGGATGTTGTGTGTATTTATTTGTACTTTCTATTTCTTACATTTAAGATAATTTAATTACTTAAGAAAAAACATAGCTAACTAAAGAATCTAGAATCTAAAAAAAAAAATTGTAAAGGTTTCAATCATTTTATTAGATCTATTGTGACAAACTATTCCAATGGAATATCCATGGTGGTTTATAGATCATACATGTATTATAGGAGGTTTCTTTGGAGAATTTTAACACAAGTTGCAAGGGATGCAAGAAGCATTTTAAGTAGAAAGTCATAGAACCCTCACCACTACTGATGGGATTGTTCCCAACAACCCTTGTGTTGTAGAAGAAGGGAGATTCATAAGGCTAAAAGTGTAGGTTGTTGACATCAGCCACAATATGAACCTCTTTGTTGTTGTTTTAACAAACAAGCTTGGAATCAAAGAAGATGGAGGTTCTAACTCATAGGTCAATTAGATAGGAAATTTATAGATCATAAAGACCTCAAAAAGGAGTCAAAGAAAAAACCCAAGAAAGAGAAGTTGAGTTTGAGCATTGTCAACCATTTAAAGTAGCATCCAATACAAAAGAAAAGGTTAATATAAATCCATAACCAGTTGGGATTGATGCCTTAAAATTGAATCACTGGTTGTAGAAAATAGAATTTTACATTAGCAGTCAATAGATAGATGATGGGTAGAAAATATCATTTCCTAGATTGAATTTAGAGGGCCATGCTCTAACATGGTGAGAAATCCATATGGAAAGACTTAAGTTAGAGGGTGATCCACTAGTAACTTAGTAACTAAGTGGGAGGACTTTAAAACCATCATCAAGCCCCAATAATATCCTATCACATAAATAGTTGACCAATGGGTCTGATGACACTACTTTAGGTAGATCCAATGGTAATGTGTATAAGGCTATCCCATTGAGTCCAGGAAGACATACACAATGTTAGTTATCTCTTCCAAGAGCCTCGATGTACTCCTCAAGTATCTTCGGGATCTACACAATGATCTATGATAGTAAGTGATGCTTTTAAAGCTAAAAACTATGGATAGGGAATGTGTAAAAGTATAACAACTAGAAAGCATAGGCCAAAAGAAATGGTAGGCAAGTGCTTCAAAGTAGAAAGAGCAATAGGAAAATTCCAAGGAGGGGAAGAATAAGTAGAAAGTGGGAAGGACAAGAAGATAAAAGCCATTGGACATAATTGTAAGGATTGTAGCAATGATTGCAACCACTACAACATTAATGGCTACACTAAAAAGGAGTGCTAGAAGCTACATCTAGAACCAAACTCAAAGAATCATGAGAATGATGGGAAGAAAAAAAAATATTCTAGGCACAAAGTTGAGAATTCAAGTTGAAAGTATCTTTGATGTGGAAGAGAATATTATATGAACATCAATGTAGAAGTAGGTGAATCTGAGAAGTATTCATCACTAGGAAGAGAATGAGATGAAAAAACTCTTCCACATTAATAGCTAGGTCAAGAAGGCAAAGATAGATGCGTATTTGACCTAGGATCATAGGCTAATATCATGGTAGTGGATCTAGTAAAAAAAATTGGATAGGAGGTTCTTGTTCATCCTAGCCCATATCCATTGGGAAGGGAAAATACGGATGTAAAGATTAATGTAGAAAATATTTCATGATAAAATTTAAGTGTTGATTATGTTTATAAAGTAGAATTGGATGGAGTGCCACTTGATGTATGTGGAGTCATGTTTGGGATTCTATACATGTATATGAGGGATGCAATATTCATCCAAGGATCTAGCAAGTATTGCCTCATCAAGGATGGGAAATATTTATTCATGCACATGCACAAAGGCAAGTCCAAGATTTCTTTGATAAGTTCAAATAAGCCAATAAGACAATTAGTTCTAACAAAAACTATGTTTTAATTTTCCTAATAAAAAAAAATATCGCGATGATTGAATTAGGGAAAAGGAATCCATAGAGGGGTGTAATGATGAATAAAAACAAAAACTAGAAGGGTTGTTATAGAAATATAGGGGAATGTTCCAAAAACCTATAGAGATACCACCCAAGAGGGAAGTAGAGCATGAAATCTAGTTATTGATAGACTTTACAATGTTGAACATTTGATTGTATAAACAGTGTATTATAGAAGAAAAGAAAGTGAAGAAGTAGTTGTTAGAGTGGGGCGTGATTCGACCATGTCCCTCACTTTGTGGGTCAACCATCATAATTGTATTAAAGAAGGATGTAATTTTGTGAATATGTATCAAATACAAAGTAGAAAATAGGATTATACTCAAGCATATGTACCTCTCCCCTAGGATTAATGATCTATCATATTAGTTGTAGCATGCAAAATACTCCATCAATCTTAATTTAAAATCAAGGTACCACTAGGATTGAGTCAACGAAGAAGACATTTGGAAGACCACTTTCAAAACTAGACAAGGTTTATATGAATGGTTGGTCATGGAATTTGGTTTATGTAATGCGGAAACTACATTTATGAGACTAACGAATGATGTACTATGTCCATAACTAGATTCATTTATAGTTCTACCTAGGAGATGTATGATTATTTTTTTGGATGATACATTGGTTTATAGCGCTACGTAGGAGAAGTACATGTCACACTTAATGTAGGTGATAGATATTTAAAGAAGAAATAGTTGCAAGAAAACCTCAAGAAATTTTAGTTTTTCTAGCAATATTTGGTGTATTTGGGGTATATGATTGGTGGAGGGAGCTTAAAATGGATACTACGAGGATGGAGTGGTCAATGTTTGCAAATGTCTTTGCAGTTAGGAGTTTAATTGGGAATTACATTACCTATGGAAGTTCATAGCTTCATGGCACCATTACATGCCATAATAGTAAGTGACAAGAGTTTTTAATGGTGAAGAGTTCACTGAAGGCTTTTGGCGAGTTAAAAAGGAAAATCAATTAAGCACTAGTTCTTATGTTACAAATCTTATATAAGCCCTTTGATGGAAGTAGATGCATACGGGTATGCCATGGGAATGGATTTAGTGCAAGGAGGAAGACTTATATGCTATTGTTATGAAGTATTTCATGTGGTTTTCCCAACTACCATACCTATGAAAATGAGATATTTACACTGGCACAAGCTATCAAAAAACACAAATACTATCTATTGGGAAAGGATACCATTGTCGACATAGATCATTAGTTGCTACAGTATCTATGAGCCTAAAGTAATATACCATTGACTAGAAACTACAAGTGGATTGGGTTGTTATAACAATTTCATGTATTCATGAATTAAAATAAGGGTAGGATAAACAAGCTAGTTGGATTTATTTCAAGGCCACTCACATCAAAAGCTATATCTTTGGGAAATCTAATGCACATGGATCCCTTGACCCATGATGCATACATACAATATGATGACATTAGTGAGGCGTTTCAGTAGTTGTAGGGATAGGCTCATGTAGAAGATGGTGACAGTTGTTTATCTTCTCTAGAATGGGTTGATCTATAGGATAGACAAGCTTTGTGTTCCTTAAGGTGAGTGATTGAAACTTATTGGCGAGGCTCATACCTTCAAGTTTGTAGGGAATTTTTTTGTTGGGAAGATAGTTTCCAACTTATAGAGGTATGTGTACTAGCCTATAATGAAAGAAGATGTAGTAAAGTAAAATAAAGGAAGTATACATTATTATACCAACAATACCATTAATAGGAAATAGGTTCTACAACGTCCCTTACTTGTACCTATTCATCCTTGGGAAAACATTTCCAAATATTATTTCAGAGGTTTACCAATAACTAGGAAGAGACATGACTACATGTTTTTGGTACTAAGTTGATAGTTTTAACGAGATGTGCATTTTGATGCCCTAGTGACAAGACTATTAAAGGGAAAGAATAAACAATCTTATTGTTTGACTAAGATTGGGTGTGCTTTGTGATACCGAGGAGCATTATTTTAGATAGGGACGCAATATTTCTCAATGTGTCTTGGAATACATTGTGGGAGAATATGAGCATGAAGTTGAAGAGGTCTAAAATATCGCATCCATAGATAGATAGGTAAATAAAAGTAGTCAATAGGACTTTGGTGCCAATATTTTGAGAGGTTATAATCAGATGCATCTAAATACCTAGGATGAAAACATGATCTATGAATATAGTGCTCTCATAATAAAGAAAACCATGCTTATACTAGTAATTCCCCTTTTGAAACTAGATTTATATATCCATCTTCACCCTTGGATGTTGTATATGGGAAGCAAGGAGTGAGCGAGGACCTCACAAGAGATACATTACGAGTAGACAAAATAGATGAGAAGATTAACTAGATCCATTTTCAAGTGTAGAAGATGTTGATGAAATCATAGGAAATATTCAAGGCCAATTATGATCAACATAGAAGAGAGAATTCATTCAAAGTGGGATACAGAGTATGGCTACAATCAAATAAGGAAAGGTTATATGATCATGGTAAGAAGATCAAGGTTATATGTTATTGTTTTGTAATTTAATTGGTGTTAAATTAATTACATGAATTATCAACCAAGGCTAGTAAACTGATGAAACGTATGTGCACTGTTTGTGCTAGGAGTTCTTAATACTTAAACAATTCCTAAGTTAATTTGAGATATAGAAATGCACATGTTTATCTATAGATATATAAGTAAATAAATCACTCATAAAAATGAAATTGATTCTATCTTAAAAGAAAAATCACACTCTTCTTGAAATGAACAACACACTTACTTCACACTTACTCAAAGTAAATTCAAACACACACTTTTCTTTTAAATAAAATCACACATATACTTTGCTTGAAATGAATTCACACACACACTCTTCCTTTAAATGAAATCACACACTCACTTTATTTTAAATGAAATTACACTTGCTTTAAATCGAAATCACACTTCCTTGAAATGAAACCTAAATACTGTAAATGAATCTACTCTTAATAAAAATAAGGATTATCTCCGCAACTTAAAATCATATCTACACAACTATAATGTAAATATATGCTACTAATCTATGTCAACTTATACTCTATCCATGTGCACAAGAGATCTCGCTTCACTCAACAATAAAATTATTAAATGAACCTGCTGCAAAACAATCTTAAACTTACAGAATCCTATAGAAAACACAGAACGAAATACTAAATTGCAATTAAAAGGAAACCTTACTATCTCGAGGGGGGCCTCCTACGAGAAGTAGGTATCAATATGATGCCTTCACAAGATGATTAACCATACATTGGAATCACATAATAGAGAAATAAGAACAAAACAAAGTTTATATATAAAACAGAGTGTTTATAACATAAAATTCCAAGTCTGTGTCTACTATGCCGAGAGGCATATTTATAAAACTCCTACGCATTAAATGTTTCAGAGTATTACGCCTTATGCTAATCGACACTAGCTATAATTAACATTAAGAGATAAAATAGCATGATTTCCTCATGATTTTCTATCAGCGAAGAAAATCATGAGGCTGAATATTTGCATTCACTAATTCCTCACTCGCTTGATTTGCCTTCCTCAATGGTTGACTTTCACTTTGACCAGGCTTCCATGGTGCTTTCCTTGTCGATCTAGGTTATGAAGGTAGGAACAAATCGTTCTACCAACTAATTGTTGCCTGCCCATATGCCATGTTCTTTGGTTGAAGCTTCGCAACCCATCAAACCTTGGACTTAGCTGCAAAATCATACATCAACTACAGAATTGTTGTAATTCAATAGCTCAAGTAAATATTGAGTTAAATAATAAATACAAATCAAATTTATGAAATAGAAGATGATTATGTACCCGCTATGCCAAAAACCTTGTAAACTAATACCCAAATTAGATTTATGAAGATCAAAAAGGGGAGAATGGAGTATAAGAAGGTTGTTAAAAAGAAGCAATTTTGGGGTTCAACATTCCCCCACACGGAAGACATTGCATGTCCTCATGAAAAATTTCAAAATTTGTGATTCTTTTCTGTCACTGAGCTTCTTCAGATACTTGAGAAAGAACATCCAAGTTATTCCTTTCTTTCTTTATGGTGACTTCCATCCTTGATTTCTTCATCAAAGTTTTGTGTTGTAGACTCATAATCTTCCTCTTGACAAATTTGTTTTTAGCTATCAATTTCTTATTTTTCTTATACCATAAAGCAAGATGTAGTAGGATGTTGTCATTTTGGGTTCTTTGTATTTCAATTTGTGCCTTTACTATTTCATTCTCCTGCTTCAAATGTTTATTCAATATTTCCAATTCATAAATTTCTTACTTGAGGGTGTCTTCAACTTGGAGTTCTCCTGAAATATTAGAATGAATTCCTTCATTTTCTTCTTGCTTTGAGGATGATGCAACAACTTTACCTATAGCTCTTCTTTCCAAAGACTCTATATAATCATAAATTTCCTGCTATACTAGAGTTTGGTGATGGAATTCTTGGATGGAACTCTCGGTTCCTCTTCTTCTAAATTGATAAATCTTGGAGATTGTTAAGACTGTTCATGCACTATTTTTTTAATCCTTGCACTTCTTCTTATAATTGATGGTGGCTTTTCATTAGTTTGGGGATTTTTTTAACTTCTTATTGCCCTGTTTCTTCTTTTGATGAACTTTCCCTTTTATTGTTGCCTATCTTTCTTCTAATATTCTTTTGTTTAAGAGTTTCTAACACATTTATAAGAGGGGTTTCATCATCAGAGAACTTCTCTTGCTGTGTTTCTCGTGTCGATGAGTTTTGTTTAGGGTTTGATAACGATTTCCTTGTACTCTTCCTGGTCTTATCGCTAGGCTCTTCTTTTTTTGCTTCCTTAAAATAATTTCTAATTAAGAAATCTTCCCAATTATCTCCTATGTTTCTTAGATGGGCCTCAATCAGGATTTTCACTAGGCCATGATGGTATAGGGCATTATCTATAGATTGTATCTTCCTTTGAATATTACCAGCCATATTTCTTAAGCTATGACCTAGGAAATATGGTAGGTTAATTTCATTCCTATCAAGAAAATTCATCATTAAACATGCATGATAAAATAAAATGTTACCGAATCTTCCTTCACAAGTTATAAAATTTTGAATGATCAATAGAAAATTCCTCCATTTATTCTTCAAAGTTGTGATTAGTATTCCCTTTTTAAACACATAAGTATCCATACTTGGATTTTTGAGGAAAAAATTCCATTCTTTCTCTTCAATTTTTCTGTTCTTGAACTAGCTCTCTCTAATTCTTGGTAATCTGGTATCTTCTGCTATGAAATACTCTATCAAAACCAGCTTCACATCCCCAATTTTTGCTTCAATTCCATCATATGCCCTAGAGAAAGACTTTGTTACCTATTTCTCGTATTCATCGAATTTCTCCACTAATTCTAGCCACCATGCCTGCTGCAACAATTGTCTAACATGTGGGTAACCTTCAAGAAACTTAACCCCATTAGCCCGTAATTTATCTTTAGACAGGGTTAAGGAGTGGATGGAATTCGAGTATGGACTGAAACAGACTTTAGGTGAGGGAAGTCTCGGTAATGAAACAAGGCTGAGTGAAATGGTAAATGGAAGTATTGTGCATGAAGTGGAATGATGAATGGAGATAAGAGGGTGAATTTCGAATTATATCAAGGTTCATGACCAACTTTGTTGAAAATACATAGATATTTCCATTAAAAAACGAAGCCCTATGAGAGTAATAAGGGTAATCATTATTTAAGATCGCAGTACAACGGTTACTCATCATTTATTTCATAACTCAAATGTTTTTACCTTTATTATATAACTCAATTTTTACATACCTTAGATCCTTTTGTCTCATTGATTTTGATTTGTCTTTTGTAGGTTGTATGGTTGCTTCAACTACAATCTTCATTGAATTTGTTTCTACCATGATCTTCATTTGCTTTGGTTGCAATCTGTCAAATCAGTTGCAGAATTCTATTAGAGCTGCAGATTGTTGACAATTTCGTAGCTTCTTTATTTTTGAAAAGAGAAAAGAGGGTTAAAAAGAAAATGAGACTAGAATAGGGAAAATAAAATCTAAGCTGCTAAGAACCCTTGGTTTTCAATCTAGATTTTCTGTATAAACATGCCAACAACGTTGGTTTTCATGTTTATACAATTATTATTATTTTATTCATTTTATTTTTAGTTTTATTTATTTTTATATTTTTTTATTATTTTTATTATTTTGAAAAAGAAAGTAGAAGGCTAAGTTGGAGAGGAAGAAGAATATTCCTTGACCAACTTCAAATCAAGATTATCTTGCAGATTGCTTATGAGTTCTTCCCTTGTTAATGGTTTATGATATATTTGTAATCTATGACCATTTAAAAGGAAGGTTACTTTTTCTTCATCAATGGTTCTGATTCTGACTGCTCCATTATGAAAGACAGTTTCAATCTCATAAGGACCAAGCCAATGAGTTTTAAATTTTCCTTGAAAATCTTTAAATTGTGAATAAAAAACAATGCCCAATCACCGCGCTGAAATTTTATTTCTTTGATAAACTTATCATGCCACCTGTATCTTTGTTTTTGTACTATATTGGTTCTATGAATAGCATATTGTCGTATCTCATCAAGTTCATTCATTTTCTCCATTCTTTGTCTTTGGTATTTTGATAGATCAAGACCCAATTTGGCTGTTGTTTTAAAAGTCTTTATCTAGAAATCAATAGGAAACATGACTTGCTTTCCATAAACAAGTTCATAAGGAGTGTGTCTTTTCTATTTCTCCATGTGGTACGATATGCCCATAAAGCTTCTGGAAGATTTTCTACCCAATCCCTTCTATGCAGATGCACAGTCTTGGTAATAATTGCTTCAATTACTTTATTGGTAGATTCAACTTGTCCATTGGCTTGTGGATGATATGGAGTTGACTTCCTATGTTTGATTTTGTACTCCTCCATTATCTTCTATACCAACTTGGATGTAAATTGAGTGCCTTGATCTATCACAATTTCCCTTGGGACACCAAAACGAGTAAAAATATCCTCAAAAAGAAATGAAACTACAACATTTTCAGTAGCAAAAGGAAGTGCTTTAGCTTCTACCCATTTTGTGACATAATCTGTACAAACAAGAATGTACCTTTTTTGTTTTGACGATGGATTGATTGGACCAACAAAATCCAAAGACCATTTCTAAAAAATTCAATGAATACCTAAGGTTGTAGATGCATTTCATCTGAAGGAACAATTTTCCCCCTTCTTTGACAACTGTCACATCTCTTAACATATTCCTTGGCATCCTTAAAAAGAGAATGCCAATAATATCCTAAGAGAAGGACTTTATAAGAAATTCTTTTATCAGCGAGGTGTCCTCCACATGGTTCATCATGACAAGCCTTTAATATATCTAGTTCTTCCTCCTCTCTAACACTTCTTCAAATGATTAAGTCTGGTCCTGTCATGTACAATTCTTCATTTATCGATGAATAAGATGCACTAGTTTGAATAACCTTCCTTTTCTCTCAAGGAGACAATTATGATGGTAACTTCTCTATAGCCAAAGAATTAGCAATATCTACAAAATAAGGAGATTTAATAGATACTGCAAAAATACGTTCATCAAGAAAATTATCTTCTACAGGAACATCATTATTATCATTTTGGATTTTAGATAGAAAATCAACAAATGTGTTTTGTTTTCCACGTCTATCGAAAATAGTAATATTGAATTCTTGTAATAAAAATAACCATCTTGTAATTCTACCATTAGTAATTGATTTATTCATTAAATTGCAGAATGATCTGTGTGAATAAAGGTTTCATAACCAGTGATATAATGTCTAAATTTATTGATGGCATGCACAACAACTAAAAACTCCTTTTTTGTTATAGTATAATTCAACTCTGTAGGGGTCAGATTTTTTCTTGTGTAGTAAATGGCATAAGGAGTTAAATATTTCTATCCTAATACAACTCCTAAAGTTGTATCTGAGGCATCAGTCGAAATGTGAAAAGGTAGTTTCCAATTTGGTCCTCTTAAAATGGGTGCTTCATAAATATTTTCTTTCAATGTTTCAAAAGCTTTTTGGCAGTCAAAATTCTAGATGAATTCACAATCTTTTGTAAGAAATTTGAAAAGTGGAGAGGAAATATTTGTAAATTTTTCTATAAATATTCTATAATAGCCAGTAAAACCAAGAAAACTTCTAACATCCCTTTGACATGTAGGAACTAATAACTTAGAAATGACTTCTACCTTAGATGCATCCACTTTAATTCCATCTCTTGAAATATGGTGGCCTAAAACAATTCCCTCAGTAAACATCATAAAACATTTTTCATGAATTAATGAGAGATTTTCTTCTTTACACTTAATGAGAACTTTTTCCAAAATTTTAAGAGCTTCTTCAAAAGAATTTCCATAAATAGTAAAATCATCCATGTAAACTTCCACACAATCATGAATTAGATCAGAGAAAATACCTAGAACTGCCCTTTGGAATGTTGTAAGTGCATTACATAACCCAAAAGGAAGTACTCGGTATGCATAGGTTCCCCATGGATAGGTAAAGGTTGTTTTATCTTGATCTTCTAGAGCTACTTGGATTTGGTTATATCCACTAAAGCCATCCAAGATTCAAAAGTACTTTTTCCCTGCCAATGTGTCAAGAACTTGATCTATAAAAGGAATTGGAAAATGAACTTTTAAAGTAGCTTTATTCAATTCCCTATAATAAATGCATACTCTCCATTTTCCATTATTTTTCGGAACAATTACCAATGGTGAAACCCACTGGCTGTCTGATATTTGATAAATGAAATTCACATCTAACAATTTTTGTAATTCCTCTTTAACAATTTCCCTTATATTTGGATTCATTCTCCTCTGGCGTTGTTAGATTGGTCTGCCATTTTCTTCAATATATATATGATGCATACAAGTGTTAGGATCAATTCCTTTCATATCAGTGTATTCCCATGCATAGTGTTGGCGAGAAAATGACAACACAGAAGGGAGCATGGGTTCAGGCTTAGAGGGCCAACAAGGCTTCGATGTAGTCTAGGACAATGCCAACATTTTCACCTTACCTAGAGGGAAAGGAGTCTCACCAAAGGAGTGCCGCGACCAAAGTTAGATGGAGTTGGGAGGGGTATCGAGGGAATGTAAATAACATGTAATAATAACTCATCACACTCAATCTAATGGACTATCTAAGATGGTCATCCCATTCATATCATCACGGGAAATTATCTAGTGGTTAATTAGCCACTTAAAATTTTAAAGAACCCATAAATAACACAACGATACAATATAAGACCCAAACCGCTTCTTTCATTACTTGGAATATAAAAAACAATGTAAACTTTGAAACGGGAACTGATACTGTTACCCGTTTCATAGAGATAGAAAAAAAGTGACCCGATTTTGAAAAGTGGTGATGCAGAACACACATGTTTTTTTTAGAGCATAGTTTTTGGCACTTTAAATTTTTTTATAATGTAAATTGCATTTTAGAATGGTAGTGATTTTCATGCTGATTTTAAAAAGTGGTAATTCTGCATCAAGCCCTTTTTTTAAAAGACCTATTTTTTGACTTTAAATTTTCTAATGTATGAAATTTAAATAATTATTTTCTAAATTTAATAATTTTTGAAGTGGTCTTCTTCTCCATATTTTCTTGTTTTTTTTTTTTTTTTTGTAGCGAGGTTTTTATTGTTTTGCATATTTAAAGAAGGTCGATATTTTGAATTTTCGATATTCTGCATATTTATACATCGTTAATTAATTTTTCAATCCAAATGAAATAATTGTATCTAAAAAACAATAATTTTTAACAATTGACATAAAAATAACCAATTTTAACATAAATATAACTAAGAAACTACACATTTTGATAATTTTTTGTAATTTTTTGCTAGAAATAACATGTCAAAATCACAATTTTTATAGGAAATTTTAACTAAAAATGGTCAAATAATAGTTTTTTTTTATGAATTTCATGTCAAAAAAATAATGATAATCACTGTTTTTTCAAAAAATAACGATTAACATAAAAATTAATGGGAAAATCACATAATACAAATATTGAACACATAACAACCTTAATTGAGTGTTTATTCTTCTCATAAAATGTCAAAGTCAAAACATTACAAGTATAACTAAGTAATAGTTACAAAAAATGAGCTTGATTTCATAGCATAACATAAATTTAATCAACAATGTCACGTAATCCAAACTCTTTGTCCTCTAGAGTTTCATCATTGTCTTCTTCCACAATCTTTTATGCTTCATTTTGCTCATTTTCCTCTTTTAATGGATCTTTGATGTCTATGAATCTCCCAATGTATGCCTTTCCAATCATTCCATGTAATGGTGGTTGGGGTTCCTTTGCATTTTTTGCCACATGTGATTCACTAAAGTCCCCTTTATTCAACCCAATTTCTTGCATTGCATCTGGAAGAAATTGAAGAGCATTAATTCTTTGCTGAATAAAATTGCACTGTATTGGATCTTTTTCAATGGCAATGCAATTTCTTCCTTTTTGAAGGCAACATGCTAGTGTTGTACCTAATTATCAAGAACAAAAGAAATAATGAAGTAAATTAGTACAATGACATATAAATTAAGAAATAACATATTGAAACTCAATTCCATATAATAAAACTTACCTGATCTAGAAAATAAATCCAGAACCCAATCTCCTTAATTTGAACATATGTCTATAAGATAGTTAATAAATAACTATGGTTTTCTATAAATGTTAACTATCTCTCCTTTTGCTTCTTTGTCTTCATATGTTAGTTTTCCCACAACAGCATCATAAGTCAATATTTGGCTATGACTCTTTCCATCTACCCGATTAAAAATCATAGACATATAACTATCATATTTTGCC
Organism: Pinus tabuliformis; assembly: GCA_031772625.1. Lineage (NCBI taxonomy): Eukaryota > Viridiplantae > Streptophyta > Pinopsida > Pinales > Pinaceae > Pinus > Pinus tabuliformis. The sequence continues at coordinate 443,659,801 of CM062816.1, read as the reverse complement.
CAACTATCAATATGGATGAACTCACAATCATTTATAAATAGTTGATATTCACGATTAAGAAGATTTGACTTTTGCCTGTAACATGAAATAGTAAAATTTCAATTAACTTGTACATAAACGAATTTTTTAACATTAATCAAATATACATTTTAAATGCCTTACCATGTAAGCTGCATCCTTGAATTTATTTTCCCCTTGAAGCTTGACAATAACAATAACCTCGGTGGCCCAACGACCCGCGGGGGTGGCAGGGTGATTCCAGGAATCGCGCTGCCCCCCCCACGGGCCGTTGGGCTGCCGGGGTGGGGCGGAGGGCTGCGGACAGCCTCCGCCCCACCCCAGCAGCCCAACAGCCTGCGGGGCTAATAGAGTGATTATGTGAATCACCCCACCACCCTCGTGGGCCGTTGGGCCGCTGAGGTGGGGTGGAGGGCTACGAATAGCCTCCGCCCCACCCCGGCAGCCCAACGGCCCATGGGAGTGGCGGGGTGATTCCAGAATCACCCCGCCCCCCCCCCCACCCTGGCGGCCTAATGGCCCATGGGGGTGGTGGGGTGATTCCCAGAATCACCCCGCCACCCCACGCTAACCGTTGGGTCGCTGGGGTGGGGTGGAGGTGTTTCTGGGAAAATTAGTATCTTATTGAACGACTAACCCTCTAGGTTTGACAGCTACCCTAGAAACAACAGTTTAAAGCAATTCAATGATCTTTCCTACGTGTAACAGATAAGAGAAAGATAGTAGAAAACTAACCTGGAACTTTCACTTGATCCCTTGTCTGATCTCTCTCTCCTTTGGCAGATCACATAACTCCTCCCTGTACTTAACACGCTTAGAGAGTACCTGCACAAGTACAACAACAAAGAACTGTCAAAGCATCATGATCTATTACAACATAAACATTATAGAATCATATATATAATGAACAAGTGAAAGCATTCACAATTACACAATCAATTGGGAAAAATTCTGAAGAACTTTATTAATAATAAGGAGAATTACAACCCATTTGTTTGATCCAGCGCCATCCTCCCATCATCAATCCTTCTTCACATCATGAATTAGCAAGAACACACCAACAAGAATATAATGCTCTCTCCTCAATCACAAACTAATAGCACTTGCAATTCAAAACAATTCAGCCTTCTGATCTCTTGGATTGGAGATCCTTTTATAGATATTTGCAAGGGTGTGAGTCATCTACGGGGTTTGATGAGTGTCATTCCACTTGTTACAATTGGTTCCACAAGAGAGGGGAATTGGAGATGGTTTCCTAATTCCCTTGGTCATCCTTGGGTGAATTCAGAGAGGCAAGTGGCACAGGAGAAGTTTCTATAAGATTCTATGAGCAACCAACTAACAAACTATCCCGGAAATTTGTCCACCCTCGCCCATTGTTAGCTTATATGGGTTTGACCCAGGTTCAAAAGAATTATTTAGAGAAACAAATCCCGCAGCTACCGACGCTTTCGGCAACAGCTCGTGAAGCACAGACTAAGGTCTTACTTGAGGTAGCAGGGGAGGGTGCTGGAACAAAGTTTCCACACCCTGGGGATGTCTTGGATATGGTTTGGGGGCTCGCACGTTGTTACGCAGCCTCGCGCTACACCAAATCCACGCAGATCAGAAATCACTTATTACTATTTTGATCTAGTTAAAGCAGTCCTTAAGCAAACATTTATTACTTCGGGTTACTTCACGAATCAAGATTAACCTAGTTCACATGTATTCAATAGAAACAAATGCAGAGATCATAGCAGTTTGTTTATCATAAAAAAGTAAAATCACAATTAACACAGAATTCATAAGAAACTTATCTTTATTATCAATCTTCAACAATACATCCAGATCCACCCTGCGCACTCCGCTGCAGGGGTCCGCACACACAGCTACGGACTTTCCAGGCCTCTACTCACATAGTTGCAAAGCCTCTACCTTCTACCCTACTCCCTTGACCCGGACTTCCAACTGCTCTCATACTATTCACCCATTATATGTCAGGACTATTCTTTTCAAAAACCAAAACTAAACTATCTTTCCCTCATAGAGCCTCACTCTATTTATACTCTCCCTTGGCTCGCGATCCCACCGTGGGCCGACTCTATTACTATTTCTTTACATTATTTTCAGGCAGACTACCCTTGGACTCAACCTACTATATCTCATGTTCCGCGCTTTCTGTGGAGTCTTTTACCCTAATATTACCCAAAATTTCGGGCTTCGCACCCCATACTCATTCCGCGGGGCTTTCACTACCCAACACCCATCGCACCCTATAGAAGGCCTAAATAGTATGCATCGCACTTTGACAGTGTAGTAGTCAGTATGCATCTCACTTTGACAGTGTAGCAGTCAGTATGGTTCAGTTTAGGCACTTTCTGGATGATTTTTGAGATGGAACTTTTGGGGAATCATGTATTCAGATGACTTAGTTCCTTTAGGGTATGAAACAAATCTTTTAGGGGTTAATGAGCCCTAATACATCGACATATGAGTTTGGGATTGATGTGCCCAAATATGTCTATAACAGTTGCCCCCTAAAGCATGAGGTCGTAAATGTTCATGTCGAGTGAAATGCTTTATCATGAGGATCCGAAGTTTCGAACTGGAAGGTGACCTGCATCAATTTACAATACAATACATGATAATATATGATTTTTCATGAACTAGCTGAGGGAGGCATTCCCATGCTCAACTTTATAAATTTCATTTCATGTACATAGATCAGATAGTCGTCTGCAGATACAGACTCGTGATTCTACAAATATAGAGTCGCAATCCATGATTAGGATGACCATTTGTGTAGAGCCTTTGTACATTTGATGTTTTTATATCCCTGAATGTATCGCATCCTGGTTGGATGAAACTAGATCCAGGGTCTTCAAACTCGTTCAATCTTCGCTCGATGTACAAGCCAATCCATGTGAAGAGATGTTCTGAAGTCGAACATGGAAAGACATTGCCTCATTACCAGCCAATGATGTGAACTGTTAACAAACACGAGAGGAATTACCGATGATGATAATGATCCTCAAGGTATTACAGTACATTTTACGTGGTGTGAATACATGATCCGATGTCGAACACCACACAAAATCTTTCGGTCGAAGGCCATTGATGTCAACCTATCACCGGAAGTGAGAAACTTTCCATTGATGTATGTAAGCTTCAAAGCACTGAAAGCATTGTTTCTAAGTCAACTTCTTGGATAATGCTCTGATGTCGACAAGAAGTGACTCATCGTAGGAGGGCCTTGATGTATCCCACATCTACGACACGAAACGAAGCAAATGATTTCTGGAGGTGAAAATGAACTGACAACACAAGGTTTAGGAATGGAGGTCATGAAAAATGAAGGTTGGAGGTATTGCAATGTATGAGACATTAACTGGATGACTTCTCAACTGAATGAATTCTCTTGAACATGTCGGCGACACTGAGATGAATTGGTAGCGTTAACCCCAAAAGATGGATGGTATGAAAGACCAATGGTATGATGACCAGTGAACAGAATAACCCAACCCAACTCAATCATGCAGATGAAGTGAAAGTGTCATGTTCAAGAGTGACTTGCTACCATAAATTCTTCAAGATTTTTCCCCTTTTTCCCCAGTCATTGCTGACTAGTACCTCTTTATTTTTGTCAAGCTTGAGGAGGATAACATATGCTTGTTCTATAATTCACCCTTCAGTCAAACCCGTCGCTATTTGATGTTTTAACGAGTCTAGCGACTGTGAAACTCGGTCTTGTCTAGATGGACAAGTTTGTCGCTATTATTTTAACGAGTTTAACGACAATGATAACTCATTCATTTTCATGTTTGGAGAGTTTGAAAAGGGACGAAGAGAAAACTCCATAAGATATTTTTCGTAAAATAATCCCTCAGGTCCGAAAAAGGATAAAATAATACAGGAGGGATGACGTTTCCAATACTTTAACGAGATGGAAAAGACAAGCGCTCGACAATCTTTTCATGTTTAACGAGTCTGAAAAGGGTTTAAAGAGGACTCTATAGTTTTCTTTTCATTTTTGAATCAAAGCTTGAAAAGAAGACAAAAAGTTTGCTTGGTGGTCAAAGATGCTCAATTCACCGTTTAGCACATTAGATTCTATCAACAGTTGTTCAACCTGCTCAAAACTCCATCAAACTGATTAAAAATACATATTCATGGATGAAAAATGAGCTAAAACTAACATTTACTTGAAGTACATGGAAAAGTAAACATAAAAAGTAGTTTTAACATTTCATTTTCACCATTTCATTTTAAATTTTGGATTTGGAGCTCTGAAGCGGTTTTCCCCCTCAAATTTCACCAGTCGATTGCGAGAGATCCTGTGGACCATTTTCCACGCTGTCAGGACCAGGTAGGAGCCATCCTTAAGCTCTTCATTTTCATTCCATCTTTTTTCAATTCTGGGCAAGTTTTCTCACCTTTTTGGGCCTCAGGGGTTTGAATATTTTGCTCTCCAATCATCGCACTTTGCCTATATCGAAAAGTGCGATGCATACTAGGCTGCCAACAGGAAAAATAGTATGCATCTCACCATTCTCAAAGGCTAGGTGCGATGGGCGCAAAAGGGCAAGTTTATACAGTGTTTTTCATCAAATTTTAACCTGTTTTTGCCCAAAAATGGATCCTAACTCATCTAATGTTTGCATTTTAGATATTTGTTGGATCAAGATGGTCATCACTTGGCGAGAATGAGAACATGAAGAGGAGGATATGATTTCTTTACATGACCAGGGAACAGTGGATGCATTAAGGAAATATGGTTTACTGAAGTTTTTCTGCATATCCAGCATGAGACAACAGATAAGTTTGCTGTAGTATCTCCTTCATGCTTCAGATCCTATTGACCAAGTATTCCATATCAGAGGTAAATCTATTCCTTTGACGGTCGAGGATATTTATTTTCTGACGGGTTTGTCAAGGCGTGGTGCCCCTCTTTCACTATCAAGATTTGCTCGTGGGGGCGAATCAGTGAAAGATTATATTCGTCAGTTCTGCAGGGATGGATATCAACCCAGTAGAGATGGTAATATTAATATCCAGGATGTTACTGATTGACCTTTGAGGACCATTCTATTTACCTTTGCTAGATTGGCTGGCAGTGTGGCCTTACATTTAGCGAATAGATCCTACATGCAGTATGCCTTGGAATGCCTGGAACCGAAGGTGTTCAATTGGTGTGAGGCGATACTTCCTGTCATAAAAGAACAACTGTCCAAAGTAAAGAATGGAAGAACCAAGAACTTTGGTTATGGATCCATATTGACTGCCTTTGCTTTGGAAAGAATCCCACTGATGCAACCTCAAAACATTTCACTAGGATTGCCTGCACCGAGAGAACCACGGATGCAGAGATGGGTGGACCTTATGGCTAGGCATGCTGGCCAGTCATAGGTCTCCTTCTCATCTGCCTTCTTTGAGTGGTTTGACTGCCAGGAGATGGTGTTTGTGGAGTATCCATATGTAGGGATGGATTTCCGAGGTGATCCAAATTTGGCATTACCAGGTGGTGAGCAGTGGAGTGCTATAGGTAAAATGATTTGACCACATTTTCTTTTTAGTTTTCTATTGTTTTTGTGTTTTTTGATTGTTACCAAGACTAAACAAACTCATATGTGTGTGCAGATATCAGACCAGTTCGACCAGTGGCACGCCCACGAGAGGAAGATGCTCCAGCGGGAGAAGCTGTAGGGAGAGCAATGCTTAGGGACCTGGACATAACAGAGACCCTTTCACAGCTGCAGGATCAGATAGAGGGATTGACCCTTGGGATTCTAGATGTCTGGACTGACGAGTTACCTATGAGGCTACAACGCCATACTACTGGTGTACCGAGTCGCTGGACTAGGCTCCTGCGCATGGTAGCATAGGCGGTGACCTGTTATCACCAGCATCACTAGTCTAGGATGTTTTTTCTTGCATTTACTTCGAGTTTTTGGGTCAGATGACCGATTTTGTCTTGGACACAAAACATTTTGTGAAAACTTATAAACAAGCGTCGATTTTTCCGAGTCGTATATCTAGAAATCCCCGGGAATCGTTTATAAACACTATCTTGGGTACAACTAGTGCATTCCAAAGTAATTGTTACTCTTATATCTCCGCTCTTAGCCATAAACTTACTCTGAATATTGGTTTTTCTTTTCGACCTCAAAAATAAAAAGGGAAAAAGGGATAGAAGTTGATAGCCGGAGATCCTACGGTGAAACATTTGAAAGTAAAAAAATGATTGATCAGGAGTGAGTTTTCAGTTTTACTTACAAAATCTATCCATTTTGACTTTTGAAGTTTTATTTTGGCTAAGTGATGAAATCCTAATGCAAATTTTGATGTGAAATTCTTTCTTTACATATGCTACAAATGTCTATTTAACACATAGTTTGCTAATGAATCAATCAATGTGTTTAAGTTTCTGGAAATGTGTTGATATTGAATAAAATCAAAATGTCTTTCCAGAATCCTAACTCTTAGGAACATGCGATGAATAGCTGGGTTCCGAATAGAATAAACACTAGTAAGTTGTAGAATGACAAGTTGTGAATCTAGCCTGACAATGATTCGGCATATGCCATGTGAAATGGCATTAGAGAGAAGTTCAATCAACGCACTATACTCAGTGATGTTGTTGGTTGATCGACCGATACATATCCCTCTGAAACTTACTAACTCGCCGCTTGGAGCGAAGATGGCCCAGGCTGCAGAAGATAGGTTCTGCGTGCCACGACTAGCTCCGTCGGCATATCCAACAAATGGTTCCAAAAACTTTGACATCTGCAACAATGTGAAGTGGGTTACCTAACCAAAATGAAAATTCTGAAAGAAAACACTCAAAAATGTAAAGAAATCATATGTACAATGAGTTTTACTACACTTAATCAAGCATAGTAACGTTTGAGATACAACCCGTTTCGGGGCTGCGACAGTGGAATCACATCATAATCGACTAACTCATAGGCTCCTTTTGTCAACACACGTTTAACAATATAGGGGCCCATCCATAGTGGTTCAAATTTCCATGCTCCTAATTTATCAGAATACTGATCGTAAAGCAAGACCAGGTCACCTTCTGAAAAGACACGAGGCTTAACATTTTTGTCATATTGTGCCTTGATGCGTTTCTCATGTGCTTCGTTAGCCAATGAGGCATCGTGACGGGTTTCATCCAGATGGATTAACTCCAAGAAACGAGGTTCTTCTTCAGAAGTTTCGGGTAGCAGGTCGATTGCGAGCTTGAGGGATGAGATTTCACACTGAATTGGTAAGACTGCTTCCAAACCATACACCAACTGAAAGGGCGTAAATCCAGTCGCATTTCTCATGGAGGTCCGGTATGCCCATAGAGCTAAGTACATGATTAAATGCCAATTCCGTTTATGGACTCTAATCATTCTTTGCAGCATGCACTTAAGGACTTTGTTGATTGCCTCAAATTGTCTGTTAGCCTACAGATAATATGGAGTAGAATTATCATGGGATAGTCCTAATTTGGTAGTTAACTCAATCATCATGTGATTGCAAAAATGCAGCCCATGATTTGTGACTATAGCTTGTGGCACACCAAATCTAGAAACTACATGATTGAAAAAAAAAGAGCAGCCATTTCGCCACTGTTGTTCAATGTAGGCATCGCCTCGGCCCATTTGGTAAAGTAGTCGACAACGACTATAATATACCCATGCCCCCCGGCTGAGGTGGGGTTACATGTCATGAAATCAATGCCCCATTTTGCGAATGGGCCAACAACAACGACTGGATGCAGTGGTGCAGGTGGTAATCTGGTTTTACGATCAAAAATCTGACAAGCATGGCAACTTCTGACTGCAAGTATGCAATCTTTGAATATGGTGGGCCAGAAGTAACCAGCTCATAAGATTTTTTGTGCAGTTGCGTAACCAAATAAATGCCCCCCACAAGCACCTGAATGACAATCATTCAAAACTTTTTCGGCCTCCTCATATGTGAGGCACCTTCGTAAAATCGTATCGACACCACGATGATAAAGTGAATCATCAATGATCAGATAATCTTTGGTTTGGTATCGAGTACGTTGTTGTTCAGAGAGAGAGATGTTAGGCCTAAAAGCTTGGGTTTGGAGATAGACCAGTATATCCCCATACCACGGATCACTTGACGATATTAGAAACAGAGACTCATCCATGATTGATGCTTCTGATGTTAAATCGTTGGAGGACGAGGGAAGGTCACAAAGTAACTCTGCAAAGACGAGAGATTTCTTTGATTTGGATTTGATGAATTCCATATCAAATTCCTGCAAGATGACTATCCATTTGGAATATTTTCCCCCAGCAATTGACATGATAGAATGTATGTCATAGGGTTGCAATCTGACACAATGGTAGTTTTGCGAAGGAGAATATAATGTCGAAATCTCTGTACTGCTTGAATGGCTGCTAAAGCCAACTTTTCAACATAAGAGTACTTGCTTTCTGTATCATTAAGATTGTGACTTAAATAATATATAAGATGTTCAATTTCGTCATCTTCTTTCACTAAAACGATATCGATGGTCGTATCTGCAACGGCGAGATACAGGTAGAAGTCTTGTTGATAGTTGGGGGCATACATTAATGATGCTTTTATCAGGGAATCTTTGAGAGCATCAAAGGAAACTTGTGCAATCTGATCCCAATGGAAGGGTACCCCTTTCTTCAAAAGACGTGTATAACCTTTAGCGAGCTCAGCATAATTTGGAATGAACCTCCTCAGAAAGTTAGCCTTCCCTTGGAGTCTCTGGATCTGAAGCAAATTTGAAGGTGGAGGCATGTCAAGAATTGCCTGAACCTTTAATGGATCGAGTCGAATTCCATCTTTAGAAACTACAAAACCAAGCAGTCGACCAGAACCAACACAAAACACACATTTGTGTGGATTGAGTCGGATCTTGTAGTGTCGGCAACGTAAAAATATGTCTCTCAAATGCTACGGATGATCAGTCCGTTTTCGCGAATGAGCAGGCAGATCGTCAAGATATGGTTGAACTATGTGTTTGATGTCATGGAAGGCATAATTCATTGCCCTCTGAAATGTCGCCCCTACGTTTTTCAAATTGAAAGGTAATTTACGATATGCGAAGTGCCCCACGAACATATAAATGAAGTTTTTGATTGGTCCTGTGGGCGGATATTGATTTGATTGTAGCCCAAAAATCCATCCATGAATGAAAATATTTTGCATCCGACACATTCATCGATAATCTAGTCGATAAAGGGTGTAGGATAGTTGTCCTTTGGAAATGCTTGATTTACATCCCTATAATCGATGCACACTCTAATCGTTCCTTATTTTTTCATCACAGGAACAATATTCAATACCCAATCAGTGAGAGGTACAAGGTAAATGAAGCCAGCATGCAAAAAATTTTCAACCTCTGCTTTAATGGTAACGGCTTTCTTCGGATGAACAGGTCGAAGTTGTTGTCGTACTAGTTTCAAATCTGGGTACATCTTGATTTCATGTTCAACAATGCCGCAGTCAAGGCTTGGCATTTCTTCATAAGACCATGCAAAGACATCTCTGAATTCGCAAAAAAGAGCACAATAATTATCTAGTTCTGATGGAGAACAAGATTTGCCGACGTGAATATTTTCTACAACATTGGGTTTGGTCGAAATATTTATGGAGATAGTTTCTTCGATGTTAGACAGATTTCGCTCAGAATCAACTGTATTTACAGAATTTAATAAAAAATCAATAATTGAAGGGTGATTGAGGTCTTTTGAATAATCTTCATTGTCATCTTGAAGGTGGGAACGATGATGATAATCTTCCCACGACGTCTCTCCTATCATCATTGATTGGATAATTCCTTCGTCTATAGAATGTATACGAGACCAAGGATCAGAAGAGGTGCCATATTCTAAAGACCTATCTACCCAAACACTCGTTGAGTGTGGATTCAGGTTTGCCGCACAAGCCCAGTAGATTGATTGCTACAAAGATTCGATGGGGCTTGGCAGCAACGCCTCGCGATGATCATCACTATCAAAATAGTCGGAACTCTTCTTAAACTCAGATGATGTAGAAGAGATCATGTTGCAGGTTTCCACTGTGGCCACTTCCGCAAAACCAGATGGAGATGGGAGGGAAAAAGTACCCATCAAGGAAGGATCTTTTAGGAGACCTACTCCAACATTTTGAAGTGATTGTGAATTTCCATGTATCAATGGAATGCTTCCAGTAGCTTGTGAACTATTAGCAAAAAAGGCTAGTTGGTCAACGACTGTGATTCCACCTTTGAAGGGAAATGCAATCGTTCGAAAATATGTAGACACAACCACAGCCATAGCATAAACCCAAGGCCTTCCCAGTAAAATATTGTAATCAAGGAGTCCATCAACGACCTCGACTTCAATATCTATGGTTTTTCCCCCTAGTTCTACTTGCAAGCTACTTAAAATCCCGTATGGAGTGTACGTTCTTCCATTGAAAGCTTTGAGTGTTGTTGGTGATCATGACAAGGGTGGTGAACCAAGAGTCTTCCAGCAACTCATCGACATAATACAGGTAGATGCCCCCTCATCAATAATGGTTCGATGAACATTTTTATTGAGGGCTTTTACCTGTATAAGGAAAGCGAGTTGAGCCGGTAACTGTGGTGTATATCCAGTATGATTAAATACCACAAGATTGGAATCCGCAGGATCGATCCCACCTATTGTTGATAACAAAGCATGCTTTTGGGAGGGACAATTTTGTAATACCTCAAGTGTCGACATAGTGGAAGGCGATTGAGCCAGATCCTCCACTATATTATAATTCTGAGCTGGTTGAGCACGAGGATTAAATGTTGATTTATGTACAACTCCCTTTGGTGGCTTTATGGTTAATTCAGGAATAATGTGTGGAACAACTTTTGGCGAAGTCGTTGTCAAAGTACTAGGTTGATTAGTAGCCTGGTTGTTCGACGACGATGGATTCCCGTAATCTTTATTCCTTGTCGATACCAAAACATCATTTTGCTTATTTGCGATGGATAGCATAAGCACTTGGGATGTGGAAGCATTATTAGTGGCAACCAAATGTGTTTCTGGGTTTGGAAATGGATCGGTCAGCACCGCTAAGGTATTCGAAGCTTTTAACAATTTCGAAACTTTAGATTGATGTGGACAATCTCTCATAAAATGCTCGTCATTGCATATTAAACACGGATAACGAGGTTTCTTTGTCCCAGTAGGGGTTTTATATTTTTCAGGAGTGGAATTCTCCTGTTTCTTCTTATTATTTTTCCCCTTCTTCTTGCCCCCTAGTTGCTTTGGATTTTTTCCTTTGTCAGATGACACGGCATTAATCTCAGAGGTAAGAGTGTTCTCAGATTGATTTTCATTTTGATTTGAAACAATAAGAGCTTGACCAGATGGACCTCTCACGGTTTGTGTGCTCGAGGAACCAATCATACCGTCGTCGACATGAGAATCCCTACTTGATTTTGGAGGGGGTAGAACGGTAAAAGCTGGACTAGGAGCGTCAGGAATCTTGTCATAGAGCATGCCAGATTGTGTATAAATCAGATCCAAATATTTGGCACGAGAAATGACTTGCTCTTCTGTGACAACTCCTCCTTTCGCCACATCCTCAGTGATAGATGGCAATAAGGACTTAATAAACCACTCAGCTAAGAGTTGATCAGGAACATATGTGATCCAAGTGGATGTTGGTGGCCACCCACCTATCCCATTTGGACCCCCACAACTGTCTCTTTCAGTTTTTCTGTTTCCTTAATTATAGCACAGTTTACTATTTTTAGCAGTTTTTTGGGTCCTAAACTTCCAGAGCCGTTTTGAGGCCCTAAACGACGTTTTTTGGGAAATCCACCGCGAGCGATTTTTCTATCCAAAAATTATCTTTTTTTGTTGTAGTCCTCGGAGAGATCTTTCCAACGGGCTATCATGCGCATCAAACGGAGATAGTACGACCAATTCGCAACCCCGGGAAGTTGATGTACCAACTTACCCAAAAACGAGGCTCCCAATTTGGTGTTTCATCTTCTAGGGTTAGGTTTTGGAATGTGAAGGGTTTTCCATTGTTTCTCAACAATAAATAGGCCCTCGAGCCTCATTGTAACACAGTTTTTGGAGAACAGTTCAGAGGCATGTAGCCGACACATCTCTTCTCAGAGATAAGCTACCATCGCCCTAGCTGGGTTATTTCCATTTCTATTTGTAAGCATATTTCAGTATTTTACAGTAATGAAATGAAGTATTATTTCCGCTGCATATTTGTCTTTATGGTTATCTCTGTATTTTATTGCGTTCCTGTTTAAATCCGGATCAGTGGTATCAGAGCGGTCTGCTTTTTCTCTGTTTTTCTTTGCATGTCCCCAACGAGGTCAGGATATAAGGAGTTAGGTCTGGAACTGGTCGAACCTTTGCAAGACCAGCCTCGCAAATCTCGACGACCTCCCATGGCAGATGAGAAGAAAAACGAGGGGGCAGGAGATCCTATCAAAATCTTGCTCGAAGAAGCCCTCGAGTGACAAAGGAACGCGATGATGGACAGCTTTGCCCAAATCCTTCAGCGACTACCTAGAGGCGACGCATCGGCTTCCAACAGCTACTCTGGAAATGCCACACCGTTTAAGGTACAAGTTAATTTTGAAATCCCCATCTTCGAGGGTCAAATAGACGCAGATGCCGTAGATAAATGGTTAAATCTGCTCGATGGGTATTTTTTTGTTCATGAATTTTCAAGTCGGGAAAAGATTGTTTTCGCTCTTCTCAAAGCAGGCCCCCACGTCAAGGACTGGTGGGAAACCTACTGCGAACAGAAGGATGAAAGTACAGGCTCACTGTTTTCAGCCGCACCCAATTGGAATGACTTCCGGGATGCCATCAAGGAGCAGTACTACCCTGTCAAAAGCTATGAGGACAAATACATCAAATGGACCACACTGCGGCAGGGACGAGACCAAGATGTGCCAGAGTTCACAAACATTTTTCATACCCTTCGCACACAATTGGGTATCAAAGATTCTGAGCTGCATCTAGTACTCAAATACTGCGGCTGCCTACACAAATACATCCAGGAAGAGACGGAGTTCTTGAACATCTCGTCACTCGGCACAGCATACCGATACGCTGTCAAAATCGAGCAAAATTTCAAACAGAAGAAGCGAGACTTTGGATCTGCAAATCCAAAGCCCAAAGGACAAAGCCAAGGCGGGGTGAACCAAGACAACCCGTCGAAGCCGCAAGAAAAGAACAACACCACGAAGCCGAAGAAGGACACAGGAAAGTGGTGTGAGTTCCACAAGAGTCCCACTCATAACACAAGTGAGTGTCGGACCAAGCAGTCGCTGGTGGCTGAGTTGAAGGCTTCCGAATCAGATGCATGTTCCGACTCTAAGTCAGAACCCAACAAGGGGAATGACAAAGGGAAGCAGATCATTGATGCGGATCCCAGCGCCACTATTGCTACTACCAAGATCCAGAAAAATGAGCCCAAAGATCCAGAGGAGGGGGAACGTCTTTTCCACTCACAGATGTGGGTGAAGGGTTCGCCGCTGCAATTCATTGTCGACAGTGGCAGCTAAAAGAACCTCATTTCAGTAGAGGTCGTGAAGCGGTTGGGCCTACCAACTACACCACACCCACAGTCGTATAGTATCGGTTGGCTTCACGAAGGACGAGATCTCAAAGTTTGCCAGCAGTGCCGCCTTCCCTACAGCATCAAGCCCTTCACAGATGAGGTATTGTGTGATGTTACACCTCTGGATGTTTGTGATGTACTATTAGGCCAGCTATACTTGTGGAGGCGACATGTTGTGTATGAGTCAAGGCCTCGCGCTGTCATCATTTCTTTGGATAATTCATTATACAGGATACCGGAGGTATCCCCACCTACTGCCACCTCTTTGATCACTGCTAAGAAAGGCAGCAAGCTCATCTCATCCAAAGTAAGGGGAAGATCGTTGCTACATCCATGACCCCCGCAAAGGGTTCCTCCACACAGCAACAGCAACAGAGGGATACAGTCGTGACAGAACACAGGAACAACTTCTCCTTACCCGGAGGGGTACCACACAAGTTTCAGGTGGGCGACAAAGTTTGGTTACATTTGCAGAGGGATCGCCTTACCAGAACCCATCAGAAACTCAGACCACTTCGACATGGTCCTTACACCAGTAACAAGGCTATGGGAAACAATGCTTTGAAGCACAACATTCCTCCATTCCTTCGCTTGCACCGAGTGTTCAATGTGGACCGTCGCCGACCATGCTCCCCACCATTTCTGGACACATCAGAGATTGCAGAACAGCTCACCAGAGACCCAGCTCAGCAGAAGCTTCCTCATCTCAGGGAGGAACTCAACACAATGGGGACCGTTGCTTCCTAAGGGGGGAGTAATGATCCAGGTGGATGTTGGTGGCCACCCACCTATCCCATTTGGAACCCCACAACTATCTCTTTCAGTTTTTATGTTTCCTTAATTATAGCACAGTTTACTATTTTTAACAGTTTTTCGGGTCCTAAACTTCCAGAGCCGTTTTGAGGCCCTAAACGACGTTTTTTTGGAAATCCACCGCGAGCGATTTTTCTATCCAAAAATCATCTTTTTTGTCGTAGTCCTCGGAGAGATCTTTCCAATGGGCTATCATGCGCGTCAAACCGAGATAGTACGACCAATTCGCAACCCCGGGAAGTTGATGTACCAACTTACCCAAAAACGGGGCCCCCAATTTGGCGTTTCATCTTCTAGGGTTAGGTTTTGGAATGTGAAGGGTTTTCCATTGTTTCTCAACAATAGATAGGCCCTCGAGCCTCATTGTAACACAGTTTTTGGAGAACAGTTCAGAGGCATGTAGCCGACACATCTCTTCTTAGAGATAAGCTACCATCGCCCTAGCTTGGTTATTTCCATTTCTATTTGTAAGCATATTTTAGTATTTTACAGTAATGAAATGAAGTATTATTTTCGCTGCATATTTGTCTTTATGGTTATCTTTGTATTTTATTGTGTTCCTGTTTAAATCTGGATCAATACGTCTTTACCATTCGACGACGATGCCGCCACTCATGAATATGATCAGATATGTGAGTGGAGGTAGTCTGTTTAAAGTTGGTAAGAAGTTTTGTTCCAGTTTCATACCTGATAGGTAACTGAAAGTGGGTTAGAAAGGTAGTGGCAAGGATGGTGAAGTTATCAAAAGAAGCTCTAGGCAATTCAATATACCATTTCACTGCTGGACCAGTAAGCGTTCTCTGGAAAAGACGAAGTCTAATTGAATCATCATTCAAAGTGTTGGATGAACACCATAAATGAAAATTCATTACGTGATTCGATGGGTCTTCTCCTAGATTTCCATTGAACTTGGGAATGTCAGAAGGGAGTTTATGTGGAATCGCCGGCCACCAAGGGGCGTAAGCAATTGGATCATTAGTCAGCCAGTTCAAATCTGGTAGTTCTAGAGTTGCTACAAATGGAAACTGTTGATTCAGGTTGG
Source organism: Pinus tabuliformis (assembly GCA_031772625.1). Lineage (NCBI taxonomy): Eukaryota > Viridiplantae > Streptophyta > Pinopsida > Pinales > Pinaceae > Pinus > Pinus tabuliformis. Next base: position 443,644,329 of record CM062816.1, on the reverse strand, counting down.
GTGGAGCATACCCAAGATAAGATGGAATCGCCTGAGAAATAGGCCTTTACATACTAGCATAAGTCATCTGTTGCTGGTAAATTTGATAAGGTTGTTGGACATAACCTGTATAGGGTGGTTGTTGATAACCAGTTTGGAAATGAGGTTGTCCATAACCTGCAAAGCCTTGCTGCCCAGATCCTCGGTAGGCTTGATATTGACCAAATCCAGTTTGAGCTTGTGAACCAAGTCCAAACTGGGGTTGGGTTTGCTGGAATTGAGGTTGTTGGTATTGTGCCAGCCACAGTTGTTGGACTGTTTGTTGTTGCCCAGTACCAGAAGATTGACCAAGTTGTGGATTAACTATACCCGTTTGTGCCTGAGTTGTCCCGGATAAAGGAGCACTAACCTGAGGTTGCGGTTGAGCCCCAGAAACAAGTGGCTACTGTATAACAACCTAGGAAACTGGAGCCTTTTGCCTTGAAACCTGAGGTTGCAAGGTAGAAGGAACAGTTTGAGGTTGAGACACAATAGATTGCACTTGTGACTGTGGCACGGTCGTAACAGCAGGTGTAGTGGGAATATTCGACACAGGTTGGATTGGTTGTGTTGGATATACAACCCTTGGTTGATCTAGCAGTACTGGTTGCCAACCACTAGCTCTAACTCCAGTTTGACCTGAATATTGTTGGAAACTCTCATATGGCTGTCCCCTAGAAAAAGGAGGAAACGGTGAGTAAGCATACTGCTCTCCATATGGGGGCAGTCCAGTGTTTAATGGATATATTGGTCGTTGATAACTGGTTTGCCCAAATTGATACTGATATGCAGGATCAAATTGTTGAGTTTCCATGGGAGAAGGACCAGATTGAAAACTAGGTGAGTAAATGGGTGTTGACCATGGAGCTGAAGCAACTCCTCAGTGGGTTCTAGATAGTGATTGGTAACCAACCAGAACGGATGATGCACCATATATGTGTGACTCAGGTGTACCAGTAAAAATTGAAGGAGTAGCAGCAGAAGATTCTGCCACAGCTGCATCAAATGATACATTCCTAGATGTTGATGGTTGTTCATGTTAACACCCCAAGAAACTCACCTAGGTTGTATATCAGTGATGCTCAGGAACATTACAAACTCAACAATTTTGTTGGATAAAATGATGGATGAATGGAAGATATGCTGCACATTCAAGCTAGATAACCACTCCTACTATGATTTACCCCAGACATGGGTGAATACCCCCAAACTACAAGGCTTTTAACCACCAATTACTCACAGCTTAAGGTAAAGGTGATGATGGAGAAGACTAATTACACCAGCAGATGCACAGGACCCTGTGATGGCCAGCTACAACTAGTTAGGAGGTCTGTAAAACTATTATTTAATACACAGACAGGATGACAACTCTCTGGTATTAAAACAATAGTAACCTGCAAGCAATTTCAATGAACAACTAAATTCTAACACAGAGGTGGGATGACAACCCCTCTAATGCTAAACATTCACAGCATATCAAATAAATGCAAAGCAGGCACAGCCTGGAACATAGAAGAAGTGAAAAGTGAGCAAGTGACAGCAAAAGAAGCTTGTATTAGTTGGAAATGAAGACCAGAAGCTGCAGGTCTCATAGTATTTACAGTCTCTAGAAGTTGAAGGCTACAACACCATGGCACTCATCTAACACTCATCAAACTAATTACATTGTTCTTCTCAGTATATATAGAGTTTGTTTACAAAAATCTCTGCTAGGGTATGCGTGGAGGTGTCTCAACTGACCTCCAACTGCATTTACAATTATAAATGGCTCATCTGCTACATTCTGACTGTTTTAATGGATGAATTTAACCTTTCTGGTGCTCTGCAGTCCTTCTCTGATCAGGTGGAGTAAAATATGAATGAAACCAATAGCCTTTGACTGCTTTTAACTAATCGAGGCAGTCCTATTCATCTTTGGCCACTTTGTTGCTTAATTGCAGTTGTTTAGGCTTTAAAGGTGCAGGTACAGGCAACAGATCGTTACTTTTTCCTTCCTTGGGCAGCAGAGATCGGTCGAGAGCTCGAAATAGTTAAATGAGTCAAAATCATGGAAGAGACATGAGTAGAAAGTGAAGGTAAATAATGACCGTCGGATCATAAAAATCCACGGCGGAGATGAATTGACGAGGGGTATCGGAAATGTCGCAAACGGGCAAATGAACATGGGTCGTCGGATGAATAAAATCAACAGCGGGGATCGATTTACGCGAGTTAACAGAGGGCGACGGGATCGGGGCAACGAGGGCCGTCGGATCTCGATGCACCAGATCCGACGGTGATCGCTATTGGAAGACACGCACATGTTAACGGGCGGGAGAATCGTACAGGACGATGGTTTTATTAGTGAGCGGTTTTCCCCGCACTGCCTATCGGGAGCAGGCGGTTTCTGTATAAGCAGGAGAGATGTAGTAATAAATCGACGCGTGGCAGGTGGGAAACCGATTCCCTGGGAGTTAAAAGACGAGCGGGTATGCGGAGTGGGAGTTGTGATGATCGTTTGATCGGCGGGAAATGATTGGGCAGCCCAGATTTAACGCACACGTTTATCGTTGACGAGACCGGGGACATGACATATGAGGGCGGGCCCGAGTTATGGATTATATTATATGCGTAGTGAATTAAACAAAAATAGTTTATACAGGATTCTTGGGGCTTTATGATATGGAAAAAGCACATGGTTATATACGTTATGACTTTAGCGCTCGGGAACTGAAACGAAACAATAAGTTAATACGGGGGGTTTACAAAAGTTTTTTTTTTTTTTTAACCATAAATGAAGCCCGGGAGCCCAAAAAAGGGTTATAAGGGGCTATAAGAAGAATAAGGAGGACTCAAGGGGAAAGAGGACATGGGGATGAGGGAGCTATAAGCTGAAGAGGGAAAATGGAGGGGAAAGCAATAAAAGATGCTCCCAGCCCTTCTACCAAACCGGAACTGCTCAACACCTGAACTTGATCCATCAACTGCTAAAGAACATAGCACAGCTAACACTGGGTGCTTCTGGGGATGAGATCCTCCCTGTGAGGTCTCAAGAACCTGCAGACCATTGCCTTTCCAACTAACAACAAACTAGCCAAGATTCCTAGTGTTCCATTGGGCATGGAGTCTACTTTGCCTGCACAAAAGCTGATAAAACAAAATATTTACAATCTTTAAGGTCAACGACCTCAAACAACATAGATTTTCAAAAATCGCCCATTAACTAGGCCATCAAAAACTGTTTCACCTCCCATACTCTTCAGTATGAAGGTGTTGTTCCCATGAACCTATGAAATAATGAAAGGCCCTGTCCAAAAAGCATCAAATTTCCCATGATTGCCTTTCTTCTCCTTTAGTGCATCCCATTTTAAGACCAAGTCACCAACCTGAAAACTATTTGTTTTTGCCTTCTTGTCAAAGGCTTCTTTGATCTTTCTTTGATGTGCAACAGCCCTTTGTACCAACTATTCTCTAATCTGATGCAATTCTGTCAAATCAGTGATTCGGTTGTCCATATCATCTTCATCATCTTTCTCTTCTTGAAGGAATTTTTCCATAGGGAAGTTTAATTGAATTGGGAATACAGCCTCTGTGCCATACACCAGCTTAAATGGAGAGCTCCCTGTGGATTTTTGAATGGTCACTCTATCAGCCCAAAGTGCATACTTGAGCTTGGAATCCCAATTCTTTTTATTATCCTTTAATAGCTTCTTAATTATCCTGATCAGACTTTTATTAGAGGATTCTGCTAGACCATTCCCTTGAGGGTAATAGGAGGTGGAATGAACAAGTTTAATGCCCATTGAATCACACATTTCCACCAACTCTTTTGCCCTGAAGGCTGTTGCATTATCTGTTATCAACTTATGTGGACAACCAAATCTGGTAAAGATATTCTCTGTTAAAAACTTCATGACCACAGTATGATTAGCTTTCCTTGTAGGGACTGCTTCAATCCATTTTGTAAAATAATCAGTGGCAACAAAAATCCACCTGTGCTGGCCACTGGAATGTGGATTGATTTCACCAATGAAAGCCAAACCCCACTACTGAAAAGGTCCTTTTGCAATTATTGGTTTTAGGGGTAGGGATTTCAACTATTGTTTTCCTTCAAATCTTTGGCACTTGTCACAAGATTTAACAAAAACAAATGCACCAGAAAATAAGGAGGGCCATTAGTACCCAGCTCTGAGTATTTTATGAGCTGTAGTTTTCTAATAATGGTGCCCTCCACACATGCTGGAATGAAACTGCTGCATGACATATACTAACTGCTCTTCGTCCAGACACCTTAAAAGCACTCCAGATGGATCCCTCCAGTACAACAAATTTTCCATAATGCAATGCTTTGCTGCTTTAAGTTTTAGAGTTCTGACTTGACTTTGGGGGAATTCTGAAGGGATTTCTAGCTTCAGCAAGAAGTTAATGATTGTAGCATACCAACTACATGAAGCTAGATTCTCGGCCACTGACTGCTTTCGGTCTGGTTCAGCTGCTTCTTCCTCATTTGTTTGACTGTTTGCTGCAATTGCACACAGGAAATCAATGTCCAAATATCTACAATTTTCTTCAGCCAATAATTTGGCAAGACCCTGACCTCTGACAAGCTTTGTGAGCTTCAGCTCTATGTTAAATTCTATCATTTTAGCAATCCACCTTGCTCTTCTTCCATCAACATCAGGTTGTGTTAGGACATCTTTAATTGCAGCAGAGGGTACATATGCAATTATCTTTGAACGTAATATATAAACTCTGAAAGCCTTTAAAGATTTAATAAGAGCATATGCCTACTTTTCTATGATATCATACCTCAGCTCAGCATCCCTCAAATTCTTACTGAAGAATGCCACTGGATGCTCTGAACCTTCTTCATCTTGCTGCAATAAAATAACTGCAACAGTATCTTTAGAGGCAAAGGAAAATAGGTGTAACTCCCTGCTGTAATCTGGACTTATTAATGTGGGAGGTTCCATAATTGCCTTCTTTATGGATTCAAATGACTTTCTTGCTGCATCAGTCCATCTTACCTCTGACCCTTTTTTCAACATGGAGGTTACATGCTTGACTAGATCTGCAAAATTAGGAATAAACCTCCTTACAAAATTTATTTTACCTAGAAAAGACTGTATATCTTTCTTTGATCTTGGGACAGTCAAAGCCTGAATTGATTTGACTCTTTCTGGGTCAATTTGAACACCTGCAGCAGACACAACATGCCCTAACAACTTGCCCTCTTCCAAAGCAAATTGTGATTTCTTTGGATTGACTGAAATTCCAAACCTCCTGCACCTCAAAAACACTTTTCTCAAATGTTGTAAATGATCATGATGAGTACTGGAATAAACTGTTATATCATCAAGGTAGATGAGGACAAATTTGTTCTTCTCTCCCACAAATGCTATATCCATAGCTCGCTTAACGGTGGCTCCAGCATTCATCAATCCAAAAGGCATTTTGGCATACATGAAAGTGCCCCAAGGAGTGGTAAATGCAGTCTTCTCTTGGTCATCTAGGTGCACAACAATCTGATTAAAGCCTGAAAATCCATCTATGAAAGACATTACTTTGGCTCCTGAGACCTTTTGCAGCAAATGCTCCATTTTTGGCAGAGGATAATTATCTTTCTTGTAACATTTATTTAAATTTCTGCAATCAACACACGGTTTGATTTCTCCACTCTTCTTCCTCACCACCACTAAGTTGGCTACCCATTTTGAATACCTGAGAGGAACTATAATCTTGGCAGCCAACAACTTTTTGATTTCTTTCTCAATCAATGGAAGAAGCATGAGATTTATTGGTCTCAACTTCTGTTTGAAAGGAACAGTGTCCTTTTCAAGAGGAATTTTATGCTGAATAATATTCTTATCATATGTTTTCAGATCACTGTATTCCCAGGCAAACACATCAGAAAATTGCCTCATTAATTTGCAGTATTCAGAACTTTGGTCAACTGACAAGAGAGTGGATAAGTTTACATATTTAGGCTGACCTAGACTTCCTATATCATGCTTACAGACTGCTGATTGGTCTTCTTTTTGGGCAGCCCTGTAAGGCACATCATTCTGGTCAAACAATCTTTCAAGAGGAATTAGACCCCTAGGAATATGGTTACTAGAGAGTTGGACTATGTTATCTTTGCCAATCTTATTTCTAAGCTGGGACTTGGGATTTTCTATCAAGGCATCATTATCTTGGTCAATTTGCATTTTAGCAAACTCATCAATGACTTGGAGAAACCTATTCAACTCATTATCATCTTCAAGCACTTTCCAATGGTGGACATTATCAGGCAAGGAAGGTCTGTACTTCATTTGCACCTCATAAACTAGTTTGGGAGGCAATGGAGGGATGAACAGACTAGCAGAAACAGCAAGGGAATCAACAAGCTAATTTTGGGCTCTAGGAATGTATGAAATGCAGAAATAATCAAAGAAATCTTTGACTCTCCATACCTCATCTCTGTATGCTTTCAGCCTTGGGTGCTTTGCCTGAAATGTTTTATTTACTAGCTGAATTATTAGATCAGCATCTCCAAATATTTTCAGATTCTTGATTCCTCTGTCTTTTGCTGCATTAAGGCCCAATAGCAGTGCTTCATATTCTGCTATGTTGTTTGTCACTTTAAAAACCATCTTAAAAGACATCTGAATGCTTTATTTCTTTGGAGACACTAACACCACCCCTGCTCCTACAGTCTCCCTGGAACATGCTCCATCAAAGAACATCTCCGAAACCTGATTTTCTTGCTCTTGCTTGGCCTGAACTGATTGTTTCCTGATTTTCAATGAGGCCTTTTGAGATTCTTCAATTTGGAGAATACATGCTCCAAAATCAGTGTCCACTGCATATATGGGATGATTTGTAGGATTCTTCTCATCACTAATGATATATGTCAGCTGTGCTTCTCTATATAACCTCCTACTTTCTCCTCCAAATACTGGGACAGTAGCATAGGATAGATCATTCTGTAATGTCCCACCTAGTCTCTTAATCCACCCTCTAGACAACAGCATACCAAACTTAGGAGGGACATCAGCCACCATAATATCCATCATCATACTCTTCATGGGCAACTGAGTTAAGGTAATGGCCAGATCCTTAATCAATCCAAGACAATTCACCTTCCTTAAATCAAAAGAAAACAAATCATGATAAGGTGTAGTGATATCAAGGCCTAACTCTTCCATGACAGCTTTAGGCATTAGATTATGGCTGGCCCCTGTATCTAGCAGGCAATTGTGTAGGATTTTATCATGGATAGTTAATGAAACATAAAAAGATGGAGAATTATCATCAGCAAGTTCAATCATGGGGCTAAGCACAATAGCAGGCTTGTCATCTTGCAAATTAATAGATTCAATGGAGGTTTGTTTAGTTTCTAGTTCAAGGGCTTCAAGGATGGGCTTTCTAAATAATTCACTCTTCACCAACTCAACGAGAGGCACAGACATTTTCAATTTCTGAACTTCCGACTCAAAGCTGAAAGAAGAGAATGATTTATCAGTAATTTTTACCTCTTGAGCTGGAGCTTTGAGGGTGACAGGATCAGCTGCTAGTCTTCTTTGGTTGGTATTTTGTGATTCTATTTGGACAACAGATCTTTGTGCAGCATTTTCTTTGGCATTCTTGGCATTGGATCTTAGATTATATCTCTGCTGCTGCTCACTAGATTTTAGAACAACACCCCTGTCCCACATCTGACTATTTTGTTCTTGCAACAATGACTCTTCATATTCGGCCAATGTCAAAAATGCAGCACTGCCTTTATCTTCCATGCAGTGAATTTCATCCTCCTCTTCCTCAAATTTTTCTTCCTCCATGACTACATTTTGGAAAGGAGCCCTTACTTTCTAATCTTCTTTTGATTCTTCACCCCTCTGTATTATTTGTAACTGCTCATTTGCTCTTCTGAAAGGATTCTGATTTCTTGGAGCAAATGTATTTTGCTGCCTTGTTTTTCCTGAGTTCTACTCAACCTTTAACTTAGAAATTTCAGTGGCTAATGACTCTATCATCTTAGTCATTTTATCCAATTTAGGCTTTGAAGAGAATGCAGTAGAAGTAGAAGCCTGATTTCTCTGCCTCCTCCTGTTAGCTAGATTCTTTAACTTTTCTGCGGCCATAATATTAGATTCTACTTCTAATGTTGCATCTTGCATATCTGCCAACGTAGCACATCTTATTTCTCTCAATAATAGGCACAAATCAGAGTCAAAAGCATTGCCATAAGTGAGTTTGGCAGTAGTGGGGGTAGGTTTTACCTCAGCTGGTATCCTACTATACAGACGATTGAATCTTTTATTAAAATCAGGCACTGATTCCCCATTTTCCCTCTTCAGGTTACCAAATTCAGTATGGTAATACATCAAGTCCTTCTTATCTCCCCATTCCTTAAAAAATGCATCATCTAATGCTTCTATATTAGTTATTGATCTCTGGGGTAAATCTCTAAACCACTTCCTAGCCTCTCCATCAAGGCTCTGGACAAAAACTCTCATCCATACTTCATTCTCACTTATATATAGATTATCAGCATAACTGTAAAAATCTTCAAGATGTTCTTCTATTGTTACTCCCTCTGTTCCAGTAAATTTAGGCATATATTTTTTATATTCTCCCACAGGCATAGGATTTAAAGGCACAGACAACACCAAAGGTCCATATCTAGCAGCAACAATTCTCTCAATCCTAGTAGGTGCTTGCTGTCCTGCCATAACTGTAATATGTGGAAGAATACTAACAGATGGAGCAATAGGAAATAATGTAATGGATGGCAGAGATATATGGATTTTTTGGACGGAAAGGGAAACTTTATTTGGACTGAGATTCAAAGGGGAACTAACTGTACAAGAGGCTGAACTAATCTCTGAAGGTTTTTCTGTATCAATAATGCTGATATCTAAATCTTCAAACTGTAAATCTTCAGCAACAAATTTATCTTTTAGAGAAGACTTAGACTTCTTAGGCTTACCTGATCCTGATGCCACTTTCTGTGAAGCTTTCTTCGATTTGACAGTCCTCTCAGGGTCAGGCAATGATTCAGTTGGAGATTTCTGAGGATTTCTTTGAGTGTGTCTCACAAACTGAGCCAGAACTTCAATGTGGAGCCACCAAAGGATGGTCTTCCACCAGTGGAGTTGCCAGACAGATGATTACAACCAAAATCTATGTTCAAACCTTGTCTGTCATCAAAGTTTGAAGCTGTGTCATTCTCCCAGGGAAGCTGAGCTTCGATTCTCCTCTCCTCGGCAACAGCGCCAATTAATGTTAACACCCCAAGAAACTCACCTAGGTTGTATATCAGTGATGCTCAAGAACATTACAAACTCAACAATTTTGTTGGATAAAATGATGGATGAATGGAAGATATGCTACACATTCAAGCCAGATAACCACTTCTACTATGATTTACCCCAGACATGGGTGAACACCCCCAAACTACAAGGATTTTAACCACCAATTACTCACATCTTAAGGTAAAGGTGATGATGGAGAAGACTAATTACACCAGCAGATGCACAGGACCCTGTGATGGCTAGATGCACCCAGTTAAGAGGTCTATAAAACCATTATTTAATACACAGACATGATGACAACTCTCTGGTATTAAAACAACAGTAACCTGCAAGCAATTTCAATGAACAACTAAAGTCTAACATAGAGGTGGGATGACAGCCCCTCTAATGTTAAACATTCACAGCACATCAAATAAATGCAAAGCAGGCACAGCCTGGAATATAGAAGAAGTGAAAAGTGAGCAAATGACAGCAAAAGAAGCTTGTATTAGTTGGAAATGAAGACCAAAAGCTGTAGGTCTCATAGTATTTCAGTCTCTAGAAGTTAAAGGCTACAACACCCTGGCACGCATCTATCACTCATCAAATTGATTACATTGTTCTTCTCAGTATATATAGAGTTTGTTTACAAAACTCTCTGCTAGGGTATGCGTGGAGGTGTCTCAACTGGCCTCCAACCACATTTACAATTATAAATGGCTCATCTGCTACATTCTGACTATTTAATGGATGAATTTAACCTTTTTGGTGCTCTGCAGTCCTTCTCTGATCAGGTGGAGTAAAATATGAACGAAACCCATAGTCTTTGACTGCTTTTAACTGCTTGAGGCAGTCCTATTTGTGTTTGGCCACTCTGTTGCTTAATTACAGTTGTTGAGGCTTTAAATGTGCAGGTACAGGCAACAGATCGTTGCTTTTTCCTTCCTTGGGCAGCAGAGATCGGTCGGGAGCTCGAAATAGTTAAATGAGTCAAAATCATGGAAGAGACATGAGTAGAAAGTGAAGGTAAATAATGACCGTCGGATCATAAAAATCCACGACGAAGATGACTTGACGAGGGGTATTGGAAATGTCACAGACGAGCGAATGAACATGGGCCGTCGGATGAATAAAATCAATGGCGGGGATCGATTTACGCGAGTTAACAGAGGGTGATGGGATCGGGACAACGAGGGACGTCGGATCTGGACGCACCAGATCCGACGGTGATCGCTATCAAAAGACGCGCACACGTTGACGTGCGGGAGAATCGTACAGGACAACGGTTTTATTAGCGAGCGGTTTTCCCCGCACCACCTATCGGGAGCAGGCGGTTTCTGTATAGGCGGGAGCGATGCAGTAATAAATCGACATGTGGCAGGTGGGAAACCGCTTCCCCGGGAGTTAAAAGACGAGCGGGTATGCGCAGCGGGAGTTGCGATAATCATTGGATTGGCGGGAAATGATCGGGCGGCCTAGATTTAATGCACACATTTATCGTTGACGGGACCGGGGACATGACATATGAGGGCAGGCCCGGGTTATGGATTATATTATATGCGTGGTGAATTAAACAAAAATAGTTTATACAGGGTTCTCGGGGCTTTATGATATGGCAAAAGCACACGGTTATATACGTTATGACTTTAGCACCCGGGGACTGAAATGAAACAATAGGTTAATACGGGGGGTTTACAAAGCTTTTTTTTTTTGAAACATAAATGAAGCCCGAGAGCCAGAAAAAGGGTTATAAGGGGCTATAAGAAGCGTAAGGAGGACTCAAGGGGAAAGAGGACATGAGGATGTGGGAGCTATAAGGTGAAGAGGGAAAATGGAGGGGAAAGCAATAAAAGTTGTTGCCAACCTTTCTACCAAAACAGAACTGCTCAACACCTGAACTTGATCCATCAACTGCTAAAGAACATAGCAGAGCTAACAGTTTAGACATGGTTAACTTATCCAAAAGCTCTCCTAACGATTCGACAGGAATTCGCGATGAAGCAAGATTAAATGAAGAAAACTGAGGAGTAGCAGGATACAAATTAATCCTAGTTCCAAAATGAAACGGGGTGTCAGATGGGGGATCCTCTACTATCTCCTCTATAGCAATCAGACCAGGTGGAAGAGGTTGACCGTCAGGTCCGTAAAATATTTCTGGAGGCAAAGAAGGTGTAGTCTCTGCAGTGACAGATGCTGGAGGGGTAGCAACTTCTAGATACTGAAATTCAAATTCCAGATGTTATGAAACCAGCTCAAGAAAAGATAGAAAAGATAGATCAATGCCTTCGAATTCAGCCTCTTCGAGGGGGTGACCTCCTTTACATTACATAAATGAACAATTCTTGGATGATACAAATGAAAAGACCTCCTTTCTATATATAGGAGTCTAAGGGGTTATAACATAATCAGAGCCGACATAACAATAATAATGTAAGGGCACAATAATAACAATAGTGGGCTTCTATGGGGCACAATAGTAACAATATGGGCACTACATGGGTACATCAATATAATAAGTGGGTTATACTAATAACAATAAGGGGTTACACTAGTAGTATAGGGGCCTAACATGCCCCTCTCCTTCAAAAAGCGTTGTCCTCAACGCTTGAGTAGTTCTTGATGCTTCTGTATAAAATTCTTGTCCTCCCATGTGGAATATTCAACGGGTAAGTTCTTCCACTTGATGAGATACTCTGAAATTGATCGATTTCGTAGCTGTCGGGTTCTTGCTTCTGTGACTGCTCCAGGTTCCAATATGATTTTTCCTTCCTCTTCAATTTCTGGCAATGTTGCTTGAATTGGGATCTTTTGCAACTTTTGAATAAGTGGCCATACTTCTTTGTCCTTCTTCCATTCATCCCTTGCTTCGTTTATCCAATTTGGTTGGATAATATAAATAGCACAAAACAGTGCTTCCACATCCTCATCCTTGAAGAGTATTCCCATTAGGTAAGGTCGCCATTTTTTAAATGCATGTAGTATTGCCAACCTTTCCTTCTCATAAATAGCTTGCTTGAGATGTAGCAGTAAAAATACCCAATCACCTACATCAAAACATTTTTCACTACGATGTTGATCTACCTGTTGTTTCATTTGATTTTGCACCGAAGTGGCGTTATCCTTTAAAAGTTGGAGAACTTGCTGTTGATGCTCGATGTGATCTTTCTCTGCTTGGACCTTTTTCTTCTTGATATGTCCTTCTATCTTTTGAGGAGTGGTAATTTCTTCCATTCCTTTACAAGATATGGTTGGATTCATTTCTTGATGCTCGATGTGATCTTTCACTTCTCGAACATTTTTCTTCTTGATGTGTCCTTCTATCTTGATAGTTTGAGGAGTGGTAATTTTGTCCATTGAATTACAAGATATGGATGGATTCATTTCTTCTTTCTCGATGTGATCTTTCACTTCTTGCACCTTTTTCTTCTTGATATGTCCTTCTATCTTGAGAGTTTGAGGAGTGGTAATTCTTGCCAATGCTTTACAAGATATGGTCTGATTCATTTCTTCTTTCTCTGGGGTGGTGTCCTGGCGTATATCCTCTTCTTTTGATGTTTCTTGATCCTTTTCTTCCTCCTCTTCATATTCTATGTAAAATAATTTCATCTCAGCACACCTATGACCTTTAGTGCATTTGCTATCACAATTGTAACAAAGCCCTTTTTCTCTTTTTTCTTCCAATTGTTGTGGTGTAACCCTTGTAGGTTGTGGAAGGCTGGGAGAAACAACACTTTCATCTTTATAGTTGTGAGGGGTATGCTTCCTGGTTTCCATAATTTTGCTTTCCGTTATGTCACAAAGCCCTTTTACTCTTTCCAATTGTTGTGGTGTTGCTCTAAAGAAGGTGTTGCTCTTTGTATCCTCATAATGTGCTATCATTTCCTCCGTGAAAATTGACCACGTAACAAGTTTTTTACGAGAAAAAAGCCCTTCATACCATAAAAATTGATCTGGTTCTAAATATGAAGATGCAATACATACCTTTTGTAACAGTTTTACACCATGTAGATCAAAATATTGCTCCATCTGAAGTATCCAATTTACCGGATCCTTGCCATCAAACTTCCTCATCTTGCTTTTTCTTGATTTTAGGAGCTCGACCTTGAAACGACTGTAACTCTGTACTTTCAGATCTTTAAGTTCTGAAATTGTGAACTATAGTAGCCCTCTGTGTCCTCTTTCCAATGCCACTAGTCTGATCCAAATTGGATTCTCTAAGAAAGAGTTATGAACAATCTCCCAAGATGACCTGATTATAGACCTTTCCAGAAGAGCGAAATTGTATGAAGTGCCACGTGTCACTGTTTCAACCTTTGGATCTGAAAAATGCATACAAGAAACTACATTCCGTCCTCTTTCTGTACCTTCTTACGAAATTTCAATCTGATCCACAGAGCTAAAGTTATGACAATTTTCCCCAGGTCACCTGTTTTGAATGTAATTCAGGAGTCTGCAAAAAGACTAACTTCCTCAGATCATATCTCCGCAAATATCGCGTGAAAAGCTCTGAAATTCGGACCCAAGGTTCAGCGCGATTTCTTCTCAAATGGGTTTTTTTGCGACTTCTGAAACGTCACAGAAAAAATGTTATAGCGAAAATGCCACGATGACCTGTTTGGAGCAGCGAAACCCTAGAATCCAAAGCTTTGATACCAAATGTTATGAAACCAGCTCACAAAAAGATAGAAAAGAGAGATCCACGCCTTAGAGTTCAGCCTCTTCGAAGGGGAAACCTCCTTTACATTACATAAATGAACAATTCTTGGATGATACAAATGAAAAGACCTCCTTTCTATATATAGGAGTCTAAGGGGTTATAACATAATCAGAGCCGACATAACAATAATAATGTAAGGGCACAATAATAACAATAGTGGGCTTCTATGGGGCACAATAGTAACAATATGGGCACTACATGGGTACATCAATATAATAAGTGGGTTATACTAATAACAATAAGGGGTTACACTAGTAGTATAGGGGCCTAACACCAGATGTTCAGGTAACTGAACTACAGTCTTAGAGAGAGGTTCTTGAACAACTGCTGGTTCAGATGTAACCTCGGTTTGAACTGGAAGGGCTTCCAGACCAACTCTAGATGGAGTTGTTTCAGGTTTAGAAGTGTTTACCGTTACACTAGGATCAGTTCTAATGTCCTCTGGTAACTGTGAAACTTCCTCTTTAAAGGTGGATGTACCAGAAATAATTGGAGTAACTGGAGTCTCTGACGATGTTGAAACAAAAGTTCCAAATAACCCAGATGAACTGGACTCAGTTAAACGAGACCGCTTTGTCCGGATTGGTTTCGCTTCCGGAGGCAAAGATGGTTGACTCGCTAATCTCTACGAACGACGGGGTTTTGATTGACTTTCTTCCATGATTGTGGATTACTTGATCAACTCAAAATTAACTAAGGGAAGATGATGTTATTCCGAATTCAATTAATTTTAACGACGCTTGGACACAACTTTGCTTTTTCAGTTTTAAAGAGTTGAGAAAAAGCTAAATATGACTCTAGTCTCCTTCAATTTTTAATGAGCCTGAAAGGACAAGTGCTCAAATGGACCTTTTCTTTTAGAGATTCGAAAAGGAATGAAAGTGACTACTCTAGAGAATCTAGGCAAAGGGTTTACCAAACCAATCGCAAAATTGCAATATACACCTTGGTGATAAATTAAAGAGAAATTACCAAGGACTTATGTAAGACAGCCAATCTTCCCGAATGCTGTGTTCAGTGCATTCCGATCAATAAGGCGGCAGACTCAGTTTCCTATGGATAAAGGATTTAAGCCTATTGTTCCCAGCAAAACCAGAGATTCTAGGTTCGGTTCCCAGCGGAGTCACCAATTTGTTTCTGGGAAAATTAGTGTCTTGTTGAACGACTAAACCTCTAGGTTTGGCTCCCTAGAAATAACAGTTTAAAGCAATTCAATGATCTTTCCTATGTGTAACAGATAAGAGAAAGATAGTAGAAAACCAACTTGGAACTTTCACTTGATCCCTTGTCTGATCTCTCTCTCCTTTGGCAGATCCCGTAACTCCTCCCCGTACTTAACATGCTTGGAGAGTACCTGCACAAGTACAACAACAAAGAACTATCAAAGCATCATGATCTATTACAACATAAACATTATAGAATCAGATATATAATGAACAAATGAAAGCATTCACAATTACACAATCAATTGGGAAAAATCCTGAAGAAATTTATTAATAATAAGGAGAATTACAACCCAGTTGTCTGATCCAGTGCCATCCTCCCAGCATCAATCCTTCTTCACCTCATGAATTAGCAAGAACACACCAACAAGAATACAATGCTCTCTCCTCAATCACAAACTAATAGCACTTACTTGCAATTCACAACAATTCAACCTTCTGATCTCTTGGATTGGAGATCCTTTTATAGATATTTGCAAGGGTGTGAGTCATCTATGGGGTTTGATGAGTGTCATTCCACTTGTTATAATTGGTTCCACAAGAGAGGGGAATTGGAGATGGTTTCCTAATTCCCTTGGTCATCCTTGGGCGAATTCAGAGAGGCAAGTGGCACAGGAGAAGTTTCTAGAAGATTCTATGAGCAACCAACTAACAAATTGTCTTGGAAATTTGTCCATCCTCGCCCATCACACCCTATAGAAGACCTAAACAGTATGCATCGCACTTTGACAGTGTAGCAGTCAGCATGCATCGCACTTTGACAGTGTAGCAGTCAGTATGGTTCAGTTTAGGCACTTTCTGGATGATTTCTGAGATGGAACTTTTGGGGAATTATGTATCCAGATGACTTAGTTCCTTTAGGGTATGAAACAACACTTTTAGGGGTTGATGAGCCCTAATACATTGACATATGAGTTTGGGGTTGATGTGCCCAAAAATGTCTATAATAGGAGGGTTGTGGACAAACTCCGCCCCACCCCGGCGACCCAACGGCCCGCGGGGGTGGCGGAGTGATTCTAGGAATCACCTCGCCACCCTCGCGGGCTGTTGGGCTGCCGAGGTGGGGCGGAGGGCTGAGGACAACCTCCACCCCACCCCGGTGGCCCAACAACCCATGGGGGTGGCAGGGTGATTCTGGGAATCACCCCGCCACCCCCGCGGGCCGTTGTGTTGTCGGGGAGGGCGGGGTGATTCACGGAATCACCCCGCCATTCCCGCGAGCTGTTTGGCCGCCGGGTGGGGCGGAGGCTGTCCGCAGTCCTCCGCCCCATCCTTGTGGCCCAATGGCCCGCGAGGGTGGTGGGGTGATTCTCGGAATCGACCCGCCACCCTCGCGGGGCGTTGGGCTGCCGGGGTGGCATGGCCCGCCACCCCTGCGAGTCGTTGGGCACCCGGGGTGGGGTAGGGGGCGGGGTGATTCCTGGAATCGGGGCGGGGTGATTCCTGGAATCACCCCACCACCCTCGTAGGTCATTGAGCTGTCGAGGTGGGGCGGAGGCTGTCCGGAGCTCTCCGCCCCATCCCTGTTTCCCAATGGCCCGCGAGGGTGGTGGGGTGATTCCCGGAATCGCCCCACCACCCTCATGGGCCGTTGGGTTGCCAAGGTGCCGTGGCTCGCCACCCCTGCGAGCCGTTGGGCCACCGGGGTGGGGTAGGGGCTGGGTGATTCCTGGAATCACCCCGCCACCCTCGCAGGTTGTTAGGCTGTTGGGGTGTGGCGGAGGCTCTCCGTAGCCCTCCGCCCCATCCGTGTGGCCCAACGGCCCGCATGGTTAGCGAGGTGATTCTCAAAATCGCCCAGCCACCCTCGCGGGCCATTGGGATGTCAGGGTGGCGTGGCCTGCCACCCCTGTGGGCCGTTGGGCCACCTGGGTGGGGCAGGGGGCGGGGTGATTCCTGGAATCACCCTGCCACCCTCATAGGTCGTTGGGCTGTCGAGGGGGGGTGGAGGCTGTCCGCAGCCCTCCGCCCCATCCCTGTGGCCCAATGGCCCGAGAGGGTGGTGGGGTGATTCCCGGAATCACCCTACTGCCCTCGCAGGAATTTGGGCCACTGGGTTGGGGTGGAGGATGTTCACAGCCCTCTGCCCCACCCCGGCAGCCCAACGGCTCGCGGGGGTGGAATCACCCCGCAGGCCGTTGGGCCGCCGGGGTAGGGTAGAGGTTGTCCGTAACCCTCCGCCCCACCTCGACGGTGCAACAGCTCGCAGGGGTGGCAGGGTGATTCCAGGAATCACCCCGCCACCCCTATGGTCCATTGGGCCACTGGGGTGGGGAGGGGGATGAGGTGATTCCTGGAATCACCCCACCACCCCCGTGGGTTGTTGGGCCGCTGGGGTGGGCCGAAGGCTGTCCGCAGCCCTCCTCCCCACCCCGACGGCCCAACGTCCCGTGTGAGTGGCGAGGTGATTCTTGGAATCGCCCCGCCACCCCCGCGGACCGTTGGGCCACCGAGGTGGGGCAGAGGCTGTGGACAGCATCTGCCCCACCCCGACGGCCCATCTTCCCGCGAGGGTGGCGAGGTGATTCCGTGGTAATAGAATTTTAATGTATTTCAGATCCCATTATTTTATCTTTATGGTCATTACTAAAACATGTTGAATTTATACTTAGGAAAGAAAAATGTTATTCTACCAAAAACATTAGTGTGTTTTTTTCCTCATAAACAGTTGTTTTTTTGCACATAAAAATTTGGTTTTACTAGCATTTTTTAAAAATGTTGAAAATTGACCTTAAAAAAAATCATCGTTCCAGTATCAGCGCTTTTTGTTTTCAGGGTGTTTTTTGCACGAAATTTTCGTTTTCACTATCATTTTTAAAACATGTTCAGAATTGACCCTAAAAAAAAAACCATCGTTCTAGTAGACACACTTTTCATTTTTAGCACTGTTTTTGATGTTTTTTCGGGCTTTTTTGGTCAGAGTTCCTGTTTTGAGTTCATAGTTCCCGTTTCAAAGTTTACATTGTTAAAAGAGTACATGACAGAATACAAAAGGCTTGAGGCATGTTCATCAAATACATAGAGAATACTTTCATAGAATATAACTGACAGAAATGAACATAAGCAGAGCCGAGGGAAATCATAGCTCTTCCGCAACCAGTCTGGCTCTCGGGATCCTACCTTGGCTCACCCACTTCATCACCAAACCTCTCTCTTGTTGTCTCTTGCCTTTTATCCTTTATTTCGCATTCCCACTACTAATTCCATTTGACTGACTCCATCCTCGGCTGTTTCCCCTGCTCGGTTGCCTCTGTCTCATTCTCCCACCTTGACGCAACAACCCTTTCACTCCCCGTTCCTATCCCTTTTCTCCGGTTGTTAACTCCACAACCTGGACCGTTGTCCCTGCCACCTGTTCTTGACTTTTCTTCCCGCCAACACTCAAAATTTAAACCGAAAGCCCCAACAGGCCCCGACCATAGTCCTTTGACTCGTCCCTGTGTTAATCTATCTCCAGTGTTTTCGGCCCTATAGCTGCTCCTTGTGGGTCCTCTGTCGTCATTGGTTTTTGTTGTGTTGATTCCTCCTCTTGTAGTGTTGTGGCATCTTCCCTTTGCTATGTTTGTCTTGATGTTTCTGCTGCTTCTGCCACTTGCTGTGTTGGTCCTGCTATTTCTGCTACACCTCGGCCTTCTTTTACAAATGAAGGCCCCAACTCAAGTACTGTGACATATTTTTCCTGGTGGAAGTGGTTATAATATTCCAATGTCGTCTGCCAAATGCTTGTAACCGTTTCTTCTTGTTGGAGAAATTCGGCCACTGATGTGGAGTTTGACTGCTCAGTCCGGGCGTTTTGTAGTGTGTTCCACTGTTCTTCGACCTTATCATATACCTCCCATAGTGCTCTGACATGTTTACGAACTGGGGGCCTCAGGTCCCAGATTTTCTTCTTTGTCACAGCTAATTCCTCCTTTATTTGTTGTATTATGTCCTCGAGAGAGGCGATCTCATCATCAATTTGTCTCAGTTGGCCTTTATCCTTGCAGGGCTTGCTATCAAAAATGTGTTGTTGGAGTTGTTGGTGGAATGGATAGACTGGCGGGTTGTTGATGGCCAAGCTGCCTGACCAATCATTTACTTGCTCTAGTAGCACATACCCATCCGGTAGGGCATCAGTTAGCGTAGCTTTTAGGGTAGTGAAAATGTTTATTTTCTACTCGATTTCCGTGATGTAGCTTGTGGTTGGATTGGGCAGCACTGATCTAGCCGTGTGTAAGGTCTTCTTCAATTCCTTATTGGTGGTCACAAGTTCTGTGCATGCTATCTGAATATGGTCACAACAGTCGACGAAAGTGATTGCTGAAAAATCCTCAACTGCCTCAATTACCAAATCAGCCACCATTGGCCAAAGTGCTCTCAGCTTTGATGTTACCTGGTCGACCTCCACTTGCAACTGTTGATTGGTTTCGAAGAGCTGATCTCGCTCCACTGTGATAGAGATGATTTGTTGCTTCTACTGCTCATGCTCAATGACCACGTCATTATGGATCTGCTCAGCCCTCTGGGCTGCATGTTGGATAAATCCAAAGAGATGTGCGGAGGACCAATGTTGAAGGTTCTCTGATTGCATTGTCGATGGGTCCAGGAAATTACTTTGTAGGGGTTCACCACTAGCAATGGATTTTTCTGAGTGGCCTTGGGGGGGAGTTACAGGTTGGGTGGACTCAAGAAACTAGTGAGCGAGAGGGAGAATGATTGGTTCTGGAACAACAGGGGAATTTAAATGAAAAGTGGTTTCAAAGGATTCAATTGTAGTTGATTGTGGTTGTGAAGTGACTAGTTCGTCACCTAGGAGTCGGCCCATTCCTAACAATAGGGATACCACAAAGGTTTGAACAACATTATGGCCTTCACCCCTGTTCAACGAATGAATGGATTGGATAGCCGAGTCGACTTCCATTTTGTCTGTGGCTATACGGGTGCCTCGAGGGATTGCGTCAGACAGGGTCGTGGAGGTGGAGGCAGTATGGGGGGAGGGATCCCGCGACCTGAGTGAAACTGTAGAAGTGGATGGTGGGGTTTCTTCAACAATTGGGGAGGCCAACGCTGATTGGAGT
This sequence comes from Pinus tabuliformis, assembly GCA_031772625.1. Lineage (NCBI taxonomy): Eukaryota > Viridiplantae > Streptophyta > Pinopsida > Pinales > Pinaceae > Pinus > Pinus tabuliformis. Next base: position 443,624,057 of record CM062816.1, on the reverse strand, counting down.
CCATCATTGATGGCTTGGTTTGAGAGTGAGAGCCACGCGGGGGTATTTCCATAGTGTGTGGAGTGGTAATGATAGGATAAAATGAAATAAACCCTTAGAAAATATCGGTCTGTGGAGTTGTACCTCGTGAATCCACGAAGCTGGTGATTTCCTACTTAAGGAATATTATCCGTTGCTCCATTTGACTAACCATCGGTTGTAGATCCTTGTCTGCCCCCTCTTCTTGCTGATCCCCATCGTGTCTCCTGTGTGTGGTTGCGGTTGTATGCCCCTGAACAAGTATTTGCATTGGTCATCTTTAATCGCACAGGCAACCCCTGGCCACGATTCGACCTCCGTGTGGAATGCACCTTCTGATAGTGTGAACCTCTACAACATCATTTGGAGTGTCCTCGGATGGACACATTGTGGCCTGATATAAGTCTGGCCATGGGTTACCCCAAACCAAATATATTTCGAGTAGATTTCAAGCAATCCTTTGGGGATTCTCTCCATCGCCCTTAGGGCACCAAGATCTTCTGGTACCAGTCTTTGATGCATATATCGTTGATTTCTTTTCTTCTAGGGCCCCGAAATGTCCTCCATGGCATGTATCTGAGAGCCAGTGGTTGGTCATCTATGATCTTTGTGAGGTTCCTTCCTCCTAACGGACACCATTTCCACATCATGAAAGTCATAAGAAAATATCCGAAAATTAAATTCATGCTTCTCCTGTATACATCTTCGCAAGCTTCAAATAATTCATTCAACAGAAATGCCAACCAGTTGAGCACAACTCCTTCACAACAGTGCTCCGCAACCAAAATGGTGTCCAACATGCACTCATTTATGGAGAAGTGTCTCATTACCTTCCCTGCAATTATGTAGCAGGTGAATTTGATGTGGTCCTTGTTTATCAAATCTATTTTGGCCCCTTTGTCGCAGTGCTTGGTGTTATACTTGGTGTAATAATCATTATCCCCCTCTTTCTTGGCTCGCTTTGACCTGGTTGGAACGTTGTCGAGATTGCATCTCCTATTGCTAAGAGTCCAGTGAGCCGCTAAATGTCTTCCACATGAATAAGATATTCTTTGTCTAACCAGAGTGAGCCACCATGCATCCTGCTCACTAGAAGTTTAGTACACTGCATTATAGTAAAAGACGTCCCGAAAACTGGTATACTTCTCAAGTTGATCAAAATCGACTACTAAAGTGATTGAAATGTTCCTTTGATATTTGTGTCCATCGTGCCATCACCCTTCGACACTTCCTCTATATATATCTCTCATTTGAGCGCTGGAAACTGGAAACAGTCTGAAAGATCATTGTCCACCAGTGTGGCATTATCATATTTACCATACAATGATTTTATAATCATAATTTGGTCATCTACTTTGTCTTTTGGAACTGAGATTATATTCATCATACTTCTTCGTCATTGATATACAATAATTATAGGATACTGATAGCTAGTCCTTGAGTGACATTGTTGAGTTTCGAACTAAGACTCGAAGAATTCTGTCACCTAAATTTGAACTTCTAAAAATTCCTGCGTACCCATGCAATTAAGTAGACCAGCTTCGACAAGAAGTTTCTGACTAGACTCAATAACTAATTACTACAACTTTCCCTATGCAGACTTGATCAGGTTAACTAGCCTCTGGCTGGGTTGTACTTGACTTGGATGATGCATGATGGGAAATGTAATGGGTGAATCAGATGGGTAATAATGTGACCATGATGGTGGCTTTATTGGTTAACTTCTTTCCATAACGGGAAAAGATTTTATGGAAATTTACCTGATAGGAGTATTATTGCCTAATTATTACGGAAAATACTTTGAGTATGGTGGATTAGATGTGTGAAACGTGTGACTAACCTCCCCAACCACAGTTGGTTGCAGTGGGGAGGCATAGGTGCCACAATTGAACTGGCACGCAAGACTATTGAATAGAAAACAAAAAATCAAAACTTAAATATACTGAATATTTGACTGTGTTATTTCTATTGACTCAAAACCTACCTATAGTCCCTTTTCAGAGACCTTAGCAATTTAAAGATTGGGTGGTGTTCTGGTGGAAGGGCTTCAGGTGTGCACCATTCCCCCATCTTGGTATCAATATTCCATCTAGTTGCACAAGTTTCACCGCTCCGTACCCCCTAATCTCTACGACTATGAATGGACCAAGCCAATGCATCTGCAACTTACCCGGGAACTTCTAAAACTTGTTGTCATACAATAAAAATTTTCCTCCAACTGTGAATTTTTTTCTCTTAATGTGCCTGTCATGCCATGCTTTCTGCCTTGCTTTATCGACAGACTGGTGGAATTCTGCTAGAAATCTAGCTTCATCTAATTCCATCAATTCTTCCAACCACTTTTGTAGCAATGCATCGTCTGTCATCTTTGTATCTTGGGCAATGAAGATGCTTGGTACTGCAAATTCAGCGGGTACCATGGCCTCCCGTCCATATACCAACTGGAACGGTGTTTTCTTTTGTGAACGCTTGACTGTTGTTCGGTACGCCCATAGTGTGGCTGGTACACGCTCATCCCAATCGTCTCGACTTTCCGAACATATCTTTGTTAGTCCTCTTTCCAGTATCTTGTTGAATGCTTCAACTGTCCCATTATCCTGTGGATGGTATGGGCTACTCTTGTGTTGCTGGATTAGGAAGTTCTGTAGTAGTGATGCAACTATCTCATTTATAAATGAGTCCCTTGGTCACCAGTTAGGCTCCTTGGGCATCCGAACCTGGATATGTTGTTTTCAAATATGAATCTTGCTAATGTGTCTGTTGTACAATCTTTCACTAGTGCCGCCTCTGCCCATTGCGTGAGATATTCGGTAGCTGTGATGATATATTGTGCGTGAGAGTGACATGCTAGTGGATTGATCGACCCGATAAAATCAATTGCCCACTTCTCAAAGATCTGCACTATATGTATCGCCTGTAGTGGTAATTCATCTTGATGTGAAGGTTTTCCAACTCTGTGACACACATCAAAACCTTTCTCATATTCTTTGGCTTCCTTATAGAGCGTAGGCCACCATAAATGTGCTTGCAAGACCTTCCTCGCTATTTTTTTCCCCTAACGTGCCCTCCCGCAACTCTGGAGTGGCACTCACATAGGATATCTTGTGGTTCATGCTTTAGGAGACATCGCCTAAAGACTTAATCTAAACCCATATTATATAAGTGTATGACGATTAGTTGATAGTCAGCTACTCAGATCACCATGTGTCTCTTCTGCATCGTTGTATATCCCTTTGGACATTGCCCTGTGGCTAGAAAAGTTGTGCTTTCCTCCAAGTAGTTAGGAATTGCTTCTATGCGAAATAGATCAGTGTCCAGTAGTTGATCATCTAGGGAGCCCCCACTCTCCCCTGACACCAGTCTAGAGAGATGATCCAGTCCCACATTCAACCATCCTGGTTTAATGATAACTTCGAATGTAAATTCCTAGAACAACAGTAGCCACTTGCAGATTCTTCCCTCTAAGATTGGTTTGTTGACCAAGTATTTTAATGTTGACTGATCTATAAAGAATTTTAATGGAGCTCCCAGTAAGTAGTGTCAAAACTTTTGCAAGGAGTATATCATGACTAGTGCTTCTCTCTCGATCGTGGTGTAGTGATTTTCTACTGTTGGCAACTTCCTACTTGCAAAATAGTTTGGGTGATCCAAGTTTCCTTCCTTTGGTTGCGCCAACACTTCCCCTAGCGCAATGCCTGATGCATCTATATGTACATGGAATTTCTTGTTCCAGTCCGGGTATACTAAGATGGGTGCACTTAACAACTTTTCATTGAGTATGTTCAATGTTGCTTGACACGCTTTCATCCAGTTGAATGTTTCTGTCTTCCCAAGCAGCTTTTCCATGGGAGTAGTTATGGACGCGTAGTTGCAGATGAATCGACGATAATACCCTGTGTGGCCTAGTGCTGATTGCAACTGCTTCACATTCGCCGGCAGATCCATATTTACAATTTCCGCAACATTTGAGGGGTCCACACAAACTTTGTCTTTGCAAAAAATGTGGCCCAATAATGTACCAAACGGAACTGCCAAGATACACTTCTTCAGGTTTAGGGAGATTTGCAATTGCTGGCATCAATCAAACATTACTCTAAGTAAGTTGGCATGCTTCTTCAATAGGCTATAAATTGTCCAATCTTCCATGTATACCTCCAAGAACTGGTGAATGTATTCTCTGAAAACGGTGATAAAATTTGTGGAGAATACGTCAGGGGCATTCTTTAGGCCAAAAGGCATAACTTGATATGTGTGTGAACCCCATTATGTGGTGAATGTTTCTTTATTCTTCCCTTCTTCTGCTATGAGGACCTGATGGTACCCTGAGAACCCGTCTGTGAAGGAGTAGGCCTTGTTCCCTACAACATTATCCAAGACCTTGTCACTGAAAAGCGTGGGGAATGGCTCATGGACATAAGTGTTGTTGAGGCTACGGTAGTATACACAGACCCTTATCTCCATGGCATCCTTCTTGTTTTGGATCACTATTGGGCTGATCCATTCATCTTCGTCTACCAGAAAAATGAGTCTTACATCCAAAATTTTATCTATATCCTTCTTTACCTTTTCATTTACTCTTGGGTTCAGCCTATACGGTCTATGCTTGATAGGCTTAACATCCGGCTTTAAAACAATTTTCGTTTCGCAAATATCTTTTTTGATTCCTTTTAAATTCGTGACTAAAGCTAGGAATAAATCCTCATACTCACGCAACAGATCGAAAATTTCTTTAGTCGTTTGTTCATCCCAGTAATCCCCTATAGATGCCATCTTTGGCTTATCCTCTATCCCAATGCTATGCTTCCTGAGTTTCACTAGGTGTAAGTGGGGAGAATATTTTACTGGTCCCTCCTAAATATCCCTTTTCCCTTCAATCTCTTGAAACATCAGGTGCCTTAGTCCCTCTAAATCATCATCCTTTGGATCTGCGCTCACCATCCTGCAAGCCATGGAATCTGGTTACCACGAATCATAAAAGTATTGCAGGAACCTTTCGTCAATGCATCCTTCCCATAACTGTCTGAGGTGAAGAGTATCTGTTTGATGGCATATAGAGCCTCGGTTAGCCATCTGTCACTATCTTTGAATGAAAAGTTTCTACTAAACTGTTTGGCCAGTGTATCCCAGTTCCCAGTTTGCCTCCGAATTTATTCTTGTATATACCAAGCCTACAAGAATGTACCCAGGGTGTGTACAAACATATGTATCCATAGGTCCTTCGGGATCCGTTCCTTATTTCATCTGCCTGTGAAGCACTCTAGGTGCTATCGGGGATCAGAGTCCCCCCTGTATTTTACATTTCCTCGATGTTTTGTTCTCTTCTTGCTTGAACCTCTCTCTCAAGGCCCGCTTGACTTTGTCCCAATCACAAAGGTTGTTGTGGTGAGATACCCACCACCATGTTGGTGTTGCTTGCAGTGCAATTTCCAACAATGGTACCTTGTGGCTTTCCCTTATGGTTCTATCAACTTTACTTAAAAATACGTCTACCGAATCTATGCCATGGAAAGTAGGATAATCACCTACCTCTGTCCCAATCCAGTTGATGTGACATATTGTAGCACAATGTCTTGTATTGACTTCATATCCTCCTTGCTTCTAGGCATCCCATGCAGCCTCGGAGCCCACCTCTGAGCTCTGTATACTTCTCCAGCTGATTGACCCCTCCACCGTGGGATTAATGTAATCTTCCCTCCTTCTGATTGTTAATCAGTATAGCTGGTCTAGTGTCCCAGGTTCATCCCAATCATCTACTGGTTCCGTGAATCTTGGTCCTTGGTACAAATCCAGCAGTTGTATTACCCGCATCCCGTCTACTTCAAAGATCATCAACTCCTTCTTGAGATCGATGACATCATAATTCTCATAGGCCCAGTCAATGCCAAGCAGTGCTGGGTAAGGATCTTTGTCCCCCATTATGTCTATTACCTCAAATTTTGCATGTGTTTTCACCCCTACGATGTCTACTTCCACCTCTTCCAACCTCCCAATGGGCAGAATGCAGTATTGGTTGGCCATCCGTAACTGGATTGGTGAATACTTCAATTGTGGTTTTCCCAGTGCCTCCCATGTTTTCCTAGGAAAAATGTTAACGTCTGAACCCAGGTCCAACATTGTGTCTTTGATTTGGAACCCTGCCACCTGTGCGTCAATTCAGAACTCCCTGCCTATTCTTTTCTTGTTTCTTCAGACTCTCCTCATGTGCTTCTCTGGTAGATTTGTTGAGATTCCTTCTTCCCCCATTTCTTCTTCTGGTAGAACTTCTTTTAGACTCCTGCGTAGTTATCCTAACATCTTATCGTTGTTGACAATCTGCAAGAACAATTTGAACCATTCTTCAATCGGGTGGGATATGGCGGGCTTTGCTAAATTTGGTACCTTGTCCTTCTGAGTGTCCACTAAAATCTCAAACAATTTTTCTGCCTCTTGATAGTATCATTTCTGTTGTCTGGGATTGTATGATTGTTTTGGGGAAGCTACTCGAACAACCGGTGGTTGCTCTGGTGCACCTTGATCAGCCCCCGTCTTCTTTACTCCTTTGGTTACTATATTTATGTTAGAGGGATTATGTCAGTAGCTCTTGGTTCTGCATTGATCAAGTTGGGTCCCATTTTTCTGGTTCGCTCTTCCCATCTTGCGATCAACTCGGGGAAGTCTTTTATTGCATGTGCATTGACCCAACATTGAGAGCACCAAGGTCTTCTTGGAAGAGAACAGTCTCTGGAGACATGTCCCTCTTGGTCGCAGGTATAGAACTGCACAGGTCCCCTGCCCCCTGTTCTTCCTCATCTCATTCCTCCTCCCATTCCTCGCCCTCCGTGAGTGGTCTCATTGATTCTAAACGTCGACTGATCTAGCCTCTCTGCTAGAGCATCCAATTCTCGACATTGTTCAGTGTGGTGAGTCGTGGACACACAGAACTCAAAGTAGGTATTGTTCGGTATGGTTGGATAGTTTTGCAATATTGAGCACAACCGAGGTGAGTGTCCATAGCTCCTAGATACCTCACAGTACTCAAGTTGGTTTTGGCCCTGAAATGCCCCTTACGATCCTACCTCTGCAACCCCAACTATAGGTAGAGCCCCCGATGGTTCGGTAGGCCCTGTTATAGGATTTGTGACTCTTATTCTCTGGCATTTAGTCGTGACGTGACCTTCAACCAAGGAGTGGGTGCACCATACATTGGGTCTCGCTGGATGGATCGACTATAAGTCTTTCAGTTTCTCTGTTAAGCTAGCTATCTGGTGCTAGAGTCCCATGATCAATGGATTCTGTGATCCCGCCCCCCGATATTCCTGTGGGTACCCTGCCATTGCCTCAATACGATTTGCGTGTTCTAGAGCATCCTGTAGGGTCTCAATCTTTTATTATGTTAAGGGATTCTGGGTAAGAGGTAGGAGTGCCTTGATAAACCAATCCCTTTGGTGATTGGGATATATGGGGTAACTTAGCTTTCTGATTGCATCCTTGAACCTCTGCATCAATTCCCAGACGGTCTCTCCATCCCATTGTTTTATCTCCCATAGTTCTGACAGCCCTTGCTGATATGTCTGTGGAAGCTTAAATTCTTGTATAAATCTCTTCTTGATGTCATCCACCATTGGATTCAGGTTTAGCTCTGCCCATTTGATAAACCATCTCAGGGCTCTCTCCCTAAGGGTGGTCTAGAATTCGATCACCTTCATGTTGTCTGGCGTTTGGTGAGCTCTCCATATCGCTTCACAGAGGTACCAATGTTGCTCCACATCCTCATTCCCTCGTCTTGAGAACTTTGGATATCTGGTAAAGGATCCTGCCATTCTAGCTTGAGTGCGTGCTAAAAGAACAAAGCCTTGGGTCCCTGGCTGTTGAGATCCTTGTAATCCTAGGTTACCAATACTACTATTTCCACTACTACTATAGGTACCAAAATCTGTTTTATATCTAACATGCACACTATGTATCCGTATTGCCTTCAACAACTTAGCAACAAATTTACCAGGACTGTTGTAAAGTACCAGGGGAAGGTCGGGGTGAATGCTACTTGAGCTTTGGGAGGGAGGGGGGTGGTTTGGATGCTTGATTTCATCTGGCATGTTATCCTCCGCAAATAGTCGTCTCATAACATCACACATCTCATCGTCCATCTCTTCTTCGGGATTACTACGACCAATTCCATTAGACACCTCCCCCGCGACCGGGGAGGGAGGGCTCCTACCATCTTCCGTGATTCCGCCTGGCTCATCTATCCCTATTCCTTTTTGTGAGTTCTCTATCATCTCGTCTCTTCCTCTTGGACCCTTCGACACCACTCCTGCTTGGTGTGGTCCCTCCACATGCACTTTCATAGCTTGCATGGCCCTTTCCTGCCACTTTTCTGCTATTAGCGCTCTCCTATGTGCTCTTACTTCCCTAGCTCTTCATGAGTCTTCTACATCCATCCTTCAACGACATCATAGTCCCCATATTCAATAGAATTTCCCCTCTTTTATCCTTCCCCCAGGATTGGGGCTTTACACTGCCATACTCACTTCTTGGAAAGAAATCAAGCTTTCCTCCACCATCAAATCTTTAATCCAAAGGGACATTTCCTTCAGTAATTTTCCCCTCAGCCCCGATCTGAATACCGACTCAACCTTCGAGAAGGACTGATGAATTTCTGTTGCAAACTCAATCACATATCCTTCCAGAGTATTATGTACCCAAAGGTGTATTGCTCTATTCCGATCGGTGTCCAGATGCTGGAGTGTTGAAAGATCAGCGGAGCTCCGCCCGTGACAAGATGGTTATTGTACCTTCGGCCGATCCTTCACTTGCAGTCTCCACAACCAATTATACAGTTCCTCTGGGAACTTACACTGGAAAATCTCATACTGATTGCTTGCGACTTCTGAATACAAGATCTCGTCGTTCACCTTAGCAACGGTCTGGCTTCGAAGGAAATCTTGTTGCGATACAAACTGTTCCACTTGGTCGTCCCACTAGTTTCTTATTTCTTTCTTAAAAATCCTTGATACCATATTCTGAACCCCTCTTTTTTATTTCAGGTCCCGGCAATGGAACCATTTGTTGGCAAGAAAATGACAACAGGGAAGGGACCCTGGGTTCAGGCTCAGAGGGCCAACAAGGCTCCGATGTAATCTAGGACAATGCCGACTTTTTCACCTTACGCAAAGGGCAAGGAGTCTCACCCAAGGCATGTTGTGACCGAAGTTAGATGGAGCTGGGAAGGGTATCGAGGGAATGTAAAGAACATGTAACAATAACTCATCACACTCAATCTATTGGACTATCTAAGACGATCATCCCATTCATATCATCACAGGAAACTATCTAGTGGTTAATCAGTCATTTAAAATTTTAAAGAACCCATAAAGAACACAATGATACAATATAGGACCCAAACTACTTCTTTCATTACTTGGAATATAAAAGAGTACATGACAGAATACAAAAGGCTCAAGGCCTGTTCATCAAATACACAAAGAATACTTTCATAGAATATAACTGACATAAATGAACATAAGCAGAGCTGAGGGCAATCGTATCTCTTCCGTAATCGATTTGACTCTCAAGATCCTGCCTTGGCTCACCCACTTCATCACCAACCCTCTCTCCTGTTGTCTCTTTCATTTTATCATTTATTTCGCATTCTCACTGCTAGTTTTGTTTGGCTGACTCCGTCCTCGACTGTTTCCCCTGCTCGTTTGCCTCTGTCTTCTTCTGCCACCTTGCCACAATTGCCCATTCACTCCCCATTCCCATCCCTTTTCTCTAGCTGTCAGCTCTGCAACCTGGACCGTTGTCCTTGCCACCCCTTGACTTTTCTTCTTGCCAACACGCAAAATTCAAAACAAAGGCCCCAACACATAGGCAGAGGAATGCTCTTGCAACATCTTTATTAATTTTTTCTTTTGAGATTCTTCCAGATTATCATCAATATAAGTTCCCCCTGGAAAATTTTCTATTAAAGAATTGCCAAACTTCTCCATAGAATGTAAAGCCATCTGATGAGATGATAGATATTCAATATTACATTGTTCTTGAAAACTGTGATTTTGTTCACAATATGAGAAAAGATTCACTATTTTCCATTAAATTGAAAATTTGATCTTCTTCATCTATTTGTGAAGTGAGAAAAATTGGTCGTATATCAAAGTTTTCATTATCACCTTCTATCCATGCTTCACTTTCTACTTATATCAGTGTTTTTACACGAGAATATAATGTGAATTTCGTTGTCGAACTTCCATCAGATATAAACATATCACTAGATCTACAACTTATAAAAGCATCAGTTGTAGCTCACCATGGTCTTCTTAGAATCCATGGGTGTCCTCCTAGAGTATTCTTGGGTGTCAAGATCATAAAGTCAACAAGATATTTCCCAAAATCTAAGGATACAAATACATCTTCTAACACACGATCTTCGCGTTTGTTTTGTGATAGATGGAAGAGAAGTGCGATTTAACCGGGAAGGTCATAGCGAAGGCAATGGAAGCTCTGTTCAACAAAACGAATTAAATTTTATCTTCCCCAAGTTAACGTAGATGGGCTCCTTCATTCTTCCATGCATACCTATACCAGTGTATATTTCTTTGATAATCTTCCTTCATTATCTCGGTTAGTAAAAAATGTCTGCAGATTGCATCTGATTTGATCCATCCCGGACGGTGCATGTTGTTTCAATGGTCCAACCTGGATTATTATTCCCTAGGGTGTGCAGATTATTGATTCCAAGGGTAATCTCAGTTGGGTTTAACAAAAGGAGATGCTGTTATTGCAGTTTCTAAGACCGAGTGTGATTACATAATCACTATTATGGAATGTATCTTTGACATAGACATGGACATGATTTTAATATAATTCTTCTGCGTTTTATTGGTGAGCGTTATAACTTTGGAATGTTTGATTTTTTTAAATATGATATAAAAAAAATTGTAAGTTTCTGTATTTTTAATATAAATATACATTTAATATATTAAAATATATATTATATAAATTAAATTTATAATTTTAAGATATTTTTAATTGATTTCGAATAAAATCGATTTAAAAAATATATAATTAAAAACATAAAAATAATAATTTAACTATATTTATTGGATGTATTTTAGTAAGGTGATATTGATTTCAAATTCTAACATTAGCTAAAACTGTAATTAAGTTGAGTAAAGTAAGTATAGCTATTTTAAAAGTGCTTCATCTTTATTTTTTAAGTATATATATTTTTTTGTTTTATATAAGAATGTAATTACAATTTAGTAGGATAAATAAAAATATTCTAATTGTTTTTTATTTTGATTTCTTTTTATGTTTGTTTCATCAATTTTGTCTCTATCTAGTTTCGTTTTGGACAGACTAAAATATCAACTTATTTTGCCATGTACTATCCGTAATATAAGTGTCCCTCTTAAAAAAAAATGATTCAAATATGATTTGGTTTGAGCTTTTCCCACCCGTCCATTCCTAGATTATACAGCCTTGCAAAATCAATATATATTCCTAGATTATACAGCCTTGCAAAATCAATATTTCAATAAAAACAATATATTATAATTATTTAATTATTTAAAATGGTCACGGAATGTGATGTTCATAATTTCTCGAAATAAATGGAATATAAATTGATCTTATTTTCCCTCTTTAATAAGCAATAAAATAAAATCATATAAATTTTTTAATTGTCTAATTAAAATGATCTATTACAAGGAATTTGATGTTGATAATTCTTCCAAATAAACGGAATCTATGTTGATCTTATTTTCCCTTTATCATAGGGAATGATCATGGGTAAAATTAATGTTATTAATTTATATTTACTTTTAGAATTTTGTAATATTTGTTAAATTTTAATTTGATATTACTAATATTTATATTTATTGGATATATTGTTGAAATTAAGAAGAAAGTAGCCAACACAAATAGTAATGCTTAAGAGAGGAAAACTTTAAGAGAGATTTGGGGAAGTTTCTTATCTTTTCCTATGTTAAATGTTTCTATTTCTAATTTGGCAACTGAACTACCCAATTACGAACAGTTATGTGAAGAATGGAGGAAGTCGTACTAAACTACTCCACGGTATGGGCTATGTAGTCATTATGAAGGTTTCTTGTTGACCATGAAACCAAAGGAGGGATGTGCTTTCTCATGACTAGGAAACACTCATGGGGGTACAAGAGTAGAAGCAAATATATGGAGAGAGATCAGACAAACATAGACATAGAAAACATAGATGAACTACAAGGAGAGTAGTGGATGCAAGTGAACTAGAGAAAACCTGTGGGAATGAAAGAAAATGACCCATGAGGCTATGAGTATGACTCCGAGAGTGGGGTGACAAAGAACCCAGTGAGTCACATAAGACTTATATGGAATTGTGATCTTAAGTGAATTGGATAAGGAAGTCAATGAGAAAGCCTTCCACCTAACTTTGTGGCCCAAGAAGACATTCTAAATGGCTTGTTTTATCCAACTAAGGGACTATTAAATTTATTTAGGGATCCCTTTTGCATTGTGCAAGCCCATGGTGATAATACTTTGTTATGCTAACAAGCCTTGGCTTAGTAATTGAAAGGCAAAAGCTTGCTTTTTGTATGCAAAGGAGAGTGGCCTTCTTTTCCTCTACCTTGAATTGAACCTTGTTGAACACAAAGTGAGCAACCTCTTAAGATGTATTATCTAGCTCGAGGGTGGATAGCTATAAGAAATTTGTTGTGTAGTTGTGCCTATGGTAGTGTGGAGAGTTTCTCTCCCTTCTTCAATTTCTAGATACTTCAAGTCAATCAGATAATTGTATGTATTTCTATGCTAATGAAATGAAGTCATTGTTTAGTGTTTCATGATTCTTACTTTGCCAGTAATTGTGTATGTTTGTGTGGATAAGATGGATGATGTTATGTTGGTTTACTAGATATATGTATAAGTAATGAATTGAATTTATTATATAGTTTTATTGGGTGCTAATTATTACATCTTGCATGAATGAATGACTGATATATATATATATATATATATATATATATATATATATATATATATATATATATATATATATATATATATCGAGAGAGAGAGAGAGAGAGCTATTCTCTCAACAAGTTACTTGTGATTAATATATGGCATGCAATTTCATAAGATGAATGTGTAAGTTGATTGGATCTTTGAGGCTATTTATGTATTCTATAATGTGAATAGTCTTTAGTAGCCTCACCCTTGAGCTAGGTTTTCTCCATTAAGGGTTTCCTAGGGAAAATATTTGTGTCTATTATGGATGTTGTGTGTATTTAGTTCTATTTTCTATTTCTTACATTTAAGATAATTTAATTAATTAAGAAAAACCATAGCTAACTGAAGAAACTAGAATATAAAAAAAATTAATAGTAAAGGTTTCAATCATTTTATTAGATCTATTGTGACAAACTATTCCAATGGAATATCCATGGTGGTTTATAGATTATACATGTATTAGAGGAAGTTTCTTTGGATAAGTTTAACGCAAGTTGCAAGGGATGCAAGAATCAGTTTAAGTAGAATGTCATAGAACCCTCGCCACTGTTGATGGGCTTGTTCCCAATAACCCTTGTGTTGTAGAAGAAGAGATATTCATAAGGCTAAAAGTGTAGGTTGCTGACATCAGCCATAATATGAACCTCTTTGTCATTTTTCTAACAACAAGATTGGAATCAAGGAAGATGGAGGTTCTAACTCATAGGTCAATTAGATAACAAATCAAGATATCATAAAGACCTAGAAAAGGAGTCAAGGAAAAAACCCAAGAAATAGAAGTTGAGTTTCAGCAAATGGAAACCATTCAAAGTAGCATCCAATACGAAAGCAAAGGTCGATATAAATCCATAAATAGTTGTGATTGATGCCTTAAAATTGAATCACCATTTGTAGCAAATAGAAGTTTACATTAGCATTCACTAGATAGACAATGGGTAGAAAATATCATTTCCTAGATTGAATTTAGAGGGCCATGCTCTAACATGGTGGGAAATGCATATAGAAAGGCTTAGGTTAGAGGGTGATCCACTAGTAACTTAGTAACAAAGTGGGAGGACTTCAAAACCTTCATCAAGCCCCAATAATATCCTATCACATATATAGATGACCAACGGGTCTAATGACACTACTTTAGGTAGATCCAATGGTAATGTGTATAAGGATATCTCATTGAGTTCAAGAAGATGGATATCATGTTAGTTATCTCTGCCAAGAGCCTATATGTACTCATCAAGTATCTTGGGGATCTACACAATGATTTATGATAGTAAGTGATGCTTTTAAATCTAAAACCTATGGATAGGGCATGTGTGAAAGCATAACAACTAGAAATCATAGGCCAAAAGAAATGGTAGACAAGTACTTCAAAGTATAAATATCACTAGGAGCATTCCAAGGAGGGGAAAAATAAGTAGAAAGTTGGGAGGACAAGAAGATAAAATCCATTGGACATCATTGTAAGGATTGTACCAATGATTCGACCACTACAACATTAATGGTTACACTAAAGAGGAGTGCTAGAAACTACATCTGGAACCAAACCCAAAGAATCATGAGAAGGATGGGAAGAAAAAGAATATTCTAGGTAAAAAGTTGAGAAATCAAGTTGAAGTATCTCTGATGTGGAAGAGAATATTATATGAACATCAATGTAGAAGGAGGTGAATTTGAGAAGTATTCATCACTAGGAAGCCTGAGGAGATGATAAAACTCTTCCACATTAAGAGCTAGGTCAAGAAGGCGAAGACAGATGCTTTATTTGACTTAGTATCATAAGATAATCTCATGGTAGTTTATCTATTAAGAAAAAAATGGATTTGAGGTTCTTGTTCATCCTAGCCCATATCCATTGGGAAGGGTAAACACATATGTAAAGATTAAGGTAGAAAATATTGCATGATAAAATATAAGTGTTGATTATGTTTATGAAGTAGAATTGGATGGAGTATGTTTGTTGAGTCATGTTTGGGAGTCTATACATGTATATGAGTGATGCATTATTCATGCAAAGATCTAGCAAGTATTGCCTCATGAAGGATGGGAAATATTTCTTCATGCACATGGACAAAGGCGAGTCCAAGATTTCTCTGATAAGTTCCAAACAAGCCAAGAAGACAATTAGTTTGAACAAAAACTACGTTTCACTTTTCCTGAGAAAAAATCAATATCATGATGATTGAATTAGGGAAAAGGAATCCATAGAGGGGTGTAATGATGAATAAAAAAATTAAATGGAAGGGTTGTTACAAGAATATAGGGGAATGTTCCAAGAACCTATAGTGATACCACCCAAGAGGGAAGTAGAGCATGAAATCCAGTTATTTGTAAACTCTACAATGTTGAACATTTGATTGTGTAAACATTCTATTCTATAAGAAAACAAAGTAAATAAGCAGTTGTAGTAGTTGTTGGAGTAGCGCATGATTCGACGATGTACCTCACTTTGTGGGTAAACCATCATAATTGTACCAAAGAAGGATTGCAATTGGTGAATATGTATCAAATACAAAGTAGAAAATAAGATTATGCTCAAGAATATGTACCCCTCCCCTAGGATTAATGATCTATCATATTAGTTGTAGCATGAAAAATACTCCATCAAGCTTGATTTAAAATCAAGGTACCACTAGGATTGATTCAATGAAGAAGACACTTAGAAGACCACTTTCAAAACTAGACAAGGTTTATATGAATGGTTGGCCATGGCATTTTGTTTATGCAATGCACCAACTACATTTATGAGACTAATGAATGATGTACTATGTCCATAACTAGATTCATTTATAGTGCTACATAGGAGATGTACGATTCTTTTTTTTGGATGATATATTGGTTTACAGTGCTACCTAAGAGAAGCGCATGTCACACTCAAGGTAGGTGCTAGAGATTTAAAGAAGAAATCATTGCAATAAAACCTCAAGAAATTTTAGGTTTTCTAGCAATATTTGGTGTATTTGGTGTGTATGATTGGTGGATGGAGCTTAAAATGGATACTACAAAGATGGAGTGGTCAATTTTTGTAAATGTATTTTCACTTAGGAGTTTCATTAGGAATCACATTACCTATGGAAGGTCATAGCTTCGTAGAATCATTAAATGTCATAATAGTAAGTGATAAGAGGTTTCAATGGTGAAGAGTTGACAAAAGGCTTTTGGTGAGTTGAAAAAGAAAATTAATTAAGCATTAGTTATTATGTTACAAAACTTATAGAAGCCCTTTGATGGAAATAGATTCATGTGCGTATGATATGGGAATGGCCTTAGTGAAAGGAGGAAGAACTATATGCTATTTTTATGAAGTATTTCATGGGGTTTTCCCAACTACCATACCCATGACAAGGAGATCTTTACACTGGTACAAGTTGTCAAATAACAGAAATACTATCTATTGGGAAAGGAGACCATTGTCGACATAGATCACTAGTGGCTATAGTATCTATGGGCCTAGGGTAAGATACCATTGACTAGACACTACAAGTGGATTGGGTTCTTACAACAATTTCATATATTCATCAATTACAATAAGGGTACGATAAATAAGTTGGTTGGCATTCTTTCAAGGCCACCCACATCAATAACTATATCTTTGGGAACTATAATGCACATGGATCCTTTGACCCATGATGCATAAAAAGAGGAATACATAGAATATGATGACATCAAGGGGGTGTTTTAGTAGTTGTAGCGATAGGTTCATGTAGAAGATAATGATAGTTATTTATCTTCTCTAGAATGGGTTGATCTATAGGCTACACAAACTTTCTGTTCCTTAAGGTGAGTGATTGAATCTTATCAGGGAGGCTCATACCTTCAAGGTTGTAGGGAATTTTTTTGTTGAGAATATATTTTCCAACTTATAGAGGTATGTGTACTTGCCTAGAATGAAATAAAATGTAGTAAAGTAAAATAGAGGAAGTATACAATATTATACCAACAATCCCATTAGTAGGAAATAGGGTCTACGTCATCCCTTACTTGTACGTATTCATCCTTGGCAAAACATTTCCAAGGATTTTGTGGGAGGTTTACGAATAACTAGGAAGGGACATGGCTACATGTTTGTGGTACTATGTTAATTGTTTCAGCAAGACATGCATTATAATTCCCTAGTGACAAGACTATGAAAGGGAAAGAATAAAAAAAATTGTTGTTTGACCAAGATTTGGTGTGCTTTGAGATACCAAGGAGCATTATTTTAAATATGGACACAATATTTCTCAATACATTTTGGAATACATTGTGGGGGAATATGAGCATGAAATTGAAGAGGTCTAAAATATCACATCCATAGATAGACAAGTCAATAAAAGTAGTAAATAGGACTTTGGTGCCAATATTTTGAGAGGTTGCAATCAGATGCATCTAAAGACCTAGGATGAAAACATGATCTATGAATATAACACTCTCATAACAAAGAAAATTATTATTATACTAGTAATTCCCCTTTTGAAACTAGATTTATATATCCATATTCACCCTTTGATCCAGGAGGATTCTCTAGTTTCTCCAAGTTCAAAGGTTTCAATTGATCTTAGAAAGAATGCCAAGCAGTAGGGCCCATCATTCTAAAACCAACACTACTTTCGGTTTCTCATTTGATCTCCAGATGAAGAAGGAATCATCTGTCAAAGTTTAGGTGCCGAAGGGGGCCTTGCTAGCCATGTGGCATTTTTGCAGTTCAATGTGGCACAAACTTCATCTCCAGGTTCATTTTTCAGTTGCAGGTGAATGATGGAAAGTTCAGGTTTTGGGTGCATTAATGATTTGGGCACATTTGAATTTGGTGCAAAAATCTTATAAGCCTATGGTATAGAAAAACATTGCAATAAGTTACATGGTTAGGAACTATGGAACAAAATATGGTGTGCATTTTATTAAACCTAAGATGAAAACCTATGGTGAGTGCATATATTCAAAACCTATGGATTAAACTATAGTTTATGAACTATATGACAAATATTAAAATGAATATGGAGGAGATATTACAAAGTTATAATATTGTTATGGTGTGAAAATGTTTGGAGTGGAATGTTCTAACGTTTAAACCATATATCAACCAAACTTTGGAGCACATATATATTGTTATAACCAATAGTTCAACGACGGAGTGATATATGCCACGGACAAGAATGGAACAGTTGGATGCCACTAGGATTCACCGTCGGGATACAGACTGCCACGGGTCCATAGGTAACACCTAACCTTCAGAGAGCAGGTAGCCTCATCGTCGAAGGTGCATCGAGTCATCAGCCACAAAGTTCCATACCATTTCACCGCCAAGCCAAAAGCCACTAGGAGAATATGTCACATGCCACGAGTTAAAGTTTGGTTGACCGCCAGATTACAAGCGTCGAGAAGGACTTTGGATAAGTGTGTTGAATATGCAAGCTCCAAGTGTTTCACCATGCACTACAAGAAAAAAGGACATTGGTGAGGGTCAAAAAATGTCACCATAAGCTCATTAGTGACGGTTAAAAGAGCCTCCGTCACCAAAGGTGCTGTCACCAAAAGTATAGATGTTGTGGTGACATTCAAGGTCTGTCACCAATAATGATTATAATGACGGATAGTGACCATCACCATTTCATACGAACAACAATGATTTATTATGATGGACCTTTCATGGTCGTCACTATTTATGCATATATATGGTGACGTTCGTTGACCGTCACCATTTCATATGAACAACAATGATTTATGGTGATGGACCTTTTATGGCCGTCACTATTGATGCATATGTATGGTGGCATTCGTTGACCGTCACCATTTCATATTTTGGTGAGGGTTGAAAAATGTCACCATAAGCTCATTGGTGATGGCCAAAAGAGCCTCCGTCACCAAAAACTAGTTGTCATTCCATATGAATATTAGGGCACGATGGAATCGAACCACCAACCTCCTGCTTGTAACACAGGTGCTCTTCCATTGAGCTAGCACCCTTTAAAGAATTAGACTTTAAAAAATTAGACCTTGAATATCCAAAGATGCAATTGCATTGATACAAGGAAATCACTCTCTACCTATCAGAGATAACTATGTCCTCCCACGTAACATACTCCCTTACTTAACTAGAATTGGTTTCGAAGCTAACCCAAGACTCAAGGTGCAATTGTGAGAGTAGGGTTTAGAAGTTTCTTTTTTTTTTATGTAATTTAAATTCTCATTGACCTAACTTGGTCATTCATGGACATTAATATATTCTTTATTTCTTTCTACTTTTAATGAAATTACTATATTGAAAACTATTGATGCCATGAAGCAAAATACCATTGCTCAACTTCAAGAGAAACTTGTTGAGAAGGACAAGTTTATCCTAAATCTACATGTCCTCAATAGCAACAATGTTCAAGAAGTAAGAAATTTAATAAGTATTAACAATGAGTTTGGGAATCGCCTTAACAAATTACAAAACTTTGCCTCTTTCTATTATGAAAAATACAATAATGTTTGTTGAGATGACAAACAAGAGGGGGTCGAACAAAACTACTAATGAGCAATAAAGGAGCTTGAAAGTAATATTGATTTATAGAGATCAGGCATTTATGGCCTCTATACATTCAACATAATTGGGAAACTAGAAATTTGTGACTTGGTGTATGTCATGTGGTGATAGATACAGAATTAGAGATCCCCAGCATAGCAAAGAGAAGAATGAAATTATTGAAAAGAGGGAAGAGAGAAACAAACATCACAAGGAGGAGCCACTTATCCCAAGTTCCAACTGTGAGGAGAAAGAGAGGCCAACGCACTGTAAGGAGGAATGATGTTGCCACTGCTCCATATTGAACAAGAAAAGATGTGACAAGTCAAAGGTCTAATGGCAGGAATTAGCAAAAAAATTGAGGCAACCTGCCCAAGCACAAATGAATCCTGAAGTGCCAATCCACCTATTATAGTTCCATAAGGTAAAAATAACTCAGAATAAGTGATGCAACAAAACTGACAACCCCTAAATAAGGAACACTGGAGGTACCTTAATTAAAACAAGATAAATATAGTGGAGTTACTGGCAAGATCAAACACCATCAAATCACCGCTACTAAAAAGACCTAACTTCAGCCTCCCAAATCTATTTTCTCTTTTGGTTTTAGGCTCTTTCATGATGGGAAACCAAAAAAAAACAAACTTTCAACTTTTGTTTAGGTGCAAATATTGCAATTCTTAGTGATAAGCATAAAAGGTTTTACACTTTAAAAGTAGCCTGAAAGGTGGACACACTGTTAGAAATTAGTTTAGCTATTTGATATCCCATATTTCCTAGTAAACATAGCTAGCCAAAGGTTTTAATGGGAAAAAGAAACATGAATCAGTTTATGTGAAGGATGGATTTGGCTAAGTTTGGCCTTGAGCTCAAACAAAAAAAATTATGGTCAGTTTTTCAAAAATATTTAGAGGGGAGAAATTATTTCTCCCCTCAGTTTGTGCCATGTTTTTAAGATTTTTGATGCAATTTTGAAAATGAAAAAAGATAGCTACGATTTAGCCTCAGCAGGAAATTGGTTGAAACCTTAATTTGTAAGTATCATGTGACTAGTTGACCCTAATGCTAAAGATTGTGCTTCGATTGTGATTTGGTACAACTATATCTCATAACAAATGCTCAAAGAATCATTCCTACTTGCATACAAGGAGAAAAGTCGGTATTGTCATCAGCCCTGAAAGAAATGTAGATGGGCCATGCCAAATAAATCAAATAAGAATGAAGAGAAAGGTACAAGTAGATGAATGGCCATAGAAGTAGAGAAATTGACACACTGAGAACTCCAATAAACCGCAAATTGGCACACAACTACAATGGGAGGAGAATATGGTACTCTAAAGGAACATCATGGGGTAGGGGAAGAATATTATAGTTTTTCCCTTAGAATAGACAAGCACAGACACTCCAAGGATTTTAAGGAAATACTTCTTCACAAATAAAAACAGAGAGAATTTAGTGTCCCCTGTAATCTAAAATTTCAATGATGTCCAATGCTCCAATTGTCCATTTTAAGTGGATTATAGGTAGTACCCAGTGTAACCCATATGACTTGACAAGGAGAACTCATATAGAATCAATGTACCATGGATAAACTTGGTAGTTGTCTCTTCTGGAATCCCAAAACCCAAAAAGGCCACTGTAAGTTCAGAGCTTAGATTTTGATGGATTTCCCCATTGCATCTAGCATCAAATACCATTTCAACAGATGTCACTCTGTCTTCCCCTTTACAACCCACAACCAGTAGCTTTATTTCCACCTCTATTTCTCAATGTGTTCTCATTTTTCTGCTATTTCTTAAAAAATTCTTCACGTAGAAGAATTTCAAACCACTTGCCACGGACAACTTGAGAGATGCCTTTCAAGCTACAAAAATCAATGGAAAAATAACTGAAATAAGGGGTAATAAAAGCTACTCCTATGAGAGCCACCAATGAAGCAAGAAAGTATGAAACTGCCGAAAGCAACACAAAATGGTATGACTTGACAAGAACTCCTATAGAATCAATGTACCATGGATAAACTTGGTAGTTGTCTCTTCTGGAATCCCAGAACCCAGAAAGGCCACTGTAAGTTCAGAGCTTAGATTTTGATGGATTTCCCCATTTCATCTAGCATCAAATACCATTTCAACAGATGAAGAATGAAACACAGAATGGTATGAAGAACGATGCATCATATTGAGTGCCTTTCAGGAATTGCTTTCATCTTACATAACATATGAATAAGGAATTTTTTGTTGACTAAATCGAGAATCAAAAGAAATAGACCATGGCTATACATTTTTATCGTTGATAGGAACCAAACAAAAAACTAAGACCCCTTTAGAACACTGACTGCAATTTATAACTAATATAAGTTCCTTTCATGCTAAGGGTAAAGTGAATTGAGCTACAGGTCAAGGGGATCTAGAAAACAAACACATAAGAAGGTACACTTATACGTAACATAAGTTTCATTTAGATTAAGGTGCATGAAACACTTTCAAGCTAAAAAACTTCAGCAGGCAATCTCAGGTGACGTACTACAATTTGACAATTAGTAGCCGACATTGTTTCCTCAAGTCCATAACTGAATGATTAATCATTGAGAATTGGTTAAGGTGCAAAAATTACAAATTCAATTTAAGGACACTCGTTACATTTAAATAGTCATAAATGCTGAATTTAAATTTAAGATGTCACCAGACAGATGTATTCTTACATTCGTCGATGACTGGAAAGTAAAACCATTGGATAACAAAAATCAATGTTCGATAAAGAGATTAAAAATACCAACTGCAGAACAGAAGATGACAGTCCCCAAAATTTTGCTACCAAATCTGCATTTTATGGGAGACCTCAAGATACACAGTAGTTGCAACTATTGTATGTCATAGTTGGGATAGAAATAAACAAGGATACATTACAAATTGCCATTACTTATTACAGCAGAGTGCTGATATAATTATCAGCACATAGTGATAATGGTTGTAAGGTGACAAGAAACAATGTATATCTAACTCACAAACTGTACCTACATATGCTTCAAGACTTAACTCATAGGCCTATAACTGAATTCTTACAACCATCAAATTAATTCATGCACTATCAAGCAGTATCATCAATGATATACATTTCCTTATAAAATATTATGCCTCATACCTTGAATCCAACCTAGAGTTTAATGCACATTTCAATCATAAGTGCTTACCTCAGATAAAATGGGAAATTGAGTTAGGGACTAGGCTTACCCACCCAACCATAGATTGGGCAACACTTTGGTATTTCTTTCTTCCCAGTCACCCCCAAGCTAGATTCCAGGGCATAAGGAGGTTTCTCAAGAACGAAAACAATCAGGAATCCAAGGAAAGATCTCCACCCCGGGCTGTCAAAGGGAAATGTTGAAGATGCAGTTGAACTCATTGAAAAAATGTTTGAATGGGATTCTGTGTCTTGGAACACAAACATTTCATCTTGTACCCAGCAAGGCCACAATAAGGAGGCTTTGAAGCTTTATTTTCAGATGAAGCCTGCAGATTTCAGGCCAATCATTTCAGCTTGTGCCCAGCAAGGCCACAATAAGGAGGCTCTGAAGATTTACTTTCAAATGAAGCTTGCAGATTTTAGGCCAGACCAATTTACATTGGCAGGTGGTCTAAATCTATGTGCCAACTTATTGTCTCTGCAGTATGGAGCGCAAGTTTACGTTGAGGTAATCAAAGTGGGACTTGAATCAAATTCCTTTTTGGAGCTTTCTCTTATTTAAATTTGTGTGATAAAATGGAGGATGCAATCCAAGTGTTTGATTACATCTGCATGCCTAATGTTTTAACATGGAATTCTTTGGTTGTCGAATATGCCCAATGTAGTAGGTTAGAGCATGCAAGGTGATTGTTTGATATGATTCCTGAGAGGGATGTGGTCTCTTGGAGTACATTGATTGGGATCTACACCCAACATGGGTATAGTGAGGAATCCCTCCAATAGTTCTGTGAAATGCATAGGTCTCGCATGAGGCTGAATTATATTACCTTCACTAGTTCCCTCAACGCTTGTTACCTTACACTCCATTGAGCAAGGAAGACATCTACATGGCTTGATAATCATAAGTGAACTTGAATTGGATGTCTTTTTTGGGAGTTCCCTTGTAGACATGAATACTAAATGTGTTGGAGTATAGATGATGCACACTTTCTATTTGATAAAAAGGTCAGGCGAGATGAAATTTCATGGACATAAATCATTGCGAGCTTGGCACCTTAGATAGTGCACACAAATTATTTTATACAATGCCTACAAGGAATGTAGTTTCTTGGAATGCAATGATGGTAGCATATGCCTAGGTTTACTATGGTGAGAAAGCCCTACATATTTTTAGAGAAATGTTGTTGGAGAGAATGAAGAGAGATTGGGTCACCTTTGTAAGTGTTTTAAGTTCATGTGTATGCTTATCAACTTTGAAGTAGGGCGGGCAAGTCCATGTACACATTATCAGAAGTGAAATCAAGTCAAAATGGGAAGCCACCTGCCTTGAATATTACCATGCACATCGAACTGGTAGGTCATGCAATCTGGCGAAAGCTAGTTGGTGTGGGGTTTAAAGTTTGAACCTGCAACCTGTCAACGACAACGCACAAATTTGAGATTTCAAGGGAAGTGGTATTCCTAGTGAGAGATTAGAGTTTGAAATGGAAGTGTTTGTTAAAATTTCACTAAGAATATGCGTTGAGGTAGTACAAATGGTCTCCCTCTAAAGTCTGAACCCCAAGTTTAACAAAGGGTGGATCAATTGCAAAAGTATCACCAAATGCCTCTATATTCGAACATTCAATTTTATTTCAAACTGCTCAAAGCTCAAACGTAGCTCTGTTATTATTAAATATCCACTTAAGAGGTCATACGATTGTCACAGCTTATAAATTTACAATTTGGCACATAGTAGTCGCCGTTAATGTTTACGAATATCCAAAATCATTGTAGTCTCTTCGAGATTTTTCAAAGAAAACTTTCACCAATTTTGTAATATTTCTATTTCGACAAAAATGAAGACCCCCTCAAGTCTATATTGTATTTTGTTATTGGAATGGTTCATGGTTATTCTCAAAGCGTTGCAAGAGTTTATAGATTGGTAAAAATCCGTGCAAAATAATTGTTTTATTGCACTAATTGCAGAGATATGGACTTAAAATTAATCTGCCTCAGTGCAACTACTTCCTGGTTCTGGTGCAAACAAACATATTATCAGAGTGGCACTTGTATCAGAGTGGTGGTTTCCTGGTATTTTATATTGTGAATGGGTGACTGAAAAGTAGGACTCTTGGCTCGCATGCAAAAATATTTCATTTCAAGGATTTGGTGATATATCTAATGTGTATATTTTAGACTAAAATGTATACATAGTAGCTACCAAAATTCGACAATGAAGCACTAGTCATGTCTTCATGACCCAAATCCAAGAGCTTTGAACCCACATGTCCAAAATGTCATTTTTGGTATTTGGATAGATATGTATACGTAATATGAGTAAATATACATGACATATACTCAATGGTTGTGGAAATACAATGAAGCACTAATCAAGCACTAAGCAATAATTCAACCTCTTGTCTTGTAGAGAACCAAAACAAAAAACAAAAACAAAAAAGTATGAACAAAGAAATTGAATATATATATATATATATATATATATATATATATATATATATATATATATATATATATATATATATATATATATATGTATGTATATATATGTATGTATATATGTATATATGTATATGTATATATGTATATGTATATATGTATATGTATATATGTATATGTATATATGTATATGTATATGTATATGTATATATGTATATGTATATATGTATATGTATATATGTATATATGTATATATATATGTATATATATATGTATATATATATGTATATATATATGTATATATATATGTATATATATATATATATATATATATATATATATATATATATATATATATATATATATATATATATATATATAGATATAGATATAGATATAGATATATAGCCATGATTGTCCTACTTTTGGGTTGATTTGATAGGGACCATTGTAGACTTTGTGATCGATTGAAGTAGTGAAGCTGAAAGGAGATGTTTAGAGTAGGTAATGAGCATAGGATGAACACTACCATCATATCAGGTGCAAAATCTTTCCATAGCAGGCTTCAAAACTAGGTGGATACACAAAACATACATGGGTATTTTTTTTTGTTATTCTGGGAAGTATATATTGTCTTAGCATGCCTTAAAATGATGTGGTAACTTTCAAGACAAATGAGTATTAGTCTTTCCTATCTTGTTATTCTAGCCTTTTTGGGTTCATGGATGCCTCATGTCTTCTCGATTAGAGTGTTTTCTGACATAGCCCAGGGCACAAGAAAAAGTAGTGAAAGTTGTGGGAATGCTTGAATTCCATATCCTTTCTATATCAATTCGAGGCATTGTCAGCTGGATGGATTCAAATTGCAATGTTATAACAATACTGCAAGGATTTAAGTGAACAAGCTTTACTATAATGTCCTCAGTTTCTCATTAGATGGGATCATCATCGATCCTCTCTAATATTCCTATCCTAAAAACCTCAAGGGCTTCAGTGTCAAAGGCATGAAGAATTATGCAAATTATGTCAGCAACTTTCTCTAGTTTCTACACTGCAAGAACACTACATGTTTTCTGTTGAAGTGAAATATTCCTTGCATGCAACACTACAATGAGCAGTGCATGTTTGATAGGAAATTTTTCTATCCCCTTATAAATGCGATAGTATGGCACCATGAAGATGATGACTTTGCTCACTTCTCCTAGCTGCAGTGACAGATTTTCATTAGTTGGATATTCACTCCCACATTGACCCATTTGGATGCAAAGTGTAGGCTAAAGTGAGAGTTGGGTGTTATGGGCACTTTTTGATGATGTTCACTATGACCCCAATGTGGTCCATCAACATGCGGTAGATGTCACTAACAATGTGAGGTGTGCTTCTAAAGATGACTATCAAGGAGATGGGTTTCATCAAGGCATTGCATACATAAGAGTATGCAGAAGGTACGGTGAGAAGGCATATGATAAGGATTGTAAAAGAGATCACAATAAAACAAAGAGAATAGTCCTTGCAGTTGGGTTTGTGAGTTCGGGAACACTTGTGGCAGCAAGTCTTATTGCACTTGCTTTACATAGGCAGCATAAATAATCTATAGATTTTGAATTAGATAGTCTAGGGATGGAAGCCAACTTGCAAACCTTCTAAGTTATACCTATGCACTCTGAAGAATTCAAACTTGATCTATTCTCTTATAAGATATTGGAGAAGGCCACTAAAATATTCGTTGCTAAAAACAAAGTGTGGACATAGTGCTCGTGGGACTATATATGCTGGGAGGCTTACTTATGGTGACCTTGTTGCTATAAAAGGGATCCATTTTGGGAGTTCTCATGGAGTATATCAACTATTAAATGAAATTAATATCTTCTCAATAGTGAAACAAAATAAAACTTCATACAAATTCTTGGTTTTGTGTATTAATTGAATTTGCCTCTACTTTAACTGAGGGTTTATATTTACCAATGTTGATGAAGCGATGATATAATTGGCTACATTGTTTACCTTGTTGTTAAAGTATGTCAGAATTCTAGAACTAGGTTAGTAAGAAACATAGTTCATCTCTATTCTACCTGTGATTATCATATCAGGTTCAGTACTCCCTACTTACTGTTGTTATTCTGCTAGTATCAGATTCTGCAAATTAGTGTTCTAGAGGTTAGATTACTGCATATAGGATACAGGAGCTCATCACCATCACTCTTCTCCCATTCCAAACCTGACCACATCCTCCACTATTCCATGCCACAGATTGACATAGTGGTCAGGATTACTGGTAAATGAAAATAAATCGACACATTATTTGGCTAGCCCTGGTGGGATCGATCCTCCATGGTGGTCAATATTTCAGAGACTACTCTTCATCTTAGATCAATAATCTCTGCAACACAGGTCAAGAGACATGTGATTTTGGTTTACAAGCCAGATGACTACAGTCGGGTTCTAATCATTTGTGGTCCTGGCAACAATGGTGGTGATAGACTTGTGGCTACATGCCACCTTTATCGTTTTGGATACACGCCATTTGTCTGTTATCCAAAACAGACAAATAAACCTCTTTATCATGGGCTTGTTACTCAGCTAGAAGGACTTGTTGTTCCATCCTTGTCACCGGAGGAGTTACCAATACAACTAGCCAACAATTTTGAAATTGCAGCGGATGCAATGTTTGGGTTTTTATTCCATGGTAAGTTATTTTTTTTAGTGTGTTTTCTATGTAGGACAATCTTGCAGTCTTACAGGTTGAAATATTATACATTATGTGTTGAAGCCAATGTACAAGTGCATTGGGGTGGAATTTCCTAATAGCAAGTACTTAGCCTAAACAAGCATTGTGGATAGTAGACCCCATACAAGCAGGTCTAACAATGTTTGTGGGAACTATTGGGGTTAAGATTAAGATTCTAAAGCTTCCTCAGGGAGTTTTTTTAGAAAAATGCACAAAATCCCCATACATATGCTCTTGGAAACATGTCATTTCACATTTCACAAGGACCCATATTTTGTTGCAATAAAGAGCCCATTGAGGCTTGCGAGTAATAGTTTGAGGCCTAAATTTAATAGTCTGGTTATGGGTGTGTTTTCCACTACATTGCCTTGTGAAATCACATCCACTAAATTGTGTTCTGTGTGTGCATTGTGCACTTCCAATTACTTTTTTGTGCTCTCTGAATTGAATTGAAGCTCTAACGAGTTGATGGGAAGAACCACTGAGGGAAAAATAACAGTGCCAGCCTGAAAAAGCATTGTTGGCTAGAACCATGAAAAGGGAAATTACCAAGTTGTTCAAATCCCAGGAAATTATGAATTGTGTGGCATACAAAGGAATACCAAGTCTAGGGTCAAGTACACTGAATTATGGCATGGTTTCCAACATCTGTAACTACTGAGGGCTATAGGAATGACAAGCCTTGCTATATAAAAGGGACCAGTTTGACCATGTTTATATTTTCAAAAAGACCATCAAAATAAAGGCAGTATCAAGAGGATCACACTGGCAGTGAAGAATAAGGTCAATGTTTCAAGTTTTCCAAGTAGAGTTCAATACAGTGGTGCCAATTTTTTGTTTCCACAAATATACAAAGCAACAGTATACTACACCAACTAAATGGGAAATATATGTCATTTCTTATATAGTGCATGAGTATCTGTCATAGCCAGGGTAGCGCACCCCGGAGAAGTGCAATACAACAATACAGATAAGTATTTGTTTAATGAATGTAAAATTATTTTTTTGAGTAATTGTTACGTCTTAAAGATTACAATCATATGAGGACAACATAAATATTTCACGATGATGATTATGGCATCTCTTTCTTGATGGATAATTAGGAATGACTGAAGAACAACAACATGCAGTGAATACCTGGTAGGAAGCAACAATGAAGATTGAAGGGTTTTGACCTTGTATGTATCTAAATGCACTGAGGATAATGCATAAATAAGGGAGAGGGGAATGTAACACCCTTGATCAGGACCCCCTCAAATGATACATGGACAAATGTATGTGTGAATATTAGGCTGGTGAGCCAAGAGTTGCTTTTGGGGCAGTACGCCCGTGTGTATGTGTGTTTATGTGTTGGGGGACAATGTGTCTATGTGTGTGTGTTTTTTATGCTATGGGGCTAGAAAACCTGATGTGGTAAACAATGATTAACTTATGTATATTAATAAACACCTAATGGATGTAGGCTTACCTAGACAAAAGAGTATGGGGGGGCCACCACTCCACAATAGGAAAAAGGCATTTGGAAAAGGAAAGTAATATTACAATATTAAATAAAGGAGAAATGTATTTATAAAAGGGGGATTCATTCAGTTGATCCTTAAGGGGACTACTGATCAGCTAGTGGGTCCTGGGGTGGACTCTATGACTAATTTATGGCCAGTGAGTCCTAAGGTTGGACTCTGGACTAGCCAAGGTGTGGTTATTAAGTTAATTGTGTCGTATGGATGCATCATGTTATGGTGTGAGCCCCTATGCTGGCTCCGGGGAGCTTGGTGCTCTGAGGGTTTGTTGGCCCTGTTATGGCCTAGTGCCATGGAGTTTTGGGGGGAACTCAATGTCGGTTTGTGGGCTGAGGAGGGTTCCTAGAGCCCTAGAACAATATGTTTGTTGGGTTGGTACCTTGGAAATTAGCCTGGAGGGTGCATGGAGCCCTGGAGCAACATGGTTTTTGGGTTGGAACCTTGGACCTCAGCTAGGGTTTTGTATTGGTTTTATGACTTTCTCATGGAGTTGGAGCCCCAGCTCGGGGGTGACCCATGGTTGAGAATTTATGAACTGCAAGGTCTATGGTTGGGAGGAATGTCACAGGTCTGCAACCATCCGACAACATTCACAAATAAGTATTTGAGAATTGGTTTTATGTATATTCCATTGCATTTACACATGGTTCTATAATTTTGTGGTTAATTAAGCTCAATTTGTGTATTGCGGTTAAATTATGCTAATATTTCTAGTTATGCGTGGGAACAATGAAATTTGTTACATGTATTTGATCAATATATATTTAGTCTTGGTTTAATTTTTTCCTAGGGTTTTGAGTGAGAAGGTAAAACTCAGGGGTTGTTTGAGTGGCGTAGCCAAGGGGTGGCTCGGGAGATTACATATGGCCTCGATAGAGATAGAAAGAACATTGAACATAACATACACAGGATTTTACAGGGCTCGTTCATGGGGCTGGTTATTTTCATCAAACTACAATGATGATGATAACTCTGACAGTAAGAGAACAAGAAGTACTACAAATGAATATCAACATCCATATGGTAGTGAGTTTGATATTGAGGCCCTTGACAATATCAAGGGTGAGTTGGTAGACAATGCAAGGAATAGATTCATGGAGAAAGATAAAGTTTTACTATCCAATTCATGTTGGCAGAAGGCTTACAAACAATTGTTTTCCTGCAAACATATCATGCATGATGAGGAGAATAAATCAAGACTCGCATGGTATATGTCTGACTGCTTTTAGAGAAAATCTAGCAGGCACCCACTTTCACAATGTCCCACTTCAACTCTTATGCTCAACTGTCTCAAGGGATTAGATGATTATGCCCACAAAGTGTACCTGGCCTTCTTCATCGACACAAATGATATGTGCCATCATTTGCAGAGAAATGCATTCAAGAAAGATACAGAAAGGATTGTGAATGAGTTGAAGTCGTCTGCTCACTGGGCAGTGAAAAAAATGGATAAAATAGAGCAACAGTCAGATTCTTTGTTCGAGTAATCTAATGAGAACCATAATTCCCTAGACTCTATTGATTCCCAAGCAAAACTACGTGTTCAAATTTAAAGGTTGTAGAGGATAAAATCATAATTGCTATAGATCAGTGCAATTCCATTTTTGTTTAGCAATCACATAAGATAATTGGCACTCAATTTAAGTTGCAAGAATAGTAGCTTGATATCCATAAGATTGTGGATACTAGTATGGTTGATGTTCAAAAGTTATATGTAAGATTAGGAGAAGATATAGGATTCCTTAAAAAATTAACTTGACAAACACAAAAGAAAATCACTGAAGTGGTTAACACTATATCATCTCAATTAGTCAATATTCAAAATAAAACAGATGACATTGGAAACGTAGTGAATTTTCCATTGGGTCAACAGAAATTGTTACTGGATGTCATTGGAAAATGTCCACATTACAAATTTGGTGCTTTCTATGACCACTTGATAACTTCCAGTCTTCCTTTTCTTGTGAGTTTGGTTCTCGATGGATTTTCTTTTCCTGTTGTACTTGCACTGTTTCTAGGACAACAAAAGGGTCTTCATCATCATAGTTATTAAGTAAATTCTTGATTAATTCCTCAAGCAATGATATGGTTGTTGTGGTGTTAGTTCCCTCATGGGCTAGTCTTAGGTCAGCTTTTGTTTTTTGGTTCTAGGTTCTTCCAAACTATGGGCTAGCTATGCATCTATGTCAGTCATTGTAAAATTAGGTTCAACAAATTCATGTCAACCTTTCTTCCCTTGCATGCCACAACATCCAAGCCATTTTTCCAAGTTACCTTCATTTTTTCCACCCTTGTAGATGATTGTTAAATTTGGAAACTATGGTCAAACATCACTTTGGACAGATCTTATGAGGTAGCTGATATTTTTCTTGGATTCATCTTTCCGAGAGGTGTAGGATTGATCTAAAGATCATCCTATTCTGACATGTACAATTGAAGTTATGAATTTATTTTGATTATGGACACATTGTCAAGGTCGGCCAACCATCAAATTAGCCTCCTCTACCCTTCAACGTTGCATATAAATACAAGGTGCCTCCTCCTCATTTTGGCATAACTCTTATTTCTTTCTCTCTCTCATTTTGATTAGGTACATATTTCTGGGCTTCTATCTCTCCACATGTGTGAAGGAAGGTCTGATTTTCTAGCTAATGTGTTGACCACATTTGACTGAAATTTTCGGAGGCCGAAATTACAGGAGACCAAAATTTCAGGAGGTCGAAATTTCAAGAGGCTGACTTTGACAATTGTTGACTTCATTTTTGTGAGGGAAATTTTTGTTTGGGAAGGTCGCAGTTTTGGACACAAAAAAATGAGGCAATTTTACCCCTGTGTTGACTGGTGTTGACTGCCCTAGTTTGGTTGTTGTGTTGACTTTAGCTGACTAGGTTTGACTGGTTAATTTGAGACTGTGTTGGGTTGCATTATCTTGTTGTTGCAGGCCAAGTTTACCAAGTTGTTTTGGAGGTCAAATTTTGTTTCTGTTTCTGTTGTTTTGTCTTATCAGATTGGGCAAGTGAACATTGTAAATTGTACTCTCTCTCTCTCTCTACTGAACTTTTGAAGAATTATAAGAAGAATTGATCTAGGGTTTCCCCACATTAGGGTTTGTCCCAGGCTGGTGCCATATCTTGTGTCCTCTTGTGTTGGCTTGTCTTCTAGTGTTATTGTTTATGTTATATCTGCATTTTACTATCATGTTGATGTGATTTCTATACTGGATATGATATTGGACTAATAAACAAAATTGAAGTAAAATTTCTCTAAGCATAGAACATACCATTTTTATACTAAAATTAACATGGTATCAGAGCAGAGGTGAAGACAAAGCCCAAGAAAGAGTGAGAAAATAAATCACTGATTAAAGACAAGATTCAATGGCTTCCACACCCTACTTCAAGTCTAATGATAAGCTTCATGCTAAGTTTGATTATCATGCATGGAATATGTCTCTTGATTTGACATCAGAAGAACAAAATGTCATGGATTATGTGCAGGGAAAGATTTTGGAACCTCCTTCAAATGCATCGATTGCTGCTAAGACAAAGTATGAGAAGGGTGAAGTCAAAGCCAAGAAGATCATCTGGGATTCTATTCATAAGAACTTAGTTTCTTACACCTCTGATTTGAATACCTCAAAGGAGATATATGATAGGTTGGTTGGCAGGTTCAAATCTAGTAATGAAAATAATATTTTTTTCCTCAAGAACAAGCTGAAGGATATAAATAAGGGAAAAGGTGAGGATATTCAATCCTACTTCATGAGGATTACCGAGATGAAAAATGATATTATTTCGATTGGTGAAGCTATTGTTGACAGGGAGCTCACTCTCATTGCCCTCGAAGGTCTTCCTCCCGAATGGTATGTGTTCAACACTACTATTCTCCATAACGATAGAATTCTAAGTTTTGAAGAATTACATACTAGATTTTCTCAAGAAGAAATAAGGATGATGGAATTGGAGATTACTTCGAATAGGAATAATTCTATTGCATTCTCCACTCATGCCAAGAGGAAGAACAATGTAGGTTCAAAGAAGAAAAGTCAAGGAAGACCGAGATTCTAAAATCGAAGCAAGGGAAGATGCTTCGTCTGCAACAAGTTTGGTCACTATGCTAGGGAGTGTCCAAATAGAAGGGACACATCTCATGATAATGATCACAATCATTCAAGGGGCAACAACAACAATCAAAGCAATGGCAAGTTCAACAACAAAGGAAAAAGGAATGCTTCTGCTATTCAACTTGGAAATGATCGAGCTTCTAAAAGAGAAAGAAACTCTAGGTATGATGAGTCTAATGTTCTAAAATCTAAGCGAAAGGAATTTTATCTTATATCTTCCCTCTCTACTACCTCTTCTCTAGATACTTTGGGAAATTGGTTGATTGATAGTGGTGCCTCAAGTCACTTCACTGGGTACAAGGAAGCTCTTTCAAATATGATAGAGAAGGATACAAATATGGAAATTATCCTTGGAGACAATGCCACCTATCTCGTGAAGGGAGTCGGAAAGGTTACCCTTCAATTGAATCAAGGTAACACCGTTCATCTTCAAGAGGTATTATATGTACCTGGTGTAAAGAAGAATCTTATCTCGGCGATCGAAGACAAAGGATTCAAGGTGGAATTCATCAATGGAAGGGTACGTGTGTGGAAAATAAATTAGAAAGAATCATTTACTCTTGGATTCAAGGTTGACATTTATATCAAGTTGGAGGAAGTCCACTGGGAGCCATGTCTTGTGACACATCTCTTCAATTTGAAATATGGCACCGAAGGTTTTATCATCTTCACTATAAGGATCTACGTGATGCAAGGAAGATGGTTACAGGTATGCCTGAATTCAAAATAGAGCATGAAGGTGTATGTCAGGGATGTGGCAAGGGAAAACGTACAAGGGGACCATTCCGCTCAAGTGATAGAAAGACCACAAACATTTTCAATTGGTTCATTTTTATCTATCTAGTATGTTGCCCATGAAATCATTGGGAGGATAATTATATTATGAAACCTTTATAGATGATTTCTCTTGTAAGACTTGGATATATTTCTTGAATAAGAAGGATGAAGTATTCTCATGGTTTTGTTCTTTCAAAGCTTTCGTCGAAAATGAAACAGGGAAGAAAATCAAGATATTGAGGACCGATAATGGAATCGAGTATGAGTCAAATGAGTTCAAAGATTATTGTAGAGAAGCTGACATTAAGAGGGAGACTACTACCGCATATACTCCTGAGAAAAATGGTGTTTTTGAAAGAAAGAACTGTTCTATCATAGAATCCACTCATGCCATGCTTCATTATCAAAGCCTTTCAAAGTTCTTATGGGCCAAAGTTGAAAACACCGTCGTTTATGTTAAAAATAGATGCCCTCATCAAGCATTGGACTCGAAGACTCCCGAAGAAGGTTTCACCAGTAAGAAACTTGATGTTTCTCACTTTAAAATTTTTGGTAGCCCCGTATATTTTCACGTGTCAAAAGAAAAGAGAAGCAAATTGGATGCTTCCGGGAAGAAAGGAACATTTGTGGGCTATAGTGAAACTTCTAAGGCATATAGAATCTATGTGCATGGTCAAAGAGAAGTGGAGATAATTCATGATATCACTTTCAATGAGGATGTTTCCCTTGCGAAGATTAGTAACCTTCATCTTCCAAGGAAGGACAAAGAAGAAGATTCTGGAAAGCAAGGAGAATCGTAGGATCAGTAGATGTCCGATGTTGAAGGAAAAATGGATCCCATTGATCCACCCCCTCATGAGCCCTCATCCTTGAAAACAAGACCCTCATGGATTAGGGATAATCTCGAAGATATTGAGATACATGTTGCACCTAGGGGGACATTTCGTGAAAGTAAGAAGCCGAATAGGTACCAAGGGTACTTAACTGCTATGAGCACCATTGTTCAATCTTAGCCTTGCACATTCGAAGAAGATGCCAAACACTAGGGTTGGAAGGATGCAATGAATGAGGAGTATGAGTCAATTATGAAGAATGATGTCTGGGATGTGGTCCCTAGACCCAAGGACAAATCAGTTGTCACCTCGAAATGGCTCTTCAAGATCAAGCATGGAGCTGACGGAATTGTTGAAAAGTTCAAGGCCAAATTCATTGCTCGAGGCTTCTGTTAAAAGGAAGTTGTAGATTATGATGAGATATTTGCACCCGTT
This sequence comes from Pinus tabuliformis, assembly GCA_031772625.1. Lineage (NCBI taxonomy): Eukaryota > Viridiplantae > Streptophyta > Pinopsida > Pinales > Pinaceae > Pinus > Pinus tabuliformis. The sequence continues at coordinate 443,588,533 of CM062816.1, read as the reverse complement.
TCTCGCTACACCACCATCCATTAAATCATTGCCCTTGCTACCTCACAAGGATGGAATCTACACCAGATGGATTTCAAGACTACCTTCTTGCATGGTTCACTTAAGGAGGAAGTCTATGTGGAACAATCTGAGGGGTTTGAAGTTCAAGATCATCAAACACATGTATGCAGATTGAATAAATCCCTATATGGGTTTAAGAAACACCCCGGGCTTGGTATGAGAGGATCAATAGCTATCTGATGAAGCAGGGATTTACAAGAAGTGAAGTTGATATGAACCTTTACTTTAAGGTTGAGAATTATAGACCTCTCCTCTTGGTAATATATGTGGACGATCTCTTTCTGACAGGTGAAAACCATCTTATTCATCAATGTAAGAGGGATTTGGCTTCTAAATTTGATATGAAGGACCTAGGACTGATGCATTACTTCCTAGGGTTGGAGGTCTGGCAAAAGCTAGGGGAGATTTTCCTTTGTCAAGGAAAATATGTTGTGAAGCTACTTGAAAGATTTGGGATGGTGGACTGCAAGTTCGTGACTACTCCGATGTAAATTAACTTCAAGAAGTTATGCAGAAGTGTTGTCAGGCCCGATTTAGGAAATCCTTTTGAGTATCATCAACTCATAGCGGCCCTGATGTTCTTGGTGAACTCTTGTCCGGACATATGTTTTGCAGTGAATAAATTGAGCCAATTTATGGTCAAGCCTCATCACATACATTGGATTGCTGCCAAGAATATCTTGAGATATCTTCGGGGCACAATCACCTATGGACTGAGATACACTGTCGAGAATGTGAGGCTACATGGTTACTCTGATGCAAACAGGGTTGGTAGTGTGGTGGATCGTAAAAGCACGTCTGGATGTTGCTTCTCTATAGGTTCTACTTCAATATCATGAATGAGTAGGAAGTAGAAGTCAGTTTCCTTGAGCACTACTGAGGCTGAATATATTTCTGCTAGTTTGGCCTCCTATGAAGCTGTTTGGTTGAGGAATCTCTTTAGTGAGTTGTTTGGACATGTGCTATATACCACCGTGATCTTATGTGACAACTTGAGTAGGATTCGTCTTAATGAGAATCCCACATTTCATGATCGCTCAAAGCATATTGATATCAGGCACCACTTTATCCGGGATAGAGTACAGTGGGGAGCAATAAGGCTCCATCATATTGGGACCGATGAGTAGGTTGCCGATATTCTTACAAAGCCCCTCGAGAAGGTAAAATTCCTAACCTTCCATGAACGACTTGGAGTCATGGAGAGACCCTCTTATGAGGGTCCCGTATGAGATGGATGTTGATCTCTAGGAGCTCCGAGGGGCTTAGGGTACAGGGTGATTGGTTCACCTTCCCCTGTGATACCCCATGGTGGCATATGCATAGGATGAGTGGTTCACCTTCTCCTATGGCATATGAGCAAGATGAGTGTTTCACCTTCTCCTACCAACGCATCCTACCCATGCAGTTTGGGACTCATGGGAAGTACCTCTCATCTGGCCAATGAGTAGAAAAATGAGGATAGGGACCATAGTACAACCGATAGACGCATCGTGTACTACTGTACTCCCTATGCTAGGATGTTGATATTTATCTGGGATCAATGGAAACTAACTTCGGGTCAGTTAATAGTGGTATGACACACTCTCTATTATTGGAGACTGACTTCAGGTCAATGGAGAATTGTATGATACATTCTTGATCATTTCTTCTTTCTTCATGGTTCAACAGAGCATAGCAGTGACAAGGATGGTACATATTGTCAGACAGTTTGGCAGGTGATGTTCTCCCTAGTTGAGAGGGAGTGTTAAATTTGGAAACCAAGGCCAAACATCACTTTGGACATCTCTTCTTAGGCAGCTGATATTTTTATTATATTCCTCTTTCCGAGAGGTGTAGGATTGATCTAAAGATCATCCCATTCTGACATGTACAAACGAAGTTATGAATTTATTTTGATTATGGACAAATTGCCAAGGTCGGCCAACCATTAAATTAGCTTCCTCCAGCCTTCAACGTTGCATATAAATAAAAGGTGCCTCCTCTTCATTTTGGCATCACTCTCATTTCTTTCTCTCTCTCATCTTGATTGGATACAAATTTCTGGGCTTCTCTCCCTCCACAAGTGCGAAGGAAGGTATGATTTTCTAGCTGTTGCGTTGACCACATTTGACCAAAAGTTCTAGAGGCTGACTTTGACTAGAGTTGACTTCGATTTTGTGAGGGAGACTTTTGTTCGGGCAGGCCATAGTACTGGGCACAAAAATCGAGGTAGTTTGACCACTATTTTGACCAGCGTTGACTACCCTAGTTATGGTTGTTGCATTGACTTTAGTTGACCAGGTTTGACTGGTGAATTTCATACTGTGTTGGGTTGCATTATCTTGTTGTTGGAGGCTGAGTTGACCAAGGTTGACCAAGTTGTTTTGGAGGTCAGTTTTTGTTTCTCTTTCTGCTATTTTGCCTGATCAGATTAGGCAAGTGAATATTGTAAATTGTACTCTCTCTCTCTACTGAACTTTTAAAGAATTATAAGAAGAATTGATCAAGGGTTTCCCCACATTGGGGTTTGTCCTTGGTTGGTGCCATATCTTGTGTCCTCTTATGTTGGCTTGTCTTCTACTATTATTGTTTATGTTCTATCTACATTTTACTATCATGTTGATGTGATTTCTATACTGGATATGATATTGGGCTAATAAATAAAATTGAAGTAAAATTTCTCTAAGCATAGAACATACCATTGTTATCCTAAAATTAACAATGATTGTCCCATAATCCATTTCAAGCTCATTTGTCACTTGGATTTTCATAGGCTCTGGAACCTACTTAAGAAAATTTTGCTTGATCCTCTTTGTGTCTACTGCATGTTGCTTTCTGATGTAAATCGAATTGTATTCCCTAGCCCGTATGCAATCATTCTCCTTTGGGAATTTATGGTGGAAATAGGGCCAAGTTAACCTTTGTTGTTTAAAATGATTGCAAATATTTTTGTGAGGGTTGTGTACTTTAAAAGGCCAAGTTGTGGCTTGAGGAAATCCATTTCATCTTCCTACACTAATGCTGTCGAAAATACCAGCAATGTGAAGGCACCTATGAGGAGAGGGTACATTGGGAATAAGCCTTCCTTGTTCTCCTTTAGTTTGACATTTCTCTCAAACTTCACTGTTTGATATGCTATTTCCATATTTTAGTCAGAATCAATTCTTATAAAATTATTGTCCACTTCAATTATATATATATATATATATATATATATTTTTTTTTTTTTTTTTTTTTTTTTTTTTCTGTCATCATTTCCCATGATAGTTTCTAGAAGGTATAGGCAAATTCAGGCTCAACATTGAATACAATTTATCAGTAACAGACCTTTTTCTTCAGCAGATCAAGATTTGGAAAGGAAAATAAGTGATCAATATTATATATACATGTGTGATAGTATTTATTGCAAAGCAGGACTGGCTATTCAATAAAATATATAAGCTGATAGGAACAGGGCCGACTTGTGAAAGTGTAAAAATTGGGATGGTTTGAAGGGACTGATCCCTTTGAAAAGTAATTTTATGCAAAGTAGATTCCTGGAAAGTGTTTATGTCTCAATGTTAGTGACATCTCAACACATTTACCAATTTTGAGAGCTTTTGTAGGAAGGAAACAAAGTATGTAGAGCATTTAGGTTGGTGGGCCTCGCAGTTTGTGAGAAAGAGTGAGTAGATCACAGAGTATTTTCTTATTTCACTACTTGCAGAATATCTACAATCTTTTTAAAGTAATTTCTACTTATGAGTCATACCTCTTTTAAAGTAAATTCCACTAATTTTCATAATTTTAATGGGTTTCATGGATCCAGAAATAGAGAATGAAAAAATGGAACAGGAGCTTACTAATGGCGACATCGCCATTGAGGCTCTAAATCATCTTGTCAATTCCCTTGGGGCTGACTAAGGAGTGAAGGATTCTTGCAATAGTCCTGGTGGTCGTAATGTTGGACTTCTCAGCATCTAAGCCTCTTACTCAAGTCTTCTGCTCCTTCTCTTTTACTATGATAAATGGCCTCTCTAACTCATCAAATGCCAATGTCATCCGTGAAAACAGTAACAAAATGAAACACAGAGATGTTGTACTACAAAACAATCCCCCCATTTTTATCTAACAATAGCTAGCATTTGAGTTATAAATGGGGACCCTTTTTAATTTTTAAGCCTAAGACAATAATGCCTAACTCTAAAGAAAATCTTAGCAAAACCTTGCAAAATGAGCTAAGGAGGAAACTTATATCGCAAATCACATATCACGCTTTTTCACATCACTATTTTATAAATACTTTACGAAATTACGATATACGAAAAGGTCTCCTGCTGCGATAACCTCATCTTGTCACTACGCAATCACATTTCGCAATTCAAAAAAAACTTGATCATGCCTTAGGAGAAATGTTAACGATTTGCGAAATGCGATATTGCGAATTTCGAAATCATATTTTGCTCAATATATCTTATAAGCGTTACATGGTACCCCTTTATAGACCACGATCTGCGATTAAGGAGGTAAAGTGTGCGAAATAATTACGTTGTAAATAATAAGAACAAAGGAGTTGACAGGTTATTAAATGTTTAGCGGCCTGAGGGAGGATAATCATTCTCTAGGTTATGGGTAGTTATAATCGAATATCTCATAGTAATAAAAATACAAATATAATTAAATTAAGAAAACTAAATTTGAATTTAGAATGTATAATTATTATTAATGGTTTGTTTACAATTACCTTCTCTTGAAATGCTAGTTCCAATTTAATTTCAATTGGATCATTGAAACCTTGATGAATTTCTATTAATGATTGGAAGGGATTCAAAAGGGTGGATGACAGGCTAGATCGTGAGAATGAGCTTTTAGATACTATGGCCTGCATAATTTGTTAGTGTTATGTGCAAGTGTTAAACTATTAACAATATTCCGTGAAGGAAAACTTTCCAACTATTTTTCAAAGGGGTCTATGAAAAATGGATGAAAATTTGTTAGATATAGTGGAAGATTATTAATTGAATTAGATTTCTGGTCATGTTGTGAGAATTCACTCTCTTGTTTGCACTACCTTTGAGAAGGTAGAAGTGATTGATAAAAAATTAACATCAGCTAAAATTGGAAGAGAAATAGCCCTTGATGTTTACGATTCGAATCTAAAACTTCAGTTTCCCATTCAGACAACACATTAATTGAGTGTTCAATACTGAGTTGCTTAATATTCCAGCACAATTTTTCTAAAAATCGAAAATTAAAAACAGAAAGCAAATCTGAATTTAAACAAAATAAATGAAAGGAAAATAATAAAATCAAATCATAGTTTACGCTAGTGTTACAATTATTGTTACAGTACAATTGGGACCGTCTTAAAACAATTTCCTTTTCACAAGAATTGGTCAGAATAATAGAATTCGAATGATTGCTAATACCAACTTGTGAGTTAGAAAAGAATCATGACTATGAATAGGAATGAGATCTTGATCGTCATATAAATCATAGATTGCAATGTTTTCTCAAATGTTGAAATCATGAGTATGATTAATTGTTTGAAAATGAGAACCATTTAAAACAATTTCTGAATTAGAGTGTTCTTCATTTTCACATTTCATTAGACTTTGATCATGAGGATTCAATAGCGAAGTAAACAAATCAATGTTCTTAATGTCAAAGTAACTATCATAAATGAACTCACGACATTCATTATAATTCCTTTCAATCTCATCCAATGTATCAACACAAGAAGGAATATGAAACACATGTTCATTCATGCCAGATGAATGATCAATAATTAATTCTCTATCTTGATAAAAATTAATTGGCAATTCATTAAGATCGACCTCTCTGTTTTCTGCAATATCATTAATATTAAGAGGGGATAAATTGTCATCGGAAAAAATATCAGGATAGAAAGAAAAATAAGAATCGGAAGCAATGTTTACAAAAGTGTCTATTTAAGAACTCTTATGCATTCTGCTCATTGTAAATTTCAGATTTGAGATCATTCATTTGTGTACTTGTGCTTTCTTGAAGGATGTTGTTTTGATGTCCTAAATTTGGCATTTTCTCATCATCAAAGATTTCATAAATTTGTACAATAGATTGCACGTTATTGGAAACTTCGACTGCTGCTTGCACTTGATGATTTATATTCTGATTTTCGGAATTTAACGCATACTGATTTTCAGATTTCAAAGCCATGCTTTCTTCACGATTATTACTAGTATCTTCTTTCATTTTAGTAGTAAAATTTTCTAAGCTCTGTGATTGAGATTCACTGACATGTGAAGGTGCATCTTGATCACTGTCAATACTGAAAGAAGTGTGCACTAAATGAAGAAATTGATCGTACATAATAGAGGCTGCTTCATCATCATTTGTTTGCATCTTCATATAGGAATTCTCAATTGTGTTAATGTAATTGGAAGGAGTTTGAGAAAAGCTTGAAATACTTTTACATGGATTATGAATGGAAGGAATAGAGAAAATCTGTTCATAGCACTCTAATAATTCCTCGTCCATAGGTTTTTCTTCAATTTTAAATTTTAAACAATTTAAACGAAATCTGATGGTAAAATCAATCAAATATTCATTTTCGAATCTTGGTAAATCTTAAAAATCATCACATACTTGTTCGTAGTTACAATCGTCAAATTTACAAAGGAACATTGGAACAAATTGCTCCCAGTTGTGAATTGAGGCAACTGGAAGAGTTCGACACCAATTTCTAGCTTTTGCCACAAATGTGAGAGTAAAGATTTTGCATAAAATTCCTTCATCAATTCCTTGAAAATCATAATTTGAAAATTTTTGAATAAATTGAAATGCATGATTAAAAATAGAAGAATTTCTCTTACCATTAAACTTTACCTGAGACAAGAGTCTTACCACTTCAAGTGGTGTATTGGAAGATGCACGTCCAGAAATACAACTCCAAATTGGAAGTTTAAGAGGAGCCATTGTAATGAAAATAAATGTTAGAATACAAAGACCCCAATAGACAACAAGTTTCCGGCCCTCCTTCTAACGCCAAAATGTTGAAGCCTCGAAAATCGTTGCGACAACATGGGGGGAGACCACCTGGTCCGGACCTTAAAGCGGCTCATTTTCCATTTGGAATGTGGCTCCGACTGGTTCAACTAGGTCCAGTTACCTTCTCTCATTCTCCAAAATGGCTTACAATATGACTTTCATCTACCAATGGAGAAGAGACATTAGATCAACCATCTTGTTGATCAGGAAAGAAAGTGATCCTTAAGCTGATCTGGGGCTTAGCCAAGCCACAACTAAAGTTTTCCTCTTTGGGAAGAGGACTTATAAGAATGTAAAATTAAATCTAAATGAAAACTTATTCTATAATGCAAGAAAAAGGAACTAAATCCTAATCCTATCTCAATTAGGCAGATATAGATCTAACCCAACTGAGAGCAAGATATTTAAAGTATTGGGATTTAAATATGTCTAGCTTATAATGAATATCAAGCTAATGAAATAGTTCAATTAACTAACATTATGAGTACCAAAACATATTCTATATAGAGACCTCTTAACTAAAATAATCAACAAACAACATTTAGGAAGAAGTTCACATAAATGATATTGATTGTTTAATCAGTAATTCAAATAATTAAACAATGATATGAGAAAGAAGTTCACAACATATTACTATTTGTTAAACCAATATTAAAATACATATTTCTGAGTAAATAGTTATTCAGAAATCAAAACTCAACCCATAAGAGCAGAGATAAATAATAACATATTATTGAGACAAATTACTCATACCAACAAAAGTGCACAAATATGAATAAAATGACACATTCTTGCCATCATAAAATGAAACTAGTATATAAAGCAGTATTATTAGAAATATCAATTTATTGAATCCATTTCTCTAGTTCTGGTCTCCAACAGTCCTTTACATTGCTTTAATTTATGTTGTTACAACAAGAGCTACAAAAGTGCAAACTCTACCCATCACATATAATTCAGAATGCAAAAGAAAAATCTTCAATAATCCCCAGATATGATATTTTCACTCCTCCCACCTACAACTCTAAATCCCTATTACAGAAGTACATTTAGAATTCCAGAATTGTAGATGAGAGAAGCCCTTTTTAAATTCTACAATCTGGTATTATAATATTTACAAAAGAATTTAGAATAGGAAAGTTTGTTGAAGAATAACTCTGTTTAATCCATTTTCATTGGCTCAAAATTCTATTCTTCTATTGTTGGAGCCTTCTCATTGATTGAGATTATTTTCTCTTCATCTCTTCAACTGTTTTCGTGCAAAATCAAATCAAAACAAAATTAAAATCTAAATATAAAATCAAAATGACAAATCTGGAATTAAAACAAATCTAATCAAATTCAATTAAATAAGTAATTGAAAAGGAAATTTGAGCTTTCTATTGATTTTTGTGATGATTTAACTAGCCTAGGGAATTATTGACAAATGAGTTTCTACTCAGAGGAAGACGTGGGCAAATAAGAATGCAGAAAATAAAACTCAAAAAATTGATTTTGTTAAAAATTCGAAGCCTGATCTTTCGCTACATTTTAGACCTAGTAAATGATCAAATCTGGAAATGAAACTACTTCATAAATATTTGTTATAATTGTATCTTTCAATGAGTCATCCTGGGCCTCATTTGGCCAAGTAAAACTCCATTTATGAACTTCTAAAGTTGGTGTATTAAAATTGCCAGTATTCTGGAATTTCTGATACCTAGGCTTAAAAATAAGAATTTTTTAATTAAATTCTAATCCTAAATCAGATTATAGTTATTAATCTAATTAATTTTAATTATGATATTAATATAAATTATTTACAGATTAATTATTAACATAATTAAATAAAATTTAAAAACTAATTAAAATATTATTATATTATAATCTAAATTATATTAAAATTATAGTTATAATATTATAATATTATAATATTAATATAATATTTTAATAAACATTAGAATCAATCTATTATAAAAACAAACGATTGGAAATAATCCAAAGTGACTTCAAAATTTGAAATGTTTTAATTCCAAGTTCACATGAGGAGTGGAGTTAATGGAGGAGGGAGGAATAAGGAGGATGAGGTGGAGCGAGTGGAGTATGACGTGAGGGTGAAGTAAAGTGGAGGTACGGGAGGCATAAGGCGATCAATAAAAACTTTATATTAAAACCTTTTTGCCTATCACATAAAATTTTAAATCGGCGATCACAAAATCACAAATCAATTAATCGAGGTACTTGGTGATATTGCAATATGTGAAATCGCGATATCGCTATTTCGCAATCGCAATTTTTTATCGCAAATTTATTTAGGAGGAGGAAAAGGGAGGTAAAGTGGGGCCCACATGAATTAATGGTCCTACAAATTGGACTTCAGCGATTTTGCAATTTTTTGGGTTCTGGTCTTAGTAATTTGTTTTAAAATAATAAATTGCAATAAATTACCAAGATTTTGAAACACGCTTTCATCCATTGTATGATTTAGCTGAGTCATTTTGTAGGACCGTTAGTGAAAAACAAAAATGAAAAATTACTAAAAGTTAATATTTATAATGAATGACTATTGAACTCAATTAGTTACAAAAATTGAAATATTATACATTTATTTACATTTTTAGTCCAAGCGAGAAAACGATCAAACTTCAAAGGAATGTCATTTGCAAACTGATTGACCTAATGAGACGAAACAAATATTGATGGAAAGCTTGTGAAAAATCGGATTCAATCAAACAATCAAAACATAAATCCGATGAAAATGAATAAATGATAAAATTGTAAAACAATTAACTTAAATGAAAATTATAAAATATGCTTAGCCAAAAATTTATAGAAAGAGTCCCCATTATTTGAGTCAATAAGTCAAAAATGGGGGGGTGTTGGGTTTTCCCTACAACACATCCATAGAAGTACATACCTTTAATTATATATATATGACACCATTAAGCCACACACAGAGCCTTTGAGCATTAATGGTTTACAAAGTTAAAGTTAAATGTTGCATTCCCAAACAACCAAAATATATACACAAAGTATGCTTGATCTTGATTTTTACTTGAACCTATGAAGGCGAAACAATAAGTTGTTTATTATTGAAGGGCAGCCACTATTCGCTCCAACCCTCAACATAGTTCGCTCTCAACACACTTTTCTCCCGGCTCTCAACACCAAACAACAACAGTGAAAGCTCTCAGTGAAATGAGGTGTAGCAACTAGCATTTATGGAAGAACCGAAGGTTCTGTTTGGTGCCAAAAACATTCTCGCCAATTCCTATCCACAAAAACTGGTGGAAAGACAAATAATGCATTGTCTAATAATTGCAAGTGCATATTTCCCTCTGATCATACAGTGTGTAACAGCAAGTACGTCTTCTTCTGTCCAAGTCCCTTTCTTTGGGGCTTACCTTATCTTTTGGCTTCCCATATTGTTCGTTGGTAAAACCGACTATACAATTTCATGGGTGAATTGCTCACACAACAAAGATGTAGATATTACTATTGAGTTTTACAAGCAAAGGTTTAATGGTTGAAGTCAATTAGAACATCAAAAGTAAGCAAGAGATTGGTATAAAATTGTTTGAATTAAAAACAACAATGGTTTGTTACTTTGGAAGGAAACATATTCATTAATTTTAGTGGCATAGTCTATAAAGGTGAAAAAGATAAAGATAGGAGAGAATATAAACATAAATGAGAAGAATTGTGTAGCAATTAAAGTACAACAAAATACATAAAACATAATGTGGAAAACAAGAATGTTGATGATGAATCTATTCCTCCATAGAAGAATTTCCATATCGTTTTTTAATGACTCTTTTTATTTAAACACTTATAAATTAAATTTAATTGATTATAACTATTTTTTTTATCAATATATTTTAAAAAATAAATATAGCTAAAGATAAGAATATGATAAAATGACTAAACATATAATCATCATTTTATTTCTTTAAAACTTTATAATACTTTACCTTGAATATTTATGAATAAAAACATATATACAATATAATAGGGTTATCATTTATATTTATTATATTATATTTTTTAATTTGATATACCATAAATATCATAGCGATGTTATCTATATTTTAAAAATTACAATATATTAAAATTTTGAAATATTAAAATTTCAATATATATTGAAATAAATAAATATTAAATATTAGCATTTTTAAAATAAAAATTAACAATTCCAAAATAGAAAGTGGAGTTTCAAGATTTTAAACTTCACACTTTTGACAACTAAATTGAAATTATTTTTTTTTCCTTTTAAAATATTCATATTTTTATAACTTAATTTTTAATTTTTAATTTTAAATAATGGATATGAATATTATTTATATATTTAATAATTTTAATTGTTTAATTTAAATGTTATTGGGTCGGTAGGCACTTTAAGTTTTAATATGAGAGATGTTATTCAAAAATTTACATTTAAAAATAATAAAATAATTCTGTTTTACAATAAAATAATAAATTTATAATTATCTTTTATTTTTAATATGAGTTAGATATGGTACTTAAATTTTTTTATGTTAATATCAAACAAATTATTTTAATATCAACTATAAATAAAATATTTCAATGTAAATGTCAATTAACATAATTTTATGTCATGTTAAGTTAGAAGGAGATAAGGTACTTATTGTTGTTGTTGTTATTTTTCATTGATGATGATGATGATGATGATGGTTAACGTCCGTTGAGACCAAACATTGGTATATCGGACCTAAAGAAACAAATTATTTATTTTGATTTAAGATTTTATTCCTATGCTCAAAAAGCTTGGAGAGAAGCCTCCCGACTCACTATAATTTTGACATTGTAAAAGGCTAGGAAGGTCAGTATTGTAACAAAGATTGTGAAACTGAGATCTAATGTAGTTGTACGTTGGGCACTCTAAGAGGAAGTGGTTTTCATCCTTGATGTTCCTATTCTCACATATATGGCTAATCCTTGCCATCCATGGTGTTTTAGGAACTGCCCAACGACCTGTTTCACTATGGAGCTCATGAGAATTCGTTCTAATCTTTGCTATATTAATTTTCTTATTTGAGCTAGTTAAAATAGAGAGATACTTTTGATCTTCTAGGGTGGGGTTGATGACCTTCTTATAATAACTTAATTTTCTTTTAGCCACTAAATCTTTCATTGTAAGAGAGATGTTCATTTTTTCCAATTTTTAATATGGAGTTAATATGTAACATTTAAAAAAAAAAATTAAGAAACTCAATGTAAATTATAGAGAAAACAGTTAGTAAAATATTTCAGTATCGATATTTATATCAATAGAGAATTCTTATCAATATTATCCAAATCAATGTAGGAGGGAGACATCGAGTTTACATGTAATGTTTAAAAAAAATATTAATAACAAGAAAATAAAGAGAAAGAATATATATATATATATATATATTATACTAGGATAGATTTTTCGGAAAACTTATACTAATATAAATTCATTTTACCTTGGGATTTATCCATCACCTAGACAAACCAAATCTCTCTAAATATAAACCTTCTTCTAAAAAAATTACATTAATCTTATTAATCTACATTTAATGGGTCCGCTAGATTTTATGTAGATGTAGTAGTGTGGTTCTTTGCACTTGCGGTTGAAGTTGTAGATGGTCACTATGAAAGTTTGGCATAAAGAGGACTAGAACCCTTTTGCACATCGTTGTCTAAGTTTATGGTCAAGATTATTGGTTCAAGAGGTGACCTATTTTATGTATAATTTCTTCCCCTCCTATAGGAATACAATTTTGGTGAAAGGTTGGGGGCATTAGGTTTTTTCCCTCTGGGGTTGTCCTCCCCTCACTGGGTTCGGTAGCTCTCTGGAGCTTGGGGGGTGGTGAGTATGCTTGCCCTCCTATTTCCCTACGAGCTTGGTGTGGGTGGTAGTTATTATAGCCCCAGAAAGCTGGTGGAGGGGGCGACGAGTCCCAAATAACTACTCTACTTATAGCTGTCATTGTTATATCTCCATTAGAGTTGAAAACGTTGATAGGGCTTGTAGAGTTCAGAGTAATTGGCACACACTGTGTTGGGCTTTGGTTTGTTGGCATAATTTCGATACCATGAGGCCCATGCAATGCCAACGTGGTCATGCGAGTAGAGGTTTACGGCCACAGGGCCATGGAGCAGAAAATCGAGTGGAGATTCGAGTTTTAGGTGATGAATTGGATCAACAAGTTGTCCATTCTCTAAGAAGAATAGAACTACCCCCTCCCTTCGATCTCTTGAAAACCAGCTTCAATAGGTCACTTTGCTCCTAAAATAGCTCACATGAGACCAACATGAGGATAGGAATGGAATTAGTGGTTTTATGAACTATTTTCAGCGTAATGAGTGGCACATGATGGACCAGTTGGTAGCTTTGCGTCGTGGACAAAAAAAAATGAGGCTGGATCCTCTAGAAGGTAGGACGGAACATATGCAGGGACACATTCACAAGGCTTCTCATCATCATTTGCCACCAGGCAACATCATAGACAACCTAGCTCTAGGAAACTTCTTAGATCAAAGATGAAAGTCAGATATATTCTTGTTCTTGGGATCTTCTAGTATTTTTGGGCTATGTATGTGGTCTCTTAGTTTGCTTTGGTTGTTAGACAATATGTTTTTCTATTATCTTCTAGACAACAAATTCAGTAAAAATGAGATTGGAAATTTTTTTATCTCCAACCTACCCATAATATATCTTTAACCTAAATTAATATAAATTTTAAATTTATATATAAAAAATTAATTAAAATATTTTTTTATTTTAATATATATATATTATACACGTTGTAATAGAAGACAAGACATCAATATACAATATACATGAGGACCATAAAGTGATATCATTGAATGTGAACTGAGGAATTCAAGTTTCAAGGTGTCATCTATCACAAATTGGATGGATAGAGACATCAATATACAATATACATGAGGACCATAAAGTGATATCATTGAATGTGAACTGAGGAATTCAAGTTTCAAGGTGTCATCTATCACAAATTGGATGGATAGAATCAAACAATTGATTGAGATTTTAAGAGAATTTTTTTCACATATCTTCACAGAACATAATCATGATATCTTCGGAAAACATAACCATGAGCTGTCCATAGACAGATGGAATAGCATTCGTGGCAAGGTTATAAACGGACAGAGAACATAATCATGATATCTTCAGAAAACATAATCATGAGCTGTGCATAGACAGATGGAGTAGCATTCGTGGAAAGATTATAAACGGACAGATGCAGTCGTGGCAAGATTAAGTTTACAGCATACGAAGACGGCTCTTTAGACTATTAATGTCATTTAGAACTCTGTTTTTTAGGTTTTGAGTTTAGTTTACAAGTTGTTCATTAGACCTGCTTTTGATATACTAGATAAAGATATCTCTGTAATAGTGTGTGGAATCTGAGAAGAATAGAAAAAAAAGATGAATGACACAGGAAGGATAAATGTCAAGAGTAAATTTTCTGTGCGTCAAAACGAATACAAGAAAATAAAGGGAGGAGAAAAACACAGTAAATATAACTGCTCAGTGTGCTTTTCCATATTGAATAAAAAAAAAAATTAGAAACTGTGCATCTCGCATACTGAACTGTGAAAACGCAGCGCTTCAGGTTAATTAACAGCTAGGACATGGTCCCCAATAAAACAGCGCTTCACATACTTTGATTGTATCGCTATGTCCGACATACCAATTAGTTCTGTAAGAGCACGCGCTTTTAATCAAATTCTATACCCGGTGCTACCGTCAATTTTGCTGTATAACACTGCAAACTGGCCAGGCGGAGGAGATATTTTAAGCATATGTACAGGGAAAGCGACAATGGGAGCGGTGGTGCAGCTCAATAATGCTGTCCTCGGCTAATTGCCATCCATTTATTTCAGTTTACTGTCTCCACGTGCAACAAGTAGTTTGCCCTGTTCATCGTTCACATTCTCTGATTCTGTGGTCACATTTTATATACATCAACTATGTTATTAAAAGCAATGAATACTCAAGTTATATAGATTCAGTAAAATATAATGGATTTTTAATTTATAAATAATTTTGTTACAATATTATAGATCAATATTATGTTTTATCAATATGATATGTTAAAAGATATCATGTCTTATGATATATAAGTATGTCCATGCTTAATTTGAATTTGACATGGGTCTGTTTTAAATTTATCTCTGATTCTTGAGCAAACTTAAGCAACTTCAGGTTTATCTATCTAGATAGAAAATAATAAAGATCATTCTAAAACCTAGTAAAAATACCTTTTTACTTCTTTTTAGTTGACACAAGTTAAAACCTTGTACAGGGTGATCCACATGGAAGAGCCGGGATAGCTCAGTAATCCTCGTGATATTATAGGCCAATACCATGTTTTATCTATACCACATGTTAAAAGATACCATGTCTTATAATATATAAGTATGTCCCTGCTCAATTTGGATTTGACACAATAAAATATTTCCTATATACAAAATAATGTTGATCATAATAAAAAACAAAAGTGAATATGCTATGCATGCTTAATCAATTGTCCATATGAAAGTACTATAATTTACTCTAAAGTAATTAGAAGCAAAAAGAAATGTGAGTAAGATGTTTAAACCTTTTACTTTTCAAAAATATTTAAACACAGTATTTAAATTATCTATTCAAATATCTATGTTAACTAATGAAGATATATTTATGTTAAGATATATCATATGAAAATATTGACAAAAATAAGCTTTTATAGTTAAAATGTTTAAAGTGGTTTGATTATTTTATAGTTTGGTCATTTTTTTAGGTAGATGTTTTTTTGTCAAATTTCAATAAACCTTTTTGTACTTACAAGTTATGAACACTATATAGCACTCAAAAATACAATTTAAACAATGAAAAATTACAATTGTATTTTGCACTTTAAAAGAAATTTGTCCCTTAAGAAATTTGATCCATCAAAGCTCAAGTTAGATCCTTACTTAAAATGGATATATGTTGGTTTATATGATATTTTTTTAATTAATCAATTTAATTTAAAAGGCAAAAGTGGCCTACCTAATTTGGAGATAAATGTTAAAAATATTCTAGAATATTGTGTGGAGGTTAAATACTACCACTCACTTAACAATTACTGACTAACATATATACATTTAATAAAGCATGCAACAATATGTTTATCTATGGACATTCACCCCACTTTATGATGGAGATTCTTAATTTGTAAATAGGCTTTTTTACAATACCATGGTCTATCAATACCATATGCCTAAAAAAATCATATCTCATTTCATATTGCACTTATCCATATGAATTTTTTTTATTAATCAATTTAATTAAAAGTGAAAAAAATGGGTAACTACTTTGGAGATAAATCTCATCATTGATTTGTGAATACTATTAAAAGTATTTTAGAATATTCCATAGAGATTAAGTCCATACCATTTGCCTAATAATTATTCATAATTAAATTAAAATTGTGGAAATCTATTCTAAAATATACACCTCAAACATAATTATTATTGATTATCTAAATAAATTAATAAATAATAATGATTATAACTATTTTTAATACAAGGTTAAATATCTTATCACTTTAAAAGTTTTTAGATGATTTTAAATATATTTATAATTCTTATATTTTAATAAATAAACTATATTTAATTATTTGTTAGATTATAATTAGAATAGTATTTCATTTTATATATAAAATAAAGGATATAAGAAAATCAAAATTGATTTATATTTAATTATGATTTAAGGGTAAGAAAACAGGTTAATAACATAAGAAGTTATAGAAATTTAGTATGAACCAAAATTTATATTTTTTTTAATTATTACTTGGTTATTTCAGGTGGCACTAAGGAATATTAATAATGAATTACGAAACATTCAAGAAGTTCAGACTTTGGCTATATAATTCTTAATAAGATTAAAATACATTTTTGAATGCATAAACAAAATTAAAGTACTAAAAAATCCATGGAACACTCATTCTACACTTACTAACAATATAGATATACTATTCTAACAAAACTCAACAAAAAAACATAACCATGAAAAAAGAAAAACATAAAAGATACACATAAAGAACATTACCTCTATACACATTCAATTCAAATAAAATGCCTAATTTATAATACAATTATTAAAAAAACATACAAAATGTTTAAATTAAACTAACAAAATTCATTCACAAAAATTCAATAATAACTATAATCACTCCCTATAAACAATTAAATTATAATTAATTATAAATAATAAATAAATAAATATACCTCATTTTTATCACTTTATCAAACACCATACTATATAAAACTCTAATCTCCTAACCTCTTATATTGAATACCCAATATCTACACCAAAGGATTAAATTGTAGATACATACCTTTTGGGAATATAAATTGCGTGCAAGTTAAAATAATTTGTACAAAGTGTAACTAATAAAGGAAATGATATATTTTAAAATAGTTTAGTTAATTAGTTTTATTTCACCGAAGAATGATTATTATTATTTTTATTTAAATTTAATTTTTACAAATGATATGTTGAGCTCATATAAAATATATTGTTGTAATTATAGTCTTGAGTATTGAAGAATATTTTACTCTTGTCTATGGATTGAGGGGTGTGATGCTTGGTTACATTAAAAAAAATATAAAAATATTTTCATAAAATAATAAAATATGGATACATAAACAAAGTTTCAAGCATTCAAAATAACTAAAATAGTGATAAAATATCATTTCAAGCATTTAGGATGACAAAATAAATATTATGTTGTGAAAATTTAAAAGTTTCCTCCAAAAAAAAATTAGTGTATTGATGTCATTTTCTAATTAATAAGAGACAAGTATTTCAATAATTGGGTGAAGGCGCTAAGATTTAACCAAACTAGATCCATCTTCTTAATCATGGATTTATCAAGTATCTAGAGGGATCAAATCTCTCAACGTGTAATCCCCTTTTTGAGTACAAAACATGACGAAAGGTTTTGACCTTGAGATATTTTTTATCTCTTGGAGCTTGATATATCTATGGTTAAAATGGATATAGGCTGATTTTAGTAGTGAGCGGTCCAACACAGTTTAGAGACAATCAAAGTTATATATATTTATATGTCTAAAATTTATCGAATGATTTGAAATTTACTCACGTTCCTTAATTTGTTAAAAGTATAAAGAATATTATCAACAAGAATCAATGTCAACCTATCTTCTTTAATTTTCATTATAGTCACCAGAAATTTGTAGATATTATTTATATGTATATTTCTAAGGCTAATCTAATTATTTGAAATTTACTCATTTTTAGTTGAAATAATAGAGTATTATCGAGAGGGATCGATGCCAAACTATATTCATAAGTTTTTATTATATTGGCATAATTTGTAAATGGTTAACATTATGTGTATGCATGTTTCTAAGATGAATCTCATCATTTTAAATCTATGTTGTCACCTTAATTTGTTCAAAACATTGAATGTATTATTCAAAAATATACTTCAAGAGTTACATGAGGAATAAGTAGATTAGGCATAATGTAACAATGTAAAAAATGTAATATCTACACAAAAATAAATTCATGTATATTGAAATCAATGTGTTGATGTTAGTATACACATTAATTTCTAGGTGTATTGATTTCAATGTTCATGTCATTTTTTATTCATTATTCATGTATGCATTGCTCATATATTTCTGGAGTTTATTATCAAAGTGTCAACATTATTAGGAAATATTTTTATCGGTGATTTGGATATTAGAAATACTTCATTGTTCATGCTTTTATTTAATGGATTTTTATAGCCCTATTTTTATTGAATAGGTTGTATTGTGCATTAAAATCAATATGTGTGTGTGTGAATTTTTGTTCATTGGCCATGTATGTATCATTCATGTACCTATGGTGTTGTCTATCATAGTGTTTGGATAGTTGGGAAACAATTTTTATTAGCACCTAGGGTATCACAAATAATTCATGGTTCATGCTTCTATTTAATGGATTGTTATAACCCTTCTTTTATTGAATATTTTGAAAACATTTCTATCATGAACATTCTCTAAAAATATTTACGAATAGCTTAATGAGCAACTGAAAGAAAGATTTTTTATTATCATAGTGTCTGCATTGTCAGGAAATTATTTTTACTAGTTCCTTATGTATCAAAAATGTTTCATTGTTCGTGATTTTGTTTAATGGATTGTTACAACTCTATTTATATTGAGTATGTTGAATATATTGAAATCAATGCATGTATGCTAAAATCATGCATTAATGTGCGTGCATATATTACATGTGTATCTATGGACTTGATTATAAGAGTGCTTACATTATTGGACAGTATTTGTTATCAACTCCTTAGTTATTATAAATCATTCATGGGTCATGCTTTTATTTAATGGATTGTTGTAATCTTATTTTTATTGAATTTGTTGTATTATACATTGAAATCAATGCATGTACAATAAAATCAATTTGTTGATTTCAATGTACATATCAATTTATACATGTCATGAGTTCAATGCACATGTCAATTTCTAACACATTGATTTTAGTATACAAGTCAATTTTTATTTCTATTAAGTATACATAAGTGTATCTATTAATATCATTATATATATCTCTATTCATTGGTAATGTATGTATTCTTTGAACTTATTTTGGTTGAAAAAAATGGAAACTGAGTGCTCTGCAACCTAGGGTTTTCTGCTCGCCCCTGCAACGGCGCAGTCTGAACCCTCCTTGCTTCTATTCTCCTTCAGCCTTCCTCCTTGCGACAGCAGCTGCTGGCATAGACTACACTGCAATGGCTAACCCTCAGGGGGGCTCCAAAGCCTTCCCCCTCAGCCAAGAGAGATAACCAAGAAAAGGAACTAACAAAGACTTCCGGTCCAGAACAAGTAAACACGGATACAAGAGATTTCCGAATGCAAGATACGAAAAATGCTCCCACTAATCAGACAGATGGGCGTAGTGAAGTACAAGAAGGAAAGATTGGACAATAGGAAACGCTCAAGGTTACATCAACAACATGCAAACCCATAGCAGTTGAACGACCCAAGATAGAACTTCCCAGCCAAAGAATCAATGGTCAAATCTAGTACATGAAGGACCATGCGCTCATTGGAAAATTTATTGGATACTGGCCGATTGAAAAAGCTTTGCATGGATGGATCTCTGCCAAATGGAAACCCAAGGTACATGTCACCCTGCAGCTAGGATCAAAAGGGTTTTTCACTGCGATTTTCATTTGCATCGAAGACCAGAATAGGGTTATGGATGAAGGTCCCTACTTCTTCAACTCTGCCGGTCTATATTTAAGGGAATGGGTAGAGAGATTTAACCCGGACAAGGAGGATTTCAACTGGGCACCAGTTTGGATCCGAATGTACTCACTCCCATTGGAATACTGGGACGAAGAATCACTAAGAGACATTGGCAAGGGGCTGGGGGAGTTTGTAAAAATTGCTGAGGAAATGAAGCTGTGTAGATACACCTCCTATGCCCGTATTTGTGTCTTCATGCGCCTGGACAAAGCCCTTCCGGACTCGATAAGTCTCTTCCATGATGACTTTGAATGGATCCAACCCTTAGATTTTGAACATGTACCCTTTCGCTGTCACAAATGTCATGCCCATGGGCATCTGTTTCGGGACCACCCTCTAAATGCTAAATCCCAACCTCAGATCCCTTAGAAAAGTCGGCTCATGATGGCTTTACCAAGGTCACAAATCGAAAAAGATCGCATAAAAAACCCTCCTCTGGGAAAAAGCCCTTGCAGGATGCTGCCTCCATTCCCTCCACAAGCAATAGCTTTGAAGTTCTTGCTAAAACTTCAGAAAACCCACCACAGAGCATTTTTCCAATCCCACCGATGATCATCACGACCTCTCCCCCCCCTGTCTGGCTGTTCTCCCACTCCCCTACCCCTGAGTGACAACATCGGGATTCCTGAGGTGGCTCGAAAGGACCCTGATTGGAAACGTAATGGAATGGATGTTGACGGTATCCCCAGCCAAACCCTGCACTTAGCAATCACCTCAGCAGAAAGCAGTCAAACGCAACATATGGAAGAAGAACCAGAAAGCATTGATTTGGGAGGACTTGACATCTTCGAGCTTGAACAAGCATGCAGAAGGAAAGACTACAACAATATTCAAGAGCATCAGCTCAATACCCTGGAAGTCATCATCTCTAGGGCTTACCAGCAACAACAACTAGGCATACAACCGGGCAGTCAATGGGATGCCAGCTTCTTACCTAAGGACTCCAAAAAATGTGGAAGAAAGATAGATCTTCAAAGAACTATTGCAATAGGGAAAATCTTGGTAGACTCATGAAAATACGCTAAGTTGACAAAGTACTACAAGCCTACCACAAATAGTGAATCATGAAGCTAACTTCATGGAATCCAAGAGGGCTCAATAGCCCCGGCAAACTCAGAATGATAAAAAAACATGATAAAGCAGGAGCAGCCCCAGATCTTCTTCATGCAGGAAACAAAATGTAATAGTAACACACTTGGAAACATCCTCTCTAGAGCATGGCCAAGTTGTCACTCGGTTGCAGTGGATGCTTCAGGTACCTCCGGGGGACTGGAAATTGCCTGGAACATGCAAGCTATAATGCTCTCAGACTTTCATGCCTCCCATCACGTTATATAGACTACTTTTCATATAATTGGCACCAACATTCATGGCCATCTCTCCAATGTCTACTTCCCACAGGAAGCAGGCAACAAAATTGCTCTTTTAGACACAATAGAAGCGCTCAACTTCAATAGACTCCATCCTCTTTGGATCATTGGAGGAGACTTCAACATGATCACCAAGCTGGAGGAAAAGCAGGGAGGTCGAGCCAAGCTGGAATAGGAAAATGGCCATTTTAAAGATTTTATCCAAAATAATATGCTAATTGATCTGCAATTTTGTAATGGAATGCACACCTGGAGCAATCGCAGGGTTGGGCGACATCAAATTGCTTCCAAACTAGATAGATTCCTCATTTCAGATAATGCAGTGCATCTTGGGGGCGACATTTTGGCATCAATTCTTCCATTTTCAGGCTCAGATCATTGGCCTATCTCTCTCCAATGGCAAAGACCAGGCAACTCTACCAGGCGTCCTTTCCGCTTCGAAGATTTTTGGCTTACCCACCCCACCTTCAATGACCTCATCAAATCCACCTGGACCAACTTCCCTTTGCTAGAGGGATAAAAAATGTTTCAGTTTCAACATAAACTCAAATTCCTAAAATCCCAAATCAAGCGTTGGAATCAAGAGATTTTTGGCAACATCTTCCAAGCTTAGCAAGATCTAAACAAAGAAATGAGAGAACTCCAGCAATATATAATCACAGAGGGCTACAAGGAAGAGACTTTGGAATAGGAAAATCTCATTCAAAATCAATTGGAGGAGAGAAGAAAGAAAGAAGAAATTCTCTGGAAGCAAAAATCTAGAATTAGATGGCTGAAAGAAGGAGAAAGGAACACTAAATTCTTCCACATAACCATAATACAGATAAGAATGCACAACACCATCTCTTTCATACAGAAGCGAGGGGGGGAGAGTGGAAAGCCATGTAGAGATCGAACAGGAGTTTATCAATCACTTCTAGGAGGTCCATCAAGAACCCCAAATTGATAGATAACCTGCTATAGAAAAGATCACTCAAAATGTGCTGAAAATTATCACAGAAGAACACAACTAACTTCTTCTTCGACCAGTAATTCCTCAGGAGGTGGACTTGGTTATGAACCAGCTCAAGGAGGGCAAAGCTCCTGGTCTGGATGGCTTCACTACTACCTTTTTCCACTCTTTCTGGGATCTTATCAAAGAGGAGGTGTGGCTAGTGGTGGAGGAATCGTGCACTCTTCATTGGCTCTTGCCCTCTCTGAACTCAACTTTCATCGCCCTCATCCCAAAAGAAGAGAATACCAGTACTCCAGACAAATTTTGTCCAATCGCACTATGCAATGTTATTTACAAGGTGATATCCAAAGTCATTGCTAACAGGTTGAAGCCGCTTTTGCCCTTGCTCATATCGCCTGAACAATCTGGATACGTAGAAGGAAGACAAATATTGGACGGCATTATCCTCACTCATGAAATCATACACTCCCTCAAGCACTCCAAACAGGCAGGTATGATTCTCAAGATTGACCTCTCTAAAGCTTTTGATAAGTTAAGCTGGACCTATATTCAAAAAATGCTAATAGCCTTTGGTTTTTCCCCAATGTGGGTTCGATGGATTCTAAGTTTAATTTCCACAACGTTTTTCTCCATCCTCATAAATGGCATACCCTCTCGACCTTTCAGCCCCTCTAGAGGCATCAGACAAGGAGATCCACTTTCCCCATTCCTTTTTGTTCTAATGGCGAAAGGTCTGGGTCGCCATATCAAACATGTCCTCCTCTCCCAGCATCTCAAAGGTCTATCCATACACAACTCTCCAGCCATCACTCATCAACATTTCGTGGATGACAACATGTTGTTTTGGTATCCTTCTGTTCAAGAAGCGTCCCTTTTTAAATCCCATCTGAATGATTTCTCTAATGCTTCAGGGACGAGCATAAACACGGCCAAATCGCAGATCTTCTTTTTTCACACGCCCCCTGTTACTCAGCATGCTATTACCCGCATTCTGGGCTTCTCCATAGCCTCCTTACCTTCCAAATACCTTGGAGCTCCCTTAATAGATTCTGCCATCAAGCACGCCTCTTGGCATATGCTCCTTGAGAAACTTGAATCTCGTCTCACTTTATGGACTCAAAGAACTCTGAACATAGCTAGCAGATTAGTGCTAATCAAAGTTGTGCTACAAGCTATGCCTCTCTACCTTTTCTCAATCTTGGCAGTGCCTAAATGGGTCCTTAAAAAAATAAAATCTCTACAGCGCAATTTTCTTTGGGGTGCAACTGGCACAAATCGCAAATGGGCCTTGGCAAAATGGACGACAGCATGCAAGCCCAAAGAAAAAGGGGGTATAGGCCTGAGAGATCCTCATCACAGCAATGTTATCATGGGTGCAAAAATATGGTGGCAATGGCTCTCTGCTCCCAATAAGCCATGGGCAGCCATCTGGACAGCCAAATATGCCAATCACAGACCAACGGAGGAGCTAATCAGATTCACTCCAACTGAAAAGGGATCACTAATATGGAACGCTGCTAGAAAACACTTCTTGCTGATCCAACAACACAGCTTTTGGGAAATAAGGGATGGTAGCACTCCTCGGTTCTGGACGGATGCCTGGAACCAACTACCAAAGCTCAACGACATCTACAGACCACCTCCTTGCCAAGAGTGGGAGGAGCAACAAAAGGAATCCGTCCAGCAATGATGGATTCCGAAGACAGAACAAGGGTACAGACAATGGAAGCAGATCGACAGGCTGATCAAGAATGCAGATAATCAGACTAAGGAGGTCATGGAGAGTGAGCTCTAGAATAGACGCATTAGATCATCTGAAGGCAGGGATATTTTAAGATGGGGATATACCCCAAAAGGTTCCTTCACCACCAAAGAGGCTTATAAAATTATATGCAATGATCCAATGCCCCTGGATCCTATTTGGGGTAGAATCTGGTCACCGGGTACTTGGCCCAAAGTCTCCCTATTCCTTTGGCTTGTTGGGCACCGGAAAATCCTCACTTGGGACAATCTTAGGAAAAGAAACTTTCACGGGCCCTCCATATGTCCCAATTGTAATTCTCAGGAGGAATCACTCCAACATCTCTTGGACTCTTGCACTCTTGCCAATCAACTATGGGAGAAGGCTAGCTTCCGTTGTCAAAAAAGATGCAGAGTGTCCGAAGATATAATCAACTCTATTCGCCATTGGCACCAGAACCCTTATAAAAGCGAACTACTCAACCAAGTATGGAGATTGATTCCCGGCCTTCTCCTCTGGACAATATGGAAAGAACGAAACAAGCGCATATTCAAAGATCAAAGAACTCCTGTAGAAATCATTTGGGGTAACTTTTGTCTCAATCTTAAAGAGGCCTTAGCACTTCAAACTTGGCACACGGAAGATTTTCCCAATCTTGCAAATGAGAAAGCCATCTGGGAAAATTGGAACATACAACTCCCACAAGGTACTCACAATCACAGACCTTCAGAAGGCAACAACATCAGAAAGCACTTATGGACCCCCCCTCCAAAGCATACTTTCAAACTCAACTTTGATGGAGCTTCAAAGGGCAATCCTAGAAAAGCAGGATTTGGCAGCATATTTAGAGATAAAGAGGGTTGGCCTCTCCTAATCTACTTCAGAAACATTGGCTGGGACACAAACAACTCGGCTGAACTGGAGGGTCTCTAGCAAGGATTACTCCTTTCCCGGCGTCATGGCTTCCAACCTCTGGAGATCGAAGGTGATTCCCTAATCCTCATCAACCTAGCCAATCAACTCCTCAATGGGGCACATGCGCATAAACTTTCCAACAGTTGGAGACTTGAAGCCAGATTGGATGCAATAGAAAAATCTCTTCACACCAATCGTGCCATCATATTCAATCACATTAAACGAGAAGGAAACAAGGTTGCTGATCTACTTGCCAATTTGGGTGTGGAAACTGGGCACACTCTTCTCACTGGAGCTCTAAACATAATTCAGAATCATGATCAAAATCAGGAGTGCAAAATACTGGTCCAAAGGGATGCAGCTCTCCCGGATGCGGATATATAGACAGGCATTAAATATGATGGGACAGGAGTGGGGTGAGATGGGGCGACACCTGCCTACCCAGGACAAGCCGGATATTTGGCTTCTGATCAATAGATCTCTACATTTGAGAAGAGCAGGGTTCATTGGCATTGTTCTAAGTAGTTCCGGCTATCATGCCTCAGCATGCTCCAGCATACCTCAGACTTCGGCTCTCTTCAATGCAACAGTAATGGCAGATCACAGATCGATAACCAGCAACATGCGATTGCATTCAGATCGCATCGCAATTTTGGAGGATTACAGATTGGGGAGACCTAAGGGCAAGGCCTTAACCAATAGCGATATGCGACTGCGATCAGATCGCATCGCTATTTCGCATCGGCGGAATCCAAGGGGCGGAGCCTCCACACTTTCTCATGTGCGATGCGATGACGCGGCCCCGACAGCGGATCGCAGAATGGGGAGACCTAAGAGCAATGCCTTTACTTATAGCGATATGCGATTGCGATCAGCTCGCATCGCAATATCGCATCAGCGGAATCCAAGGGGTGGAGCCTCCACACCTTCACATGTGCGATGCGATGACGCGGACCTGACGGCGGATCGCAGAATGGGGAGACCTAAAGGCAATGCCTTTACTTTTAGCGATATGCGATTGCGATCAGATCGCATCGCAATATCGCATCGGCAGAAACCCAGGGGCAGAGCCTCCACACTTTCACAAGTGCGATGCAATGACGCGGACCTGACGGCGGATCGTAAAATGGGCAGACTAAAGGGCAATGCCTTTACTTCTAGCGATATGCGTTTGCCTGATGATAGTACGAGGCCGGCTGTGGCCGCCCAGGTGTTCATTATCTGGTTTTTTTGTTTTTTGCTAGTGTTGCCTGGTTTATGGCTTCCTATATGGACTTATCATCAAGGAACCATCTTACTATTTTTTTGTGGGGTCTGGACTTGAGAAGTGCTTCCTTTTTTGAAGTTTCTGCCCTCACTGGACTGGTTTCCCCAATGTTGGGGCAGTCCAGATCTTGTTGATACTCTACGCTACCTTGTTCGAGGCCTTGTCCTCTTTGTATCTTTCTGTACATATTAATAGATTACTTTTACTTAGAAAAAAAAATGTATGTATTCTTCATATTTTTATGGAGTTAATTATCAAAGTGTCTACATTGTTGAGCCACATTTTTTATTAGTAACTTGGGTATCACAAATATGTCATGGATCCTGCTTTTATTTAATGGATTGTTACAACTCTTTTCTATTGAATATATATAACACAAAGGTGTCTTAGGTTTTTCAAGCATATTCATGCAAAAATCACGAGAAAATGATTATTAAATTATTTAAATTATTAGGAAATATGTTTGGTCAGCGCCTTGGGTATAAGAAAAAAAAATCATGGTTCATGCATCTATTTAATAAATTGTTACAACCCTATTTTTATTGAATACCTTAAATATAAAGGTATCATGAATATTTTCTAAACATATCTATGAATAATTGCATGAGAAACTAAAAAAAAGGCCCTGTGTAATTAATTATCATAATGTATACATTGTTAGGCAATGTTTCTTATCAAGTCCTTATGTATAAAAAACATGATTTCTCATGATTTTGTTTAATGGGTTGATACAACTCCATGTGTATTCAGTATGCTAACTGTGAATATATCATAAATTGGAATAAATGAATTTACACTAAACCAATTCTCTCATGTGAGTGTGCATATAACTCATATATCTATGGAATTGATTATCAGAGTGCAACAAAATTTTTTATCAATACCTTAGGTATCAAAAATATTTCATGATTTATAATTTTATATAATAGATTTTTATAACTCTATTTTTATTGAAAATATTATATTACACATTGAAATCAATACATGCGTAATAAAATCAATTCATTGATTTCAATATACATATGAATTTGTAAATATATTGATTTCAATGTACATTAGAATTTAATTTACATGTTAATTTTTATTTTTATTCAATATAAATATACATAAATGTTAATATTATATACCAATTTATATTCATTTCTCATGTACGTACCATTCATGTATCGATGCACTTGATTATGGTATTGTATTTGATTATGGGAGTGCCTACATTTTTAGACAATGACTTTGATTATTTCCTTACATATTAGAAATATTTCATGGTTCACACTTCTCCATAATGGATTGTTACAACCCTTATTTTATTTTATTGATTACGTCCTATACAAATTTATCATATGTTGAAGTAAATGCCTGTACACTAAATTGAAATTGAATGCATTAGAATGTGTTTACAATTTCGAATAAGGAATTGATTTTATTGTACACGATAATTTTTATTTCTATTTCTTATAGATATATGTAATTTTTGTTCACATTGTACGCATTGATTTCGAAGTGTGAACTTTACTCTTAAAACTTCATAATATTCTAACTAAGAGTAAATTTCATACAATTTATGTCTATTATGAAATTTACTATGAATAGATCCATCTTATGAAAACAAGAAATAATGCATGGTATTTAAATTTAATGTATACTTTGTACTACCTATTATTATGGTTCTTCATCCTTCCCATCTCACCAAGAATTTTAGTATTATTTATGTTTATTGAGTATCTTCATCCATGTTGTTCTCTTCTAATTGTTTTCTATATCCATATGTCTCTCGTATACTAACTACAATGTTAATGGATTTGCTTCCATTTTCTATTGTATTATCCACTTGCTAGTGCAAATGATTTTTTATTCACTTCTCTGTCAATCATATAATTTTAGCTTGCATTTATCCAATAAATGACCCTAATCTTCTAAAATGATTTTAAATTCTTGGACAACTTTTATGCAATTTTTTTATTATGATGTATGTGACAATTTTTTTGCTAATACCTCTTTTAAATATTACTATGAATTGTAATTCATGTAAATAATGTTGAAATGTGACACATTTAATGGTCGCAAGAAGTGGAAACAATTCAGAGGACTAAGGTGGAGGAGTTGCTTGTAAACCTAAGTCAGTGAATTTATTTCACCACCTATCTCCCTAATGAATTGATGACACTACTAGTGAAACATTGAATTTGGGGAGTTGGCTCCCTAAGTGAAGGATGAGCCTACAGTCTTGGTTCTCATAGAGATGTGGGCATGGTCAACACGCATCACATACGATAGGGGAATACTAGGGAATACAAGGTGTGGAAGAGGAGAGTGATCTAGGGGATAATGCATGATTATGTCAAGAGAACATATTATGGAATAATCATGCAAGGAAGAACACTCACTGATAAAAATAAAGAGAAATTGTACAACATAAGAGAACAAGGAATATGAGTGGCAAATGGAAGTGAATATTGCAAGAAAAGTTAACCTTTATAGCATGTGTTCTGCTAGGATGTTATTCCCTATGTTTATTGAGGCATGTGAGTGTGACTATGTAATCATTAGACATAGAGAGTTTAAGGGAAATTCATATGAGAAGTTGAGTGGGTGTAGCTTGCATCAAGGTGATATCAGAGCTAGAATGCTCTGTAAACCCTGATTTAAAATGGGGTATTTTCATCTATAGATATATAGTTAGTAAAATTAACCAAATACATAAAGTCTTCAAAAATTGATAGTAAGATCAGAATTGGAGGTATGACATATTGAAAGATTTGACGCACTCTTAAGAAGGACCGCTCTGAAGGTAGATGTGTTCGTGGATAGAAATTGATTCAGGAAGGAATATGCACTGTGGGAGTTGAGATTTTGGTACAAATCTTATGAATATTTATTTAAAAGTTTCATGATAAATTTGGTCATAAAATATTATGTTTGTAAGTAGCAGACAAAAAGGAAGGTAGCATACATAAGACAAGTAACATTATGACAGAGAAAGAGGGAGAAAAAAAATATCCTAGCATAAGAAAAATGTGACAAAACCCTAGTAGTAGATGAAATTGCTAAAAATAGGAAAATATGAGCTCTAAAAGGAGGAAGTGAAGAAGTGACCGGTTGAGGATTCGAAGCCAACAACTTTGAAATTTAAGGAGAAAGAGTGCTTGGAAAGAGGTTCTATTGAAAATAACCAGAAGAAGGGAGGATGCCAAGAAGAAGGCTTGGTACTAGTGATAAGTCAAAGACTTGTTACAAAGATAAAGAACACATGTTGTAGCTAACAAGTGGACAAGTGCAGTTCACGGAAGAAGAAAGTGAGATTGTTTTTTGATATTCATGTCAATATTTCAAAGAGGAAAAATCATTATCAAATAAGAAAGAATGTCAAAACAGCTAACGAGAGGCAAATGAGTCATGAGTATTTTTAAAGGGAGTTTCCTGAGTTAAAAGCATAATTTAGTAACATAAAGTAGTTTCTATCAGCCCATGGATATTGATGGATAATGAAGAAGAAGAAGGTGACATGAAATTCATTACAAATGAAGTTGAGGCAAGGATATATGTCATATTAAAGAAAGAACTCACAGCGGTTGAGTGTGAGGTATATGGATAATCTACACAATTGCAATAAATATGAATAGAGTAATTTTCTAGTATATTTGTTTAATGATACAACACATTAATACAATGATTATAACTAAATACAACAAAAAGATCATTTATAATTAAAAACTATTTTATTCTCTAATGATTAATTGAAATTTAATGTTAAAAAATAAATAAGTTAGATTTGCATACCTACGTTGTTGATTAAGTATATGAATAATTTACGAACAAAAATATAATTTGATAATATATTTATTTAAATGATATGACTCATTAATATAATGATTATATCTAAATGTAATAAGAAAGTAGTATTATAATTAAAAACTATTTTGTTTTGCTTTTAGATATAAAAAAAGTTGCATTTGCATAACCTTTTGCAAAGAGTGCACCAATTAACCATCAATCAAAATCCAACACCTATAACATATTATAATTTATCACTAAAACATATAAATGTGTTATATATTCATTTGAATATATTGTTGTTGCTTATACATATTTACCAATCAATACATTTAGTTAATATTAAACACTAATGAGAATAATTGTGATAAAAAAATAGTGCTCCTAATGACAACATATTCATCATGGTATTCACTAGTGTCATTATAATTGTTTCTATTTCTATCATAACTATTATAATATATTATGGTGCATATGCTAATATATGTAATATTTATTTTACATAATTAATATGCATCGACGCTTTCATTACATAAAATGTGTATTAGAGATTAAAAAAAAATTATATGCACTAGTGCGTGTGTGTATATATATACACAGTGTAGAGAAGACAATGGAAAGGTGTCCTGCTAAGGTACTCTATGGTGTAATGGTCATTGATTCAAAATTCCATGGGCAAAAAGCCATCCATGCTAAGGGTTGGTGTGGCCCAAGCCGTGTGAGATCCTTGAGGATTTTGATGGTTTAGATACCCTTGGGCCACAGTTGTTCAAGCCACAATTTAGTCGTGCCAGTTATCCCAAGACTCGCATAAAATAAATAAATAAATAAATAAATAAATATATATATATATATATATATATATATATATATATATATATATATATATATTACACAAGTTTCTATAACTTAGGTACGGGTGTTGGGAATGGCTAGAGGTTTCCCCAATATTTCTAGGAAATAGCTAATTGGGAGCGGTAATATTATATAATAAAAAATAAAAATAATAGTTTTTTCTTTAATTATATAATTTATATAATAAGAAAAATATTTCAAATATTAAAATGAATTTAAAATTTTAATTCATTATATGAATATCAAATTCAAAAATGAAAATTTGAAAATGTAAATGATTCAAGAGACACTTTTGAATTTAAGAAACATAGTGAAAATCAAAGAACTCATCATATTAATATTCATATTGCTAGCATGCCCAATGTAGTACATAGTAAAAAAAATGGCAAATGCCCAAAGTGGAAAAGTAATACATGGTCCAAAAATGCTCAAAGGCCAAAACATAACATTAAAGACTAAAGTTGAAGATGATCATGAAGTGCAATCTTCAACATCAAGACTATCCATATAAGCTTGAGCCTCACTAGGCACTCCAATTTCATCATCACCATCATCAATATCAAGATCACCTGCAATGCTACCCAAAGGTATGCCAACTAAACCTACATCTGGTGAAGGATTATCCTCATCATCATCAATCTGAGAAGCCTCCTCAGCATCAACATCTCATCTTGCTGCAGGGTCATCTAAATACTCAAATAGCTTCCTTGAGCAAAGTTGAAGACTACTATACATATAAACCAATTTCTCTGCTCTCTTAGAGGTAAGCCTATTCCTCTTAACAAATTGAATGAAACTATAAGTAAACCAATTCCTTTCAGCTATCAATGAACTAGAAACCTGAGATAGCAAGTGTGAGGCAAGATTTCGAAGATCTTGGGCTTTCCCCCCATACATTCTCCGCCATCCAATGGGATTCCTTTGTCATAAATTTTGATGTCCACCCTTGCATCTTGAGAGAATTTGGAAGGGTTTAAGGTAGAAAAAACAACAAATTGAACATTCCTGCATTACAGTTGCTTCATTAGGTGTATAGATTTTGCATATGGCATCAAGAAATCCTTGTTTCACCTCTTCATCATCAATGGGTACAACTCTGTTTGGTCTCTCCATATGCCAGTTTGGATTAAGGGCATAAGCAGCCATGTGAAGAGAGGTATTGAGTTTGATCCATCTCTTCCATATTATCTTATGAATTTCATTGAAGAACTCCAAAGAGGGGTTTCTATCCCAAATGATGTGCCTTATCTTGCCTACCATGCTATCAATACATTCATAAACTTCTCCAAGAGTGGGGGAATCAGAATTTGCATACCTAATCAACTCCAAAATTGGAGTTGTGAAAGAAACAACATATTTACAATTAGACCACCAATCATCATTGAGAAGCTGCTCTCTTATCTTCTTTTCCTGCATTGATTTAGATTCAGACCATGCATTACACTCTTGGGAAACAACAGTGGCTTGTAAGGATGCATGCACCTCAACCATACATTGAAGAAGAATGAAGTATGTAGCATATCTTGTTTCTGCAAGTTTCAAAAACCTCTTCCTTGAGTACATATTATAGATTTCTAAAGAGGGATGGTGGTATGAATGTACATTTGTGCATCTCTTGCATCTAAAATTAGTTTTTCAATCCAAGATATTTTGTCAATGTCTTTGAGGACATTATTCAAGGCATGTACACAACAAGGAGTCCAAAAGATATGCCTATATCGACTTTGAACCATCAAACCTGCTGCTTTGCAAACAGGTGCTGCATCTGTGATTACATGTACTACATTTGAAGGACCAAGCTCATCAATTGCTTCTTTCAATACTTCAAACATGAAGGTAGCATCCTTTAGTTTCCCACTACAATCAACTGCTCTTAAAAAATAGGGCCCAACTGGAGATGTAACAATAATATTCAACAATGGCCTTTGTTGAATGTCTGTCCAACCATCCATAACTATTGAACATCCTGAATAAATCCAAGATTGTTTAAGGGGGCCCATAAGCCCCTGCATTCTTGTCACCCCTTTATCTAACAATGATGTCCTCATTTTGTTGTAATTTGGAGGTGCATATCCTGGCCCAGCAGCTATGATTTTTCACACCATTTCTTTGTAATGTGGAGAACAGGTAGCATTAAATGAAATTCCATTTTCCATAAAAAATCAGCAATAGCATCATCAGCCTCATCCCTATGTACTACATTGTAGATTTTAGAAATTTGTTCTTGAGAAAAACTATCGGGCCTCTTACTCCTTTCAGAAGTAGACCCCCCCACAGACTCAAATTGTTTGATGCAATTTGATTAACTGAATCTTCCATATCATGGGAAGAAGATCTAGGTACTTTAAAATTAAAATCATTGTCCAAGCTAATTACATTAGATCATAAGGAATCCATATGAAGCTTTGACAACTCCCACCTTTTCAAAATAGTACATGTACAACCCTTTACAACATCACCGGATAGCGATAGAAGATGATGCCACACCCTAGTGTAGCTTACTTTAAACACATGGTTACACAATGTGCACATCCATTCTTCACAACCAGCACTATTCTTTTTCTTGTTTTTAGTAATTTTCTTCACAAACTTTAACAAGGGTTTCTTAGGGTTTTTGCTTTGTTGGACTTGATCACTTGGAATTGGAGGAAGAGAAGAATTTTCATATCCACTTGTTGGTATTAAACTACCACCCTCCATGGTTTCCCTGATTAATACAAGATATAGAAAAACACATTATAAATGAAATGTACAATGAGAAATCAAAAAATAACTTGTACTTACATACAAAAATAAAATGTACCTCTCAAGTTCTGTCTATGAATCAAAATTTGAACCAAAAATAAGGCTTAACAAAAAAAACACACTAAGGTTTACATATCTACCTATGTGGATAATAATTACTATCTATGTGGATAATACCAATAAAGCAAAATAGAAAAATTCTGATGTTTTGCATTTAGTTATAAAAAATAATTGTTGACATAAAAAAAAATGAAATAAATTAGCATAAACTAATCTTTGCTCTTAACTTTTAAGTGGTTAAGGGCTTACACCCAAGTACTTTTTATTTCTTTCCATACTTACTAGGAACAATTATGTAAGTTAATTTTGCACCATTACTAAGATATCTATGACAACATATCAATGCGATGAGAAGAAATCCAAGACAATAGGAAAACAGTTTGAGCATTTTTTTAGTAGATCTTCAATATGAGGTCCCATCACTCGTTGTTACAAGGATTTATATTGTCAATTTTTACTCCCATTTTCTTTTGCACATCACCAAAGGCCTTAGGGAAATGCAATTTCCAATTTAATTGCTTCTTGTATTTTAATATTTAACTTAATTACATTGCATACTATTTTGAAATTTGATAGCGAAATTGAAAATAAAAATGAAGTTAAATACTTGAATTTTCTTTATTATTAAAAATGTACCATCCAAATAAAAATAGTTATTCAAGTTTGCAGCTGGAAATGTGAGGAGAGGGGAAGTGGAAACATTATGGAAAGGTCGGGACATAAATTATGTGATCTAATATGAATTGTGTGTGAACAGGTTCGCACAGCAGAAGAAATGGCTAGACCATCCTATGGAAGAGGATGAGGCAGAAGGAGAAGGGAGCTACCACGTACAGCTAACCCGGGAACCTCAGAACCCAAGTGTGGAAGAAAACCATTAGAAAGGCTCATCAGTGAAGCGGAAACAACATATAGGGTAGGGACGGATGTAGGCATCCGCAAGATCTTAGAAGATTGGGAGGAAGAGATAAAAGAGGAGGCAGATTTCGAAGAGGAAATGGAGGCCTGGCATGAGGTAATCCCAGGCCCCGGGAATACTAGGGGAAGACTCACGCAATTTAAGCACACTTTATACTTGTAATGGCTCATGAAGAGCCTTCTGGGGAAGGCCATGGAGCAACTATCAATGGGGATGGAAATGACCCTCTAGGACATGCCAAACTACAAGAAATACCTGCAGACCATCCAGTTCTAGTTGTGCAAGAAGGACATTCACCTAGATCGTATTCAAAGGCATATCCCTTGTATTATAGAGCTGGCAGATGCACCAAGAGACTCAGCTGAAGACCCGACCCTGGTGGACTCAGCCTCAGAGGATTAGAAGGAATAATCAGGTTCTAGAATGTCTTTTGGTTTTTAGCGGATAGCATTTACATTTACTGATGTATGCTTATGATAGACAAAATCTTAGACTCGTATCATGATATAGAGGTATATATAACTTGGTTTGATCGCCTAAAACTATATTATTTTGGATGGCTTATAACGAGGATAGGTGGCCAACAGACTTTGTTTCCCACAGGGCAAGTTGAGGCTACCAATCTCATCTCTGTGGTGTAAACTTGTCGTTTAGAAATAGAAAACAGAAGGTCCTACCAAGCTTTACAAAAAAAAAAAAAAATAGCTATCCAAGCTAAAAAAAAAAAAATATAAATCAAATTGAAAATAAAAATGAGTTAAATACTTGAATTTTCCTTATTATTAAAAACATACCATCTAAATAAAAATAGCTATCCAAGTTAAAAGGCCTCATGGAATTGCAATTTGCAAATTTAATTGCTTCTTGGACTTTAATATTTAACTTAATAAGTTAATTACATTTCAGACTATTTTTAAATTTGATATATAGAAGCAAAATTGAAAATAAAAATAAAGTTAAATACTTGAATTTTCTTTATTATTAAAAATGTACCATCTAAATAAAAATAGTTATCCAAGTTAAAAATAAATAAATCAAATTGAAAATAAAAATGAGTGAAATACTTGAATCTTATTTATTATTAAAAATCTAAGATCTAAATAAAAATAGTTATCCAAGTTAAAAATAAATAAATCAAATTACCTGATAACATCAAAGTTGAAGTCATATCAAAGTTAGGGTTACAGCAATCTAATCTATAGAGATTAGAAATAGATGGGTTAACGTTGTATACTAGTTCATGATAGTCTTACCTGCATTTAAATATGGGCAGCTGGAATGGTTAACCAAAACCTATAAAGAACACTTTTATACGTAAAAGAAGAGATTGGGGATATTATTCCAGTTCCGCCTTCCAAACCTTTAAAAATTCTTGAGAAGAAATTTATTTAAAGGTTAAAGTTTTTGTCAAAG
The DNA here is from genome assembly GCA_031772625.1 of Pinus tabuliformis. Classification (NCBI taxonomy): domain Eukaryota; kingdom Viridiplantae; phylum Streptophyta; class Pinopsida; order Pinales; family Pinaceae; genus Pinus; species Pinus tabuliformis. Next base: position 443,552,179 of record CM062816.1, on the reverse strand, counting down.
GATAAGTTAAGAAATTTAACACTATGTAAGTTAAATTTGCACCATTACTAATATTAAATATATGATTAATATCCAATCCCATGAAAACAAAAGTGTAAACTGGAGATTTTACCACTATGTAAGTTAATTTTGCACCATTACTAATATTAAATATATGATTAATATCCAATCCCACAAAAAGAAAAGTGTAAATTGGAGATTTGCAAATTCTTGATATGGATTTTTGTCATTGGCAATAAGGCCTTTGACCTCATTTTGAGTTCAACTCCTTTGACCGCATTTTATTGTTTCACAAAGAATAAGGCCTGGAATTTTCTAGAGCTGGTGTACAAGAGATTCAAAGAAGAATCTGGAGAGAAAATTCTCAGACCCAATTGAAACAGAATTATATACTAATTCCAACCTTAGAACTCCAGAACTTTCTCCTCAATTCTTTTGGATATACTGTAAATTTTAGATTTTTCAAATTGCTTTATGTTTACTCTTTTTCTGATCATAGTTTTATGAGGCGTTTGGTTTTGGATTTATTACAAGCATAACACAAGCGTATATCTCCTCCATTTGTGCTATAGAGCTTTTAGATTCTTCCAGCGTTAAAGCATCGTGATTCTCAAAGTAGCGTACGACTTCTAGGCCAACACTCAAACCAGGAAAATATTGTTATTGGTAAAATATAGGTGGGGAAAAATCAATAAAAAAATATAATTGGGCAAGCGAGGAGACGAAAATTCCTTTTAGCAGTGAAAATGAACATTTGTTCAGCCAACTTCACTCTCAACTCTCATTTTGTTATCGAGAAGATAAGGAGGAGAAAAGAGAATCAATCCTGAATCATCCTGTTGAAGCCTCGAAAATCGTTGCGACAACATGGGGGAAGACCACTCGGTCTGGACCTTAAAGCAACTCCTTTTCCGTTTGGAATGGTGGTTTCGACTGGTTCAATTAGGTCGAGCTACCTACTCTCATTCTCCAAAATGGTTTACAATATGACTTTCATCCACCAATGGAGAAGAGACATTAGATCAACCCTCTTGTTGATCAAGTAGGAAAGTGATCCTTAAGCTGATCAGGGCTCAGCCAAGCCAAAACTAAAGTTTGCCTCTTTGGAAGAGGACTTATAAGAACGTAAAATTAAATCTAAATGCAAACTTATTCTATAATGCAAGAAAAATGAACTAAATCCTAATCCTATCTCAATTAGGCAGAGATAGATCTAACCCAACCGAGAGCAAGATATTTAAAGTATTGGAATTTAAATATGTCTAGCTTATAATGAATATCAAGCTATAAAAATAGTTCAATTAACTGACATTATGAGTACCAAAACATATTCTATACAGAGACCTCTTAACTAAAATAATCAACCAACAACATTTAGGAAGAAGTTCACATAAATGATATTGATTGTTTAATCAGTAATTCGAATAATTAAACAATAAGATGAGGAAGAAGTTCACAACATATTACTATTTGTTAAACCAGTATTAGAAGACATATTTCTGAGTAAATAGTTACTCAAAAATCAGAATTCAACCCATAAGAGTAGAGATAAATAATAACATATGATTGAGACAAATTACTCATACCAACAAAAGTGCACAAATATGAATAAAATGACACATTCTTGCCATCATAAAATGAAACTAGTATTTAAACAGTAGTATTAGAAATCCCAGTTTATTGAATCCATTTCTCTGGCTCTGGTCTCCAACAGTCCTTTACATTGCTTGAATTTTTGTTGTTACAACAAGAGCTACAGAAGTGCAAACTCTATCCATTACACACAATTCAGAATGGAAAAGAAAAATCCTCAGTAATCCCCAAATCTGATATTTTCACTCCTCCCACCTACAACTCTAAATCCCTATTACAGAAGTGATTTTAGAATTCCAGAATTGCAGATGAGAGAAGCCCTTTTTACATTCTACAATCTAGTATTTATAATATTTACAAAAGAATTTAGAATAAGAAAGTTTGTTGAAGAATAAATCCTTTTAATCAATTTCATTGGCTCAAAATTATGTTCTTCTATTGTTGGAGCCTTCTCATTGATTGATATTCTTTTCTCTTCACCTGTTCAACTGTTTTCCTGCAAAATCAAATCAAAACAAAATTAAAATGTAAAAATAAAATCAAAATGTCAAATCTGGAATTAAAACAAATCTAATCAAATTCAATTAAATAAATAATTGAAAAGGAAATATGAGATTTCTATTGATTCTTGTGATGATTTAATTGGCCAAGGAGATTATTGATGAATGAGTCCGTACTCAGAAGAAGTCGTACGCAGATTAGAATGCAGAAAATAAAACTCAAAAAAATTATTTTGTTAAAAATTCGAAGCTTGATCTTCTACTACATTTTAGACCCAATAAATGATAAAATCTGGAAATGAAACCACTTCATAAATATCTTCCATAATTTTATCTTTCCAATGACCCGTCCTCGGCCTCATTTGGCCAAGTAAAACTCCATTTATGAACTTCCAAAGCTGGTGTATTAAAATTGCCAGTATCCTGGAATTTCTAATACCTAGGCTAAAAACCAGAATACCTAGGCTAATTAAATAAAATTTAAAAACTAATTAAAATATTATCATATTATAATTTAAATTATAATTATTTTATAATAATATTATAATATTAATATAATATTTTAACAAAACATTCGGATAAATCCAAAGTGACTTCAAACTTTGAAATATTTTAATTTCAGTGGAGTTAATGGGGGAGGGAGGATGAGGTGGAGTGAGTAGAGTATGACGTGAGGGTGAAGTAAGGTGGAGGTATGGGAGGCATAAGGCGATCAATAAAAACTTTATATTAAAACCTTTTACCCCATCGAATAAAATTTTAAATCGGTGATCTCAAAATCACAAATTAATTAATCGAGGTGCTTGGTGATATTGCGATATGCGAAATCGCGATATCGCTATTTTGCAATCGCAATTTTTTATCACAAATTTATTTTGGAGGAGAATGGAGATAAAGTGGGGCCCGCATGAATTAATGGTCCTAAAAATTACCCTTCATCCATTTTGCAATTTTGGGGTTCTGGTCTTGGAAATTTGTTTTAAAATAATAAATTGGAGTAAATTACCAAGATTCTGAAACATGCTTTCATCTGTTGTATGATTTAGCTGGGTCATTTTGTAGGACCATTAGCAAAAAACAAAAATGAAAAATTAATAAAAATTAACTAAAAGTCAATATTTACAATGAATGACTATTGAACTCAATTAGTTACAAAAATTGAAATATTATACATTTATTTACATTTTTAGTCCAAGTGAAAAAACAATCAAACTTCAAAAGAGTGTCATTTACAAATCGGTTGACCAAATGAGACGAAACAAATATCGATGGAAAGCTTGTGAAAAGTGGGATTCAATGAAATAATCAAAACATAAAACAAACCCAAAATATTAAAATTGTAAGACACTTAACTTAAATAAAATCATAAAATATGCTTAGCCAAAAATTTATAGAAAGAGTCCCCATTATTTGAGTCAATAAGTCAAAATTGGGGGGTGTTGGGTTTTCCCTACAATAATGGTAACACACTGGGAAGAACCAGTTATCTCTGGTTAAAGATAATGAACTTTAATTTAACCAAAGGTTAAAAATAATGGAGTTCAAGAAACCAGCTAATAATAAAACATTTCCATAGGTCCCACTTAAATATATTAAGTAATATGAGTTTGTAAAGATAAGTACTCAAAACAGACAAGAGTAAAAGTCATGAATCCAAATTTGGGAAAATTTGTTTTAGAACTACCTCATATAATAATAAAAGAAGGTATAGATAGGGGTTTTCGATAAAGCATATATCCATTTTATGGTTGTCTCTAGCATTGCTTCGCTGCTGGTGAGCCTAAACAATACCCCGACAAAGTTATATTTTATGTCATACAAGCCTAGTCCCACTGTCGGCAAGCGTTCATAGCCCCGGCGGGTTTACTTGTATTTCCCTTGTTTCCTCTTTAATCACTCTTTTGATAAGTGTATTTGCAAGCTTTTATTTTATAATGTATCTTAGTGAAAGAGGTGGGATGGTAATACAGATTTATGTTTAATGGACATAATACTTTCATAATGTTTGCTCCAAATTATTTCCCTACAGCTATCAATCAGAGGCTTTTATGTGGAGGGGTGGCAGGGATTTATTGTGTTAAACTCAAATCAATTCTTTCCTTGAAAAAGTAAACTCAATCACCTAGAAAAGATGTGTGTTCCTCCATGAAAAATATTTAAAGCCAAATGATCTTATGGTTCCATAAGGATATGCCTTTAATGATAAATGAAATTCACTAAAATGGATAGAGTTAAGAGATTTCCCATGTATGCCAATCGTTGTGAGGAAAAAAGCATTTCATATAAATCATGGAAGATTCACCAAAATGAAATCAAAATTGAAAGCCAAAGGAAAGAATTCTTAAACTAAAGTAAGAAAAGAAATCAACAAACCGAAACAAAATTGAAGAAAGTAAAAAATGAAAGAAAAATCCAAAACTAAAAGATACACTTCATCAAGACTACCTATACAAATGTCTCAACAAAAGAGATAAAATAAAATAATCATGTGAATGTTCATTCTTTTGTTGAGATTTAGATCAATTTTATCTTGCAGAGTTATAAACATTTTGTCTTCCGATAACTGTGATGATAAAATTCAGTGATAACGAAAAATATTTTGTCTGGTGTCAATGTTTTGTTCCAAAGCATCATCTTAACCATTTTCTAATAAAATAAATACTTAAGGAAATAGCTAAAGGTTCAAAAACTCCCCAGTTTCACTGATTCAATGAGGATTATTACTGCTTCTTTCAAGAATCTCAAAGGAAACTAAACAAAAGAGAATGAACTTCAACATTGATCTGGTAGAGCCGCAATAGATTCATGAAGACCTACAAAAACAAAGTTCAACATTAGGAAAAATTAAAACGAAGCTAAAAACAAAAGTAAAGTAATGAGAATGGGTACATGAAACTCACCATTGGAGAATTACATTTAATCTTATCTGAAAGATATCATTTTCTCCAATACTAGCTAACTTCTTACTTTAATTAGAATTAAAAGCATGAAAAAATTGAACTAACTGAAATCTTATTAACCCAAAATCATGATTTATTAAATCTGAATTAAAACAAGAAACAAACTAGAAGAAAACAATGTTTCATGTTCCAGGAATCTAAGGTGAACTGAATTCATCAAAGATGAGAATGAAATGATGCTTTTTAATGAATCACAACGATGAATGTTCTCATAATATCATAAGTTTCATATCAACTCCATGATTTTCATAAATATTTCATAATTAAGACCAAATCCAAGATAATGAAATACATATGTGTAGATGAGGAGGTCTTGAATTTCATATATTAAATATAGAGTGATATATATAAAACTCAAATATAAGAGAAACAAAAATGAGTTAATCATGTTGCAATTTTGTTAACAATTGCTTCATTACCATAGTGGTTGTCCAAAAGTTCCTTAAAATCCTTTATACAACACGTCTTATCGAATTTTTCGCATCGCAACTTTTTCTGCCATGCATAACTTCAAACTGCGAGATTCACCTTTGTCGATATGTGATTGAATGTTATATAATATTTAAAAGTCATTCACAGAGATGCATATATCAAAGTTTATCACATCAGAAGATGTCAAGACAATGTGCAATATAAGTGTTGCAGTATAAAATTTGCTATATGGTTATATGCTATGTGAAAATGCAATTTCACAATTGCTATGTGAATATATGCGATGTAATATAGTGATCGCAATATCGGAGAATCAAATATAGGAGTTGTTAAAAGGACATGCCGATATTGTTTTGCGATTGCAGGGATGCGATGGATGACGTGGAAAATTGGTGGGACCATCTTTGAATTTTATAATAAATTGGCAATCAGAAGATTTTGAATACGGGATGTAATATCATTGATACACCGATATGCGATATGGAATGGACCCAATCGTTTAATTATATGGATTTAATTTCATATCGGACCCAGGACCTTAGAACTTTTAAACATATGCCCCAACTAAAATTGCAATGTATGCATGGATGCAATATCTGTCATAACTAAATTTAAATGCCATATCGGGTCCAGGACATTGGAACTTTTAAACGTATGTCACAATTGAAATTGTGATTTATAAATGGATGCAATATCTTTCAGAACTAGAATGAAATGTGGTAACGAGTCTAGAATTTGGTGGATATCGCAATACTTCAATTGATGTTTTATATGAAATGTCCCAACATTAGGATGCTCTGATAATGATATACTACAATATGACGAGATTGGGATGTTTTAAATATCGAAAATAGAAGTGCCCAACTCAATTTTTCCTTTCTATAAAAACTCCATTTAATAACTTGATTAACCATAGAATCATTCCATCAAAGGAAGATGTTATCGCAACATTCTCATGAGAAGAGTTGCGATATTACAATGATCCAACATGAATTTTCCAAGAATTTATTTACAAGTCTAAACGTAATTTTAATGAAATATATAAGGAAAATTAATGCATCCTCAAATTCTGACAAAACAACTAATACTTCCCTAAGCATGCTGCAAATTTAAAATAGTTTCTTGCTTGTTTCAAGTCTCCAAAATGAATGAAAACCTGAAAAAATAAATAGCACATAAATAGGCAATAAATCATGAAAAATAAAATCAAACAATAGATGAAGATGAACTTTTTAAAATGCATACCTAGAAGAAAATTTACTGTAAGTTTACCTCATAAGTCTTCAATTTCTCTGATATATCTTTCAAAATTCCCATATGTTCAAGGTCATCTATTTATTTAATATAAAATGATCAGTAACGAATTTTCATATTGCATCCACCTCAAATTTATATTGGAAGACAAGAGTGGTGAAAACGAGTTCTTTTTCAAAAATACTTGTGAATAAAACATTGTCAAGCTGTAGCAAATTCTTGGAATTTCTTTATATGATCTTTGTGATGATTTTTTTCCAAAACAAGACAATGAACTGCTTTCACAAATATGTATGATCTAAGATCTTCTACCTTTTAAGCCGCTTTCCGAAAATGACAGGGGATGCCCAGAAAAAGTCAAATTCATTACTTTATTTATTGAAAATATGAAATAATGAAATAAGTGCAAACAAAAAAGAAATCTAATCTAAATTAATATATTCCTAATTCTAACTTATTGAAGGAAACATGACTAGGTATAATCACACCTCCAACGTAACCATGTAAGCATTTTAATTCCTGTGTGTATGTACATGTCAAACATTAGTAATAAAAATACAGATATAATTAAACTAAGAAAACTAAATCTGAATTTAGAATGTAGAATTATTATTAATGGTTTGTTTACAATTACCTTCTCTTGAAATTCCCGTTCAAATTTAATTTCAATTGGATCATAGAAACATTGATGAATTTCTAATAATGATTGGAAGGGATTCAAAAGGGTGTATGGCAGGCTAGATCGTGAGAATGAGCTTTTAGATACTATGGCCTGCATAATTTGTTAGTGTTATGTGCAAGTGTTAAACTATTAACAATATTTCGTGAAGGAAAACTTTCCAAATATTTTTCAAAGGGGTATATGAAAAATGGATGAAAATCTGTTAGATATAGTGGAAGATTATTAATTGAATTAGATTGCTGGTCATATTGTGAGAATTCACTCTCTTGTTTGCACTGCCTTTGAGAAGGTAGAAGTGATTGATAAAAAATTAACATCAGCTGAAATTGGAAGAGAAATAGCCCTTGATGTTCACGATTAGAATCTGAAACTTCATTTTCCCATTCAGACAACACATTAATTGAGTGTTCAATACTGAGTTGCTTAATATTCCAGCACAAATTTTCTAAAAATTGAAAATTAAAAACAAAAAGCAAATCTGAATTTAAACAAAATAAATGAAAGGAAAATGATAAAATCAAATCATAGTTTACGCTAGTGTTACAATTATTGTTACAGCGCAATTGGGACCGTCTTAAAACAATTTCCTTTTCACAAGACTTGGTTAGAATAAAAGAATTTGAATGACTGCTAATACCAACTTGTGAATTAGAAAAAGAATCATGACTATGAATAGGAATGAGATCTTGATCGTCATATAAATCATAGATTGGAATGTTTTCTCAAATGCTGAAATCATGAGTATGATTAATTGTTTGAAAATGAGAACCATTTAAAACAATTTCTGAATTAGAGTGTTCTTCATTTTCACATTTCATTAGACTTTGATCACGAGGATTCAATAGTGAAGTAAACAAATCAATGTTCTTAATGTCAAAGTAATTATCATAAATGAACTCACGACATTCATTAGAATTCATTTCAATCTCATCCAATGTATCAACACAAGAAGGAATATGAAACACATGTTCATTAATGCCAGATGAATTATCAATAATTAATTCTCTATCTTGATAAAAATTAATTGGAAATTCATTAAGATCGACCTCTCTGTTTTCTGAAATATCATTAATATTAAGAGGGGATAAATTGTCATCAGAAAAAATATCATGATAGAAAGAAAAATGAGAATCAGAAGAAATGTTATAAAAGTGTCTATTTAAGAACTCTTATGCATTCTGCTCATTGTAAATTTCAGATTTGAGATCATTCATTTGTGTACTTGTGCTTTCTTGAAGGATGTTGTTTTGATGTCCTGAATTTGGCATTTTCTCATCATCAAAGATTTCAGAAATTTGTACAACAGATTGCACGTTATTGGAAACTTCGATTGCTGCTTGCACTTGCTGATTTATATTCTGATTTTCTGAATTTAACGCATACTAATTTTCAGATTTCAAAGCCACGCTTTCTTCACGATTATTACTAGTATCTTCTTTCATTTGAGTAATAAAAATTTTCAAGCTTTGTGATTGAGATTCACTAAAATGTGAAGGTGCATCTTGATCACTATCAATACTGAAAGAAGTGTGCTCTAAATGAAGAAATTGATCGTACATAATAGAGGTTGCTTCAGCATCATTTGTTTGCATCTTCATATTGGAATTCTCAATTGTGTTAATATAATTGGAAGGAGTTTAAGAAAATCTTGAAATACTTTTACATGGATTATGAATGGAAGGAATAGAGAAAATATGTTCATAGCAATCTAATAATTCCTCATCCATAGGTTTTTCTTAAATTTTAAATTTTAAACAATTTAAACAAAATCTGATGGTAAAATCAATCAAATATTCATTTTTGAATCTTGGTAATCTTCAAAATCATTACATATCTGTTCGTAGCTACAACCGTCAAATTTACAAAGGAACATTGGAACAAATTGCTCCCAGTTGTGAATTGAGGCAACTGGAAGAGTTCGACACCAATTTCTAGCTTTTGCCACAAATGTGAGAGTAAAGATTCTGCATAAAATGCCTTCATCAATTCCTTGAAAATCATAATTTGGAAATTTTTTAATAAATTGAAATGCATGATTAAAAACAGAAGAATTTCTCTTACCATTAAACTTTACCTGAGACAAGAGTCTTACCACTTCAAGTGGTGTATTGGAAGATGCACATCCAGAAATACAACTCCAAATTGGAAGTTTAAGAGGAGCCATTGTAATGAAAATAAAATGTTAGAATACAAAGACTCCAATAGACAACAAGTCTCAGGCCCTCCTCCTAGCGCCAAAATGTTGAAGCCTTGAAAATTGTTGTGACAACATGGGGGAGACCACCCGGTCCGGACCTTAAAGCAGCTCATTTTCCATTTGGAATGGTGGCTCCGACTGGTTCAACTAGGTCTAGTTACCTTCTCTCATCCTCAAAAATGGCTTACAATATGACTTTCATCCACCAATGGAGAAGAGACATTAGATCAACCCTCTTGTTGATCAGGAAAGAAAGTGATCCTTAAGCTGATCTAGGGCTTAGGCAAGCCACAACTAAAGTTTGCCTCTTTGGGAAGAGGACTTATAAGAATGTAAAATTAAATCTAAATGCAAACTTATTCTATAATGCAAGAAAAAGGAACTAAATCCTAATCCTATCTCAATTAGGCAGATATAGATCTAACCCAACAAAGAGCAAGATATTTAAAGTATTGGGATTAAAATATGTCTAGCGTATAATGAATATCAAGCTAATGAAATAGTTCAATTAACTAACATTATGAGTACCAAAACATATTCTATACAGAGACCTCTTAACTAAAATAATCAACCAACAACATTTAGGAAGAAGTTCACATAAATGATATTGATTGTTTAATTAGTAATTCAAATAATTAAACAATAATATGAGGAAGAAATTCACAACATATTACTATTTGTTAAACCAATATTAAAATACATATTTCTGAGTAAATAGTTACTCAGAAATCAAAATTCAACCCATAAGAGCAGAGATAAATAATAACATATGATTGAGACAAATTACTCATACCGACAAAAGTGCACAAATATGAATAAAATGACACATTCCTGCCATCATAAAATGAAACTAGTATTTAAAATAGTAGTATTAGAAATGCCAATTTATTGAATCCATTTCTCTGGCTTTAGTCTCCAACAGTCCTTTACATTGCTTGAATTTATGTTGTTACAACAAGAGCTGCAAAAGTGCAAACTCTGTCCATCACACATAATTCAGAATGCAAAAGAAAAATCCTCAATAATCCCCAGATATAATATTTTCACTCCTCCCACGTACAACTCTAAATCCCTATTACAGAAGTGCATTTAGAATTCCAGAATTGCAGATGAGAGAAGCCCTTTTTAAATTCTACAATCTGGTATTATAATATTTACAAAATAATTTAGAATAGGAAAGTTTGTTGAAGAATAAATCTGTTTAATCCATTTTCATTGGCTCAAAATTCTATTCTTCTATTGTTGGAGCCTTCTCATTGATTGAGATTATTTTCTCTTCATCTCTTCAATTGTTTTTGTGCAAAATCAAACCAAAACAAAATTAAAATGTAAATATAAAATCAAAATGACAAATCTGGAATTAAAACAAATCTAATCAAATTCAATTAAATAAGTAATTGAAGAGGAAATCTGAGCTTTCTATTGATTTTTGTGATGATTTAACTAGCCAAGGGGATTATTGACAAATGAGTTTGTACTTAAAAGAAGACATGGGCAAATAAGAATGCCGAAAATAAAACTCAGAAAATTGATTTTGTTAAAAATTCGAAGCCTGATCTTCTGCTACATTTTAGACCTAATAAATGATCAAATCTGGAAATGAAACTACTTCATAAATATTCACCATAATTGTATCTTTCAATGAGTCATCCTAGGCCTCATTTGGCCAAGTAAAACTCCATTTATGAACTTCAAAAGTTGGTGTATTAAAATTGCCAGTATTCTGGAATTTCTGATACCTAGGCTTAAAAATCGGATTTTTTAATTAAATTCTAATCCTAAATCAGAATATAGTTATTAATCTAATTAATTTTAATTATGATATTAATCTAAATTATTTAAAGATTAATTATTAACATAATTAAATAAAATTTTAAAACTAATTAAAATATTATTATATTATAATTTAAATTATATTAAAATTATAATTATAATATAATAATATTATAATATTAATATAATATTTTAACAAACATGAGAATCAATCTATTATAAAAACACACCATTGGAAATAATCCAAAGTGACTTCAAAATTGAAATGTTTTAATTTCAAGTTCAGGTGAGGGGTGGAGTTAATGGAGCAGGGAGGAATAAGGAGGATGAGGTGGAGTGAGTGGAGTATGACGTGAAGGTGAAGTAAAATTGAGGTACGGGAGGCATAAGGCGATCAATAAAAACTTTATATTAAAACCTTTTAGCCTATCACATAAAATTTTAAATCGGCGATCACAAAATCACAAATCAATTAATCGAGGTGCTTGGTGATATTGCGATATGTGAAATCATGATATCGCTATTTCGCAATCACAATTTTTTATCACAAAATTATTTAGGAGGAGGAAAAGGGAGGTAAAGTGGGGCCCACATGAATTAATGGTCCTACAAATTGGACTTCAGCAATTTTGCAATTTTTGGGTTCTGGTCTTGGTAATTTGTTTTAAAATAATAAATTGGAGTAAATTACCAAGATTTCGAAACACGCTTTCATCCATTGTATGATTTAGCTGAGTCATTTTGTAGGACCGTTAGTGAAAAACAAAAATGAAAAATTACTAAAAGTTAATATTTATAATGAATGACTATTGAACTCAATTAGTTACAAAAATTGAAATATTATACATTTATTTAAATTTTTAGTCCAAGCGAGAAAATGATCAAACTTTAAAGGAGGTTCATTTACAAACTGATTGACCAAATGAGGCGAAACAAATATTGATGGAAAGCTTGTGAAAAATCGGATTCAATGAAACAATCAAAACATAAATCCGATGAAACTGAAGAAATGATAAAATTGTAAAACAATTAACTTAAATGAAAATTATAAAAGATGCTTAGCCAAAAATTTATAGAAAGAGTCCCCATTATTTGAGTCAATAAGTCAAAAATGGGGGGTGTTGGGTTTTCCCTACAACACATCCACAGAAGTACATACCTTTAATTATATATATATATGACACAACTAAGCCACGTGCAGAGCTTGTGAGCATTAATGGTTTAAAAAGTTAAAGTTAAATGTTGCATTCCCAAACAACCAAAATGTATACACAAAGTATGCTTGATCTTGATTTTTACCTGAACCTATGAAGGCAAAACAATAAGTTGTTTATTATTGAAGGGCAGCCACTATTCGCTCCAACTCTCAACATAGTTCGCTCTCAACACACTTCGCTCCCGGCTCTCAACACCAAACAACAACAGCGAAATATCTCAATGAAATGAGGTGTAGCAACTAGCATTTATGGAAGAACTGAAGGTTCTGTTTGGTGCCAAAAACATTCCCGCCAATTCCTATCCACAAAAACTGGTGGAAAGACAAGTAATGCATCGTCTAATAATTGCAAGTGCATATTTCCCTCTGATCGTACAGTGTGTAACAGCAAGTGCATCTTCTTCTGCCCAAGTCCCTTTCTTTGGGGCTTACCTTATCTTTTGACTTCCCATATTGTTCGTTGGTAAAACCAACTATACAATTTCATGGATAAATTTCTCACACAACATAGATGTAGATATTACTATTGAGTTTTATAAACAAAGGTTTAATGGTTGAAGTCAATTAGAACATCAAAAGCAAGTGGTTGGTATAAAATTGTTTGAATTAAAAACAACAATGGTTTGTTACTTTGGAAGGAAACATATTCATTAATTTTAGTGGCATAGTCTATAAAGGTGAAAGAGATAGGAGAGAATATAAACATAAATGAGAAGAATCATGTAGCAATTAAAGTACAACAAAATAGATCAAACATAATGTGGAAAACAAGAATGTTGATGATGAATCTATTCCTCTGTAGAAGAATTTCCATCTCATTTTTTAATGGCTTTTTTTTTATTTAAACACCTATATATTAAATTTAATTGATTATAACTATTTTTTTATCAATATATTTAAAAAAATAAATATAGCTAAAGAGAAGAATATGATAAAAAGACTAAACATATAATCATTATTTTATTTCCTTAAAACTTTATAATACTTTACGTTGAATATTTATGAATAAAAACATATATGCAATATAATATGGTTATCACTTATATTTATTTTATTATATTTTTTAATTTGATATACCATAAATATCACAGCGATGTTATTCATATTTATAAATTTACAATATATTAAAAATTTGAAATATTAAAATTTCAATATATATTGAAATAAATAAATATTAAATATTAGCATTTTTAAAATCAAAATTAACCATTCCAAAATAGAAAGTGGAGTTTCAAGATTTTAAACTCCACACTTTTGACAACTAAATTTAAATTTATTTTTTTTCCTTTTAAAGTATTCATATTTTTAAAACTTAAAATTTTAAATTTTAAATAATGGATATGAATATTATTTATATATCTAATAATTTTAGTTGTTTAATTTAAATGTTATTGGGTCGATAGGCACTTTAAATTTTAATATGGGAGATGTTATTCAAAAAATTTACATTTAAAAATAATAAAATAATCCTATTTTACAATAAAATAATAGATTTATAATTATATTTTATTTTTAATATGAGTTAGATATGGTTTTTAAATTTTTTATATTAATATCAAAAAAAATATTTTAATATCAACTATAAATAAAATATTTCAATATAAATATCAATTAACATAATTTTATGTCATGTTAAGTTCAATGGAGATAAGGTACTTGTTGTTGTTGTTGTTGTTGTTGTTGTTGTTGTTCATTGATGATGATGATGATGATGGTTAACGTCCATTGAGACCAAACATTGGTCTATCGGACCTAAAGAAACAAATTATTTATTTTGATTTAAGATTTTATTCCTATGCTCAAAAAGCTTGGAGGGAAGCCTCCCGAGCTCACTATAATTTTGACATTGTAACAGGCTAGGAAGGTCAGTATTGTAACAAAGATTGTGAAACTGATATCTAATGTAATTGTACGCGGGGCACTCTAAGACAAAGTGGTTTTCATCGTTGATGTTCCTATTCTCACATATAGGGCAAATCCTTTCCATCCATGGTGTTTTAGGAACTGCCCAACAACATGTTTCACTATGGAGCTCATGAGAATTCGTTCTAATCTTTGCTATATTAATTTTCTTCTTTGAGCTAGTTAAAATAGAGAGATACTTTTGATCTTCTAGGGTGGGGTTGATGACCTTCTTATAATAACTTAATTTTCTTTTAGCCGCTAAATCTTTCATTGTAAGATAGATGTTCATTTTTTCCAATTTTTAATATGGAGTTAATATGTAACATTTAAAAAAAAATAAGAAAATCAATGTAAATTATAGATAAAATAGTTAGTAAAATATTTCAGTATCTATATTTATATAAATAGAGAATTCTTATCGATATTATCCAAATCAATGTAGGAGGGAGACATCGAGTTTACATGTAATGTTTAAAAAAAATATTAATAACAAAAAAATAAAGAGAAAGAATATATATATATATATATATATATTATACTATGACAGATTTTTGGGAAAACTTATACTAAGATAGATTCATTTTACCTTGGGATTTATCCATCACCTAGACAAACCAAATCTCTCTAAATGTAAACCTTCTTCTAAAAAATTTACATTAATCTTATTAATCTACATTTAATAAAATTGAAATTAATTATTAATATCTTTTTAACAATTATATATTTCATATTTTTTTAAATAAAAAGTGAAGATTTCATTAAATAAATTTGTATTTTATATTTTCCAAATCCAAATTTTATTCATTAAAAAAATCTTGCATTAGAAGAGGAAGTTAAAGATTAAATGGATTTAAGTCTAAATTAATTATACAAACCCTTCATATTGTTAAATTTATCTTTATCATGTAATAACATTATCTTTTGAACTGTCTAGTGATTCAAGGTTTTATCATAAATTATTGGGAAATTGGAAGATTTTATATACAAAAAAATAATAAGAGGAGGAAGATTTAAGAAAAAAATAAAAAAATTTAATGAATATTAGAATATTTTAATTCAGTTTTTGATACGGTGATATTGGTGGTTAAAGGAGGGCAGGGCGGGGCATTAACTCCCCTGCCCACCTGGTATGTGATTTACTGAAGGATGTTTAGGATGCTCCTTAGGGAAAGTGAAAGGCGATGGTTCTCGAACATTTCAGTGGTATAACGATTACGTGCGACCCTCTAGGTAGTTGTTGGCAGTGCATGGTAATGAGACTTAAGGGGATGTACAAAATAGGTTCTTTGGGTGCATAGGGTGGCATTTTAACTTTTCTATCCCTAGCCCTCCAAACTGCAATAAGGAGCACAGGAATTTAGTCTGGTTCAAGAGGTGATTCATTTTCCATTGTCGCGATTCAGAGCAAAAGGATTTGGGACCTAGGATCATGGATCCCTGCACAGTGATTGGGCTAGGAATTTGGGTGTGGGGAGGAGAGAGAACACCCGGGCCTGGCAGCTAAGCCATCATCGCTAGAGTTCTCAGCAATTTCCAATGCTCTGTTAAATTTAACTCTCTATGTTTTAAGCCTATCTAAAGCTCTCTCCTCTAATGGGTCCAATAGATTTTATGTAGATGTAGTAGTGTGGTTCTTTGCATTTGCGGTTGAAGTTGTAGATGGTAACTGTGAAAGTTTGGCATAAAGAGGACTGGAACCCTTTTTCACATCGTTGTCTAAGTTTATGGTCAAGATTATTGGTTCAAGAGGTGACCTATTTTATGTATAATTTCTTCCCCTCCTATAGGAATACAATTCTAGTGGAAGGTTGGGGGCGTTGGGTTGTTTCCCTCTAGGGTTGTCCTCCCTTCGCTGGGTTTGGTAGCTCTCTGGAGCTTAGGGGGTGGTGAGTATGCTTGGCCTCCTGTTTCCCTACGAGCTTGGTGTGGGTGGTAGTTATTATAGCCCCAAAAAGCTGGTGGAGGGGGCGCTGAGTCCCAAATAACTACTCTACTTATAGCTCTCATTGTTATATCTCCATTAGAGTTGAAAATGTTGACAACGCTTGTAGAGTTCAGAGTAATTGGCACACAGTGTGTTGGTGATGGGACCAGCCCAACGCTTTACCCAAAATACCATAGGAAAATGATTATAATGTTTAATTGTCATGCGGGAACGACTTTGCAATGTTTGTATGATTGATTAAATTATTTGATAGTGATGACACGTATATGCAATAAAATCGGATATTTTGGGCTTTGGTAGATATGGCATTCAATTCGGAAATAATGCAATGTACTTGCCTTGTTGTCTACGCTTCCCGCTCAACTCTTTGCCTGTTCCTTTCATTCGTTGGTATTCTTGGTTGTTTGTTGTTGTCCGTCGAGGGTTTGCTCCTCAATGTTCTGCAAGGTCTTCGTGGCTGCCTGGGTAAGACTCTTGTGCGTTCTGGTTTCTTTTTGCCATGGTTCTACAGGTCACAATTTGTTAGCTCATGCACTGAGGTTTTCTATTTTGGTTGGCAACTCATTGTCTGCTTGTCTCCAGGTTTGGCTCGATGGCTTCCTCCGGTCTCAGGCTTGATGCAAAGGTAATCTATCTGTCTCTGTTTCAACAGTTAAGTTTTCTCTTACAGGCTCTGACCTGAATGCACCTTGTTCTCCAGTCTAGCGACGCTGTTGGTGGAATGCCTGTCTTCGTCCTCACAACAACTCTCAGGTAACGTTGGCAGTCTCAACATTTCAGTTCTGTTGCTTCCTGGTTCTAGTCTTCCACTTCATTTGCCTTGCATCCACTAACACCTGTAAATTCTTGGTTATGTAGATATCGAGGGTTTGCTGTTGGCGGATTTGGGGTTTTCCGTCATGGCTTTGCACGGTAGGCTCTGCCTCCTCTAACTTATGTCAGCCCTTCGTTCTGGTCTTCTGAACTCTGTCTCTTTTCGAGTCAAATGGGTTTGTCAACGTTCTCTGTGAGCGATGCTCTGTTGTATTTGGACCCCAGTCTTACAATGTATGTCGACTGTCATTTCTGGTTGTAATGGCAGTTCCTTTTCAAACCCTCACTTAGGGTTTAACATCCAGGGTTTAGTCACTTATATTGGATCCGAATGCTTGGAAAACCCTCACCTAGGGTTCATGGCTCAGGGTTTGAGCGTGCACAGCTTCGGCCTTACAGTTCTGTTGTGTACTATTATTTCACTGAACTTTGCAATATTTTGAAAGTAATGTTTCCGGCATAAATGTGATAAGACTGGATTGGAATTACTTGGTTATATACGTTGTTTGTCTTCTCGGAATTTTGAACTGCTATTGAGCACCTCTATTTGCTTTAAGTAATTCATGAGATTTTTTATATGAACCTTGTAATTCTGTTGGTACATGATATGGCTGTCACTTGAATTGTAATTGGAAACTATTTCTCGATCTGTCGATGGTTGGCCCGTATGAAATCCTGGCTTCTCCTGTGATCTGCTTTAATGAATTTTCAAGCCCTTGAATTTAAATCTGTTCTTTGGTCTTCGTTGCATGCACTGGTTCTCTACCTTCAGGAACGTGAGGAATTATTTGTTTACAAGAATTTATGAATGGTTAGCGGTGTATTCAATTTGGTCATAAATCGAAAAACATAATGAAACACAATAGGTATACAGATTGGACAGAACTTCAGTTTTCTCTGTTGTTATTTCTTATTAGAGTGCGAGAAGTATTGGACTAAACCCCTTCTTTGGTTTGTCATGTTACATTTATAGGTTCCCTGTTCCAGTTAATGAAACTGTACAGTTGCTTTTTTTTCAGTTACCGACTCTTACAGTTACTTGTTATTAGACATTTGTTTATATTATGACAAGATTTCCTCTTCAACTACATTTGTCTTTTCCCTTTAAAATAAAAGGATAATCACAATTTGTTAACAACATATCAACACATGACTATAACTGTTCAACTACCCTTACTAACATAAAATAAAATAATAAAAGTACTATCTACTTTCTTGTCAACCAATAGAAAAACTAAATAAAAGTAAATTCAACTTTCTTTGACCTGGCAGAGACTTCACCGGTCATGGTGAGCTAGATGCTCCTGCATTAGGCTCCCAGGGCAAAAAGAAATCATGGCTCCAGTCCATGAGTTGCTCGACTGAAGAACCTATCTGTTCAATCTGCCTAGCGTCAAGCCATAAACTATCCTCAATAGAACGGTTCTTCCACTTGACCAGGTATTGTAGATATTCCTTCCGCCAAGTTCATTTAGCCACCTGAGAGTCGAGGATGCTCTCGATCTCGGGAGGTTGATTGTAAGGCATCGGTCTCTTCTAAGCTTCTCCTTCATTCTGGGTGTTCCGTGTGGGTTGCATGATTCCTTCTTCTTCCCTCTTCTCTGGGTCAGCTGTGTAGGGAAACATGTCTGCTACATTAAAGATAGGTGAAACGCCTATCTCGGGTGGCAATTGGATCTCATAGGCATTTGCTGAAAAGTTTCGAAGGACTTTGTAGGGTCCTATATTCTTGTACTTCAATTTATTATACCTACCTTTAGGGAAACGTTCCTTGCACAAATGCACGAGGACTTCGTCTCCTACATTAAACTGTCCTTCCCTTATCTTCAAATCTGCTTGTTGTTTGTACTTAAGGCTGCTGTCCTGTAATTTGAGTTTTACATGTTCATGCAAATCCCTCATCACATTAGCGAAATCTTCTCCATTTGCACTGCGCCTTTCTTGCAGTCAAAGATCCCGCAGTTCATGCACTCCACGAGGATGCATGCCGTACAGGATTTGAAAAGGGCTCAAGCCTGTGCTGCGGTTAGGTGAATCGTTGTAAGCAAATTCTGCCTGCGCCAGTACTCGATCCCACATCCACGAATTCTCTCCCACTAAACTTCGTAGCAGATTCCCTAAACTCCTGTTTACAACTTCTATTTGTCCGTCCATTTGCGGATGATAAGAAGAACTGTAACTCAGTTGTGTATCCATTTTCTTCCACAGGGTACACCAAAAGTGTCCCGTGAACTTCACATCCCTGTCTGACAAAATGGACTTAGGCAACCCATGTAACCTAACAATCTCATTGAAAAAAAAGTGGGCCACATGGGTGGCATCACTGGTTTTCCTGCAAGGGATGAAATGCGCCATTTTCGAGAACCTGTCCACTACTACCATTACCGAGTCGTACCCTCACTGTGTCTTAGGTAGACCTAAGACGAAGTCCAAGGTGACTGAGTCCCATGGTCTGCCTGGAACAGGTAACGATGTATACATTTCCGTGTTCTGACTGTGACCCTTTGCTAACTGGCACACTCTGCATCTGGGTACGAATCGCCGCACATCCCTCTGCATCTTTGGCCAAAAGTAGAAATGTCTGAGCTGCTTGAGTGTCTTGTCCACGCCAAAATGTCCAGCCAAACCTTCGTTATGCTTCTCTCGAATAATATTCTCCCTCATCAAGCAGTCAGGTATGCACAGTTGTCCTCCCTTAGACAACAACTTCTCCTGCAGATTAATCCAACCAAGGGCTATTATTTCTCACTAAGGGATTCTGGAATGCCTCATAGGCCTCCTTAAAGTTTGTATCAGTCTGGTATAAATCTCGTAAGTGCTCAAAACCCAGCACTTGCACAGTGATTTCCTACAGAAGTAGAGCTTTCCTACTTAGCGCATCCACTACTTTATTTGCTTGCCCGCTAATATGCTTCAATACAAAATTGAAACTCTGTAAATACTCCACCCATTTGGCGTGTTTGTAGTTCATCTTGTGTTGTTGCTTTACATACTGTAGTGCAGAATTATCTGAAAACAGCACAAATTCGTTTCCCAACAGATAATGCCTCCAGTGTTTTAATGCCTGTATAACAGCATAGAACTCCTTATCATACGATGAATATTTCTTTCGACTTTCATTCAGCTTTTCACTGAAAAACGCTACAGGCTTATCCTCCTGATTGAGTATAGCTCTAATTGTTGTCCGTTGGCATCACAGCGAACCTGAAATAACTTCTTGAAATCTGGTAATCTCATGATCGACCTCTCAGTAATCTTCTTCTTTAACAACTGGAAACTTCTCTCCACTGCATCTGTCCATCGAAAAGGTTGGCTGGCCTTTTTAATGGTGTCCAACATTGGTGCACAAATTTCGCTGAAATTATTTATAAATTTCCTATAAAAACTCGCTAATCCGTGAAAGCTACGTACCTCAAATAAATTTTTCGGAGATGGCCAATTCACTATCGCTGCCACCTTCTCCGGATCCATCTTTAGTTCATTCTCTGCTATTACAAACCCCAAATAAATCAATTCCTTCTGCAAAAAAGTGCATTTCTTCAAGTTTAATAGCAGTTTGTTCTGCTGTAATTTCTCCAACACCTTACGCACATGTTGAAGGTGTTCTTCCCTTGTCCTGTTGAAAATAAGTATGTCATCCAAATATACTATTACAAACTTCCCAATGTACTCCTTCAGCATCTCATTCATTAACCTCATGAATGTATTGGGCGCATTGCTCAGCCCAAATGGCATGACCAGCCATTCGTACAACCCCTCATTCGTCTTAAAGGCTATCTTCCATTCGTCCCCCTCTCGTATCTGAATCTAATGGTAACCGCTCTTCAAATCTATTTTAGAGAAATAGGTTGCCCCGCTTAAACAATCCATCATGCCATCCATCCGTGGTAGCGAAAACCTGTACTGGATGGTGATTTTATTGATGGCCCTTGAGTCGGTGCACATTCGCCACTCCCCTCCCTTCTTGGGAGCGAGGACTGTTGGAACAGCACAAGGGCTTAAGCTTTCCCTTATCAATCCCTTGTCCAACAACTCTTGCACCTACTTCTTGATTTCTTCATTGTCTTTGGGGCTCATTCGGTATGTCGCTTTGTTCGGCAAACTGGCTCCGGATATGAAGTCAATATGATGGCTTATGCTCCGTTTGGGGGGTAATTTGTCGAGAAATTCATCTACCACTATATCTGTAAACTCCCTCAACATCTCCTGAATTTCCAAAGGTAAATCTGATACCTCTGTATGCAACAATATTGTCCTTGCTTTCTTTACAACTGCGTAACCTATCTCACTATCCTCCATCTATTTTAAAAATTGTTTTCCACTAAACAACAATGCTCTTGGTTCACTTGTCTCTGCTGCCCCTTCTTCCTTGAGGGGTACAAGTGTATGCTTGATTCCATCCTTAACAAATTTATAATAGTTAGTCAATCCATCATGTACCACTTTATGATCGTACTTCCAAGGCCTGCCCAGCAGTATGTGACATACATCCATTGGCATGATGTCACAAACAACTTTATCCTTGTATTTGCCTATTTGAAACTCCACCTCGCACTGTTCATCTACCAGCAACTGATGGCCTTTTTGCAGCCATGAAACTCTGTAAGGGTTTGGATGTTTCAAACGCTTCAACTCCAGCTTTTCTACCATCTCTGTGGACACTAAATTGTCAGTACTACCGCTGTCAATAATCACTTTACAGCACTTACCTCGTGACTTACAAACTGTTCTAAATAAAGCCTTCCGTTGTGTCTGGTCGGTGATCTCCTTGACTGGTTTTAACAACACCTTGTGCAGCACTAAAGCTTCCCCTGTCTCTGGAGCATTTTCTGCTTCTTG
Source organism: Pinus tabuliformis (assembly GCA_031772625.1). Lineage (NCBI taxonomy): Eukaryota > Viridiplantae > Streptophyta > Pinopsida > Pinales > Pinaceae > Pinus > Pinus tabuliformis. The sequence goes on along the minus strand of CM062816.1, from coordinate 443,530,070 downwards.
GGGAGGTGTTGCCACTTCTTCAGGCTGTGCCACATATGCACCCCACTGTCCAGCTTGTTCTGCTTCCAGACATTCAAACGATCTATGTCCCCATTTATGACACCGATAACATTGGTAACCAGCCCCTCTTCCTCAGCCGTTACCTCTGCCCCGCTGGGATGACCTACCGCCTCTTGCATTATCTCCTCTATCCGCTGTTCCAAAAGCTCTGGAACTTCTACCTTCCTCATTATTACTAGCAGTCCGCCCTCTTCCATAGGATTATCCTTTCCCACTACTGGCTCCTCGTCCTCTCCGGGCATTCTGTCTTCTGGTAATTTTCTCCTCATCCTTCATCGCACTCTCATATGCTTCCTCAGTGTTGTTCAGTGACAAAATACTAATTTCATCCAAAATATATAACCTTAGCCCATTAACATACCTGGCTATTCTTTCCGCTGTATCTTCTATATATCCGGCTCGCAAATTCACTTGATAGAACTCCTCCGTGTATTCCCTTACCGTCAGTCCTTTCTGTCTCAGATTCTACACCTATCTGTGCAATGCAATCTGGTAGTCCTTTAGCAGAAATATACCCTTTAACTTGGCCACCATCCTTGACCAGGTTTTGATCGGCAGCTTACTCAACCTTTTCCTCTCATTCTGGACACTATCCCACCACAGGGCTGCATGTCCCTTCAATTTAGTCGCAGCCAACCTAACTCTGCGGTCTTCACTGATTTCCTCGCACTCAAAATACGTATCCATCTCGCTGATCCAATCCAATAATACCTCAATAGACAGACTACCGTCATAGGTTGGGAGTTCTGGTTTTGGTTTACTGCTTGCTACTAGAACAGATCTCAAAAATCTCACTTCTGGACTCTCACCTTCTGGTCCATCTGCTGCTGCTTCAGGTTCCTCCTCGCTTTCATCACCCATCTCTGGGTCTCGTCTTCTCCCTGCCTCCACTGCCTCCAAATTTGCAGCAATAATTCAAATGTCTTCTCTCAATGCTTCCTCTGCCAACCTTCGAGCGCCTCTACCACGACCCTGCCTTCCTACTTCCATATCTTCAATCAATTTTTCCTGCTTTGATACCACTTTGATGGGACCAGCCCAATGCTTTACCCAAACTACCATAGGAAAATGATGTTATAATGTTTAATTGTCATGCGGGAACGACTTTGCAATGTTTGTATGATTGATTAGCTTATTTGATAATGATGACACGTATGTGCAATGCAATTGGATATTTTGGGCTTTGGTAGATATGGCATTGAATTCGGAAATAATGCAATGTACTTGCCTTGTTGTCTGCGCTTCCCGCTCAACTCTTTGCCTGTTCCTTTCATTCGTTGGTATTCTCGGTCGTTTGTTGTTGTCCGTCGAGGGTTTTCTCCTCAATGTTCTGCAAGGTCTTCGTGGCTGCCTGGGTAAGACTCCTGTGCATTCTGGTTTCTTTTTGCCGTGGTTCTACAAGTCACAGTTTGTTAGCTCATGCGCTGAGGTTTTCTATTCTGGTTGGAAACTCATTGTCTGCTTGTCTCCAGGTTTGGCTCGATGGCTTCCTCCGGTCTCAGGCTTGATGCAAAGGTAATCTATCTGTCTCTGTTTCAACAGTTAAGTTTTCTCTTACAGGCTCTGACCTGAATGCGCCTTGTTCTCCAGTCTAGCGACGCTGTTGGTGGAACGCCTGTCTTCGTCCTCACAGCAACTCTCAGGTAACGTTGGTAGTCTCAACATTTCAGTTCTGTTGCTTCCTAGTTCTAGTCTTCCACTTCATTTGCCTTGCATCCACTAACACCTGTAAATTCTTGGTTATGCAGATATTGAGGGTTTGTTATTGGCGGATTTTGAGTTTTCTGTCACGGCTTTGCACGGTAGGCTCTGCCTCCTCTAACTTATGTCAGGCCTTCATTCTGGTCTTCTAAACTCTGTCTCTTTTCGAGTCAAATGGGTTTGTCAACGTTCTCTGTGAGCGATGCTCTGTTGTATTTGGACCCCGGTCTTACAATGTATGTCGACTGTCGTTTCCGGTTGTAATGGCGGTTCCTTTTCAAACCCTCACTTAGGGTTTAATGTCCAGGGTTTAGGCACTTATACTGGAATTGAATGCTTTGTTTGAAAACCCTCACCTAGGGTTCATGGCTCAGGGTTTGAGCGTGCACGGCTTCGCCCTTACAGTTCTGTTGTGTAATATTATTTCACTGAACTTTGCAATATTTTGAAAGTAATGTTTCCGGCATAAATGTGATAAGACTGGATTGGAATTACTTGGTTATATACGTTGTTTGTCTTCTCAGAATTTTGTGGTTTGAATTGCTATTCAGTGCCTCTGTTTGCTTTAAGTAATTCGTGAGATTTTTTATATGAACCTTGTAATTTTGTTTGTACGTGATATGGTTGTCACTTGAATTGTAATTGGAAACTATTGCTCGGTCTGTCGATGGTTAGCCTGTATGAAATCCTGGCTTCTCCCGTGATCTGCTTTAATGAATTTTCAAACCCTTGAATTTAAATCTGTTCTTTGGTCTTCGTTGCATGCACTGGTTCTCTACCTTCAGGAACGTGAGGAATTATCTGTTTACAAGAATTTATGAATGGTTAGCGGTGTATTCAATTTGGTCATAAATCGAAAAACATAATGAAACACAATAGGTATATAGATTGGATAGAACTTCAATTTTCTCTGTTGTTATTTCTTAACTGAGTGCGAGAGGTATTGGACTGAACCCCTTCTTTGGTTTGTCCTGTTACATTTATAGGTTCCCTGTTCCAGTTAATGAAACTGTACAGTTGCCTTTTTTTTCAGTTACCGACTCTTACAGTTACTTGTTATTAGACATTCGTTTATATTATGACAAGATTTCCTCTTCAACTACATTTGTCTTTTCCCTTTAAAATAAAAGGATAATCACAGTTTGTTAACAACAGATCAAGACATGACTATAACTGTTCAACTACCCTTATTTAACATAAAATAAAATAATAAAAGTCCCATCTACTTTCCTGTCAACCAACAGAAAGACTAAATAAAAGTAAATTCAACTTTCTTTGACCTGGAAGAGACTTCACCCGGTCATGGTGAGCTAGATGCTCCTGCATCAATTGGGTCTTGGTTTGTTGGCATAATTTCGATACCATGAGGCCCATGCAATGCCAACGTGGTCATGCGAGTAGAGGTTTACAGCCACAGGGCCATGGAGCAAAAAATCGAGTGGAGATTCGAGTTTTAGGTGATGAATTGGATCAACAAGTTGTCCATTCTCTAAGAAGAATAGAACTACCCCCTCCCTTTGATCTCTTGAAAACCAGCTTCAATAGCTCACTTTTCTCCTAAAATAGCTCACATGAGACCGACATGAGGATAGGAATGGAATTAGTGGTTTTATGAACTACTTTCAGCGTAATGAGTGGCACATGATGGACTAGTTGGTAGCTTTGCGTTGTGGACCAAAATAAAATGAGATTGGATCCTCTAGAAGGCAGGATGGAACATATGGAGGGACACATTCACAAGGCTTCTCATCATCCTTTGCCACCAGGCAACATCATAGACAACCTAGCTCTAGGAAACTTCTTAGATCAGGGATGAAAGTCAAATATATTCTTGTTCTTAGGATCTTCTAGTATTTTTGGGCTACGTATGTGGTCTCTTAGTTTGCTTTGGTTGTTGAAAATATGTTTTTTCTATTATCTTCTAGACAATAAATTCAGTAAAAATGAGATGGAAATTTTTTTATCTCCACCCTACTCATAATATATCTTTGACATAAATAGTTAGATCACAAAGACGGTTGCTTCCTGAGAACCCTAGTGCGTGCGCAGGCCTGCCGCCATTAGATTTCTGGTTCGCGCTCCTCCCCATCCAAATGGCCCCTCCGGAGGTTCCACCGGAGGAGCTCGCTCAGCAGCTGGCTTTTTCAGCTCTTGTTAACTCCTTGCCGCCTCAACGAGCTCGACCTGCCATTTCCAAATTCGTTAAAAAATAGAAGGATTACAAGAGGTTTCCCTTCCTCCTGCTCTGCCTAGAATGGCTGCTCTTGCTTTGGCCGAAAAGGTTCTGATAGGGAAATTCACTGGTCTTTGGCCCTCACCTAAAACTATTCAGAGGTGGGTGGAAAGAAACTGGGCGGACAAAATTCAGGGGAAAATTTCTATTAGATTCTGTGGGAAGGGTTACTTCACCTTCCACTTCGAGACGAAGAATGACAAGGATCTGATTTTTCGCAATGGGCCATATTTTATGGACTCCAGAGGTCTGTACTTAAATAAGTGGATGCCAGACTTTGATCCAGAGCTTGATATCCCTAATGCGGACCCTGTTTGGGTGTGCCTCCCTCATCTCCCATTACACTGCTGGGGAGATGAATCTGTGCGAGCCATAGGAAATGCAATCGGAAAATATATTGACAGAAGCGAGCCAAGAGACAACATGCAGGCATGTGCCCGTATCTGCGTCGAGGTCGACCTGGGCAAAGGACTTCCAGAAGCCATCAAGATCAAAGTTGATGAATGGTCGCACATACAACAGCTTGATTACGAGAAGATCCCCTTCAAGTGCAAGGTATGTCACGAGTATGGTCACTTTGCTAATCGTTGTACTAAGATCATTAATGTGGATAATAATTCTCAAGAACAGCAATGGGAAGTAGTTAAAAGAAAAAAATCAGCCCCTAGTTCCTCTTTACCTAATGAACCCGGCCCCTCCTCTCTTAAAACCTCTGCCCCAATCCCATCTCCTCCGCCTTCCCCTCCCCATCATTCACCTTCCCCTCCTCATCAATCTCAATCCCCTGGTGGAAAATCCCTTCAATCTCCTCCATCCTCCAACCCCTTCCATGTTCTGTCCCTCCCTGAAGATGACCCTACTCCTTCAAACCCTCCTGATCAACCCTCTTCCCCTCACTCTATGACAGCCCTTCCTCCCCTCTTAATTGAACCCATTCCCCCTAGAATCACCCGAAGTAACTCCAAAGATCAGGGATCTTCCCTTGATGGCCAAAAGAAGCTGGGGAGAAAGACATCAAAACAGCATAGGGATGAAAACGCCCAGAAAGATATAGCCCTTGGTCTGCAGAATCCAATAGAGTCTTATATTCAGGGCACAAAAGACCAAGAAGTAGCAAGCAGAGACAAGGGAGGCAGAGCACCTCCTCGAACCACAGGTCTGAAATGATTAAAATTATTTCTTGGAACAGCAGGGGACATGGGCACCCCTCCAAAATCAATGCTCTAAAAGATCTCATAGTGCAAAAGAAACCATCCATCGTCCTACTTCAGGAAACAAAACAAAGAGAATCATAAATCAATAAGATCATTGGAAAGTATAAAGATTACAAAGGAAGCATATGCGAAGCTAGAGGAGCTTCGAGAGGAATTACCACCATCTGGAATCAAAATGATTGGCGCAGTGAAGCTGAGACACTTACGGTAGAATTTGTGCAGAAATAGACATCAGTAAAGGGCTGCCAGATCATATCATCCTCAAAGTCGGGGACTTCCATTGGACGCAAACTTTGGACTATGAGAATACAGCCTTCAGATGCCGTCATTGCCATCAGACAGGGAATCTCCAGAACTCATGTGCAGCATTCCTCAACAAAAAGAAGAATATCACTCGCAAATCCAAATCCAAGAGTTGGAAACCTTGTGACAGACCCCCTATGGATGACATAGAGTCCTCCAGCTCTGATGAGGAGGACATCGAAGTGGACGAGGAGAACTTGGAGCGCCCGAAGGACTCGCCCTTAGACCGCGATTTGGATCCTTCTGCGCCTCTATTCTCGCAGAAGCGTACTCATGAGTCTTCGCCCTCTGATTCAGAGAAGGAGTCTCCTCCTTTAGCTCAGATCAGCCTGCAAGTAGTTCCGGTCCAGCCAGACCAAAATGGTTGGGTCAAAGTCAGCAAAAAGAAAGGAAAGAAATGTAGATTGGAAAATTCTACTCACGCTGGGTAGACTCCCTAGACCTGCTCGTTCTTTCTGTCCTCTCTACTTTCTTCTGCTTGTGCCGTGGTTTTTGGGACCGAGGTTGATTTCATATCATTTCCGGCTCCCCTGCTCTTTTGCTTCGCTTCTTTGCAAGCTATGATTGTACCATATGTCTTTTCTTAATAGATTTAGTCTTAATTCAGAAAAAAAAAAAATATATATATATATATATATATAAATATAAATAAATAAATAAAATAAAATAAAAACTCAGGTTATTAGAATGTTATTATTAGCATTATTATTTTAATGTTATTATTAGCATTAATATTATTAACAATACAATAGCATTAAGGTAAATAATATTAAAAATATAATATTGAAGTTAATACTATTATTATTATTATTAGTTATATCAATAATAACAGTAACAATATTACATTATTGACAGTAATATATTAATTCTAGCAACAATACATTGTTAATATTATTATATAATAGTAATAGTCTATAGAATAAATTATCTTATTATAATATAATATTATTATTAATATCAATGTTATTATCAATATCAATGTCATTATCAATATCAACGTTATTAGTAACATTTATGCAATAACATTAATATTAACAATAATAATACATAATATGTTTTTATTATTATATTAAAAAATGTCTTCAACATGTGTTTTTTCATATATTTTCATATTTTTTCTATGTGAGTTTACCCAGAAGTAGAAGTATACAGAGTAGACACTCATTGGTGTGGAGTTTAATTATGCATCCAATGTGTGCCTACACTTAATATTTGAGTAAACCTATAAGGAGATGAGTCGAAAATACAATTTTAAAAAAAATATTTTTTTTTTCTTTTCCCTCCAAAATATTTACTCTTGGGGATGACATAATCATTGTGAAACCTATTGATTCTTTTAAAGTTAATTTGTGTAGATTTTTACTGGTAGATTCAACAACTTATGTGATATTCTAAAACACAAGACAAGAATCTACTCTACTCTTCAGCAGAAACCAAAATTGATCGATGAAAACAATAAGCAGAAAAGGAAGAATATCAATCGCACATAACATAATATTTATCTAGGGAAAAGAACTGCTAAAAACCCTAACTATCTATATTGTATTAACCAAAATATCTCAGAAGAAAATACAATGCTTGTTCAACCTAAACAATTCTTACACTAGTACAATTTAACTCTCCACCTCACAAGCCAGCTCAAGCCAACACTTAGCCAATTATGTTGTCTGCCAAGCCCCTACTTCCTAGTGCAATTCCTGAGAGAATTAGCTTGCATTTAATTGGGAAATCCACTCTCCATAACTACGCAATCTATCCATAGGCCCTGAACTTATTGCATGCACCATTTGTACAACTCGGAAAATTATACAATTGATAGTACAACGTCCTTGAACTCTAATCTCAATTGGGTCTTCCTTTGAACTAACATGCATGATTTATTTATGAGTGAATCTTCAGTTAACTTGTGTGGCACTGAGGATGCACTAGTGCCCTTCCCAACTACTAGTTTCTCCAACAGTTAGAACTAGTTTAAATGACTATAACTTAGTTAGACTGAGTTAATTAATTACAACTAAAAAGAACTCAACTTGGGCCCCTAAAATTTAGGGATTACTTTACATGACTCTAGATAGACTTCCAACTCGAAATTTCTTAAGTCAACGAAGTCAATTTAACTTAGTTAACTATTACAAGTTTCTATGAGAATAGAATTACAATTTAATTCACATTAAATTGGAATATCTTATTGCTATTTTTAACCCTCGCTCTCAAAAACAAAGGGATTATTTGTTACCCCGATTTTGCCTCTGTGAAACTCGAATTTGCATCTTGACAAAGCCTTCGTCAAAATATCTGCATCCTGCTCCTTTGTGGGAATGTACTCCAACAAAATAATTCTCCTTTACACACAATCTTGAAGATGATGATATTGGATATCAATATGCTTAAACTGATCATGAAAAACTAGATTCTTGTAGAGTTTGATACAATTCTGATTGTCATAGTAAATCATAGTTGGATCCATCTACTGACCAAACAAACCAGAAAGAATCTTCCTCATCCAGATAGCCTCACAAGTTGCTTGACTAGCATCCATGTACTCTGCTTCTACTGAACTAAGTGCAATTGATCTTTGTTTCCTACTATACCAAGAAACAGTTTTTGACCCAATGCTAAAGATCCAACCTGATGTGCTCTTCATGTCGGATGGACTCCTTGCCTAATCTGCATCACTGAAGCCTTGAAACTTCACTCCCTCTGTCCATCTGTACCAAAGACCATACTGAGTAGTGCCTCTGAGGTATCTCAACACATGTTTGGTTACCTTCCAATATAGCCTATTCGGCTTAACCATTGCTTGACTAAGCCGGTTAACGGCATAACACATGTTTGGTCGTGTGTTCACCAAATACATGAGTGAACCCACAAACTGCCTGTAAATAGTAGCCTCCACTACTTCACCATAAGTAGCATCCTCCTTCCTCCAGTTACTTGCTATAGGAGTCTCCATGGGTTTACTGCTCTCCATGTGCAACCTTTTGAGTATCTCATTGGCATACTTCCCCTGAGAGACAAAAAATTCATCATTACCTTGTCATACTTCCATACCCAGAATGTAGTGCATGAGCCCCAAGTCCTTCATTTTGAACTCTCTTGTAAGATCCTCTTTACAAGACTTGATCAGCTTAACATCACCTATCAGAATCAAATCTTTGACATATCAAACAATAAACAATAATTTACCTTCAACCACAATATGGTAAAGCTTCGCATCTTCTTCACTTTTGGTGAAGCCCAGCCCAGTGAAATAGCTATCAATCATGGTGTACTAAGTACAAGGTGCTTGTTTCAACCCATACAACGCTCGCTTGAGTCTGCACACATGCGACTCTCTGTTGATGGTCTCAAATTCTTCAAGTTGCTCAATATACACCTCTTCCTCAATCATGTCGTTGAGGAATGTTGTCTTTACAACCGGTTGTATCTTCCATCCCATCTATGCTGACAGTGCTAAAATGGATCTGATCGATGAGTACCTTGCAACAGGAGAAAAAGTCTCATCATAATCAACCCCCTCCACCTGAGAAAAACCTCTGTACACAAACCTGGCCTTGTGTTTCTCCACACTACCATTTGCTACTTGCTTTACCTTGTAAATCCATCTAGAACTCACCACTGACTTGTCTGCCAGTCTTGGAACCACATCCCAAACATTTTTCTTCATAATGGAGGCATACACCTCAACCATGGCATCAACCCAAGCTATTTTTTTGCATTGCTTCCTCAAAAGAGGATGGCCTATTCTCTAAACATCCACCCATTAGAGAAATGCAGCGAGTGTACCTCTTTGGTGACCTCCTCTACCTGCGTTGTGATGTGGGTGCTCCCACATTCTCTCTAGCATCATGCAATAACATGTTAGCCTCTCTAGTGCACTTTCTCCCATCTCTAGAAGACTTTGCATGAGTGGGTGTCTCCACTCCTTGATCCTCTGCATGTGGTTGCTCCACATCATCCGAAGGCTCCCCCTTTAGAGCTAAAAGCTCCTCAACCACATGTAGTTGAAGCTCCCTCTCAAGAGAACATCTCATTGCCTTCTCTTCATCTAATTTTATATCTCTACAAACCACTGTCATCCTGTTGGTTGGTAGGTACACCCGATAATTGTGAGGTATATCAGCGTATCCCACAAATATCCCCAACTCAATTATTGGCTCAAGCTTTTTATGTGCATCTTTGGTTACATGGTAGTAGACTAATGAACCAAAAATCCTTAAGTGTCCTACATCTGGTTTCTTCCCTAAAAAAGCCTCTTCCTATGTACTAATCCCAAGAATTCGATGAGGGCTTATGTTTTGCAAAAAAAACATTTTTGTTGCATGCTTCAACCCACAAGTGCAATGGTAGGCCTTGATCATACAACATTGTCCGTGCTACTCCTAAAATGATTTTGTTTTTCCTTTCAACCACCCCATTCTACCGTGGGTTATGAGGTGTTATCAACTCTCGTCGAATGTCTTCTAATGTACAGAAGTTTTTGAACTCATTTGACACATACTCTCCACCGTTATCACTGTTGAGAGCTTTAACTTTCCTACTAGTATCTTTCTCAACCAGTGCTTTAAATTCACAAAACTTTGCTGATCTTTTCTGCATGAATAAGATCCAACACTTACGAGAAAAATCATCAAAAAATATAACATAATACTTGTGCTTGGCCGTAGATGGTGTCAAGAATGATCCATACACATCTAGGTGAACTCGATCAAGGATCCCCTGTGCTCGACTGTCTTTGTCATCAAAGGAAGCTTTGGTATACTTTCCTAATGTACACCCTTTGCATGTGTCTACCTTCTCTAGTTGAGCCTTGGGAATATCGATAGAATTTTTCTGCATGATCTTCAAAGAGCCATGGTACAAGTGACCCAACCTCCTGTGCTACAACTCACCGATGTCTCTGCTTTGCACCTTCTCTGCTTTCGTTCTCAAAGTAGCACAATCTTCTACCTCCAACTTGTAGAGATTCTTCACTTGAACCCCTATCCTCTTCACATGTTCTATGGCTCTATGATTAATGACCACCTTTCCCTTACTAAATATCACATCATAGCCTCTATCCTCCAACATGGAAACAGATACCAAGTTCTTCTTCAAACCAGGAACATACATACTATCTCACAAAGTGAGGGGAGAACCTGACTCCGTCTAAAAGGTAGTTATACCAAGACCGGTAGCTCTATACCTCCTGTCATCACCCATCTCTAATATGCATCTGGAGATCCTTCTCCTCCAAGTTAGTGAATATCTCTTTATTATCAATCATGTGGAAAGAAGCTCCACTATCTAGGTACTATACAGTACCCATCATCAATGACACCATACAAGCGATGAGGGTAAAGTCCAGTTCCAATTGTGAGGCAAAAGCCTCACCTACCACTCCTCCTGAGGGATTCTTATCGACCTTCTTGAGCGAACACTTTGTGGAAAAATTTCCCAACGCGTGACAGTGAAAGCACTTGACTTTCTACATGTCTTTCTTCTTTTTGTCTTGACAAAAATCTAATTTGGAATGGGATGAATTCCCCTTCCCTTTCTTTTCCTTACTTGCTAAGGCATGATTCTCCTCATCATCATTATTTGTTGAGGATCCATCTCTGGTGTTCTGTCAATTCTATTCATGTATCAAATCAGACCACAATCACTCCTAATCTAGTAGCCTCTCCCTCCCATTAACTAAGTCCTACTAATTATGCCAGCTCTTGGGAAGTCCTAGAAGTGCTAGGCTCACCATATCATCTTTAGCAACAGTAATCCCGACAATTCTAAACTCATCCCTACATTGGGTGAACTTGGTCAAGTACTTCAGAATTGAGTCTCCCTTCTCCACCTTGTTCTTTCTGAGTTTGTCCTTCAATGCCAACTTCCTATGGTCATTATTATTTTGAAATAGGTTCGTCAATTCCTTCTACATTATGTATGGAGTGCCTTACCATGGAGACTCGAGACAATGTGATCTCGAACTCCTTCCAGGATAATTCTTCTCGCTTTTGCCATGCGCTTATGAATGTCATGATATATGAATTCATTGAGGCCATTTTCTTCCAGCATTGCCTCCATCATGTCCTTCCAAAATATGTAATTCGAGCTGCCCTCCAGGGCATACTCAAGTCCCAAACCGTAGAATGACATATTGTTGACTCTGAAGTATGAACTTGCAAATCGATTTCACCTAAACAACAAACTCAAATTCTCCTCTTCTGTTATGTCTTCAGCTCTGATACCATGTAGATTTTTACTTGTAGATTCAACAACTTATGTGATATTGTAAAACACAAGACAAGAATCTACTCTACTCTTCAACGGAAACCAAAATTGATCTATGAAAATGAGAAGCGGAAAAGGAAGAATATCAATCACACATAACACAATATTTCTCTAGGGAAAGAAACTGCGAAAAAATCTGACTATCTATATTGCATTAACCAAAAGATCTGAGAAGAAAATATAATGCTTTTTCAATTTAAACAATTCCTGCACCAGTACAATCTAACTCTCTACCTCACAAGTCAGCTCAAGCCAACACTTAGCCAATTCTGTTGTCTACAAAGCCCCTACTTCCTTGCACAATTCCTCAAAGAATTAGCCCATATTTAATTGGGAAATCCACTCTCCATAACTGCACAATCTATCCATAGACCCTCAACTGATTGTATGCACCATGTGTACAACTCGGAAAATTATACAATTGATAGTACATTGTCCTTGAAATCTAATCTCAACTAGGTCTTCCTCTAAACTGACATGCATGATTGATTTATGAGTGAATCTTCAGTTAATTGATGTGGCACTAAGGATGCATTGGTGCCCTTCACCACTACCAGACCTTCTACTAGTTCCTCCAACATTTAGAACTAGTTTAACTGACTATAACTCGATTAGATCGGGTTAATTAATTACAACTCAAAAGAGCTCAACCTGGGACCCTAAAATTTAGGGATCACTCTACATAACTCTAGATAGACTTCCAACTCGAATTTCCTAAGTCAACTAAGTCAATTTAACTTAGTTAACTAATTCAAGTTCCTATGAGAATACAATTACAATTTAATTCAAGGACAAATTAAATTGGAATTTTTTGTTGTTATTTTTAACAATTTTGTTAGTATATTTTTTTGTTTTGAGCTTAATTTTTTACCTCAAAATTCCCTTAATGCATGGGATGGAAGCATTGACAAATCTATACTAGTTTGAGCAATGATCCCTCAAGTAGAAGATGAAGTAGAGAAACAAATTGTACAAGAAGGGGAATAAGGTTTGTAAACCCAAACATATCAAATGTACTCTAACAAAAAATCTAGGAAATTCTATTCAAGGTGAGTCATATACTCCAACAAATCATTGTACTCCTAATACTCAATCAAGTAGTGAATCTAATTCTACAATTGATTCCTTAAGGTCTAGAAAGACTAAAAGTTAAAGAAAAATGCATAAAGACTTAGATGTGAATTCAGATTTTGGGTTGTTTACTTGTCAAACCAGATGTTTTGAAGAGAAAACAAATGAAAAAATTGGGTCAAAGTAATGGATGAACAGATGGATTGCATAGGGAAGAATGACATATGGGATCTAGTAGAATTACCATAAGATAAAGATTACATAGATGTAAAATGGATTTATGGAACCAAGTTTAATAAAAAGGGAGAAATAGAAAAATACAAGGTAGATTGGTGGCAAAAGGTTTTAACAACAACCTAAAGTGGATTATGGTGAGATATTTGCATAAGTTACAGTTGTCTTAGACATAACAGCTTAAAGCATGTGGAAAGTTTATCAAATGGATTTTTGAAATCATTGTTCTAATATTAAATTTTATAATATTTTATATAGAGTGGTCACTAGGATATGTGATAAAATGATACGAGGATAAAGACATACAACTTGAAGAAATATTTCTACAATTTTTGAGGAAACTCCTAGAACTTGGTATCACTGGATTGATTCATATATGATCAACATTGGATTTTATAGAAGCAATAGTGAGCCTATATTGTATAAAAAATGAATGAACAATGTCAAATTCTAATTAGTTTCTTGTATGTTAATGATATGATCTTCACATGAAATCTATCAACAGAAAAGTTTAAATTAGCTATGAGGCAAAAATTTGAAATGATTAATTTGGATTTCAATAAAATACTTTCTTGATATTGAAATCATTCAATTAAATTCAAGTATTTTGTGTTTTTGAACATACGTCACTTGAATGTGCTTTGGAAGTCAAAAATGATAAACTATCAACCAACACTGAATCCAATTGCAACAGCACAAACCTCAACAAACCATATATAAGATCCAACTTAGGACTAACTCTATTCAAGAGATTGGTTAGTAGCCTTATGCGTATCACTACACTATACTAGACATTGTATATGGTGTCAATTTGATTTTAGGCTCGGAGCGTGTCAAAAACGTTCACATTCGCAAGCTATAAAAATAATTATGAGATATATTGTTGGAATAATAAAATACAATATAATATACTCCAGCAGTAATAGTGGCCTTTTAGTTATATATAATGACAATTATTTAGGTAGCAAGGATGAAGAGAGGAGTATCTTTAAGATACGTTTTCTATCTGGGTTCAATTGTTGTGATTTTATGGGTGGCCAAGAAATCTCATCCATTGAAGCAGAGCATCTGGCAGCAACAACAATAACTTGTCAAACAATTTGGTTACGTGAATATAGGGTGACATATAAAAAGAGGAACCAACTATGGCGTATTATGAAAACAACTCAGCAATATCTTTGTTAAAGGCCTAGATACGTGGGCCTGCTTCATTTAGTCCAAATTATTTGTCTCGGCCCTAGCTCTGTAATGTTTGCGACTTCCAATACTGCAATTTCGCTGGCCTCTTCACAACTCTTGTACGGCGACTCTCTCATTTCCTACCAGCTACGATGCATTCGCTTGACCACCGAAACTTGCAAACATGGAATAGAAATACTGCCTCTCAGAAAATGGAATGATTACACACCTCTTGGTAACATGTCGTTGAGTTGGGATTAAAAGAATCTGAAAAATTATTAGAAGTAATGTTTCCATGTAATGTGTGAGTTATTATTGTGAGTCTCTAGGTGTCAATCTAGAAGTAGTGGGTTTCCTATAGATGAGTTGTAATAACTATCTAGATATGCCGTTGTCACTGATCTAGATACTATAAATATGTAACTCTTGAAATCAATAAATGATATTGTATTTGGTATCATGTTTAATTGATCTCTCACTATCTTTCATATTTCTAACCTAGTATCAGAGCTAAATCTGGCTTGACGGCTCAATCTGGGGAATTGACGGCTCAATCTGGCTTGATTCCCTCAGGGAAGCCGATTCCCTCAGGAAAGCCAAGAAGATGTAAGAGAGCATTGAATTTTATTGCCATGTAAATATATTAGACTAGGAGTGTTGTTTTGTTAGTGGTTGTGAAATTTATATTTCTTTGTAAAGTTTCTGTCTGGAGTGTGCGTTAGAATTGGTTCGAATCACCTTGTTTCCCATCTTGAACTCGGATACATCGCATTGTACGCAGTCTCTCCAAGAACGGGCACTTCCAGGACGGTTTCCAGTGCTTGTGTGTTGTTTGTTTCTTAGTGTTGAGTTGTTGGGTTCCTTGTTGAGATCTTCTTGTTGACCGCTGTTGAGATCTGAAAGTCGAGACGCGCCACTGAGAACCGTCAACCAGAATCATCCAAACGTCTGCTACGGTGTTAGTTGCAGTTGCACAGTCCAGATTTGTTATTCTGAAAGGGCCCTCTCGGGGAAATATGAGATTGTCGATGGCGGCCTCAAACAACGACGGCAACATCCAGAAAACGTGTCGTTGCTTGTCAAAATTCTCGGCGTAACTTGCAAGGCCATTGCCCGTGTACATGTGAAGAACTCCCTCGAGATTATTGCCTCTGCTTTTGTCTATTGCCATTCCGAGGACTTCAATTGAATGGTGCTGCTTTTCAATGCCCCAATTGTGCATTGATAAATTTGAGTGATACAAATGTGAATGTCAGAGTGACGATTCGAGAACAAGAAGATGAAATTCTGGCTCCTGTACCTGAGATCTCATTTGCAGAGGTCATTACACTGCTGGTCTTCTTGTTTGGTTTGCAAACAACGGATTAATGGAGTCATGTGCAGTCCTGCAACAAATTTCCACCGCGTGTTGTGGCTCTTCAACGAACACTATGCAAACACTCATTGTGATGCCCCGTTTCTTTTAATATGATGATGGGACTGTCCTCGTAAGTTTCTGGTGGCATGCCCAATTTTGAAAATCCTTGATAGGTCAGGTTTGTTGAAAACGGGTTTCAAAATATATAAAATTGTAATGAGACAGGTCATGTTATTGGGACATCTATCTTATTTGGGATCTTCATGTTCCAATCTCTTTCTCCATAGAAGTATTCGTTGGTGTTATTTTGATTTTATAATAATGGTTTGTTTAGAAGTTAGAAATTGAAAAAGGTTGTTAGTAGAAATTTTGATGAAAAAAATGAGTTATTCATAAAATAAAAATAAAAATTCAAATGAAGCATAATCATAAAGGATAGACCAACTATTCAACAGATTAATGTGACACGTCTTGTTCGGGAGTATTAGTCATACCTAGTTATTAATAAGGTCAAGTTCGTGTGACTGGATTCGGGAGCGTCAGTACAGGTTATTTTATAAGGTCAAGTTGTAGAATTGTTTGTTGAAGATATTCTATATCCAAAATGCTATTTTAGATAACTGATGAAGGTTGCGGAGGGCTGTGGATTCATAGATGGTGGCAATTCCATAAGATGGTTAAGTATCAAGACTAATCAGTCGCACTCTCAAATTTAATCAACGATGGTGAGAGACGGTTACGTTTTAAATGGAGGTCAAGTGGCAGCTCGAAGATGTGGTGGTAAAAGAGCGGTGTTTGCAAGATTTCAAAGTGGATGTGGGTGATGATGATGACGATATCAGACAAATCTAACAAAGATTTATTTATTGTTGTAATGTGGGGTTTTATATTTTCTACATGTAAGCATTAAGGGAGGGTACTGGAAGTAATACTTCCATGTTATGTGTGAGTTGTCATTGTGAGTCCCTAGATGTCAATCTAAAAGTAGTCAGTGCGTGAGTTGTAATAGCTATCTAGATATGTCGTTGTCAGTGATCTAGATACTATAAATATATAACTCTTGAAATCAATAAATAATATTGTGTTTGGTGTTGTGTTTAATCGATCTCCCTCATTATCTTTCATATTTCTAACAAACACTAATAACTCGAGTGGCTCTCACTGGCTAGGGTTTATGTGACTTATGAGTAAAAGAAAAGACAACCGACAAAAGCGGATAGACGATAAGCATGAAATAAACGCGAGAGATGTATATATTCAGAATTGGGCCTGATTACATGCTACGACCTCTCTGCCTCTTACAACTTATAGGCTACCTATATAATAAAACAAGCCGGGTTTTACAATAGGTTGGTCTCCGCCTCTTACAACTTATAGGATAGCTATCTTAAACAGCCTAACAAAACAGGTATCTCGCCCCTGTCAGCTCGTGCCTTCTAGAGGTTTCAAATTATTCATTCAAAATTACAAAATAATGGGGAGAATTGAGTGCCACGAATTTCTTTTGGAAGCATCTCAGAACTAATTCAGTTTTGGGGTGGGGTCTATGCCCCTACGTTAGTCCATTATTAAGGAAGTTTTCTTATAAATCATGTAATTAACGGGTATCATCGTCTAACACTACTTTTGTTGCCCTTTAATGAAGCACCGAGCATATTGAACTAGATGGATTGATCCCTGGGAGGTTACTATCTCATGTTCAAGAGAAGTCAATAATATGGGATAAAAATCAATGCAAGTTAATAAATGTATAAATTCAATTTCTTTACGTTATGTTAGAGTTTCATTAATGAGTGTAACCAAATTTAATCTCTCCCCTTGGATTAATCTAAATTATGTTATAATTTCATTGGTTAAGGTACAAATTCAATATCTTTACTTTATGTTACGTCGTCATCGATGAATGCAATGAAATTAATTTTCTTTGCCCTTAATCAATGAAAATTATGTCATAGTTTGATGGATTTGTGAAAAAAAAAAAAAACTGCTTAATATTTATTAATTTATTTTCAATAATATAAATAATTCAATTATAGAACATAATAATAATTCAAATAAGTTATATATTTATAATTTAAAGTTTTATGTAGAATGAGGTGTTAAATATTAAAGAGGGTAGGTGTAGGCCATTGCTATCCCACCAAGACACATGCCCAGGAGACATTGTAGCATGCCTTACTTATGATTTGTAAAGCCCATACAACAGGAATGGGAGTTGCATCACACGTTGATACCTGATCCTTCATTTTGCCACTCATTGCTCGATGTGATGCTTAATATTTTGACTTGATTTTGTATCAGCAATGGCACTCAGTGCGCTGGAAAGGCTAGTCGTGTTTCTCTACCCAATTAATTTGATATTAACTCCCAGGTAAGCCAAGGCATTTAACTCTTGCACTCTGCTCTAGGTATTTATTATGCCTTGTTTATTCGAAGGTCTTTGAATAATTGTCAACGCTTAGGCTGAATATCATGGAATTGCTTCTCCTAAGCTATGTTATCTTTTTACTAGGTAGAAGGATTCTACAATTATGGTGTTATGGTTCTGTGTTCTATGCCCATTTTATAATTATGTAATCTATGGTAGTGGATTTGGATACATAGGTTGACATCGTTGGCCATCCTCTGTAGTTTCGTGGAAATTTATATTTTCGTGCCTAAAACCTCCTCCTTCACATTGAGGTCTTATAAGGATACAATTGTGTTTGAAAGGTCATTCCTTCCTCATTTCACTCATTGTGCCAAATGTGGAGCATGTTCACACTACTCTTAGAAGGTTTATTGTCTACTCTTCTAGTCATTTTATTTTAACTCTCATTATGGTCATTTTCGTGTCTAGCAAAGCTAGTATAGGGCTTGCCCCTACTGTGGGCCAGAGAGATCCTCATCATTTTATGATAACAATTTCAAGGGTGGGAGCCTCTACCCCTTTTCCAAGCCATCAAACTCCTTGCTCCCTCCCTTAGCATTTTCCAAGAGGTTTTACCAAGACCAATTAATTTTTTACTTTTTTTTGGCCTCCAATTTTCATATTGAACAATAAGATATGTCATGTCAACAAGCATGGGTCTACTGGGGTGCGCCTTATTCCAAGAGTGTGGACAAAACAAGTCCAAATTTAGGGTAGAAAGCTTAATGACAAGGTTCTAAGAACTGACCCTGCATCCCATTCAAGGTGAACAAACATAGGTGGAGTGAGGTTTAGCAAATGAGTAGTGCACCCTCACTAAATATGAGGTGATAGATAAATTTATTGAGTGGCCACCTGATGCTTGTCACACCAGGTGAAGATACAACCAATATATCCACACTTTGGACATCTATTGGCACCTTAAATTCCTCCTTGGTAAAGTTCTCCTTGATAGAAATAGAACTAGAGAAGACATGCTGCTATCTCTTGATTGCATTCAAATGTGATTGGAAACTATGGATAGAAGGTATAGGAACATTAAAAGATACACGGGTTGGCAACAATGAGCAGACCGTCTAGGTAGAAGCCATCAATTGTGATCACTCCTCTTGAGGGCTTTCTCTGTTATTTTGTTAGTCTTTATGCATCATTTTTGTATGTAGTAGTTTATTACAAGCCCTCTAGGCTCAATGAATCTTTTAGACTTCTAAATGTAGCTTATATGGTTAGATTTTAGACTTAAACACTTTTGAAAAATTTGATTTTTGTATTTATTTGGAGCTATCTAATGATAAACCACATCAATACTAAAATATCACTGTGTTAGCAAATCATACAAATTTTAACACTTATATCTATATATAAAAGGAGATGTATATATATATATATATATATATATGGAGATGGAATAATTTATTTATCTTAAATAATAATTAAAATTATAGATATTATAAAAAACTTTAAACTGAATTTTTATTTTAGAATGGTTTTTTATATTCATGGAATGTTTAATAAATTAAATTATATGTTTTTAGTTAATTTTATATATATATATATATATATATATATATATATATATATATATATATATATAATTTATTGATTGTTAAAAAATAAATTATTATATAAAATTTATTAAAAATTAATAGTATAATTAGTTTATTATTATTTAGATAAATGTGTTTATTTTGGAAAATGGTTTTTTTAATTTTATTTAATTATTAATAAACAAATAATACAAATTTAATCTAGACATAAAATTTATATTAATATACACAAATTAAAAAAAATATATATATATATATATCTTCAAAATAATTATGTTATTTTTTCTTTTATAATTAAATTAACTTGATAAAACTCCATAATTAAAACCTTAAAAAAATAAAAAATATGCATTAAGATAAACAATTACATTGTAACATTCAATTAACATTAAGCAATCTTAAATCAACGCCATCTTGTATGAAACTCGACATTGTAAGATTCATTTATGCTTAATTAATCTTAAATCGTAATGAAGTCCGAATTCATTTTTTTAAGTAAGTTACATGTTTGATTGTCAAAATGACTTTTCCTATACTATTTCATTACGAAATTTTAATTTGAGTTGTTTTTAGTGAGATATTTTTGGGTTTTTTAGATTTAATTTGTTTTAAAATTCAGTAAGAATTTATTGAAATTATAAGCTTATTTTTGTATAATCGAAATGTTCTTGGGATTTTTTAAGGTATTGAATCTATATACAATGAAAAACTTATTTTAAATAACACAAATCAAAATCTCATCTCAAATTTTTAATCCAACTTCAAGCACAAAAAAATCCAAAAATCAAAAAAAATAAGTTACTTCCCATACAAAAATTGTTCTCAGCTTTTAAAATGCAAAATTTATAATAAATTTACATTGGGCTCTCCCAACGAGCAAAAATCCGTGGCAGTGCAAAAGTAAACATTCTTTAATAATGCGAAAAACATACCCAAAACAACCAATTTCAACGCTTGTCCACGCCAGAGATCCTTTCCCAACATATTCATAACGTTATGAGTGTTAATTATAATGTGGCGAGCCTGACGACCCCATAAAAGCCCAGAAAGTTGCAACAAATAATTATTTAAGTCCGCCCAAGAATGTGGTATGCTGCCAAAAGTGTATACCTTGAGGCCAATACTAACCATGAAATGGTATAAATAACTGAAAAAGAAGTTTATTCGAAAGGATACAATTCAAGTCGATTTCATGAGCAGAGCTTGAAGAGCCTTCACTATGACTACCACTGTTAAGTGGCATACAGAAGGTCAGTTAATCAACGTCGAATCTGGAAACAAAGAAGCAAAGAAAACAATGCTTTCATTGTGTATGGTTAGTGAATCCTAGTGGGGACTGTGTTGGCTACCTGAGCATTAAATGTCCTATCGAAGATAGTTTCTGAAAAAGAGAGAATGCTTGCATTCACCACTGTAAGCCGAAGTTTTTGGAGCTCTGCAACGAATTCCACAAGCAGGTTTTTCCTCTTCTCGCAGTGGATATGGATAAGAACATTTCTATTAACAACACGTGTCTCAATTTCGGGAGTTATTACATCTTTGTCTGAAGAGGAATTGATGGAAAAAGAATGGAATTTTATCTGAATCATCCACCTCATGATCATTACATAGCTCCTTGTTCTTCGAAAACACAACTCACTGTACAGTATTTTTGGTTTATATTGTGTGATCCTATGATTATACCTCTTGCGTTACTAGTTTCTCAAGCCACAAATCAAACCTAAAAAAACATAAACAACTTAACAAACAAAAATTTAAAATCAGAAAATTTATTAATAACATACCATACAAACTTACAACACCAATTTTAATCTTAACCAACAAAACTTAGTTTAAAACCCAATACACTCATATCTTAAAAGTGAAGTAGACCAAGCCTGCCTAAACTTTGTTTTGGAAACTTGGAAATACAGCACACTGCATCTAAACTAACTATTCCTTTAACCCGGTATCCATATATACTCTCCTTTTAAAGTCGATTTTGTTCAGACTTTTTAGTTCTCAAGGGTTCAAATTGCATAGCCAAAAAAAAATATTAAGGATTCTTTTAATGACAATTTAAATAACCAAACAGTATAATCACTGCCAATCATATTAAAAAACAAAAGAGTATAATCATATTACCCCATTCCAGTATAGGTTAAAAAAACTATACAATTCAAAAATCAAAACATTTTACAACAAAATCATATTACCCAATTCCAATAAAATTCAAAAAATTCATCTCATTAAACTAAGCCTAAAATGGAAATCACTAATCATTTCCCACCATTAGTCTCAAACGTATAAACTGGAATGAATGAAATTGATGAAGAAAGCCCATTGGAATTCGTGCACAGGAAAAAGAATTGAACCAACCTCCCAATGGAACTTTCCATCTATATTTTTCTGTATACTACTGATATTCCGTCATGTTATCAAAGAAATACTCCGAATAAATACTTTGTTTTGAACAAACTCCTCGTTGAGATATCTATTGATATAACTCTGCTCATCTAATTTTACAAGGATCTGATCACTTTTTCCCTTGTAAAGTCGTCGCCACGAATCCCTGCCACACAGTACTTATGACCAGTACTGTATTGAGTTAATTACAATCGATAATAGTTAAAATTAGACGCTAATACAAAAATATATATATATATATATTCATATGATGATAATATATGTGTTTCTCATATTTATATTATGATAATATATGTGTTTTAGTTAAAATTTAGAGAGAGTATTTCTTGTGGGACAGAAGTTCCTGTTCAATTCCATCTGCCACTGAATACACACATCTACCTCACCTTCCCCTAACTCTAATAAAGATAGTTTGACACAGAAATTACACATTTACGTATTTGGTACAATATGTAATTTTCCGCCCTTGTCCACAAAACGACAATCATGTATTTAGATCTTTATATTCTCTTAATATAATCCATGATAATTTTCTCTCTGAAAAAAAAAACTGAATCTTATTTTTGTTCTGATCGATTATTTTTCTATGACACAAACAGGTGAAGCATAATCCAAAAAAAATGGAAGTGACAAAATTTCCTTTTCTCAATTTTACTTTTGTCCAAAAATAAAAATCTAATTTTGATAGAAAGAACTGATTTTTCTATATAGAAAGATTTTGAATAAAATAAGTTTTAAATATTAATTTTCTAGAGGTGCATCTCTCCATGGTTTTTCATAAACAAGCCTCTAAATTATGGGAGTTTTTAGATTTAAATTTGAAAAAATATATAAATTTTAAACAGAAAAGTAGAGTGTAGATATTTTTTGGTGAATTTTATTTAGGAAATTTTTTTATTATTTAAAATTTAAAATTATTTAAAATATAAAATTAACTAGAGAGAAAAAGAGCCAAAAACAAAAAGTTTTTAAAATATATATTATCTAAAATGTGTTTAAAAGATATATTATCTAATTTTTAAGAATTGAAATTTTTTCATTCAAAATTTTAATTGAAACTAGGTAGCCATGGTTAATGATGTCGTTTGTTAAAATATATTTACCGTAATCCAGGCAAGAAAAAGCCAAAGTAATTAATCCGTCATTTTTGTATCACCGTGAAAATGGGTGTTGTGGGTACATTAGTTAGTTGAAAATTTATGAATGCCTGTTTAATAAAAGAGGGAGTTGTCTAACGAGGCAGAGGAATTGGCCTTGATGGCAAAAAGTCGTTGGAATCTGGGCAAAAAAATTTCAAAAAATCCTGTAAAAGTCGTATTTGAATCATGTTTTTGATGGTAGAAATGGATTCAGCACCATCAAAAACATCTAGAACACCTAAAATTTTGAAGTTTAAGAACTATAACTTGGATTTACAAAAATCCTTACCGTATTTTCTCTAAATATAACCAGAATTTCCATAACTTTCCGGGCAACTCCTCCGCCTCCCTAGACTACCCCTTTAATAAATGGTGGGCGAACTTGCAGCCCTCGACATTGATACTATTTTGTCGCCGTTCATCGATAGTCTAATTACTAGTAATTATCATCCCTACGTTCCTTTGGAAGATCTTATCTTTCATTAATTGTCCTTATGTTCGTTTCTTTAATTGTTCGTACCTCCGTACCTGGATTAAACAATTTTATACCAGGGGCTTCTATCACAAGCTTGCTTTGACTCTTGGCCTTGCTGTGTCTCTTTTTCTGTCTTTGCGAACCAACTCCTAGTGAACCAGTGGTGAACTTAGTGCGAACCTACTCAGATCTTTCACGCTCTGTGACCTCAACACACGACTACCTCGCCTAACAATGGTCTGGCGTCCCTTCGATCCTTTGGCGAACCCCTAATGAACTTCCTGTGAACTTCGAATGAAGGTTACAAGACAACTACTACCACAGCAGACAATGATAAATGCGCACAGGTATTCAGATGCAGAAATGTATACTCATATTATTTCTCAGAATGGATTCGGATTACAGATCTTTTATGACAGAGAGAAGATCATAGATAACATAGAGAATTCCTTATCAGAGATTGACTATCGTTGCATTTATTGGACTTTATGTCGTTCACAGAGGAACAAGCAACAATGAAGGCTACCTAGCAACAGATAGGCTCTGCCTCAGAATATATAGACTCGACTCTTATCCAAACTTGACTGACTGCTAATAGATCTGGCCACTCTAGGTTCTTACCAGTGCTGAGCACACTGATACGCGGGCTTCTCAGATCTCTAAGACTCACTAAGACTCTAAGACTCTCCAAAATGTGAATGCCTCATGAATGAGCCTTACCCTCAATTTATAATAAATGAGAGGGGACAAACATTCCTGTAGGGCATCAGACAGCTGGATGGAATCATTGCTTTCGGGTAACATCGAGGTGACATCCGCACAAAGATTCCAGTCCAGAAAAGTAAATCTTACAGGAAAATATGTTGTCTGAACTATTTACATTGCGGATGCTTTTGTACAGCAAAGCCCATAAGGAAGCTGGCCACAATTAAGTCCTTGTGACTGGACAACATTATTACAAAATGGATGCTTTTAACGGACAAGCCCATGAGAACCGTCAGAAAATAGTGATTTATAGGAATCTATACTTTTTGTACAACAATTCGTCCCAAGCTTTATTAAAAATCATTCGGACGATCATTGGCTTTCCTAGAATGATTTGATGCTTTATTTTGGTTAAAACCAACCATTCATAATGACCACTCATGTATTCTTTTAAGGTATTATTTACATCATGAAATGGTGTCCATTCTCCAACTGTCATTTCTTTAACAGTTTTATATATGGTGTGAAATCATTCTCCAATATTATGTTCAAAGCATGTGTCACAATGGTTCCTGCAATATGATTCATGATAAACTAGGTCCATGGTTGTTCTATTAACACCATAGTCAAGCCACCACTGTTGGAACCAGTCACATTGCTGATTTCTCTGGAAGGTTCCTGTTGTACTAAACTTGAGTTTAGTATAATGAGTCTCTTCTTTATCATCCACATTAAGAAAATCCCACCATAGCTATTTGTATCCTGCAAAATCATAAACTGTGTCAGGAAAAATAATTTTAGGATCTCCTTTTGGCCATATGGCCGCATTGTGGGTAGGCCAGGACCATGTTAGATTTCTGGTACGATGAATGCAAAAATATTTCTCATATATTCCGCTACGGGCCCCTCCATGATACCATATGCTAGATATATCATGAAAATCTTGTTGTAGAGCCACTTCTACAAATTTGGCATCTCTTTTTGCTTTTTCATAAATCATATCATGTATCCATTTGCTTCCTTTTGGATACACTCTTCTTTCTAGTACAAGATGCTGGATGTTTGTATGCGCCTGCAAATTGGCATCTAGTACTTTTGTATTCCTTAACTGCCAAGTGGGTTTCCAATTTTTCTTGTATTCTTCCCATTCTTGGTTGTCAGGGATGGTGTGAAGGACCTCTTGTTTTTGGGCTTGGTCCCATTCCATCACTATGACCATTATGTGGTCTTGAGGCTGGATGTACTCTCTGCTGAGGAAATCTAGGAATGAATTTTCTGTCCCTTTATATGTTCTACTTGTAAATCAAAATTTGCAAAGAGTGCTTGCCATCTGGAAAATTGGCCTCGCCTGACTTTTTGACATCTTTAGTCAGAACCTTCTGGAGAGCTGAAGCATCAATTCTGAGTAGGAACTGTTTGTTTATCAAGTAGACATCAAATTCGCTAATGCAATTCCATGTAGCTTTGACCTCTTTTTCAATGGTGGAATAATTTTGTTCAGTTGTATTCCAAGTCCCAGATGCATACTGAACAATTTGTTCAGTGTCGCCAGTTCTCTGTTTTAGGATTCCTCCCCATCCAGCATTGCTTGCATCTATTTCGACAATCTTGAATGCATTATCATCTGCAACATATAATATGGGAAGAGAATCTACCTTGGCTTTAATATTCTGGACAGCCTTTGTATGAACTTTCGTCCACTTGGGTGGATTCTTTTTAAGTCTTTTATTTAACACACTCCTGTCACTAGCACAATCTTTGATAAAAAATGTTGACATAATTTAAACATCCCAAGAAGCTTTGCAGCTGATTCTTGTCTGTGATAACATCGGGAAATTTATCAGCAAACTCCAAAGCATGTTTCTGTAGAGAAATTTGGCCATTAAAAATGGTATGGCCAAGAAACTTGATAGTAGTCTAGAAGACTTCTAACTTCCTTTTACTCAAAACAAGACCATTATGCTTGACTAATTGTTTGAAAGTATGCGCATGCTTAAAATGATCTTGGATGTTCTTAGAGAAGATCAGAACATCATCTATATATACTATAAGCCAATCAAAATATGGCTTAAAGATCTTGTCCATTACATTCTGGAATTTGGATGGTGCATTTTTTAAACCAAAAGGCATGACGTTCCACTCATAGTGGCCTGCTAGAATGCTAAAAGCAATCTTGAACTTATCTTTTTCTGCAATAGCAACTTGCTAGAATCCTGCTTTCAAATCAAACTTAGAAAAAACTTTAGCTCCGGCTATCCTACTTATCAAATCACCTTTATGAGGTATAGGATAGGTGTCGTCTGCAAGAACAGAATTCAGAGGTTTAAAATTTATTACCAGTCTTGGAATGCCTCTGATTTGTTCGGCTCTCTTGTTAACATAGAATCCATAACAGTTCTAGGGACTGTCAGATTCTCTGATGAGCTTCCTGTCTAAAAGTTGTTTGATCTCTTTTTCACAGAGATCTCTATAATCTTTGCTCATAGGAATGGCTCTACTCTTATAGGGCTTTCCTGTGTATCCTTCTTTATATGGGAGCTCTATTGTATGCTGCTTTCTGTGCCAAAATGCATTTGGCTCTTCTGAGCAGCATTCTTCTTCAATCTGCTTCTTTAAGTCCTCAATCTTTCTTTTCACTTAAGGATCTTTGAGCTGTTCTTCCACTCTGAGTGTAGATTTCAGATCCTTAAGATCTGACAATCTGGCTTCTGCTTTGTCCAGGTTTTGGACAGTTTGGACCATTGTAGAAACTCGGGGATTCGAGATGTATGGAAACTCGATCCTTTTTGTTGTTCCTTTAGAAGTGGGAACAGAGATAAAATATCCAGCTTTATTATCTTTCAATCTTGTTGACCCATGCGGTTCAACAACTGCTAGGAAGATATTTCCTAGAATGCAGTCAACTTGGATATCTGCAACTGCAAACTTCAGATTGATGCAGTGATGTTCAAAGCAGATAGATGCCTTAGGCACCTCATATTTGAGTGTTTTATTGCCCAATCCTACTACATCTCTTTTTGCAGAGACCCAATATTTGGCTGGTGTGATCTTCTTATTGAGGATGTTTACATCAGCTCCTAAATCGAGGAGTGTTGTAAGTTCAAACATTTCTCCTTTGATGCAGATGTTCACCTTGAAATGATGTTGTTGATAGGAGATTGCTAGAAGTCTCATTTCTTTAAACCCATAAATAGGGTCTTTCTTTCCCTCAATAATATCAAGATTAGGATTTTGAATCCTATCATATTGTGTGGTATCCCATAGATGAGGATCTTCTGCTTCTTTTCTACCACCTGTTTTCCTTTCTTTATTTCTGCAATCTGGAATTTTAGAGCAAAGATCTCATTTTTTATTTTGTGGATTTCTCTACTCACTTCTCCAAAGGTGAGGGATCGTACTTTATCTGGATTTTCTTGATGTCTCTGAAAAGATCTAGTATTTCTGTCAAAAGATGCATCAACAAATAATGGCTTCTTACCTGGACCTCTAGAAGAACTGGATCTAAGCTGATCCATAAATGCTTCAGTCAGCTGATTCTTCATATCACCATCTTCCATTGCACGTATCTGAGATAAGATTTTTATCTCATCCTCTTCTGTGGAAGCCATTAAAATCTTTTCCTTCTGAGATCTGAAGTTAGTTTCTTCATAATTAAAGCTAGATTCTGAATCAAAATCATAGTGTATCTGACAAGCACATTCTTCAGAACTTGGACATGAACAGGATGTAGCTTCTGAGTCTGAACATTCTTGCATGTGTGCTTGCAATTCTTCATGAGATGAAGAGCTAAAAGAATCATAGGATGATTCTTCAAATTGGTGCTGCTGGAGTTGGTCTCTGATTACCATGTTTTGGCAATGCTCTGTCTTATGAGAACAGGAACCACATTTCATGCATTGCATGCATCCTTGTCCTTCTTGTTTGAAATTTCTTCCCCTTTGAACAAAGGCTTGGGACTTCTTGCCTCTGTTCTGTTTAGACTCTTCTCCTTCTAGACATCTTGAAGATGTATGTCCAGTCTTTCCACACAGCCAACAAGTAAGGTTGTTCCATTTCTCCTACTTGGATGTATGGAGATGGATGTCAGAAGGTCTATAATAATGCGTTTTGGGGATATATCTATAATAGCCTTTTCTAGCTTTGGAGGAGCGGCCTTTAGATCTTTGAGGATCTTTTCTCTTATTTCTGTAGCTCTTGAAGTTCTGCTTATATTCCTTTTTGGCCTTTTTCTTTGCTTTCTTCTATTTGACTACAGGGTCATCAACTGTAAGTCCATATTTGCTGCAGATGGACTTTTTATCTGGGAGTTTTAACAGCTTCTCTAAAGATTTGTTTACTTTGGAGCTTGTGCATAAACTCACCAGAGTTTTTGTGATGTGAGCATAAATCTCACCCCAAGTATACGACTCAAATGGCAACTAGAAGACTTCTTGTAGTCTAATATAATCAACAAACCTAGATGGGAGTGCAGCAAGATAAACCTGTTTCCACAACATATTTTTGGAATCCTTTACCTCATAGATCCTCTGCATCCAATCTCTGTGAAAGTCTTCGTACTGTGACATCTTATGACATTTCAGATTCATAAGAATGACTTCATTCTTATCTGCTATTTCAGTTTCACTCCCGCACCAATGTTCAAGGATCATAGATGTCAAAGCACTGATCATATTACTTATAGTTGTGCCATCTAGATTATGAATCACATCTCCAGTTTCATCTTTTAGCACTTCTACTTCCATTTTTGCTAGCAATTTTGGAGATGATTCTGTTTCCCACCACCTGAGCAGTGTCCCTGTAAAACACTGAATGATAGTCTTGCAGGCTTCAATTTCACTTTTCCCTCTTAAACACATGAGCTTGTATTCTATGAACATCATATCAATGAGTTGTCTAATCTGGCCAATGCTCAAATTATCGATGTTCCATTCTCTATGAGATTCAAGGAAGAAAGTGTGAGCATCTGGAAGCTTACCTTTACCTTCTAGATCAGGTGCAGGATATTGACTGAACCTACTCTCAAGTGGTTCATAGATAGGAAAGATCTAGGAGTCAGGATCTTTCTTTTCTTCTTCTTCATCTTTAAACAAAGATGCAATAGTGACTTTTTTTGTAGCCTCTGGTTCAGAAGATGTGGCTACTTCTTTTGGAAACAATGTCAGAAACCTGTTAATTGGCTTTACAGGATCCTGAATCTTTATATTTCTTTTGTATAAAAAAGAAGTAGGAACTGGTTTGTCTGTTTTTGTCAAATTTATCTTTTCAACTTTCTCGGTCAAACCAGATATGAGGATTTTAGTAGTATCAAGATGATCTACTAGCTTATCTTCTACTCCTTCTATTTTAGTTAAAGATTCTTTAGCATATGAACGAACAATAGATGCAGTATATTGTACATCATTGAGGTTCTTATTAACCTCACTTATTGAAACTTGAACGGTATCAAATTGTTCTTTTATTTCTGTTGCTTTTGCTGTATTAATCACCAGGCCCTTAATGGCTGTATTGGTCGAGTTTATCTGTTCACTAGCTTTCTGGATTCTCCCATCTATGCCTAAAGCATTGTCATCCTTCTGCACCAGAGGAATTGCTTTGGTTGCATTCTGATTTTCTCCAATAATAATTCCTCTATATGGAGGGAAAGTAGATGGGGTCTCTACTCTACTACCATCTAAAGCAAAAATATCTGTAATCTGAATCCATTCTGAGAAATAATATGAGTATACATTTCCGCATCTGAATACCTGTGCGCATTTATCATTGTCTGTTGTGGTAGTAGTTGTCTTGTAATCTTCATTCGAAATTCACAGGAAGTTCATTAGGGGTTCGCCAAAGGATCGAAGGGACGCCAGACCGTTGTTAGGCGAGGTAGCCATGTGTTGAGGTCGCAGAGCGTGAAAGATCTGAGTAGGTTCGCACTAAGTTCACCACTGGTTCACCAGGAGTTGGTTCGCAAAGACAGACGAAGAGACACAGCAAGGCCAAGAGTCAAAGCAAGCTTGTGACAGAAGCCCCTGCTATAAAATTGGTATCAGAGCCAGTAACGTCTGGTTCAAGAGGTCGGTATTCTAAATCATCACTCATATTATAATGGATTCATTTCGGAAGTCTGTTTCCTTCCGAGAATTAGAAGACAGAGAGTCATCCGCAGAAGAGAACCCTCTTAGGGATATGTTTGCATCAAGTTCTAGTAGAGTCTTAAATCAAGCAGAACTTGAATATGAAGAAACCCAGCCTTCTGCCCGTTGGCAATTACCTGCTATTTCTGCCTCTGAAGTTTATAATGACTTATCCATGTTTCATTTGAAATCCGCTACTAGAATTAGTATTAAGGAGTCGATAAGTCAGATCCAGGAAAACTCTGACAATATCCAGTCCATTCCTTTATTGGATCCTAAAGTTTTACAGGCCGAGGCTAAGAGATTGAAAACAAAATATCTTCATTTGGGATGTATCAGAATAGGAATCAACCCCTTAACTCATCAAGGGTTAAATACTTTTGTGTTAGCCACAGTCCGTGATCTTACCCACAACAAGTATACTGATTCCTTGATCGGTGGTATAGTTGCCCCCCTATCACATGGCCCAGTCTTTTTCGATTGCTATCCTAATTTTAGTTTATGTCTTTGATGAGACAATCGATCAGATCTTGCAGCTGCAGATCCAAACCTTTGGGTTTGATATGCATCAAAAAAGACATAACATAGCCATATAGTCCAGAGGATGCTTTCGGCATACTAATACCTTATGGCCAGCTATAAAACATACTCCCAGTCGTGATTCTAAATCAAGTGTTTTTGTTCTCACTGATTCAAAGAATCAGAAAATAGAACATCAAACTATTGTCCTTATGTTCGTTTCTTTAATTGTCCGTACCTCCGTACCTGGATTAAATGTGTTATATATATATATATATATATATAAAATGAAGACAGTGGCTTTGAATGTTCCATGTGATGCTAGGCATCGTTCGTTCCTTTTACAGATTGTGTCATACTTCAATGCTTATACCCAGGCGATTAATAAGCACTCTGTTACGAAGTTCAATGCTTTGCATGTGGCATGAAATTTGGAATAAATAATAATGTTACTACAAAATATTGTATATTATATTATTGAATGTTATGTAAATTTATATGCTATTTTAATATAAAATATTGAATGTTATATAAATTAAATATTTAAAAATATTTATTTATAAGAAATATCAAAATATTAACCTTTATTTATATGAAATATCAAAATATTGAGTTTATGAAATATTTTATTTTATTAAAATTAAAAAATCATTAAATTAATTAAATTTTAATTAAAATTAAAATTAATATTATTATTATTATTAATTCATTCTTAACACTGTGTTACAATATTATGAATCAATATCATAAAAAAATTTGATATTCATATAATGATAATATATGTGTTTGTGATATTTATATTACGATAATCTATTTGTTTTAATTAATATTTAGAATAGGTTTTTGCGTGACAGAAGTTATGGACAAATTCCATGTACCACTAAATACACACCATCGCCTCACCTTTACCTAATTCACATAAAGATAGGTTAACATATACATTACAAATTTACGTACTTTGTCAAATAAATGGTAAAATTATCATTTGCAGATTCATTTTTTTTTAATTTGAAAAAAATAAAAACAAAGAAAGAATTTTAAAAACATATGTAACCATTCATATATTTGAAAAGCAGATGGACCTTTTACTTCCTGTTTCACTTTTCAGTTATCTTGTAAAAACAATATATGATATTCATTCATGCTGAGCAATATTTTTTTATTGAATTTTGATAATTAGTGATGTCATTTATTAAAATATATCGACTATAATCGAGGCCTGAAAAAGCCGAAGTAATTAACGGGCCTGCTAGGGGACTTTTAATGCTCCTGATTTTTTTTAAGTTACATTGATTTCATTATAATATTTAGTTTATTAAATTTAATGAATATTTGATATTATCTTATTTGTTTTTTTTAATCAATTTTTTTTAATATAATTTAAAATTTAATTAATAAAATTTGATAATGTATATTATTAAATAATATAAATTGATTTTCTAATTTGAAAATAAATATTATAATAATAATAATAATATTTTAAATAAATATAATACTATTATCAATATTTTAAATGATAATATTTAGTAATCTTTTGAAATATATAATTATATAATAGTTAGTTATAAAATTATATCATCTAATTCTTGGTAACAGGGGAAAATCTGTTTCGGGCCGGAACTTTCTCTCAGGGGGCATCGAAGATATAGTAAATTTAGGGCTTGCTTCAAGGCTTGGCAAAGCAAGGGGTTCTGGAAGGGATTCTTCGTTTTCTAGGGTTTCTCTTTCAAGAGACCCTCCCTTCCCTAAAGAAAGCATAGCAGGAGGTTTCGAAGGCCATATCGACAGTCAAGCGGGTGAGCCGGGAGGAATTGATGGTTCGCTGGTCGGTCAACAAACAGCAGAAGACCCCTTCCTCGATTCCTCAGTCCCAGTTCAGTCTCGGCCGGAGTTAGAAATCCCTTCGGTTCCGACCCAGGAAGAACCAGAATGGAACGGTGTTTTCGAGGAAGCCAGGGTCTCTGCCGAAGGAATTAGGAAAAAAGGAGAGAAAAGAAAAACCCAAAGACCGATTGGATCTCAGGAGTTGGAAGGAAATTTGGTCCTAGGTATGGAGGTCTCAATTGAAGAAACCCTGGGAGTAGCAGAATGCACCCTGGTCGGCAGGGCGAGAGGCGAGAAACTCTCGTCAGGGTTTTTGCAAGCATGGGGAGAACAGCAGTTTGTTTCTAACAGACCCCTAGGGTTTGAGGCATCCTGCTTAGCTAAGGGATGGTTTATGCTCCAGTTCGAAGATAGAGAGGCAGCTGAATGGGTGCTTGAAAGAAATTGGATCATCGGGAACATCCCGGTTCTGTTGAAAAAATGGAACCCCCTCTTTGACACTATTAGAGAGAAAACCGACGTTTTTCTGGTCTGGGTAAGGGCCCCTGGCCTTCCTTCGTTCCTCTGGACTGAAGCAGTGTTTAAAGCCATTGGAAATAGATTGGGCTCTTTCCTGGAAGCCAACATGTCATTTCTGGAGACAAAGAACAGAGCAATGGCCCGCATTCTGGTGAGCCTAAAACCTAGCAGAGGTCTTGCCCAAAAAATAAATTTGCAGTACAAAGATTATGTATTCGAACAGATTTTGGACTACGAGCACTTGCCCTTTCGGTGCCATAGGTGCCATGAGTATGGGCACCTTGCCAAGGACTGTCCGCTGTCCAGGAGAAGGAGGCGGTTTCGGAGGACCTCAGCTTTCAGGGAGCAGGATTTCTTTCACGCACATGTTCCTCAGGAGAAGGAAGGCTTGGTGGAGCAGATAGTTGAAGAAATGGAGACAGAGGGGACTCAGAAAGAGCCATCGCCCGAAGATCCTCAGCTCCGAGAACCGGCCAAGGTTACAGAATTGCAACCTGCGGAAGCAAAGGAGGAGACCGTAAGGGATTCAATCGCTGATCAAAATCCTGCCAAAGAACCTGAAAAGGGTATGTGTTCAGATCTACCTCCTTCTCCTCTTCAATTTCCAGAACATAATTCTGAATCTCTGCATAAAATGCCCTCTCTTTCTCACAATCAAAACGAAGGCTTAAATGAGAACAAAGACACTTCAATGGGTGAACCTGATATTGAAACTATTTCGGCTGCCATGCCTTCCCTCGATTTGAATTGTGAAGATGTTTGGCCTCCTCTTGTTCCCCCGGTACCTCACACCCCCTGCCCCTATAACCTTAGATCCTTGGGAGGAAAGCCTGGGTCGTCAGGATTAGTTGGAGGTTTAGGGCAGTTGGTCCCTCAAGGTTTCTCCAAAAATAAGAGAGGAAGAAAATCGGATTTATCTAAGGCCAAATTAAAAGCAAAATTGGATGTAGCTGATGGAAAACAACACTCAATTCCTAGGGTTCTTAGAGCGGTGCAGACCCCTGAATCCGTTATCAAATGATTCTGTCTTCTTGG
This sequence comes from Pinus tabuliformis, assembly GCA_031772625.1. Lineage (NCBI taxonomy): Eukaryota > Viridiplantae > Streptophyta > Pinopsida > Pinales > Pinaceae > Pinus > Pinus tabuliformis. The sequence continues at coordinate 443,495,753 of CM062816.1, read as the reverse complement.
AATTGTAGGGGTTTGGCCAGTAAACCTAAAAAATTGGCCCTTAGAGATTGGATCCAAAACTCTAAATCTGAAATTCTTTTTCTCCAAGAGACTCTTGGAAAAGGAACTGAAGTGGAAACAATGCTAAGTGCTCTCCTGCCAGGGTGGAAATTCTTAGCAGTGGATTCATCGGGCCATTCTGGAGGTCTTGCAATTGGGTATAAAGAAGGGAGAATAAAGGTAATAAATCAATGGGGGACGAAGCATGTAATGGGCTTGGAGATTATTTCCCCCGACCTCGCTCTTCTCATTTCAATTGTAAATATTTATGGCCCCTGTTAAGGAAGGGAGATATTCTGGAATGACCTGATGGCCAAATCCTTGATGAAGTCTTCTCTGTTGATTGTGGGAGGTGACCTAAATTTCTCAGTAGGGAGAGCAGAGGCTTGGGGTCCATCGGCCAGGGAAGACCCCTTGTCGGATTTTTTCCTCAATCTCCTCTCGGACAACAATCTCATTGACCCCTCCCCGATCAAACTCAAACCAACCTGGAGGAACAGAAGAGCAGGGGAGGCTCGAGTAGCTAAAAGATTGGATCGTTTTCTTTTATCTGAAGATTTAATTTCAAAGGTCCTTATTCTCAGACAGTGGGTTGATGAGATAGGTAACTCTGATCATTTCCCTATTTTTTTGGATCTCTCCTTCCCCCCCCCCCAAAGCCTCCTGCCCCCTTTAAATTCAATTCCTCTTGGTTACAAGATCCTTCCTTCAATAAGCTCTTCAAGGAAACTTGGATTCATCCGGATAGAAGCGCAAGAGAGGAAAAAAGTTTCCTGTTCATGGAAAATCTTAAGAGATTGAAGAAAGCAACTATCTCCTGGGCAAAGGACAGGAAGGTTAAACAGAATGAAGAGCTGATCAGGATCAGGGAGGAACTGAAGAAATTGGAGAGTACTGAGCAGGATGGATATATTTCGCAGGCTTCTAAGGATAGAATCCTCCATCTGGAAAAAATTCAGAACCAAATCCTCTTGGACAAGGAAGAGGAATGGAGGCTCAAGAGCAGGGCAATATGGCTAAAAGCGGGTGATGAAAACACCAGTTTTTTTCATAATTATGCCAAAGGAAGAAAATCAGCAAACACCATCTGGAGTCTTAAAGACGAAGAAGGAAGGGAGGTCAGTACTTTTTCAGGCCTCTCTGGTTTAGGACAGAGACATTTCCAGAGATTATTCTCAGATTCGGGAGAGGCCACCATAGCAGAGGTTATTAGAACTGCGCAATGCTTTCCAAGATTTGTCGAAGAGGGAGAAGCAGAAGAATTATCAAACCCCGTATCCAAGGAGGAGGTTGAAGCTGCTATGAAAATTATGGCCAAGGATAAAAGCCCCGGGCCTGACGGGTGGACTATAGAACTCTTCCTCTTTTTCTTCGATTTAATTGGTTCTGAAATCACTGATGTAGTAGAAGAATCAAGACAGAAAGGAGAAGTCTACAACCCTTTCAATTCAAATTTTCTAGCTCTCATTCCAAAGAAGGACGATCCGGAGAATTTTGAAGACTTCAGGCCGATCTCCTTATGCAACTGTATATATAAGATTATTGCAAAGGTGATAGCTATTAGAATAGTTCCTATTCTGTCAAGAAACATCTCAATGGAACAATTTGGGTTTTTAAATGGAAGACAAATCCACGAAGCCATTGGAGTAGCACAGGAGGTATTACACAGTGTCAGACAAAAGAAAAAGAAGGGTGTGGTTCTTAAAATAGATCTCTCCAAAGCCTATGATCGAATCAATTGGATTTATCTCCGGTTGCTTCTAACTCATCTGGGCTTCAATTATTCTTTCATCAGTTGGATTATGGGTTGCATCTCCAATGTCAGTTATGCAGTTCTTATCAATGGAGCAGCTTCACCTTTTTTCAGAGGTCAAAGAGGCTTAAGGCAAGGTTGCCCTTTATCTCCTCTTCTGTTTCTTCTATTGGAAGAAGGGTTAAGCAGGTTGATTCATAAAGCTAGAAGAGAGGAGAAGGTAAAAGGTATCGAGGTAGCAATAAATCTTTTCATCACTCATCTCCTTTTCGTTGATGACATTTTGATTTTCTCAAATGGATCGTATAATGAACTTAAGGAACTAAAATGCATATTAGATCTTTTTCTGAAAGCTACTGGCATGCAGATAAATTCCAGGAAGTCTCAGGTTTCTGTGGCAGATATTGACAGAAGGGAAAGAACCACGTTGCTTAATCTATTTCCTTTCCAATATCAACATCTGGATTCCCCCCTCAAATATTTGGGGTTTTGGTTAAAACCGGCAGCATACAAGAAAGAGGATTGGAACTGGCTCATAGCCAAGTTAGAAGCCAGAATTTCTCATTGGAGTTTCAAATGGCTTTCCAGAGCTGGTAGACTGACCCTCATCAAATCTGTACTGTTAGCCATTCCAGTATACTGGGCAGCCTTAACCTGGGTTCCTAAAGGAGTGTTGGAGAAAATCAGAAGGATATGCTGTAGATTCTTGTGGGCAGGCTCAAAAGAAAGTTCAGTTCTTCCCTGGGTGGCATGGGATAAGCTGGCTAGGCCAAAAGAATGGGGAGGTTGGGGGTTAAAAAGGCTCCCTGAGTTTAGTCTCTCTCTGGCAGCTAAATCAGGATGGAGATTAATCTCGTTGGAGAACTTATGGACAAGGGTGGTCAAAAGAAAATACATAGACCCAGTCTCTTTGGAAGATTGGATAAGGAGCCAGGAAAAGATAAAGAAGAATGTCTCAGTCATTTGGAAAGCCACGGTGGAGGCATTCTCAGTGATTGAACAAGGGCTGGCGTGGAAGATAGGAGACGGAAGACAAATAAGGATTGGCAGGGATCCCTGGGTAGGTTGTAATGAAGCCTTTGCCTTATCCCCAGGCTTACTCAGACATTTAGGAAGTAAGGGCATTTTAACTCTAAATCAGGTGGAGAAAACAGGCCATTCTACTATATGGGGACAGGCTTGGAAAAATGATGAAGAGCTAGGAATAAACATCAGGTGGAAGAACGAATGGTGCTCTTTCATTCAAGAACTCCATCGCTCCAATGTCAGGCTTAAAAATGAACCAGACTTGCTGATCTGGGCTCAGGGGGAAACAGGTGAATACTCCCCAAAAGATGGATATAATTTCTTAATGCAAAAGAAAGGTTGGGGAAACCCAGAATGGTGGTCAAAACACATTTGGAAGTTAAAATGCCCAGCAAAGGCCAGGATCTTCTTTTGGTGTATGCTAAAAAGGAAAGTTCCAACTTGGGACATTTTGCGAGCTAGATACTTGGTTGGGCCAGGGAGGTGCCCCTTGTGTAAGATAGAAGAGGAATCAATAAGTCATCTCTTTATATCCTGTGAAGAATCAAAAAAGATCTGGGGGGATTTAATCAGACTGCTCAACATTAAGGCGCAGTGGGGGATTGAACCCTTGGAAGAAGCTTGGAGTAGATGGTGGCAGAACTACCTGGAGGGGAACATGAGAAACCTCCCTCTTATCTTCTTTTTGGGGGTGTGGATAGAGAGGAATAAAAGTCTGTTTCAAGACAAAGACACTCCATCATCTGTCACAGCTATTAACTGTGCAGCCATTTACTCTGCCATCCCTATCCCTGAAGCAAAAAATCCCCACTCACATCACAAGCCTGTTATTATCCAGGAGGGCATGCCCTGGGCATTTTTCGACGGAGCATCTCAAAATAACAAGGCCGGTGCAGGATTGTGCATTCATCTGAATCCTGATTACTCTCTAAAAGCATCTGTAGGTCTAGGTTCTGGCACTAACAACTTTGTTGAGTTGTCCGCCTTGCGCCTTCTTCTTTGCTGGCTTCTTCAAAGAAACATCTTCACAATTCAAATTTTCGGAGACTCTTTGAAGGTCATAAACTGGGTTAATGGGAGTGCTATATGTCAAAATCAAATTCTGAAGATCATTTTAGAAGAAATATTGCATTTAAAGTCATCATTCAACAGTTTTATCATCTGCCATGTCTACAGGGATAAAAACGAGGAAGCAGACCAGCTTTCTAAGACTGGTTTACAGCAAGCTCTGGGAAGCTGGTCAATAATTGAATTAAGACAGGGGCAGTCCTTTACCTCTGTTCGGCCTCCTTTTGCTCCTCCTCAGTGATCGCGGCTCTATATTTCTTTTTGTTCTGTAAGGGTTTGGATGTTTCAAACGCTTCAACTCCAGCTTTTCTACCATCTCTGGGGACACTAAATTGTCAGTACTACCGCTGTCAATAATCACTTTACAACACTTACCTCGTGACTTACAAACTGTTCTAAATAAAGCCTTCCGTTGTGTCTGGTCGGTGATCTCCTTGACTGGTTTTAACAACACCTTGTGCAGCACTAAAGCTTCCCCTGTCTCTAGAGCATTTTCTGCTTCTTGGGGAGATGTTGCCACTTCTTCAGGCTGTGCCACATATGCACCCCACTGTCCAGCTTGTTCTGCTTCCAGACATTCAAACGATCTATGTCCCCATTTATGACACCGATAACATTGGTAACCAGCCCCTCTTCCTCAGCCGTTACCTCTGCCCTGCTGGGATGACCTACCGCCTCTTGCATTATCTCCTCTATCCGCTGATCCAAAAGCTCTGGAACTTCTACCTTCCTCATTATTACTAGTAGTCCGCCCTCTTCCATAGGATTATCCTTTCCCACTACTGGCTCCTCGTCCTCTCCGGGCATTCTGTCTTCTGGTAATTTTCTCCTCATCCTTCATCGCACTCTCATATGCTTCCTCAGTGTTGTTCAGTGACAAAATACTAATTTCATCCAAAATATATAACCTTAGCCCATTAACATACCTGGCTATTCTTTCCGTTGTATCTTCTATATATCCGGCTCGCAAATTCACTTGATAGAACTCCTCCGTGTATTCCCTTACCGTCAGTCCTTTCTGTCTCAGATTCTACACCTATCTGTGCAATGCAATCTGGTAGTCCTTTAGCAGAAATATACCCTTTAACTTGGCCACCATCCTTGACCAGGTTTTGATCGGCAGCTTACTCAACCTTTTCCTCTCATTCTGGACACTATCCCACCACAGGGCTGCACGTCCCTTCAATTTAGTCGCAGCCAACCTAACTCTGCGGTCTTCACTGATTTCCTCGCACTCAAAATACTTATCCATCTCGCTGATCCAATCCAATAATACCTCAATAGACAGACTACCATCATAGGTTGGGAGTTCTGGTTTTGGTTTACTGCTTGCTACTAGAACAGATCTCAAAAATCTCACTTCTGGACTCTCACCTTTTGGTCCATCTGCTGCTGCTTCAGGTTCCTCCTCGCTTTCATCACCCATCTCTGGGTCTCGTCTTCTCCCTGCCTCCACTGCCTCCAAATTTGCAGCAATAATTCAAATGTCTTCTCTCAATGCTTCCTCTGCCAACCTTCGAGCGCCTCTACCACGACCCTGCCTTCCTACTTCCATATCTTCAATCAATTTTTCCTGCTTTGATACCACTTTGATGGGACCAGCCCAATGCTTTACCCAAACTACCATAGGAAAATGATGTTATAATGTTTAATTGTCATGCGGGAACGACTTTGCAATGTTTGTATGATTGATTAGCTTATTTGATAATGATGACACGTATGTGCAATGCAATTGGATATTTTGGGCTTTGGTAGATATGGCATTGAATTTGGAAATAATGCAATGTACTTGCCTTGTTGTCTACGCTTCCCGCACAACTCTTTGCCTGTTCCTTTCATTCGTTGGTATTCTCGGTCGTTTGTTGTTGTCCGTCGAGGGTTTTCTCCTCAATGTTCTGCAAGGTATTCGTGGCTGCCTGGGTAAGACTCCTGTGCATTCTGGTTTCTTTTTGCCGTGGTTCTACAAGTCACAATTTGTTAGCTCATGCGTTGAGGTTTTCTATTCTGGTTGGAAACTCATTGTCTGCTTGTCTCCAGGTTTGGCTCGATGGCTTCCTCCGGTCTCAGGCTTGATGCAAAGGTAATCTATCTGTCTCTGTTTCAACAGTTAAGTTTTCTCTTACAGGCTCTGACCTGAATGCGCCTTGTTCTCCAGTCTGGCGACGCTGTTGGTGGAACGCCTGTCTTCGTCCTCACAGCAACTCTCAGGTAACGTTGGTAGTCTCAACATTTCAGTTCTGTTGCTTCCTAGTTCTAGTCTTCCACTTCATTTGCCTTGCATCCACTAACACCTGTAAATTCTTGGTTATGCAGATATTGAGGGTTTGTTATTGGCGGATTTTGGGTTTTCTGTCACGGCTTTGCACGGTAGGCTCTGTCTCCTCTAACTTATGTCAGGCCTTCATTCTGGTCTTCTAAACTCTGTCTCTTTTCGAGTCAAATGGGTTTGTCAACATTCTCTGTGAGCGATGCTCTGTTGTATTTGGACCCCGGTCTTACAATGTATGTCGACTGTCGTTTCCGGTTGTAATGGCGGTTCCTTTTCAAACCCTCACTTAGGGTTTAATGTCCAGGGTTTAGGCACTTATACTGGATTCGAATGCTTTGTTTGAAAACCCTCACCTAGGGTTCATGGCTCAGGGTTTGAGCGTGCACGGCTTCGGCCTTACAGTTCTGTTGTGTAATATTATTTCACTGAACTTTGCAATATTTTGAAAGTAATGTTTCCGGCATAAATGTGATAAGACTGGATTGGAATTACTTGGTTATATACGTTGTTTGTCTTCTCAGAATTTTGTGGTTTGAATTGCTATTGAGTGCCTCTGTTTGCTTTAAGTAATTCGTGAGATTTTTTATATGAACCTTGTAATTCTGTTGGTACGTGATATGGTTGTCACTTGAATTGTAATTGGAAACTATTGCTCGGTCTGTCGATGGTTGGCCTGTATGAAATCCTGGCTTCTCCCGTGATCTGCTTTAATGAATTTTCAAACCCTTGAATTTAAATCTGTTCTTTGGTCTTCGCTGCATGCACTGGTTCTCTACCTTCAGGAACGTGAGGAATTATTTGTTTACAAGAATTTATGAATGGTTAGCGGTGTATTCAATTTGGTCATAAATCGAAAAACATAATGAAACACAATAGGTATATAGATTGGATAGAACTTCAATTTTCTCTGTTGTTATTTCTTAACTGAGTGCGAGAGGTATTGGACTGAACCCCTTCTTTGGTTTGTCCTGTTACATTTATAGGTTCCCTGTTCCAGTTAATGAAACTGTACAGTTGCCTTTTTTTTCAGTTACCGACTCTTACAGTTACTTGTTATTAGACATTCGTTTATATTATGACAAGATTTCCTCTTCAACTACATTTGTCTTTTCCCTTTAAAATAAAAGGATAATCACAGTTTGTTAACAACAGATCAAGACATGACTATAACTGTTCAACTACCCTTATTTAACATAAAATAAAATAATAAAAGTCCCATCTACTTTCCTGTCAACCAACAGAAAGACTAAATAAAAGTAAATTCAACTTTCTTTGACCTGGAAGAGACTTCACCCGGTCATGGTGAGCTAGATGCTCCTGCATCAATTGGGTCTTGGTTTGTTGGCATAATTTCGATACCATGAGGCCCATGCAATGCCAACGTGGTCATGCGAGTAGAGGTTTACAGCCACAGGGCCATGGAGCAAAAAATCGAGTGGAGATTCGAGTTTTAGGTGATGAATTGGATCAACAAGTTGTCCATTCTCTAAGAAGAATAGAACTACCCCCTCCCTTTGATCTCTTGAAAACCAGCTTCAATAGCTCACTTTTCTCCTAAAATAGCTCACATGAGACCGACATAAGGATAGGAATGGAATTAGTGGTTTTATGAACTACTTTCAGCGTAATGAGTGGCACATGATGGACTAGTTGGTAGCTTTGCGTTGTGGACCAAAATAAAATGAGGTTGGATCCTCTAGAAGGCAGGATGGAACATATGGAGGGACACATTCACAAGGCTTCTCATCATCCTTTGCCACCAGGCAACATCATAGACAACCTAGCTCTAGGAAACTTCTTAGATCAGGGATGAAAGTCAAATATATTCTTGTTCTTAGGATCTTCTAGTATTTTTGGGCTACGTATGTGGTCTCTTAGTTTGCTTTGGTTGTTGAAAATATGTTTTTTCTATTATCTTCTAGACAATAAATTCAGTAAAAATGAGATGGAAATTTTTTTATCTCCACCCTACTCATAATATATCTTTGACATAAATAGTTAGATCACAAAGACGGTTGCTTCCTGAGAACCCTAGCGCGTGCGCAGGCCTGCCGCCATTAGATTTCTGGTTCGCGCTCCTCCCCATCCAAATGGCCCCTCCGGAGGTTCCACCGGAGGAGGTCGCTCAGCAGCTGGCTTTTTCAGCTCTTGTTAACTCCTTGCCGCCTCAACGAGCTCGACCTGCCATTTCCAAATTCGTTAAAAAAATAGAAGGATTACAAGAGGTTTCCCTTCCTCCTGCTCTGCCTAGAATGGCTGCTCTTGCTTTGGCCGAAAAGGGTCTGATAGGGCAATTCACTGGTCTTTGGCCCTCACCTAAAACTATTCAGAGGTGGGTGGAAAGAAACTGGGCGGACAAAATTCAGGGGAAAATTGCTATTAGATTCTGTGGGAAGGGTTACTTCACCTTCCACTTCGAGACGAAGAATGACAAGGATCTGATTTTTCGCAATGGGCCATATTTTATGGACTCCAGAGGTCTGTACTTAAATAAGTGGACGCCAGACTTCGATCCAGAGCTTGATATCCCTAATGCGGTCCCTGTTTGGGTGCGCCTCCCCCATCTCCCATTACACTGCTGGGGAGATGAATCTGTGCGAGCCATAGGAAATGCAGTCGGAAAATATATTGACAGAAGCGAGCCAAGAGACAACATGCAGGCATGTGCCCGTATCTGCGTCGAGGTCGACCTGGGCAAAGGACTTCCAGAAGCCATCAAGATCAAAGTTGATGAATGGTCGCACATACAACAGCTTGATTACGAGCAGATCCCCTTCAAGTGCAAGGTATGTCACGAGTATGGTCACTTTGCTAATCGTTGTACTAAGATCATTAATGTGGATAATAATTCTCAAGAACAGCAATGGGAAGTAGTTAAAAGAAAAAAATCAGCCCCTAGTTCCTCTTTACCTAATGAACCCGGCCCCTCCTCTCTTAAAACCTCTGCCCCAATCCCATCTCCTCCGCCTTCCCCTCCCCATCATTCGCCTTCCCCTCCTCATCAATCTCAATCCCCTGGTGGAAAATCCCTTCAATCTCCTCCATCCTCCAACCCCTTCCATGTTCTGTCCCTCCCTGAAGATGACCCTACTCCTTCAAACCCTCCTGATCAACCCTCTTCCCCTCACTCTATGACAGCCCTTCCTCCCCTCTTAATTGAACCCATTCCCCCTAGAATCACCCGAAGTAACTCCAAAGATCAAGGATCTTCCCTTGATGGCCAAAAGAAGCTGGGGAGAAAGACATCAAAACAGCATAGGGATGAAAACGCCCAAAAAGATATAGCCCTTGGTCTGCAGAATCCAATAGAGTCTTATATTCAGGGCACAAAAGACCAAGAAGTAGCAAGCAGAGACAAGGGAGGCAGAGCACCTCCTCGAACCACAGGTCTGAAATGATTAAAATTCTTTCTTGGAACAGCAGGGGACTTGGGCACCCCTCCAAAATCAATGCTCTAAAAGATCTCATAGTGCAAGAGAAACCATCCATCGTCCTACTTCAGGAAACAAAACAAAGAGAATCAGAAATCAACAAGATCATTGGAAAGTATAAAGATTACAAAGGAAGCATATCCGAAGCTAGAGGAGCTTCGAGAGGAATTACCACCATCTGGAATCAAAATGATTGGCGCAGTGAAGCTGAGACAATCGACCAACATTGGATAAAAATTGTTCTGCAAAACAATATTAGCAACCAACAGATAATCATCTTCAATGTATATGTACCCAACCATTACAGGGATAAAGAAACCTGCTGGGAAACTCTTAGCAACCACATTTTGGAAGAAGATAATAGCAACATCATAGTAGGTGGTGACTTCAACTTAATTTTGCATGCTAATGAAAAGCGTGGAGGGAACTTTCAACCAGATCCTTTCAGGAGCCAAATGGAAAACATAATGCACACTGGTGATTTAATAGATATAGCTCCAAAAAATCGCAAGTTTACATGGAGCAATCGAAGGCTGGGCGGCCACAATATCATGGAGAGGTTGGATCGATTCTTGGTCAATATCTCCTTCCTGTCAACCTTCTCATCAGTAAACTCTGCTGTTTTACCCTTTGTTGTATCAGACCACTATCCAATCACTCTCGCATTGGATAATCACTGCGCCCTTGGTCCACTTCCTTTTAAATTCAATCATATATGGAGCAATCAACAAGATGCCCGAAATATCATCCAGCAAACCTGGGGACAGCATATTGAAGGTTCCCCAGGCTACATATGGGAGAACAAATTAAAGAATGTGCAAAAAGCACTTAGACATTGGGCCAAATCGCACTATAAGGAGCCTGAAAAGGAAAAACATGAGCTAAAACTACAAATTGCTGAACTTCAATGTACAATAGAGCAAAAGGAATACTGTCATAACGAAAAAATCCAAGAAGAAGAGTTGTACAACAAATTGAGCAAAATTAAAAGGCAGGAGGAAGAAAAGTGGCGCATCAAATCAAGGCAAATATGGCTAGAAAGTGGAGACAAGAACACCTCCTTCTTTCACAAACAAGCCACTGCAAGACAAGTAAGAAACACAATAACTACCATCATGGACAGCGCAGGGAATCAACATGTGGAGCAAACAGATATCAAAGAAGCAGCCACAGAACATTTTAAGGACCTTTTAACTGAAGTACAGGAGGAAGAATCCTATGATGACTTGCTACAGCATTTGCATCCCAAAGTCACAGAGGATCTGAACAAAAACCTGACAGCAGAAATAAAAGAGGAAGAAATAGTTGAAGCAATCTGGAGTCTCCAGCCAAACAAGGCACCTGGGCCGGATGGATTCCCAATTTGTTTTTACAGGGACTACTGGGAATTGATAAAGAAGGACCTCATCAAATACATCAAGTGGATCCAAAAAAAAGGCAAAATTGGTGGATATACAAATTCTACCCATTTGGCTCTTATTCCTAAGGAGAATCGCCCATCCAATTTCTCTCGTTTCAGACCTATATCTTTGTGCAATTCATCTTACAAAATTTTCACTAAAATCATAGCCTCTCGGCTCAAACCCCTTCTCCCGATGCTTATCTCAGAAAACCAAGGAGGCTTTATGGCTAATAGACAAATTGCAGATTCTATTCTTTTAGTTCAAGAGGCCATACACTCAAGCCATGCAAGGAACGAGAAAGGCTTCATCCTAAAACTAGATTTGGCCAATGCCTTTGACAGGGTAAGGCATTCTTTTTTATTTGTTGTTCTTCAAAAGATGGGCTTCTCACCTCTCCTCATCAATGTCATAAGAGCCTGCATCTCTGGACCTTGGATCGCTCCCCTCATCAACGGAAGACCCGGACCCTCCTTCCAATCCTCAAGAGGATTAAGACAAGGCTGCCCCTTATCCCCTTATCTCTTTATCCTCATGGCAGAATCATTCAGCAGTGCCCTTGATCAAAAGAGGCAATCAGGACTCATTACAGGCATCAAGTTTGAAGAAGGCATCAAAAATATAAACCACTCCCAATTTGCTGATGACACCCTTCTGTTAGGGGGGCGACCACCATTATTGCAAGAAGATTCAAGTCCCTGCTCGAAAAATTTATGAGATACTCCAGAGGCCAAATAAATCATCTTAAAAGTTGTATTTATGGATGGAATGCTTCATCCCAAACAATACATAGTATTGCCAACATTTTTGGTGTTCCCTGCAAGTTAAATTGGGACTATTTCAGCTACTTGGGAATGCCAGTAACCATAGGGAAAGCAAAGACTGAAGTCTGGGACTTAACACTTGACAAAATGAAAAGAAAAGTACAAATATGGGGAACCTTGTGGCTCAACCCAGCTGGACGACAGGTTCTTTTAAAATCAGGTCTCTCCTCCCTTCCCTTATATCAATTCTCTCTGGGCCAAGCTCCAGCATCATTCCACCGAAAAATGGACAGCATCCTCAGATTTTTTCTATGGCAAGGGGGCAAGAACGAAAAGAAAAAGTACAACCTAGTAAATTGGAAACAGGTCATCCAAAGTCCAGAGAATGGAGGTCTCGGCATTAGGTCCCCATCTCTTATGAACTTAGCATTTGGTGGGAAACTGATTTGGAGACTTCTGGACAATCAAACTGCATGGTGGAAAAAAGTCCTAGAAACAAAATATCTAAATCAGTCAAGACTGCATATTCTTACATCAGAGATACCCAACAGACACTGTACAAAGATATGGAAACTGTGTAAAAAAGCCATCGCATTCATGGCGCCAAATGTTTCTAAAGTGCCAAAAGGAGGTGAAACGGTGAACCTTGGCTCGGACAAAATCATGGGGAACCCTCCCATAAACAGTCTTCCAGGTATGGGACCTATTATTCATTATCTGCAAAGTAAAGGCATATATAACCTGAGTCAAATCTCACAATGGAATGTATCATCTAATACCTGGGTTCGATGGGAATTTCCTCCTATACCCCACCATCTCAAAGTAATCTTTGATTCCCTTAACAATTATCTGCATAGTATTGCACCCACCATTAAAGGTGAAAAAGATGAGTTTCGTTGGGACCCTTCGGGAGCAAATTATTCCATCAAAGCAGGATACAGCTATCTGAATAACATGGAACACCCCACTACTGTTTGGGCTCACTGGAAGATCTTAAAAAGAGCTGAAGCAATCCCAAAAATCAAATTTTTCATGTGGACACTTCTGCATGGTAAGCTTCTAACTGCAAAGAACCTCAGGAAAAGAGGTATCGCCGGACCTTCTAGGTGTCCCAACTGTCAAGCGACGGAGGAATCCATACAGCACTTATTTATTTCTTGTCCCTTTGCAGCCTCATGCTGGAATAGCATCGTTCCCTCTGCTCCCCCAATTTGGAATCCCCAGCACTCTATTGATGAAGCCTTAAATAACTGGAGGAGAAATTATCCTTGGCAATCAACGAAGCAAAACCCAGCTAAAAGAGTTTGGAACGCCACTCCTTTTGCTCTTCTGTGGCGCATATGGATCGCTCGAAATAATAGGATCTTCCGAGACAAAACAACAACCATCAGGCACATTCTCATCAAAATCTCAAGCCTTGCTTCGGAAACTATAGCCTCTAAAATAACAAAGAAAATCGATCCAGTCAGCCTATGGGCAGAGGAGCGAAATTTTATTGGGAACCTTATAGACAGAACCAGCAGCATGTCAACAACAAAGATCAGTAAGTTCAGAAGCAAAGTCGACAATCCTGAATGGAAAATCTGCCTCACAAAAGATGAATTTAGCAAATGGCTCCTTTCAAAGAAATCTCATTCTTTATTCTTTAACGGAGCTTCTAAATCTAATCCAGGAGCAGCCGGCGCAGGGGGCATCATATTCGATCCTATAGGAGCATCTGTGTCTTCCTTTGAATGGGGTTTGGGTAATCTAACCAACAATAGAGCTGAAGCTCTGGGTCTTTACCAAGGACTTTTACAGCTTCAGAAACACGGGATCAGCAAAGCCCTCATTTTTGGCGACTCGGCCATAATAATCAGCTTAATGAATAGCAAAAGACAAGCTTCCAATATTTTTCTCCATCAAATCATCAGTCGGTGCAAAAATCTGTTGTCTCAGGACTGGGAGTACCATTTCTTCCATGTCCTGCGCTCCAACAACCAAGAAGCGGATAAGAGAGCTAGTCAGGCCTGCTCTCGGGAAAAAGGGAACCTCCGATGCAATCGCGCAAGCCTGCACCAATTCATCCCCTGATTCTCATGATTGCCCCAAATCCCCTGACTCACATGTTTGCCCCATTTCACCTTCCTCCAATGAACTGCGCCTCTGCCACCAAGGACTCTGATCAAATCCATCACATATTCGATTCCTCCTGCAGCAAATCTCTGTCTACGCAGTCGAATCTCACTCATGAAGACTTTGAAACAGCAAATCGGATTTCAAATAGCAGAACACGTGATTGCCCCTGCCCCCTCCTTGTGATTCGGTCCTCTGTGCGGGTCTGTTTTTCCGCTATTTATTACAGCGTCCTCCCCCCACATTTTCACAGTGCGCCTCCCCTCTGCTCTCATGCCCTTGCCTCCTTCTTTGTGGATCAGCCGAGCCCCGATTTTTTTCTCAGGTTTCCCTTGGTCTGCTTCCCTCTCTCCGATTCAGCCTTCCAAGCTCCTTGTCCCTTCTATCCTCCTGCTATTCTCTGCTGCGGCATTTTCGTTTCAGTTTTAGCGCCTGATCCTCAGGCTGTTAGCCCTCTCAGTGCTGTCTTCATCCATCTTACAGCAGTAAGAGCGTGCCTCCTTCCCAAGTCGCTTCAAGCGAGAGTTGAAGCTTTCCACATGGACCGAAGCGAAGACTGCTTACATTGCCGGGACCTCCAAGCCGAGATCGAGCAAGTCAGAACTCACCAACGCCTGTTAGATGAAAAAATCGATGCTGCCACAAGGATTCTCACAGCTAAATACGAAGCTGATCTTAATCTGTTTCTTCATCATGTTTCTTCTCTGCATGAGCAATTCACCGCCCTCTCTCATATTCAAGAGTCAGTTGAGATCCTCAAGTTCATGGTGGACAAGATCAATAGCGCAAATGGACCAAGCACCAGCTCCTCCAGCGCCAGAGCTGCAGCAGTAGACAGCCATCCTGAGGCCTCCAACGCCCGTCATATCAGCCATATCACTATTGACTAGATGTACTGTAAAACCAGCTTGTTGCTGTCTCAGTTCATAAGAATCTATACTTGCTCTAGGAACTTACAAGCGAACAGTAAAGGCATTTTTGTGTATTGCCACAATGAAATACAGTCACAAGCTTCTACTGTGACTTCATCTTTTGTAAACTCGGAGCTAAGTCTCCTCCAACTTTTTTGAATATATCAAGCAACCGATTTTGTAAAATATATATAGATATATATATATTTAGCATAAATTTATATAAATCTTAAATTTATATATAAAAAAATTAATTAAAATATTTTTTATTTTAATATATATATATATATATTATACACGTTGTAATAGAAGACAAAGACATCAATATACAATATACATGAGGACCATAAAGTGATATCATTGAATGTGAACAGAGGAATTCAAGTTTCAAGGCGTCCTCTATCACAAATTGGATGGATAGAATCAAACAATTGATTGAGATTTTAAGAGAATTTTTTTCACATATCTTCACAGAACATAATCATGATATCTTCGGAAAACGTAACCATGAGCTGTCCATAGACAGATGGAATAGCATTCGTGGCAAGGTTATAAACGGACAGAGAACATAATCATGATATCTTCAGAAAACATAATCATGAGCTGTGCATAGACATATGGAGTAGCATTCGTGAACGGACAGATGCAGTAGCATTCGTGGGAAGATTAAGTTTACAGCATACGAAGACGGCTCTTTAGACTATTAATGTCATTTTAGAACTCTGTTTTTTAGGTTTTGAGTTTAGTTTACAAGTTGTTCATTAGGCCTGCTTTTGATATACTAGATAAAGATATCTCTGTAATGGTGTGTGGAATCTGAGAAGAATAGAAAAAAAAGATGAATGGCACAGGAAGGATAAATGTCAAGAGTAAATTTTTTGTGCGAAGAAAATAAAGGGAAAACAAGAAAATAAAAGGAGGAGAAAAACACAGTAAATATAACTGCTCAGTGTGCTTTTTCATATTGAATAAAAAATAAATTAGAAACTGTACATCTCGCATACTGAACTGTGAAAAACGCAGCGCTTCAGGTTAATTAACGGATACGACATGGTACCCAATAAAACAGCGCTTCTTATAAATAATTTTGTTACAATATTATAGATAATACTATGTTTTATCAATATCACATGTTAAAAAATATCATGTCTTATTATATAAGTATGTTCCTGCTCAACTTGAATTTGACACGGGTCTATTTTAAAATAACAATAGTTCATCTTTGATTCCTGATAAACAGAGAGGATATGTTGAATCTCAGGTATTTTATTTAACCAATTGGGTACTAAGATCCCAAAAGGGTTTTGGAAAATTTTGAGGAAACTTAAACAACTTCGGGTTTATCTATCTAGATAGAAAATAATAAAGATCATTCTAAAAACTAGTAAAAATACCTTTTTACTTCTCTGTAGTTGACACAAGTTAAAACCATGTACCAGGGTGATCCACATGGAAGAGCCGGGATAGCTCAGTTGGTAGAGCAGAGGACTGAAAATCCTCGTGATATTATAGGCCAATACCATGTTTTATCAATACCACATGTTAAAAAATACCATGTCTTATGATATATAAGTATGTCCCTGCTCAACCTAGATTTGACACAGTAAAATATTTCCTAAATACAAAATAATGTTGATCATAATAAAAACAAAAGTGAATATGCTATGCATGCTTAATCAATTGTCCATATGAAAGTAATATAATTTACTCTAAAGTAATTAGAAGCTAAAAGAAATGTGTGAGTAAGATGTTTAAACCTTATACTTTTCAAAAATATTTCAACACGGTATTTAAATTATCTATTCAAATATCTATGTTAACTAATGAAGATATATTTATGTTAAGAAATATCATATGAAAATATTGACAAAATATGCTTTTATAGTTAAAATGTTTGAAGTGGTTTGATTATTTTATAGTTTGGTCATTTTTGTAGGTATATGTTTTTTGGGTCAAATTTCAATAAACTTTTTTGTACTTACAAGTTATGAACTCTATATAGCGCTCAAAAATACAATTTAAACAATGAAAAATTACAATTGTATTTTGCACTTTAATAGAAATTTGTCCCTTAAGAAATTTGATCCATCAAAACTCAAGTTAGATCCTTACTTAAAATGGATATATGTTGGTTTATATGATATTTTTTTAATTAATCAATTTAATTTAAAAGGCAAAAGTGGCCTACCTAATTTGGAGATAAATGTTTAAAATATTCTAGAATATTGTGGGGAGATTAAATACTACCACTCACTTAACAATCACTGACTAACATATATACATTTAATAAAACATGCAACAATATGTTTATCTATGGACATTCACCCCACTTTATGATGGAGATTCTTAATTTGTAAATAGGATTTTTTACAATACCATGGTCTATCAGTACTATATGCCAAAAAAAATCATATCTCATTTCATAACTACTTTAATTAATCAATTTAATTAAAAGTGAAAAAAATGGATAACTACTTTGGAGATAAATCTCATCTTTGATTTGTGAATACTATTAAAAATATTTTAGAATGTTCCATAGAGATTAAGTCCATACCATTCGACTAATAATTATTCATAATTAAATTAAAATTGTGGAAACTTATTCTAAAATATACACCTCAAACATAATTATTATTGATTATCTAAATAAATTAATAAATAATAATGATTATAACTATTTTTAATACAAAGTTAAATATCTTATTTTTTTAAAGTTTCTGGATGATTTTAAATATATTTATAATTCTTATATTTTAATAAATAAACTATATTTAATTATTTGTTAGATTATAATTAGAATAGTATTTCATTTTATATAGAAATAAAGGATATAAGAAAATAAAAATTGATTTATATTTAATTATGAGTTAAGGGTAAGAAAATAGGTTGATAACATAAGAACTTATAGAAATTTAGTATGAACCAAAATTTATATTTTTATAAATTATTAGTGGGTTATTTCAGGTGTCACTAAGGAATATTAATAATGAATTACGAAACATTCAAAAAGTTTAGACTTTGGTCATATAATTCTTAATAAAATTAAAATATATTTTTGAATGCATAAACAAAATTAAAGTACTAAAAAATCCATGGAATGCTCATTTTACACTTAATAACAATACAAATATACTATTCTAACAAAACTCATCCAAAAACATAACCATGAAAAATAAAAAGCATAAAACATTTAAACTACACTTTAAGAACATTACCTCTATACACATTCAATTCAAATAAAATGCCTAATTTGTAACACAAATATTAAAAAAATCATACAAAATGTTTAAATTAAACTAACAAAATTCATTCACAAAAATCAATAATAACTATACTCACTCCCTATAAACAATTAAATTATAAATAATTATAAATAAATAAATATACCTCATTTTTATCTCTTTATCAAACACCATGCTATATAAAACTCTATTCTCCTAACCTCTTATATTGAATACCCAATATCTACACCAAAGGAGTATATTTAAATTGTAGATACATACCTTTTGGGAATATAAATTGGGTGCAAGTTAAAATAATTTGAACAAAGTGTAATTAATAAAGGAAATGATATATAATGATATATTTTAAAATAGTTTAGTTAATTAGTTTTATTTCAAATAATAAGGAAGAATGATTATTATTATTTTTATTTAAATTTAATTTTTACAAATGATATGTTGAGCTCATATAAAATATATTGTTGTAATTATAGTCTTGAGTATTGAAGAATATTTTACTTTGGTCTATGGATGGAGGGGTGTGATGCTTGGTTACATTAAAAAAAATATAAAAATATTTTCATAAAATAATAAAATATGGATATATAAACAAAGTTTCAAGCATTCAAAATAACCAAAATAGTGATAAAATATCATTTCAAGTATTTACGATGACAAAATAAATATTACGTTCTGACAATTTAAAAGTTTCTTCCAAAAAAATTAGTGTATTGATGTCATTTTCTAATTAATAAGAGACAAGTATTTCAATAATTGGGTGAAGGCGCTAAGATTTAACCAAACTAAATCCATCTCCTTAATCATGGATTTATCAAGTATCTACAGGGATAAAATCTCTCAACATGCAATCCCCTTTTTGAGTACAAAACATGACAGAAATGTTTTCACCTTGAGAGATTTTTTATCACTCTTGGAGCTTGATATATCTATGGTTAAAATGGATATAGGCTGATTTTAGTCGTGGGTGGTCCAACACAATTTAGAGATGATCAAAGTTATATATATGTATATGTCTAAAATTTATCGAATGATTTGAAATTTACTCACTTTCCTTAATTTGTTAAAAGTATAAAGAATATTATCAACAAGAATCAATGTCAACCTATCATCTTTAATTTTCATTATAGTCACTAGAAATTTGTAGATATTATTTATATGTATATTTCTAATGCTAATCTAATTATTTGAAATTTACTCACTTTTAGTTGAAATAATAGAGAGTATTATCGAGAGGGATCGATGTCAAACTATATTCATAAGTTTTTATTATATTGGCATAATTTGTAAATGATTAACATTATGTGTATGTATGTTTCTAAGATGAATCTCATCATTTTAAATCTATGTTGTCACCATAATTTGTTCAAAACATTGAATGTATTATTCAAAAATATACTTCAAGAGTTACATGAGGAATAAGTAGATTATGCATAATGTAACAATGTAAAAAATATAATATCTACACTAAAATAAATGCATGTATATTGAAATCAATGTGTTGATGTTAGTATACACATTAATTTCTAGGTGTATTGATTTCAATGTTCATGTCATTTTTTATTCATTATTCATGTATGCATTGCTCATATATTTATGGAGTTTATTATCAAAGTGTCAACATTATTAGGCAATATTTTTATCGGTGATTTGGGTATTAGAACTTCATTGTTCATGCTTTTATTTAATGGATTTCTATAGCCCTATTTTTATTGAATAGGTTGTATTGTGCATTAAAAATCAATATGTGTGTGTGTGAATTTTTGTTCATTGACCATGTATGTATCATTCATGTACCTATGGTGTTGTCTATCATAGTGTTTGGATAGTTGGGAAACCATTTTTATTAGCACCTAGGGTATCACAAATAATTCATGGTTCATGCTTCTATTTAATGGATTGTTAGAACCCTTCTTTTACTGAATATTTGAAAACATTTCTATCATTAACATTCTCTAAAAATATTTACGAATAGCTTAATGAGCAACTGAAAGAAAGCTTTTTTATTATCATAGTGTTTGCATTGTCAGGAAATGATTTTTACTAGTTCCTTATGTATCAAAAATGTTTCATTGTTCATGATTTTGTTTAATGGATTGTTACAACTCTATTTATATTGAGTATGTTGAATACATTGAAATCAATGCATGTATGCTAAAATCATGCATTAATGCATATATTACATGTGTATCTATGGACTTGATTATAAGAGTGTCTACATTATTGGACAATATTTGTTATCAACTCCTTAGTTATTATAAATCATTCATGGGTCATGCTTCTATTTAATGGATTACTGTAATCTTATTTTTATTGAATTTGTTGTATTATACATTGAAATCAATGCATGTACAATAAAATCAATTTGTTGATTTCAATGTACATATCAATTTATACATGTCATGAGTTCAATGCACATGTCAATTTCTAACACATTGATTTTAGTATACAAGTCAATTTTTATTTCTATTAAGTATACATAAGTGTATCTATTAATATCATTATATATATTTCTATTCATTGGTAATGTATGTATTCTTCATATTTTTATGGAGCTAATTATCAAAGTGTCTACATTGTTGGGCCACATTTTTTATTAGTACCTTGGGTATCACAAATATGTCATGGATCCTGTTTTTATTTAATGGATTGTTACAACTTTTTTATATTGAATATATATAACACAAACGCATCTTAGGTTTTTCAAGCATATTCATGCAAAAATCACGAGAAAATGATTATTAAATTATTTAAATTATTAGGAAATATGTTTGGTCAGCGCGTTGGGTATAATAAAAAAAATCATGGTTCGTGCATCTATTTAATAAATTGTTACAACCCTATTTTTATTGAATACCTTGAATATAAAGGTATCATGAATATTTTCTAAGCATATCTATGAATAATTGCATGAGAAACTGAAGAAAGAAAAAAAGAAAAAAAGAAAAAAAAAAGGCCCTGTGTAATTAATTATCATAATGTATACATCGTTACGCAATGTTTCTTATCAAGTCCTTATGTATAAAAAAAACATGATTTCTCATGATTTTGTTTAATGGGTTGATACAACTCCATGTGTATTCAGTATGCTAAATGTGAATATATTATAAATTGGAATAAATGAATTTACACTAAAACCAATTCTCTCATGTGAGTGTGCATATAACTCATACATCTATGGAATTGATTATCAGAGTGCAACAAAAAAATTTATCAATACCTTAGATATCAAAAATATTTCATAATTTATAATTTTATATAATTTATAATTTTATATAGCTCTATTTTTATTGAAAATATTATATTATACATTGAAATCAATACATGTATAATAAAATCAATTCATTGATTTCAATATACATATGAATTTGTAAATATATTGATTTCCATGTACATTAGAATTTAATTTACATGTTAATTTTTATTTTTATTCAATATAAATATACATAAATGTTAATATTATATACCAATTTATATTCATTTCTCATATATGTACCATTGCACTTGATTATGGTACCTGTATTTGATTATGGGAGTGCCTACATTTATAGACAATGACTTTGATTATTTCCTTACCTATTAGAAATATTTCATGGTTCACACTTCTCCATAATGGATTGTTACAACCCTTATTTTATTTTATTGATTACGTCCTATACAAATTTATCATATGTTGAAGTAAATGCCTGCACACTAAATTGAAATTGAATGCATTAGAATGTGTTTACAATTTCCAATAAGGAATTGATTTTATTGTACACGATAATTTTTATCTCTATTTAATATGCATATATGTAATTTTTGTTTACATTGTACGCATTGATTTCAAAGTGTGAACTTTACTCTTAAAACTTCATAATATTCAAACTAAGAGTAAATTTCATACGATTTATGTCTATTATGAAATTTACTATGAATAGATCCATCTTATGAAAACATGAAATAATTCATGGTATTTAAATTTAATGTGTACTTTGTACTACCTATTATTATGGTTCTTCATCCTTCCCATCTCACCAAGAATTTTAGTATTATCTATGTTTATTGAGTAACTTCATCGATGTTGTTCTCTTCTTATTGTTTTCTATATCCAATGTCTTTCATATACTAACCAGAATGTTAATGGATTTGCTTTCATTTTCTATTGTATTATCCACTTGCTAGTGCAAATGTTTTTTTATTCACTTCTCTGTCAATTGTATAATTTTAGCTTGCATTTATCCAATACATGACCCTAATCTTCTGAAATTATTTTAAATTCTTGGACAACCTTTATGCAATTGTTTTTGTTATGATGTATGTGACATTTCTTTTTGGTAATACCTCTTTTAAATATTACTATGAATTGTAATTCATGTAAATAATGTTGAAATGTGACACATTTAATGGTCGCAAGAAGTGGAAACAATTCAGAGGACTAAGGTGGAGGAGTTGCTCATAAACTTAAGTCAATGAATTTATTTCACCACCTATCTCCCTAATGAATCGATGACACTACTAGTGCAACATTGAATTTGGGGAGTTGACTCCCTAAGTGAAGGATGAGCTTACAGTATTGGTTCTCATAGAGATGTGGGCATGGTCAACACGCATCACATACTATAGGGAAATACTAGGGAATACAAGGTGTGGAAGAGGAGAGTGATCTAGGGTATAATGCATGATTATGTCAAGAGAACATATTATGGAATAATCATGCAAGGAAGAACGCTCACTGATAAAAAGAAAGAGAAATTGTACTACATAAGAGAACAAGGAATATGAGTGGCAAATGGAAGTGAATATTCCAAGAAAATTTAACCTTTATAGCATGTGTTCTACTAGGATGTTATTCCCTATGTTTATTGAGGCATGTTAGTGTGACTATGTAATGATTAGACATAGAGAGTTTAAGGGAAATTCATATGAGAAGTTGAGTGGGTGTAGCTTGCATCAAGGTGATATCAGAGTTAGAATGCTCTGTAAACCCTGATTTAAAATGGGGTATTTTCATCTATAGATATATAGTTAGTAAAATTAACCAAATACATAAAGTTTTCAAAAATTGATAGTAAGATCAGAATTGGAGGTATGACATATTGAAAGATTTGATGCACTCTTAAGAAGGACCGCTCTGAAGGTAGATGTGTTCGTGGATAGAAATTGATTCGGGAAGGAATATGCACTGTGGGAGTTGAGATTTTGGTAAAAATCTTATGAATATTTATTTACAAGTTTCATGCTAAATTTGGTCATAAAATATTATGTTTGTAAGTAGCAGACAAAAGGAAGGTAGCATCCATACGACAAGTAACATTATGACAGAGAAAGAGGGAGCAAAAAAAGATCCCAACATAAGAAAATTGTGACAAAACCCTAGTAGTAGATGAAATTGCTAAAAATAGGAAAATATGAGCTCTAAAAGGAGGAAGTGAAGAAGTGACCAGTTGAGGATTAGAAGCCAACAACTTTGAAATTTAAGAAGCGGGAGTTCTTGGAAAGAGGTTCTATTGAAAAGAACCAGAATAAGGGAGGATACCAAGAGGAAGGCTTGGTACTAGTGATAAGTCAAATACTTCTTACAAAGATAAAGAAGACATGTTGTAGCTAACAAATGGACAAGTAGAGTTCACAGAAGAAGAAAATGAGATTTTTTTTTATATTTATTTCAATATTTCAAGGAGGAAAAATCATTATCAAATAAGAAAGAATGTCAAAACAGTTAATGAGAGGCAGATGAGTCATGAGTATTTTTAAAGGGAGTTGCCATGAAATTCATTGCAAATGAAGTTGAGGCAAGGATGTATGTCATATTAAAGAAAGAACTCATAGCGGTTGAGTGTGAGGTATATGGATAATTTACACAATTGCAATAAATATGAATAGAGGAGTAATTTTCTAGTATATTTGTTTAAATGATACAACACATTAATACAATGATTATAACTAAATACAACAAAAGGATCATTTATAATTAAAAACTATTTTATTCTCTAATGATTAATTGAAATTTAATGTTAAAAAATAAATAAGTTAGATTTGCATACCTACATTGTTGATTAAGTATATGAATAATTTACGAACAAAAATATAATTTGATAATATATTTATTTAAATGATATGACTCATTAATATAATGATTATATCTAAATGTAATAAGAAAGTAGTATTATAATTAAAAACTATTTTGCTTTACTTTTAGATATAAAAAAAGTTGCATTTGCATAACCTTTTTGCAAAGAGTGCACCAATTAACCATTAATCAAAATCCAACACCTATAACATATTATAATTTATCACTAAAACATAGAAATGTGTTATATATTCATTTGAATATAGTGTTGTTGCTTATACATATTTACCAATCAATACATTTAGTTAATATTAAACACTAATGAGAATAAATGTAATAAAAAAATAGTGCTCCTAATGACAACATATTCAACATGGTATTCACTAGTGTCATTATAATTGTTTCTATTTCTATCATAACTATTATAATATATTATGGTGCATATGCTAATATATCTAATATCTATTTTACATATGTAATATGCATCGATGCTTTCATTACATAAAATGTGTATTAGAGATTCAAAAAAAATTATATGCACTAGTGTGTGCGTGTATATATATACACAGTGTAGAGAAGACAATGGTAAGGTGTCCTGCTAAGGTACTCTATGGTGTAATGGTCATTGATTCAAAATTCCATGGGCAAAAATCCATCCATGCTAAGGGTTGGTGTGGCCCAAGTCGTGTGCGATCCTTGAGGATTTTGATGGTTTAGATGCCCCTGTGCCAGAGTTGTTCAAGCCACAATTTAGTCGTGCCAGTCATCCCAAGACTCGCATAAAATAACTATATATATATATATGGAACTTAGGTACGGGTGTTGGGAACGGCTAGAGGTTTCCCCAATATTTCTAGGAAATAGCTAATTGGGAGCGGTAATATTATATAATAAAAAGTTAAAATAGTTTTTTCTTTAATTATATAATTTATATAATAATCAAAATATTTCAAATATTAAAATCAATTTAAAATTTTAATTCATTATATGAATATCAAATTCAAAAATGAAAATTTGAAAATGTAAATGATTCAAGAGACACTTTTGAATTTAAGAAACATAGTGAAAATCAAAGAACTCATCATATTAATATTCATATTGCTAGCATGCCCAATGTAGTACATAGTAAAAAAATGGCAAATGCCCAAAGTGGCAAAGTAATACATGGTCCAAAAATGCTCAAAGGCCAAAACATAACATTAAAGACTAAAGTTGAAGATGATCATAAAGTGAAATCTTCAACATCAAGACTATCCATATAACCTTGAGCCTCGCTAGGCACTCCAATTTCATCATCACCATCATTAATATCAAGATCACTTGCAATGCTACCCAAAGGTATGCCAACTAAACCTACATTTGGTGAAGGATTATCCTCATCATCATCAATATGAGAAGCCTCCTCAACATCAACATCCCATCTTGCTGCAGGATCATCTAAATACTCAAATAGCTTCCTTGAGCAAAGTCAAAGACTACTATACATATAAACCAATTTCTCTTCTCTCTTAGAGGTAAGCCTATTCCTCTTAACAAATTGAATGAAACTATAAGTAAACCAATTCCTTTCAACTATCAATGAACTAGAAGCCTGGGATAGTGAGTGTGCGGCAAGATTTCGAGGTCTTGGGCTTTCCCCCCATACATTCTCCACCATACAATGGGATTCCTTTGTGCATAAATTTTGATGTCCACCCTTGCATCTTGAGAGAATTTGGAAGGGTTTAAGGTAGAAAGACCAAAAAATTGTTCCCGCATTACAGTTGCTTCATTAGGTGTATAGATTTTGCATATGGCATCAAGAAAGCCTTGTTTCACTTCATCATCATCAATGGGTACAACTATGTTTGGTCTCTCCATATACCACTTTGGATTAAGGTCATAAGTAGCCATGTGATGAGAGGTATTGAGTTTGATCCATCTCTTCCCTATTATCTTATGAATTTCATTGAAGAACTCCAAAAAGGGGGTTCCATCCCGAATGATGTGCCTTATCTTGCCTACCATGCTATCAATACATTCATAAACTTCTCCAAGGGTGGGGGAATCAAAATCTGCATACCTAATCAACTCCAAAATTGGACTTGTGAAAGAAACAACGTATTTACAATAGGACCACCAATCATCATTGAGAAGCTGCTCTCTTATCTTCTTTTCCTGCATTGATTTAGATTCATACCATGCATTACACTCTTGGGAAACAACAGTATCTTGTAAGGATGCATGCAACTCAACCATACGTTGAAGAAGAATGAAGTATGTAGCATATCTTGTTTCTGCATGTTTCAAAAACCTCTTCCTTGAGTACATATTATAGATTGCTAAAGAGGCATGGTGGTTTCAAATGTACATTTGTGCATCTCTTGCATCTAAAATTAGTTTTTCAATCCAAGATATTTTGGCATTGTCTTTCAGGGCATTATTCAAGGCATGTACACAACAAGGAGCCCAAAAGATATTCCTATATTGACCTTGAACCATCAAACCTGCTACTTTGCAAACAGGCGCTTCATATGTGATTACATGTACTACATTTGAAGGACCAAGCTCATCAATTGCTTCTTTCAATACTTCAAACATGAAGGTAGCATCCTTTAGTTTCCTACTACAATCAACTGCTCTTAAAAAATAGGGCGCAATTGGAGATGTAACAATGATATTCAACAATGGCCTTTCTTGAATGACTATCCAACCATCCATAACTATTGAACATCCTGAATAAATCCAAGATTGTTTAAGGGGGCCCATAAGCCCCTGCATTCTTGTCACCCCTTTATCTAACAATGAGGTCCTCATTTTGTTGTAATTTCGAGGTGCATATCCAAGCCCAGCAGCTATGATTTTTCGCACCATTTCTTTGTAATTTGGAGAGGAGGTAGCATTAAATGAAATTCCATTTTCCATAAAAAAGTCAGTAATAGCATCATCAGCCTCATCCCTATGTACTACATTGTGGATTTTAGAAATTTGTTCTTGAGAAAAACTAGTGGGCCTCTCACTCCTTTCAGAAGTAGACCCCCCCCACAGACTCAAATTGTTTGACGCATTTTGATTAACTGAATCTTCCATATCATGGGAAGAAGATCTAGGTACTTTAAAATTAAAATCATCATCCAAGTTAATTACATTAGATCGTAGAGAAGCCATATGAAGCTTTGACAAATCCATCCTTTTCAAAATAGTACATGTACAACCCTTTACAACATCACTGAATAGGGATAGAAGATGATGCCACACCCTAGTGTAGCTTACTTTAAACACATGGTTACACAATGTGCACATCCATTCTTCACAACCACCACTATTCTTTTTCTTGTTTTTAGTAATTTTCTTCACAAACTTTAACAAGGGTTTCTTAGGGTTTGTGCTTTGTTGGACTTGATCACTTGGAATTGGAGGAAGAGAAGAATTTTAATATCCACTTGTTGGTATTAAACTACCACCCTCCATGGTTTCCCTGATTAATACAAGAGATAGAAAAACACATTATAAACGAAATGTACGATGAGAAATCAAAAAATAACTTGTACTTACATACAAAACTACAAATGTACCTCTCAAGTTCTGCCTATGAATCAAAATTTGAACCAAAAATAAGGCTTAACAAAAAAAAAACACACTAAGGTTTACATATCTACCTATGTGGATAATAATTACTATCTATGTGGATAATACCAATAAAACAAAATAGAAAAATTTTGATGTTTTGCATTTAGTTATAAAAAATAATTGTTGACATAAAAAAATAATGAAATAAATTAGCATAAACTAATCTTTGCTCTTAACTTTTAAGTGGTTAAGGGCTTACACCCAAGTACTTTTTATTTCTTTCCATAGTTACTAGGAACAATTATGTAAGTTAATTTTGCACCATTACTAATATATCTATGACAACATATAAATGCGATGAGAAGTAGTCCAAGACAATAGAAAAATATTTTGAGCATTTTTTTAGTAGATCTTCAATATGAGGTCCCATCACTCGTTGTTCCAAGGTTTTATATTGTCAATTTTTACCCCCATTTTCTTTTGCACACCAACAAAGGCCTTAGGGAAATGCAATTTCCAAATTTAATTGCGTCTTGTATTTTAATATTTAACTTAATTACATTGCATACTATTTTGAAATTTGATAGCAAAATTGAAAATAAAAATGAAGTTAAATACTTGAATTTTCTTTATTATTACAAATGTACCATCTAAATAAAAATAGTTATTCAAGTTTGCGGCTAGAAATGTGAGGACAGGGGAAGCGGCAACATTATGGAATGGTCGGGACATACATTCTGTTATCTAATACGAATTGTTTGTGAACAGGTTCGCACAGCAGAAGAAATGGCTAGACCATCATGTGGAAGAGGATGAGGGCGAAGGAGAAGGGAGCTACCACGTACAGCTGACTCGGGATCCTCGGAACCAAAGTGTGGAAGAAAACCAGTAGAAAGGCTCATCAGTGAAGGGGCAACAACGTACAGGGTAGGGACAGATGTAGGCATCTGTAAGATCTTAGAAGATTGGGAGGAAGAGATAAAAGAGGAGGCAGATTCCGAAGAGGATATGGAGGTCTGGCGTGAGGTAATCCCGGACCCAAGGAATACTAGGGGAAAACTCACATAATTTAAGCACACTTTATACTTGTATTGACTCATGAAGAGCCTTCTGGGGAAAGCCATGGAGCAACTATCAGTGGGGATGGCAATGAACCTTTAGGACATGCCAAACTACAAGCAATACATGTAGACCATCCAGTTCTAGTTGTGCAAGCAGGACATTCACCTAGATCGTATTCAAAGGCATATCCCTTGTATTATAGAACCAGCAGATGCACCAGGAGACTCAAGTGAAGACTCGGCCCTGGTGGACTCAGCCTCAGAGGATTAGAAGGAATAATCAGGTTCTAGAATGTCTTTTGGTTTTTAGCGGATATCATTTACTTTTACTGATGTATGCTTATGATAGACAGAATCTTAGACTCGTATTATCATATAGACGTATATATAGCTTGGGTTGACTGCCTAAAACTACATTATTTTTGGATGGCTTATAACAAGGATAGGTGGCCAATAGACTTTGTTTCCCACAGGGCAAGTTGACGCCACCAATCTCATCTCTGTGGTGTAAACTTGTCGTTTAGAAATAGAAAACAGAAGGTCCTACCAAGCTTTACAAAAGAAAGAAAAAAAAATAGCTATCCAAGTTTAAAAAAAATAAATATAAATCAAATTGAAAATAAAAATGAGTTAAATACTTGAATTTTCCTTATTATTAAAAATCTACCATCTAAATAAAAATTGTTATCCAAGTTAAATGGCCTCATGGAATTGCAATTTGCAAATTTAATTGCTTCTTGGACTTTAATATTTAACTTAATAAGTTAATTACATTTCAGACTATTTTTAAATTTGGTATATAGAAGCGAAATTGAAAATAAAAATGAAGTTAAATACTTGAATTTTCTTTATTATTAAAAATGTACCATCTAAATAAAAATAGTTATCCAAGTTAAAAATAAATAAAACAAATTGAAAATAAAAATGAGTGAAATACTTGAATCTTATTTATTATTAAACATCTAAGATCTAAATAAAAATAGCTATCCAAGTTAAAAATAAATAAATCAAATTACCTAATAACATCAAAGTTGAAGTCATATCAAAGTTAGGGTTACAGCAATCTAAT
Organism: Pinus tabuliformis; assembly: GCA_031772625.1. Lineage (NCBI taxonomy): Eukaryota > Viridiplantae > Streptophyta > Pinopsida > Pinales > Pinaceae > Pinus > Pinus tabuliformis. The sequence goes on along the minus strand of CM062816.1, from coordinate 443,466,007 downwards.
CTATAAAGATTAGAAATAGATGGGTTAACGTTGTATACTAGTTCATGATAGTCTTACCTGCATTTAAATATGGGCAGCTGGAATGGTTAACCAAAACCTATAAAGAACACTTTTATACGTAAAAGAACAGATTGGGGATATTATTCCAGTTCCACCTTCCAAACCTTTAAAAATGCTTGAGAAGAAATTTATCTAAAGGTTAAAGTTTGTGTCAAAGGATAAGTTAAGAAATTTACCACTGTGTAAGTTAAATTTGCACCATTACTAATATTAAATATATGATTAATATCCAATCCCATGAAAGAAAAAGTGTAAACTGGAGGTTTTACCACTATGTAAGTTAATTTTGCACCATTACTAATATTAAATATATGATTAATATCCAATCCCACGAAAAGAAAAGTGTAAATTGGAGATTTGCAAATTCTTGATATGGATTTTTGTCATTGGCAATAAGGCCTTTGACCTCATTTTGAGTTCAACTCCTTTGACCGCATTTTGTTGTAATTCACAAAGAATAAGGCCTGAAATTTTCTAGAGTTGGTGTACAAGAGATTCAAAGATGAATCTCTAGAGAAATTTCTCAGACCCAATTGAAACAGAATTATATACTAATTCCAACCTTAGAACTCCAAAAATTTCTCCTCAACTCTTTTGGATATACTGTAAATTTTAGAATTTTCAAATTGCTTTATGTTTACTCTTTTTATGATCATAGCTTTATGAGGCGTTTGGTCTTGGATTTATTACAAGCATAACACAAGCGTATATCTCCTCCATTTGTGCCATAGAGCTTTTAGATTCTTCCAGCGTTAAAGCATCGTGATTCTCAAAGTAGCGTATGGCTTCTAGGCCAACACTCAAACCAGAAAAATATGGATATTGTTAAAATATAGGTGGGGAAAAATCGATAAAAAATATAATTAGGCAAGCCAGGAGACGACAATTCCTTTTAGCAGTGAAAACGAAATGTTCAGCCAACGAATATTAACATGTTGTTTTTAGCATTAGTCACCCATTAGATTTCGAGGTATTGTCCAAGCCAACTTCACTCTCGACTCTCATTTTGTTATCAAGAAGATAAGGAGGAGAAAAGAGAATCAATCCTGAATCATCCTGTTGAAGCCTTGAAAATCGTTGCGACAACATGGGGGATTACCACTCAGTCCGGACCTTAAAGCAACTCTTTTTCCATTTGGAATGGTGGTTTCGACGGGTTCAATTAGGTCCAGCTACCTACTCTCATTCTCCAAAATGGTTTACAATATGACTTTCATCCACCAACGGAGAAGAGACATTAGGTCAACCCTCTTGTTGATCAGGTAGGAAAGTGATCCTTAAGCTGATCAGGGGCTCAACCAAGCCAAAACTAAAGTTTGCCTCTTTGGGAAGAGGACTTATAAGAATGTAAAATTAAATCTAAATGCAAACTTATTCTATAATGCAAGAAAAACGAACTAAATCCTAATCCTAGCTCAATTAGGTAGATATAGATCTAACCCAACCGCGAGCAAGATATTTAAAGTATTGGAATTTAAATATGTCTAGCTTATAATGAATATCAAGCTATCGAAATAGTTCAATTAACTGACATTATGAGTACCAAAACATATTCTATACAGAGACCTCTTAACTAAAATAACCAACCAACAACATTTAGGAAGAAGTTCACATAAATGATATTGATTGCTTAATCAGTAATTCGAATAATTAAACAATAAGATGAGGAAGAAGTTCACAACATATTATTATTTGTTAAACCAGTATTAAAAGACATATTTCTGAGTAAATAGTTACTCAAAAATTAGAATTCAACCCATAAGAGTAGAGATAAATAATAACATATGATTGAGACAAATTACTCATACCAACAAAAGTGCACAAATATGAATAAAATGACACATTGTTGTCATCATAAAATGAAACTAGTATTTAAACAGTAGTATTAGAAATCCCAGTTTATTGAATCCATTTCTCTGGCTCTGTTCTCCAACAGTTCTTTACATTGCTTGAATTTTTGTTGTTACAACAAGAGCTACAGAAGTGCAAACTCTATCTATCACACACAATTCAGAATGGAAAAGAAAAATCCTCAATAATCCCCAAATCCGATATTTTCACTCCTCCCACCTACAACTCTAAATCCCTATTACAAAAGTGATTTTAAAATTCGAGAATTGTAGATGAGAGAAGCCCTTTTTACATTCTACAATCTGGTATTTATAATATTTACAAAATAATTTGGAATAAGAAAGTTTGTTGAAGAATAAATCTTTTTAATTAATTTCATTGGCTCAAAATTATATTCTTCTATTGTTGGAGCCTTCTCATTGATTGATATTCTTTTCTCTTCACCTTTTCAACTGTTTTCCTGCAAAATCAAATCAAAACAAAATTAAAATGTAAAAATGAAATCAAAATGTCAAATCTGGAATTAAAACAAATCTAATCAAATTCAATTAAATAAGTAATTGAAAAGGAAATATGAGATTTCTATTGATTCTTGTGATTATTTAATTGGCCAAGGAGATTATTGACGAATGAGTCTGTACTCAGAAGAAATCGTGGGTAGATAAGAATGCAGAAAATAAAACTCAGAAAATTGATTTTGTTAAAAATTTGAAGCTTGTTCTTCCACTACTTTTAGACCCAATAAATGATCAAATATGGAAATGAAACCACTTCATAAATATTGTCCATAATTTTATCTTTCCAATGAGCCATCATAGGCCTCATTTGGCCAAGTAAAACTCCATTTATGAACTTCCAAAGTTGGTGTATTAAAATTGCCAATATTCTGGAATTTCTAATACCTAGGCTAAAAACCAGAATTTTTAATTAAATCCTAATCTTAAATTAAATTATATTTATTAATCTAATTAATTCTAAATAATTTTAATTATGATATTAATTTAACTTATTTACAGATTAATTATTAACATAATTAAATAAAATTTAAAAACTAATTAAAATATTATCATATTATAATGTAAATTATAATTATTTTATAATAATATTAATATAATATTTTAACAAACCATTGGAATAAATCAAAATTGACTTCAAACTTTGAAATGTTTTAATTTCAAGTTCACGTGAGGAGTGGAGTTAATGGAGGGAGGATGAGGTGGAGTGAGTAGAGTATGACGTGAGGGTGAAGTAAGGTGGAGGTATGGGAGGCATAAGGCGATAAATAAAAATTTTATATTAAAACCTTTTACCCCATCACATAAAATTTTAAATCGGTGATCGTAAAATCACAAATCAATTAATCGAGGTGCTTGGTGATATTGCAATAGTCGAAATCCCGATATCGCTATTTTGCAATCGTATTTTTTTGTCGCAAATTTATTTTGGAGGAGAATGGAGATAAAGTGGGGCCCGCATGAATTAATGGTCCTACAAATTACCCTTCATCCCTTTTTCGATTTTGGGGTTCTGGTCTTGGCAATTTGTTTTAAAATAATAAATTGGAGTAAATTACCAATATTCTGAAACACGCTTTCATCTATTGTATGATTTAGCTGGGTCATTTTGTAGGACCATTAGCGAAAAAACAAAAACGAAAAATTAATAAAAATTAACTAAAAGTCAATATTTACAATGAATGACTATTGAACTCAATTAGTTAGAAAAATTGAGATATTATACATTTATTTACATTTTTAGTCCAAGCGACAAAACGATCAAACTTCAAAAGAGTGTCATTTACAAATCAGTTGACCAAATAAGACGAAACAAGTATCGAAGGAAAGCTTGTGAAAAGTTGGATTCAATGGAACAATCAAAACATAAATCCGACCCAAAATAATAAAATTGTAACACACTTAACTTAAATGAAAATCATAAAATATGCTTAGCCAAAAATTTATAGAAAGAGTCCCCATTATTTGAGTTAATAAGTCAAAATTGGGGAGTGTTGGGTTTTCCCTACAATAATGGTGACACACTGGGAAGAACCAGTGATCTCTGGTTAAAGATAATGAACTTTAATTTACCCAAAGGTTAAAAATAATGGAGCTCAAGAAACTAGCTAATAATAAAACATTTCCATAGGTCCCACTTAAATATATTAAGTAATATGAGTTTGTAAAGATAAGTACTCAAAACAGACAAGAGTAAAATTCATGAATCCAAATTTGGGAAAATTTGTTTTAAAACTACCTCATATAATAATAAAAGAAGGTATAGATAGGGGTTTTCGATAAAGCATATATCCATTTTATGGTTGTCTCTAGCATCGCTTCGCTGCCGGTGAACCTGAACAGTACCCCAACGAAGTTATATTTTATGTCATACAAGCCTAGTCCCACTGTCGGCGAGCATTCATAGCCCCAGCGGGTTTACTTGTATTTCCCTTGTTTCCTCTATAATCACTCTTTTGATAAGTGTATTTGCAAGCTTTTATTTTATAATGTATCTTACTGAAAGAGGTGGGATGGTAATACAGATTTATGTTTAATAGACATAATACTTTCATAATGTTTGCTCCAAATTCTTTCCCTGCAGCTATCAATCAGAGGCTTTTATGTGGAGGGGTGGTAGGGATTTATTGTGCTAAACTCAAAACAATTCTTTCCTTGAAAAAGTAAACTCAATCACCTAGAAAAGATGTGTGTTCTTCCATGGAAAATATTTAAAGGCAGATGATCTGATGGTTCCATAAGGATATGCCTTTAATGATAAATGAAATTCACTAAAATGGATAGAGTTAAGAGATTTCCCATGTATGCCAATCATTGTGAGGAAAAAGGAATTTCATATAAATCATGGAAGATTGACCAAAATGAAATCAAAACTTAAAGAAAAAGGAAAGAATTCTTAAACTAAAGTAAGAAAAGAAATCAACAAACCGAAATAAAATTGAAGAAAGCAAAAAATGAAAGAAAAATCCAAATTTAAAAGATACACTTCATCAAGACTACCTATACAAATGTCTCAACAAAAGAGATAAATTAAAATAATCATGTGAATGTTCATTCTTTTGTTGAGATTTAGATCAATTTTATCTTGCAGAGTTATAAGCATTTTGTCTTCCGATAACAGTGATGATAAAATTCAGCGATAACGAAAAATATTTTATCTGGTGTCAATGTTTTGTTCCAAAGCATCATCTTAACCATTTTCTAATAAAATAAATACTTAAGGAAACAACTAAAGGTTCAAAAACTCCCCAGTTTCGCCGATTCAATGAGGATTATTACTGCTTCTTTCAAGAATCTCAAAGAAAACTAAACAAAAGAGAATGAACTTCAACACTGATATGGTAGAGGTGCAATAGATTCATGAAGACCTCCAAAAACAAAGTTCAACATTAGGAAAAATTAAAACGAAACTAAAAACAAAAGTAAAGTAATGAGAATGGGTACATGAAACTCACCATTGGAGAACTATATTTAATCTTACCTGAAAGATATCATTTTCTCCAATACTAGATAACTTCTTACTTTAATTAGAATTAAAAGCATGAAGAAATTGAATTAACTGAAATCTTATTAACCCAAAATCATGATTTATTAAATCTAAATTAAAACAGGAAACAAACTAGAAGAAAACAATGTTTCATGTTCCAGGAATCTGAGGTGAACTGAATTCATCAAAGATGAGAATGAAATGATGCTTTTTAATGAATCACAATGATGAATGTTCTCATAATATCATAAGTTTCATATCAACTCCATGATTTTCATAAATATTTCAGAATTAAGACCAAATCCAAGATAATGAAATACAGACGTCTAGATGGGGAGGTCTTGAATTTCATATATTAAATATAGAGTGATATATATAAAACTCAAATATAAGAGAAACAAAAATGAGTTAACCATGTTGCAATTTTGTTAACAATTGCTTCATTACCATAGTGGTTGCTCAAGAGTTCCTTAAAATCCTTTATACAACACATCTTATCGAATTTTTCGCGTCGCAAGTTTTTCTGCCATGCATAACTTTAAACTGCGAGATTCACCTTTGTTGATATGCGATTGAATGTTATATAATATTTAAAAGTCATTGGCAGAGATGCATATATCAGAGTTTATCACATCAGAAGGTGTCAAGACAATGTGCAATATAAGTGTTACAATAGCAAATTTCCTATATGGGCATATGCTATGTGAAAATGCAATATCACAATTGCTATGTGAATATATGCAATGTAATATAGTGATCGCAATATCGGAGAATGAAATATAGGAGTTGTTAAAAGGATGACGTGGAAAATTGGTGGGACCATCTTCGAATTTTTATAATAAATTGGCAATCAGAAGATTTTGAATACGGGATGTAATATCATTGATACACCAATATGCGATATGGAATGGACCTGATCATTTAATTATATGGATTTAATTTCATAGCGGACCTAGGACCTTCAAACTTTTAAACATATGCCCCAATCGAAATTGCAATGTATGCATGGATGTGATATCTGTCATAACTAAATTTAAATGCCATATCGGGTCCAGGACATTGGAACTTTTAAATGTATGTCACAATTGAAATTGTGATTTATAAACGGGTGCAATATCTTTCAGAACTAGAATGAAATGTGGTATTGAGTCCAGAATTTGGTGGATATCGCAATACTTCAATTAATGTTTTATATGAAAAGTCCTAACATTAGGATGCTCTGATAATGATATACTACAATATGATGAGATTGGGATGTTTTAAAGTATCAAAAATAGAAGTGCCCAACTCAATTTTTCCTTTCTATAAAAACTCCATTTAATAACTTGATTAACCATAGAATCATTCCATCAGAGGAAGATGTTATCGCAACATTCTCATGAGAAGAGTTGTGATATTACAAGGATCCAACATGAATTTTCCAAGAATTTATTTACAAGTCTAAACGTAATTTTAATGAACTATATAAGGAAAATTAGTGAATCCTCAAATTCTGACAAAACAACTAATACTTCCCTAAGCATGCTGCAAATTTAAAATAGTTTCCTTCTTGTTTCAAGTCTCCAAAATGAATGAAAACCTGCAAAAATAAACAACACATAAATAGGCAGTAAATCATGAAAAATAAAATCAAACAATAGATGAAGATGAACTTTTTAAAATGCATACCTCGAAGAAAATTTACTGTAAGTTTACCTCATGAGTCTTCAATATCTCCAATATATCTTTCAAAATTCCCATATGTTCAAGGTCATCTATTTATTTAATCTAAAATGATAAGTAATGAATTTTCATATTGCATCCACCTCAAATTTATATTGGAAGACAAGAGTGGTGAAAACGAGTTCTTTTTCAGAAATACTTGTGAATAAAAAATTGTCAAGCTGTAGCAAATTCTTGGAATTTCTTTATATGATCTTTGTAATGATTTTTTTGCAAAACAAGACAATGAACTGCTTTCACAAATATGTATGATCTAAGATCTTCTACCCTTTAAGCTGCTTTCCAAAAATGACAGGGGAAGCCTAGAAAAAGTCAAATTCATTACTTGCTTTATTGAAAATATGAAATAATGAAATAAGTGCAAACAGAAAAGAAATCTAATCTAAATTAATCTATTCCTAATTCTAACTTAATGAAGGGAACATGACTAGGTATAGTCACACTTCCAACATAACCATGTAAGCATTTTAATTCCTGCGTGTATGTACATTTCAAACATTAGTAATAAAAATACAAATATAATTAAATTAAGAAAACTAAATCTGAATTGAGAATGATAATTATTATTAATGGTTTGTTTACAATTACCTTCTCCTGAAATGCCTGTTCCAATTTAATTTCAATTGGATCATTGAAACCTTGATGAATTTCTATTAATGATTGGAAGGGATTCAAAAGGGTGGATGACAGACTAGATCATGAGAATGAGCTTTTAGATACTATGGCCTGCATAATTTGTTAGTGTTATGTGCAAGTGTTAAACTATTAACAATATTTCGTGAAGGAAAACTTTCCAAATATTTTTCAAAGGGGTCTATGAAAAATGGATGAAAATCTGTTAGTTATAGTGGAAGATTATTAATTGAATTAGATTGCTGGTCATATTGTGAGAATTCACTCTCTTGTTTGCACTGCCTTTGAGAAGGTAGAAGTGATTGATAAAAAATTAACATCAGCTGAAATTGGAAGAGAAATAGCCCTTGATGTTTATGATTAGAATCTAAAACTTCATTTTCCCATTCAGACAACACATTAATTGAGTGTTCAATATTGAGTTGCTTAATATTCCAGCACAAATTTTCTAAAAATCGAAAATTAAAAACAGAAAGAAAATCTGAATTTAAACAAAATAAATGAAAGGAAAATAGTAAAATCAAATCATAGTTTACGCTAGTGTTACAATTATTGTTACAACACAATTGGGACCATCTTAAAACAATTTCCTTTTCACAAGACTTGGCCAGAATAATAGAATTCGAATGATTTTTAATACCAAGTTGTGAATTAGAAAAAGAATCATGACTATGAATAGGAATGAGGTCTTGATCGTCATATAAATCATAGATTGGAATGTTTTCTCAAATGCTGAAATCATGAGTATAATTAATTGTTTGAAAATGAGAACCATTTAAAACAATTTCTGAATTAGAGTGTTCTTCATTTTCACATTTCATTAGACTTTGATCATGAGGATTCAATAGTGAAGTAAACAAATCAATGTTCTTAATGTCAAAGTAACTATCATAAACGAACTCACGACATTCATTAGAATTCATTTCAATCTCATCCAATGTATCAACACAAGAAGGAATATGAAACACATGTTCATTCATGCCAGATGAATGATCAATAATTAATTCTCTATCTTGATAAAAATTAATTGGAAATTCATTAAGATCGACCTCTTTGTTTTCTGCAATATCATTAATATTAAGAGGGGATAAATTGTCATCGGAAAAAATATCAGGACAGAAAGAAAAATAAGAATCGGAAGTAATGTTTATAAGAGTGTCTATTTAAGAACTCTTATGCATTATGCTCATTGTAAATTTCAGATTTGAGATCATTCATTTGTGTACTTGTGCTTTCTTGGAGGATGTTGTTTTGATGTCCTAAATTTGGCATTTTCTCATCATCAAAGATTTCATAAATTTGTACAACAGATTGCACGTTATTGGAAACTTTGATTGCTGCTTGCACTTGATGATTTATATTCTGATTTTTGGAATTTAACACATACTGATTTTCAGATTTCAAATCCATGCTTTCTTCACGATTATTACTAGTATCTTCTTTCATTTGAGTAGTAAAATTTTCCAAGCTTTGTGATTGAGATTCATTGACATGTGAAGGTGCATCTTCATCACTGTCAATACTAAAAGAAGTGTGCACTAAATGAAGAAATTGATTGTACATAATAGAGGCTACTTCATCATCATTTGTTTGCATCTTCATATAGGAATTCTCAATTGTGTTAATGTAATTGGAAGGAGTTTGAGAAAAGCTTGAAATAATTTTACATGGATTATGAATGGAAGGAATAGAGAAAATCTATTCATAGCAATCTAATAATTCTTCATCCATAGGTTTTTCTTCAATTTTAAATTTTAAACAATTTAAATGAAATCTGATGGTAAAATCAATCAATTATTCATTTTCGAATCTTGGTAAATCTTCAAAACCATCACATACCTATTTGTAGTTACAACCGTCAAATTTACAAAGGAACATTGGAACAAATTGCTCCCAGTTGCGAATTAAGGCAACTGGAAGAGTTCGACACCAATTTCTAGCTTTTGCCACAAATGTGAGAGTAAAGATTTTGCATAAAATGCCTTCATCAATTCCTTGAAAATCATAATTTGAAATTTTTTTAATAAATTGAAATGCATGATTAAAAATAGAAGAATTTCTCTTACCATTAAACTTTACCTGAGACAAGAGTCTTACCACTTCAGGTGGTGTATTGGAAGATGCACGTCTAGAAATACAACTCCAAATTGGAAGTTTAAGAGGAGCCATTGTAATGAAAATAAAATATTAGAATACAAAGACTCCAATAGACAACAAGTTTCTGGCCCTCCTTCTAGCGCCAAAATGTTGAAGCCTCGAAAATCGTTGCGACAACATGGGAGGAGACCACCCGGTCCGGACCTTAAAGTGGCTCATTTTCCATTTGGAATGTGGCTCTGACTGGTTCAACTATGTCCAGTTACCTTCTCTCATTCTCCAAAATGGCTTACAATATGACTTTCATCTACCAATGGAGAAGAGACATTAGATCAACCATCTTGTTGATCAGGAAAGAAAGTGATCCTTAAGCTGATCTGGGGCTTAGCCAAGCCACAACTAAAGTTTGCCTCTTTGGGAAGAGGACTTATAAGAATGTAAAATTAAATCTAAATGAAAACTTATTAATCAGTCAGCCGACTTTCTCAAAAATTGAGAGCTGACCTTCATCTTTTCTCTCCCCATTACTATTTAAACCCTAAAGCAGCTCTTCTTCTATCAAGCATTCAAGTTGTCCTGATGATGGATCCCGGTTGGGATTTGAAACGTTGGCAGAAAATGGTTCTTACTGTGGATTCTCTGGTGACTAAGTCGAAAACTTATTCTATAATGCGAGAAAAAGGAACTAAATGCTAATCCTATCTAAATTAGGCAGATATAGATCTAACCCAACTGAGAGCAAGATATTTAAAGTATTGGGATTAAAATATGTCTAGCTTATAATGAATATCAAGCTAATGAAATAGTTCAATTAAATAACATTATGAGTACCAAAACATATTCTATACAGAGACCTCTTAAATAAAATAATCAACAAACAACATTTAGGAAGAAGTTCACATAAATGATATTGATTGTTTAATCAGTAATTCAAATAATTAAACAATGATATGAGAAAGAAGTTCACAACATATTACTATTTGTTAAACCAATATTAAAATACATATTTCTGAGTAAATAGTTATTCAGAAATCAAAATTCAACCCATTAGAGCAAAGATAAATAATAGCATATTATTGAGACAAATTACTCATACCAACAAAAGTGCACAAATATGAATAAAATGACACATTCCTGCCATCATAAAATGAAACTAGTATTTAAAACAGTAGTATTAGAAATACCAATTTATTGAATCCATTTCTCTGGCTCTGGTCTCCAATAGTCCTTTACATTGCTTGAATTTATGTTGTTACAACAAGAGCTACAAAAGTGCAAACTCTGCCCATCACATATAATTCAGAATGCAAAAGAAAAATCCTCAATAATCCCCAGATATGATATTTTCACTTCTCCCACCTACAACTCTAAATCCCTATTACAGAAGTGCTTTTAGAATTCCATAATTGTAGATGAGAGAAGCCCTTTTTACATTCTACAATCTGGTATTTATAATATTTACAAAAGAATTTAGAATAGGAAAGTTTGTTGAAGAATAAATCTGTTTAATCAATTTTCATTGGCTCAAAATTCTATTCTTCTATTGTTGGAGCCTTCTCATTGATTGAGATTATTTTCTCTTCATCTCTTCAACTGTTTTCGTGCAAAATCAAATCAAAACAAAATTAAAATCTAAATATAAAATCGAAATGACAAATCTGGAATTAAAACAAATCTAATCAAATTCAATTAAATAAGTAATTGAAAAGGAAATTTGAGCTTTCTATTGATTTTTGTGATGATTTAACTAGCCTAGGGAATTATTGACAAATGAGTCTGTACTCAGAGGAAGACGTGGGCAAATAAGAATGCAGAAAATAAAACTCAAAAAATTGATTTTGTTAAAAATTCGAAGCCTAATATTTTGCTACATTTTAGACCTAGTAAATGATCAAATCTGGAAATGAAACTACTTCATAAATATTTGCCATAATTGTATCTTTCAATGAGTCATCTTGGGCCTCATTTGGCCAAGTAAAACTCCATTTATGAACTTCCAAAGTTGGTGTATTAAAATTGCCAGTATTCTGGAATTTCTGATACCTAGGCTTAAAAATCAGAATTTTTTAATTAAATTCTAATCCTAAATCAGATTATAGTTATTAATCTAATTAATTTTAATTATGATATTAATATAAATTATTTATAGATTAATTATTAACATAACTAAATAAAATTCTAAAACTAATTAAAATATTATTATATTATAATTTAAATTATATTAAAATTATAATTATAATATTATAATATTAATATAATATTTTAACAAACATTAGAATCAATCTATTATAAAAACAAACCATTGGAAATATTCCAAAGTGACTTCAAAATTTGAAATGTTTTAATTCCAAGTTCGCGTGAGGAGTGGAGTTAATGGAGGAGGGAGGAATAAGGAGGATGAGGTGGAGCGAGTGGAGTATGACGTGATGGTGAAGTAAAGTGGAGGTACGGGAGGCATAAGGCGATCAATACAAACTTTATATTAAAACCTTTTAGCCTATCACATAAAATTTTAAATCGACGATCACAAAATCACAAATCAATTAATCGAGGTACTTGGTGATATTGTGATATGCGAAATCGCGATATCGCTATTTCGCAATCGCAATTTTTTATCGCAAATTTATTTAGGAGGAGGAAAAGGGAGGTAAAGTGGGGCCCACATGAATTAATGGTCCTACAAATTGGACTTCAGCGATTTTGCAATTTTTGGGTTCTGGTCTTAGTAATTTGTTTTAAAATAATAAATTGGAGTAAATTACCAAGATTTGAAACACGCTTTCATCCATTGTATAATTTAGCTGAGTCATTTTGTAGGACCATTAGTGAAAAACAAAAATGAAAAATTACTAAAAGTTAATATTTATAATGAATGACTGTTGAACTCAATTAGTTACAAAAATTGAAATATTATACATTTATTTATATTTTTAGTCCAAGCGAGAAAAGGATCAAACTTCAAAGGAATGTCATTTGCAAACCGATTGACCTAATGAGACGAAACAAATATTGATGGAAAGCTTGTGAAAAATTGGATTCAATGAACAATCAAAACATAAATCCGATGAAAATGAATAAATGATAAAATTGTAAAACAATTAACTTAAATGAAAATTATAAAAGATGCTTAGCCAAAAATATATAGAAAGAGTCCCCATTATTTGAGTCAATAAGTCAAAAATGGGGGCTGTTGGGTTTTCCCTACAACACATCCACAGAAGTGCATACCTTTAATTATATATATATGACACCATTAAGCCACGCATAGAGCCTTTGAGCATTAATGGTTTACAAAGTTAAAGTTAAATGTTGCATTCCCAAACAACCAAAATATATACACAAAGTATGCTTGATCTTGATTTTTACCTGAACCGATGAAGGCGAAACAATAAGTTGTTTATTATTGAAGGGCAGCCACTATTCGCTCCAACCCTCAGCATATTTCGCTCTCAACACACTTCGCTCCCGGCTCTCAACACCAAACAACAACAGTGAAAGCTCTTAGTGAAATGAGGTGTAGCAACTAGCATTTATGGAAGAACCGAAGGTTCTGTTTGGTGCCAAAAACATTCCCGCCAATTCATATCCACAAAAACTGGTGGAAAAACAAATAATGCATCGTCTAATAATTGCAAGCGCATATTTCCCTCTGATCATACAGTGTGTAACAACAAGTACGTCTTCTTCTGTCCAAGTCCCTTTCTTTGGGGCTTACCTTATCTTTTGACTTCCCATATTGTTCGTTGGTAAAACCAACTATACAATTTCATGGGTGAATTGCTCACACAACAAAGATGTAGATATTACTATTGAGTTTTACAAGCAAAGGTTTAATGGTTGAAGTCAATTAGAACATTAAAAGTAAGCAAGAGATTGGTATAAAATTGTTCGAATTAAAAACAACAATGGTTTGTTACTTTGGAAGGAAACATATTCATTAATTTTAGTGGCATAGTCTATAAAGGTGAAAGAGATAGGAGAGAATATAAACATAAATGAGAAGAATCGTGTAGCAATTAAAGTACAACAAAATACATAAAACATAATGTGGAAAACAAGAATGTTGATGATGAATCTATTCCTCCGTAGAAGAATTTCCATATCATTTGTTAATGACTTTTTTTATTTAAACACATATAAATCAAATTTAATTGATTATAACTATTTTTTTTATCAATATATTTTAAAAAATAAATATAGCTAAAGAGAAGAATATGATAAAAAGACTAAACATATAATCATCATTTTATTTCTTTAAAACTTTATAATACTTTACCTTGAATATTTATGAATAAAAACATATATACAATATAATAGGGTTATAATTTATAATTATTTTATTATATTTTTTAATTTGATATACCATAAATATCATAGCGATGTTATCCATATTTATAAAATGACCATATATTAAAATTTTGAAATATTAAAATTTCAATATATATTGAAATAAATAAATATTAAATATTAGCATTTTTTAAATCAAAATTAACAATTCCAAAATAGAAAGTGGAGTTTCAAGATTTTAAACTTCACACTTTTGACAACTAAATTGAAATTATTATTTTTTTCTTTTAAAATATTCATATTTTTATAACTTAATTTTTAATTTTGAATTTTATAACTTAATTTTTAATTTTTAATTTAAATAATGGATATGGATATTATTTATATATTTAATAATTTTAATTGTTTAATTTAAATGTTATTGGGTCGATAGGCACTTTAAGTTCTAATATGAGAGATGTTATTCAAAAAATTTACATTTAAAAATAATAAAATAATTCTATTTTACAATAAAATAATAAATTTATAATTATCTTTTATTTTTAATATGAGTTAGATATGGTACTTAAATTTTTTATATTAATATCAAAAAAGTTATTTTAATATCAACTATAAATAAAATATTTCAATGTAAATATCAATTAACATAATTTTATGTCATGTTAAGTTAGAAGGAGATAAGGTACTTCTTCTTGTTGTTGTTGTTGTTGTTGTTGTTATTTTCATTGATGATGATGATGATGATGATGGTTAACGTCCGTTGAGACCAAACATTGGTCTATCAGACCTAAAGAAACAAATTATTTATTTTGATTTAAGATTTTATTCCTATGCTCAAAAAGCTTGGAGAGAAGCCTCCCGAGCTCACTATAATTTTGACATTGTAAAAGGCTAGGAAGGTCACTATTGTAACAAAGATTGTGAAACTGAGATCTAATGTAGTTGTACGCCGGGCACTCTAAGAGGAAGTGGTTTTCTTCCTTGATGTTCCTATTCTCACATATATGGCAAATCCTTTCCATCCATGGTGTTTTAGGAACTGCCCAACGACCTGTTTCACTAGGGAGCTCATGAGAATTCGTTCTAATCTTTGCTATATTAATTTTCTTCTTTGAGCTAGTTAAGATAGAGAGATACTTTTGATCTTCTAGGGTGGGGTTGATGAACTTCTTATAATAACTTAATTTTCTTTTAGCCACTAAATCTTTCATTGTAAGAGAGATGTTCATTTTTTCCAATTTTTAATATGGAGTTAATATGTAACATTTAAAAAAAAAAAAAAATAAGAAAATCAATGTAAATTATAGAGAAAATAGTTAGTAAAATATTTCAGCATCGATATTTATATCAATAGAGAATTCTTATCAATATTATCCAAATCAATGTAGGAGGGAGACATCGAGTTTACATGTAATGTTTAAAAAAAATATTAATAACAAAAAAAATAAAGAGAAAGAATATATATATATATATAGATAAATATATTAATTATACTAGGATAGATTTTTCGGAAAACTTATATTAATATAAATTCATTTTACCTTGGGATTTATCCATCACCTAAACAAACCAAATCTCTCTACATATAAACCTTCTTCTAAAAAAATTTACATTAATCTTATTAATCTACATTTAATAAAGTTGAAATTAATTATTAATATTTTTTTAACAATTATATATTTCATTTTTTTTTTAAATAAAAAGTGAAGATTTCATTAAATAAATTTGTATTTTATATTTTCCAAATCTAAATTTTATTCATTAAAAAAATCTTGAATTAGAAGAGGAACATAAAGATTAAATGGATTTAAGTTTAAATTAATTATACAAACCCTTCATATTGTTAAATTTATCTTTATCATGTAATAACGTTATCTTTTGAACTATCTAGTGATTCAAAGTTTTATCATAAATTATTTGGAAATTGGAAGGTTTTATATACAAAAAAAATTATAAGAGGAGGAAGATTTAAAAAATAAATAAAAAAATTTAATGAATATTAGAATATTTTAATTTAGTTTTTGATAGGGTGATATTGGTGGTTAAAGGAGGGCAGGGCAGGGCATTAACTCCCCTGCCCACCTGGTATGTGGTTTACTGAAGCATGTTTAGGATGCTCCTTAGGGCAAGTGAAAGGCGATGCTTCTCGAACATTTCAGTGGTATAATGATTACGTGCGACCTTTAGGTGGTTGTTGGCAGTGCATGGTAATGAGACTTAAGGGGACATACAAAACAGGGTCTTTGGGTGCACAGGGCGGCATTTTATCTTTTCCATCCCTGGCCCTCCAAACTGCAATAAGGAGCAAAGGAATTTAGTCTGGTTCAAGAGGTGTTGCCTTTTCCAATGTGGCGATTCAAAGCAAAAGGATTTGGGACCTAGGATCGTGGATCCCTGCACAGTGATTGGGCTAGGAATTTGGGTGTGGGGAGGAGAGAGAACACCTGGGCCTAGCAGCTAAGCCATCATTGCTGGAGTTCTTAGCAATTTCCAATGCTCTGTTAAATTTAAAAATCTATGTTTTAAGCCTGTCTAAAGCCCTCTCCTCTAATGGGTCCGCTAGATTTTATGTAGATGTAGTAGTATGGTTCTTTGCATTTGCGGTTGAATTTGTAGATGGTAACTATGAAAGTTTGGCATAAAGAGGACTAGAACCCTTTTGCACATCGTTGTCTAAGTTTATGGTCAAGATTATTGGTTCAAGAGGTGACCTATTTTATGTATAATTTCTTCCCCTCCTATTGGAATACAATTCTGGTGGAAGGTTGGGGGCATTGGGTTTTTTCCCTCTGGGGTTGTCCTCCCCTCGCTGGGTTTGGTAGCTCTCTGGAGCTTATAGGGTGTGTTATAGACATTTTTGTGCCTTACAACATGAAGCATAAAATGTCAATAATCTAAGGGATCCAAAGTCCCTAAACATGTTGTTCCTACCCCTAGAGGAACAAGGTCAGCAAACCACAGCACTGAATATCAGTTCTCCACCTGAAAACACTCAAAAACAAGCTAATTCTGGATCATGTCAACTGCTCCACTGAGCATCTACGCTGAATTTCAAGTGCTCCACTGTGTACCTGTGCTGAATGTCAACTGTAAAGAAGGCTACCTGCGCTGGGCGAGTTTGGCCAAGTGGCACAGTCATTCCTCAAGTTGTCAATGCCCAGGAAGCTTCCAAAATGACACTTGGATCAAGGAATTCAACTGGTGATGAGTAGGAGGGTCTAGATCTCCAAGTGGACTCAAGAACTGAAGAATAACTGAAGTGGGAGAGGACACTAGTCAGCTTCATGCCAGCCTCAAGCTGACTCATCCTTTCTCCAAACCTCCTATATATAGAGCTCTCTCATGAGGTCTAGGGAGGCTGGAATCTGGTGAATGTAAGGAAGTGTTGTTGGTTTGAGTATAGAAATATTGGGTGATTTGCTTGAAGGAGGTGAAGAGGAGATTTCTTTCTGCTGGGAGGTGATGCTGGATTGGGCCTTTTATGGTTGTATCACTTCTTGAACTTTACTTCTTCCATTAATAAAGCATTTGAGGTTCTTCTATATGCATGTGTCTCAATGGTGTATTGTTATACTTGTGTATTTGATTTATTCTAATCCTTGAATCAATTATGAATGTATGCTTCTTGTAGTTTCCCTCTCTTGCCATTTTGCAGGATCTTGGTGTAGCTAGGCCAGTGAAAGAGCAAGGAGCTGGGAGCAAGCAGCAAGGAGAGAAGATTGGATCAACCATTAGCGAAAGACATCGGTTAGTGGATCTCTTTCTCCCCTATTTTACTTTCATAAAGAAGAAATCTTAGATAGCTTTGCTTCAATTGTTGCTGAGGTACTATCACCCTTAGAGTGGGATAGGGTCATTCCGTATTGGATACTTTTCCCAACAACAAATTGGCGACTCCGCTGGGGATCGTATCTTGTTGGTTGTTTGTGTTTTTGCTATTCATTTCATAAACACAGGGAGTACCGAATCGAACTGCATTTGGATATTTCAAATGCAAAGTAGAGGGCAGCTACTCTAGCTCAGTTTCTGGGCATGTTTATGATTTGAAGAGCTGATCCACAAGGACTCTGAACAGCTCTTAGTGATAGCTTTTCATCCTCCTTTTCATCCCTTAGTGTGTACTTGATTGATAGCTTCTGATTTGGCCAAAAACTGTGAATTTTTTAGCAATCTGTGACCCGGAAACTGAGAAAAACGAAAGTTTATCTCTTCAGTGCAGGCACTGTGAAGGCAGTCTGCATTTCAGTGCAGATCCCGAAGGGGCTACCTGCGCTGAATGTCAAACTGACAGTGTACCACCTGCGCTGAACTAGTTTTGCCTAGTGCTACTGGGGTTCCCTGCTGTTTATTGCCCTGTTTTCATCCTTGTTTTTGCAGCCTGTTGTCAGTCAATGTACCTATCTGGAACCAACTTTCCTTGCCTCTATTCCGCCTCGGTTGTATAAAGAAACTGTATTTGTTCTTTGTGTATTTCTTACATCATTTGCAGTTTCCCATAACGAAAAGTGAACTAGTCTTGCTGTGGCCTCTTAGATCTAGACCTGTGATAAGTGTCGTTTTGATCTTAAGAGTTAGTTTGTTTGTTGTTCATAGCTGATTGAGTTTTTTGCTTTCGTCATATGGTTTGAATTTATATATTTCTAGTTTCGAAACAAGTAAATCTTAAGGTGTCTTTTGATTTTGGACAAGCTTGTTTGCTTTCACTTGAAATTGAATTCGAAATTATACAACAGCTTTCTTTTTGTATTACATCAACATTAAGAAAGAGAAAAGAAATACCTACATTGTGCATGTGCATTTTGACAGCTTGTATGTTGATTTAGGAAAAAGTGCATTAGTGTGTGCTCTATGATCTGTGTGAAAAGATGATGTCTTTCTTTTCCCTCAGTAGTTAAGATTTTCAAAGTTGAAAGATTGAAAAAGCTTGCTTATCATCTTAGACTGCATTTAGGAGTGTTACCATACATCTCGTGGTGATCCATAAAGGCAAACTGCTAAACAAGATCAACCTTAAAATAAATTGAATTTACATAACAACGCATTGAAACATAACGCAAACACATAGAGGTCTAAGCTAGAGACGTGTTCCGGCGTCGTTAAACGTGATATCTTAGCGTTGAGTGGTTGGGTGATTCCTCCACGGTGAAGCGATAAGTATCAATACGGACTTGTGCTCCCACGTACCGTCGCGTATATATTGGGAGACCCCTATAGGAACAAAGCCTTTATCCATAGGAAGCCGTGTCGGCCGCCCTACTGATCGCAATGCAGTGAACACAGCATTCACGAAGATCGACCACTCGTACCGTAAAACGTATTCTGTGGTTTTGCGAAAAGTTTTGCCTTTTTCAAACTCTATAACTGAAAAAGTCCACCCGAGCATTTGTCACTTCGGGCTCGTTAAAACATCGAAGGAGACTAGAGTCATCTTTAGCTTTTTCTCGACTCTTAAAAAGTGAAAAAGCAAGTTGTGTCTAAAGCGTCGTTATAAAATTTATTTTAAACGGAACATAATCACCTCCTATTCCTGCGTTGATCTTTAGGTTGAGAACATGGAACGCCCCAACCAAGGAATTCCACATGATGGAAATCCTAGTCCTTTCTCCTCTTGGGGAGAAGTTGGTGCGCCCCACATGGCCACATTGTCGCTTCCAGGACTGACAATTGGCCTGCCAATTTGGCTATTCTCAACCAATGTAGTTCAGAACACCATGGTTCCTGAACAGTCGAGTCAACAGTTAGATCAGTCTAGAGCTGCCCACCAGCCTTCTACTTCCTATAACTCTTCCTCCGATCCTTCATCTTCGCAAGGTAGAGCCGGAAAAAGCCAAGCTCCCATGGAGAAGAAGGAGAAGAAGAAGAGAGAGAAGAAGAAGAAGGAGCCTAAGGCGACTGGGGGCAAGCAAAAGACATCTGACAAAAATCCACACACAGCACAGACCGGGCCTAAATCGCCATGTGTCATATGTAAAGGAGACCACTTCCATAGAGATTGTCCCTGTATTCCCCGGATACTAAGGGACTGGTCCCCTCGTTTGCACAATTCGGGAGCATCAACCTCTGATAGCCATGTTGAATGCTTACCATCGACCAGCGAAAGTGAAGGTTCAAGACAAAGAGGAGGAGCAAGATCCCCCTGCAGACTGTGTGAAGGTGATCACGTCATCCACCGTTGTCCCTTCTTAGATGAAGCGAAGAGAGTTTTGGAAGATCGCCCGGTTTCACCGCTGAGACTTCCTCCTAGATACAAAAAACTCGTGCCAAGTCCTTCGTTGGTTGAAAATACAACTGGCCCGCTCAAGTGGTCAGCTGAAGCGTCAGTCATTGAAAATGAACCTACTGAATCCAGACCAAACGAAAGTCTAAAGGTCCAAACGGCAGTTCAACCGGTTCCGCCTTCAGAGGTTTCATCTTCAAATGACACCGTCACTGAATATTCATCTTCAAATGACACCCTCATTGAAGAGAATAAGGATGACACCATCCAGATTCTTTTCATCAACACAGACTCTGATGAGCATCAGGGCAATGCGCCCATTCCCTTATCGCAGGAAGGAACATCATCAGGGTCGTATCCGGCCGTGTATTCGGTCCCACCACCAAGCAACCTGGTTGTGTCCTTTGATTGGAACCAACTAGGCAGACCCCGGTTACCAGCCAGTATACCATTTAGAATCATCGTCCAAATATACAGAATGGTAATGGCTGGAACTATCATTGATGAAGGGGCATCTGTGAGTATCCTTTCCTCTATTGCTTGGAAAGCACTGGGTTCCCCGGCGCTTTTGCCTGAGATAAGAAATCTCTCGGGTTTCGATAAAGGAACCAGTCGACCATTAGGGATCCTCCCCAATGTGCCTGTTACATTGAAAGGGAAGACCGTTCAAACGAACGTGATGGTAGTTCAAGGACCCTTGGATTATAACCTACTCCTTGGACGAGACTATATATATTGCATGGGAGCTATAGTCTCCTCACTCTTTAGAGTAATGTGTTTTCCACACGAAGGAAGGATGGTCAAGCTCGTAGACCAACTTTCATTTCCGGGATCATGCATCGCAAATAGTCACATACCAACCCTGAATGGTCTATTCAATCAAGAAATGTCTCCACCCCCAGTCCTCCTTCCCGATGAGTGCGAGTGATTCGGAAAGATGGGACTAGAACCCAGGGGGCATGCATCCTGGTCTGCTTCGGGCAGAAGAAACCTTAGGTATAAGATAGAATTTCCGCGAGAGAATATGACTAGTCCATACCCCGTCCGTGGATGGAAGAGGGGTTGTTCTGGAATAGGATTCTTTTGTCAAGGTTACTTGTTTGACAAAGGTCATTCACCATTGTCTACTTCGGTAGACGGTGCCGAAGAAATGTTTTCGTTTGAAGAAGTTAACAAAACAATCTTTGGGTAACCAGAAAGAGGCAAGCCTCCCTCAATAACACATATGTTTTGTCTTTGAGTAGTGTTCTTCTCTTGTCGCAAGTAGCTGCTCTCTTGTCGCAAGTAGCTGTTCTCTTGCGATCTTGCAAAAGAGCTGTCAAAAGTTGGGCTGACGGGAAGACAAGTACCGCATAAGACCTGTTAAAAATAACGAGAAGACAAGTATCGTTAACATTAGACTAGCAAGACGACAAGTAGCTGTGAACACCCAAAGAAAAGCAGAGGTGGGGGAGAGGAGGGGCAGCCTTGAAATTGTATTTTATACCTGGGGGCATGCAAACCTTTTGGAGTGCAAGCAAAGAGCGGTTATTTATCTGTTTTTTGGATTAATCGTTTCCGAACTTACATAAAGAAAGGATGAGAGGGAGCATAGCTTTGGTAAGGCGCGAGCTCTATAAAAAATGGGATCTTACGGGAGACATTTCTTATCTTATGACTGGTATATCGAGCAGTTTTACCGCGGAATTTATGCTCGTTAAAAAATAGAAAAGCGAGATCCGAGCAGTTTTAGCACATAGTTCATGCTCGTTAAAAAATAAACATAAGGTTGAGCAGTGTTTTTGGTGCATTCAAGCTCGTTAAATAAAAAATGAACCTATCCCAGTAAATAACCATTGTGATCGTAAATTTATTAGCCATAAAAAGCCTTGGTCGTGTTTGCACCTGCCACCTCCATTCCATTTGGCCGATCGTTCACCTCCATATGATTGTTTACCCATTTTGAGGAACAGCTGCGAAGAGTGATTTCACCTAGCCATCCTTGTGACACTGCCGTGATTGGAAAATTCCAACATGTACCTGGAATCTGCTGCTATCCCTGTTTATCACTTGTTCCTCAAAAGACGAGTCTTCTTTGAGCTCTTTTCTCTTGACTCGTAAAATATGAAAAGTTTGCCGAGTTTTGGCCTTCCAGCTCGTTAAAGTGACCGGAAGAGCTATCCCTCCTCTAGATTTTAATCTTTTTGGACCTGAGGAATTATTGCACAAAAAGGTCGAGCGCTTGTTTTATTCGGCTCGTTAAAGTTATCGAAAACTCATCCCTTCTATATTGTTTTATACTTTTTCGGACTTAAGGGATTAGATGACGAAAAAGGAATTTTGGAGTTAACTTTTTGTACCTTTTCAGACTCTCTAAAAATGAAAAGGACCGAGTTTTCCTTGTCGTTAGACTCGTTAAAATGATTAAATAGCGACAAACTTGTCTTTAGACGAGAACGAGTTTCCCTATCGCTAGGCTCGTTAAAACATAGCGATGGGCTTGCCCGAAGGGCAGGTTATAGAACAAGCATATGTTATCCTCCTCAAGCTTGACAAAAATAAAGAGGTACTGGTCAGAAATGACTGGGGAAAAATTGGGAGAACCTCAAAGCTTTAATGGTAGCAAGTCGCTCCTGAACATGACACTTTTCTTCCGTATCACATCGGGTTGGGTTGTTTCATTCACCAGTCTCATCACCATGGTCTTCGCCAAACCATCCACATTTGGGGTAATGCTACCGATCCATCGCATCAGTGTCGTTATATGTTCAAGAGATGTCGTTCAGAAAGAGTCAACCGTGTCCCATCCACTGCCATACATTATCCTTCATCCACCCATGATCGCCACCCTGAATCATATGTCACAGATTGTTTTCACCTCCACTAAAATCATTAGCTCCGTTCCGTGTCACTGATGTGGGATTCATTAAAGCCCTCCTTTGACGGATCGCTTCTTGTCGACTTCAGCTCATTATCCAAGAAGTTGATCTAGGAACACCCCCCTCAGTACTTTGAAGCTTGCATGCCTCAATGGCAAGTTTCTCACTTCCGGCGACAGGTATACATCAATGACCTTCGACCGAAAGATTTTGCGTGGTGTTCGACGCCAAGTCCTTTATTCACACCACGTGAATTGTACTGCAGTACCTTGAGGATCATTATCATTATCGGTGATTCCTCTCGCGCTTGTTAACGGTTTACATCATTGACCGGTAATCAAGCGATGTCTTTCCATGTTCGACTTCAGCACAATTCTCACATGGATCGACTTGTACTTAGAGTGAAGATCGAACGAGTTTGAAGACCCCGGATCTAGTTTCATCCATCTGGGCTGCGATATATATTCAGGAAATATAAAGACATTTGACATGTACATCATTGCAGCAGATGATCATCCTACTCAAAGGATGATAATTTCAGCAGAGAATTATCAGTCTACCATCAGACGATCGTCTGTTCTATGTACCAAAATGAATTTATAAAGTTGAGCATGGGAATGCCCGCCTCAGCTAGATCATGAAAGCAGAATGAAAAATAATGTATTGTATTGTATTTTATTACAGGTCACCTCTCGGCGATTGAATGAACTTCGGATCCTCCTGATAAAGCATTTCACCCGATAAACGACCTCATACTTTAGGGGGCAACTGTTATAGACATTTTTGTGCCTTACAGCATGAAGCATGAAATGTCAATAATCTAAGGGATCCAAATTCCCTAAACATGTTGTTCCTACCCCTAGAGGAACAAGGTCAGCAAACCACAGCACTGAATATCAGTTCTCCACCTGAAAACACTCAAAAACAAGATAATTCTGGATCATGTCAACTGCTCCACTGAGCATCTGCGCTGAATGTCAAGTGCTCCACTGTGTACCTGCGCTGAATGTCAACTGCAAAGAAGGCTACCTGCGCTGGGCGAGTTTGGCCAAGTGGCACAGTCATTCCTCAAGGTGTCAATGCCCAGGAAGCTTCCAAATGACACTTGGATCAAGGAATTCGACTGGTGATGAGTAAGAGGGTCTAGATCTCCAAGTGGAAGCAAGAACCTCCAAGTGGACTCAAGAACTGAAGAATAACTGAAGTGGGAGAGGACACTAGTCAGCTTCATGCCAGCCTCAAGCTGACTCATCCTTTCTCCAAAACTCCTATATATAGAGCTCTCTCATGAGGTCTAGGGAGGCTAGAATCTGGTGAATGTAAGAAAGTGTTGTTGGTTTGAGTATAGAACTATTGGGTGATTTGCTTGAAGGAGGTGAAGAGGAGATTTCTTTCTGCTGGGAGGTGATGCTGGATTGGGCCTTTTATGGTTGTATCACTTCCTGAACTTTACTTCTTCCATTAATAAAGCATTTGAGGTTCTTCTATATGCATGTGTCTCAATGGTGTATTGTTATACTTGTGTATTTGATTTACTCTAATCCTTGAATCAATTATGAATGTATGCTTCTTGTAGTTTCCCTCTCTTGCCATTTTGCAAGATCTTGGTGTAGCTGGGCCAGTGAAAGAGCAAGGAGCTGGGAGCAAGCAGCAAGGAGAGAAGATTGGATCAACCATTAGCGAAAGACATCGGTTAGTGGATCTCTTTCTCCCCTATTTTACTTTCATAAAGAAGAAATCTTAGATAGCTTTGCTTCGATTGTTGCTGAGGTACTATCACCCTTAGAGTGGGATAGGGTCATTCCGTATTGGATACTTTTCCCAACAACAAGGTGGTGAGTATGCTTGGCCTCCTATTTCCCTACGAGCTTGGTGTGGGTGGTATTTATTATAGCCGAGGGGGCGATGAGTCCCAAATAACTACTCTACTTATAGCTCTCATTGTTATATCTCCATTAGAGTTGAAAACGTTGATAGGGCTTGTAGAGTTCAGAGTAATTGGCACACAGTGTGTTGGGCTTTGGTTTGTTGGCATAATTTTGATACCATGAGGCCCATGCAATGCCAACGTGGTCATGCGAGTAGAGGTTTACGGCCACAGGGCCATGGAGCAGAAAATCGAGTGGAGATTCGAGTTTTAGGTGATGAATTGGATCAACAAGTTGTCCATTCTCTAAGAAGAATAGAACTACCCCCTCCCTTTGATCTCTTGAAAACCAGCTTCAATAGGTCACTTTGCTCCCAAAATAGCTCACATGAGACCGACATGAGGATAGGAATGGAATTAGTGGTTTATGAACTATTTTCAGCGTAATGAGTGGCACATGATGGACCAGTTGGTAGCTTTGTGTCGTGGACAAAAAAAAAATGAGGTTGGATCGTCTAGAAGGTAGGACGAAACATATGGAGGGACACATTCACAAGGCTTCCCATCATCCTTTGCCACCAAGCAACATCATAGACAACCTAGCTTTAGGAAACTTCTTAGATCAGGGATGAAAGTCAGATATATTCTCGTTCTTGAGATCTTCTAGTATTTTTGGGCTATGTATGTGGTCTCTTAGTTTGCTTTGGTTGTTGACAATATGTTTTTCTATTATCTTCTAGACAACAAATTCAGTAAAAATGAGATGGAAATTTTTTCATCTCCAACCTACTCATAATATATCTTTGACATAAATTAATATAAATTTTAAATTTATATATAAAAAAATTAATTAAAATATTTTTTATTTTAATATATATATTATACACGTTGTAATAGAAGACAAGACATCAATATACAATATACATGAGGACCATAAAGTGATATCATTGAATGTGAACTGAGGAATTCAAGTTTCAAGGTGTCATCTATCACAAATTGGATGGATAGAATCAAACAATTGATTGAGATTTTAAGAGAATTTTTTTCACATATCTTCACAGTACATAATCATGATATCTTCGGAAAACATAACCATGAGCTGTCCATAGACAGATGGAATAGCATTCGTGGCAAGGTTATAAACGGACAGAGAACATAATCATGATATCTTCAGAAAACATAATCATGAGCTGTGCATAGACAGATGGAGTAGCATTCGTGGAAAGATTATAAACGGACAGATGCAGTAGCATTCGTGGCAAGATTAAGTTTACAGCATACGAAGACGGCTCTTTAGACTATTAATGTCATTTAGAACTCTGTTTTTTAGGTTTACAAGTTGTTCATTAGACCTGCTTTTGATATACTAGATGTAATAGTGTGTGGAATCTGAGAAGAATGGAAAAAAAAGGATGAATGACACAGGAAGGATAAATGTCAAGAGTAAATTTTCTGTGCGTCAAAACGAATACAAGAAAATTAAGGGAGGAGAAAAACACAGTAAATATAACTGCTCAGTGTGCTTTTTCATATTGAATAAAAAATAAATTGGAAACTGTACATCTCGCATACTGAACTGTGAAAAACGCAGCGCTTCAGGTTAATTAACAGCTACGACATGGTCCCCAATAAAACAGCGCTTCACATACTTTGATTGTATCGCTATGTCCGACATACCAATTATTTCTGTAAGAGCACGCGATTTTAATCAATTTCTATACCCGGTGCTACCGTCAATTTTGCTGTATAACACTGCAAACTGGCCAGGCGGAGGAGATATTTTAGGCATATGTACAGAGAAAGCGACAATGGGAGCGGTGGTGCAGCTCAATAATGCTGTCCTCTGCTAATTGCCATCCACTTATTTCAGTTTACTGTCTCCACGTGCAACAAGTAGTTTGCCCTGTTCATCGTTCACATTCTCTGATTCTGTGGTCACATTTTATATACATAAACTATGTTATTAAAAGCAATGAATACTCAAGTTATATAGATTCAAGTTATATAGATTCAGTAAAATATAATGGATTTTTAATTTATAAATATAATTTATAAATAATTTTGTTACAATATTATAGATCAATACTATGTTTTTTTATCAATATCATATGTTAAAAAATACCATGATATCATATGTTAAAAAATATTATGTCTTATGATATATAAGTATGTCCATGCTCAACTTGAATTTGACATGGGTTTGTTTTAAGTTCATCTCTGATTTCTGAGCAAACTTAAGCAACTTCGGGTTCATCTATCTAGATAGAAAATAATAAAGATCATTCTAAAAACTAGTAAAAATACCTTTTTACTTCTTTTTAGTTGACACAAGTTAAAACCCTGTACTAGGGTGATCGACATGGAAGAGCCGGGATAGCTCAGTTGGTAGAGCAGAGGACCGAAAATCCTCGTGATATTATAGGCCAATACCATGTTTTATCAATACCACATGTTAAAAGATACCATGTCTTATAATATATAACTATGTCCTTGCTCAACTTGGATTTGACACAATAAAATATTTCCTATATACAAAATAATGTTGATCATAATAAAAACCAAAAGTGAATATGCTATGCATGCTTAATCAATTGTCCATATGAAAGTAATATAATTTACTCTAAAGTAATTAGAAGCAAAAAGAAATGTGTGAGTAAGATGTTTAAACCTTTTACTTTTCAAAAGTATTTCAACAAGGTATTTAAATTATCTATTCAAATATCTATGTTAACTAATGAAGATATATTTATGTTAAGATATATCATATGAAAATATTGACAAAAATAAGCTTTTATAGTTAAAATGTTTAAAGTGGTTTGATTATTTTATAGTTTGGTCATTTTTTTAGGTAGACGTTTTTTTGGGTCAAATTTCAATAAACCTTTTTGTACTTACAAGTTATGAACTCTATATAGCACTCAAAAATACAATTTAAACAATGAAAAATTACAATTGTATTTTGCACTTTAAAAGAAATTTGTCCCTTAAGAAATTTGATCCATCAAAGCTCAAGTTAGATCCTTACTTAAAATGGATATATGTTGGTTTATATGATACTTTTTTAATTAATCAATTTAATTTAAAAGGCAAAAGTGGCCTACCTAATTTGGAGATAAATGTTAAAAATATTCTAGAATATTGTGTGGAGGTTAAATACTACCACTCACTTAACAATCACTGACTAACATATATACATTTAATAAAGCATGCAACAATATGTTTAACTATGGACATTCACCCCACTTTATGATGGAGATTCTTAATTTGTAAATAGGTTTTTTTACAATACCATGGTCTATCAATACCATATGCCTAAAAAAATCATATCTCATTTCATATTGCACTTATCCATATGAATTTTTTTTATTAATCAATTTAATTAAAAGTGAAAAAAATGGGTAACTACTTTGGAGATAAATCTCATCTTTGATTTGTGAATACTATTAGAATATTCCATAGAAATTAAGTCCATACCATTCGCCTAATAATTATTCATAATTAAATTAAAATTGTGGAAACCTATTCGAAAATATACACCTGAAACATAATTATTATTGATTATCTAAATAAATTAATAAATAATAATGATTATAACTATTTTTAATACAAGGTTAAATATCTTATCACTTTAAAAGTTTTTAGATGATTTTAAATATATTTATAATTCTTATATTTTAATAAATAAACTATATTTATTTATTTGTTAGATTATAATTAGAATAGTATTTCATTTTATATATAAAATAAAGGATATAAGAAAATCAAAATTGATTTATATTTAATTATGAGTTAAGGGTAAGAAAACAGGTTAATAACATAAGAATTTATAGAAATTTAGTATGAATCAAAATTTATATTTTTATAAATTATTAGTGGGTTATTTCAGGTGGCACTAAAGAATATTAATAATGAATTACGAAACATTCAAGAAGTTTAGACTTCGGCTATATAATTCTTAATAAGATTAAAATACATTTTTGAATGCATAAACAAAATTAAAGTACTAAAAAATCCATGAAACACTCATTCTACACTTACTAACAATATAGATATACTATTCTAACAAAACTCATCAAAAGCATAACCATGAAAAAAGAAAAACATAAAAGATTTAAACTACACGTAAAGAACATTACCTCTATACACATTCAATTCAAATAAAATGCCTAATTTATAACACAAATATTAAAAAAATCATACAAAATGTTTAAATTAAACTAACAAAATTCATTCACAAAAATCAATAATAACTATACTCACTCCCTATAAAACAATTAAATTATAATTAATTATAAATATTAAATAAATAAATATACCTCATTTTTATCACTTTATCAAACACCATACAATATAAAACTCTAATCTCCTAACCTCTTATATTGAATACCCAATATCTACACCAAAGGAGTATATTTAAATTGTAGATACATACCTTTTCGGAATATAAATTGGGTACAAGTTAAAATAATTTGTACAAAGTGTAATTAATAAAGAAAATGATATATTTTAAAATAGTTTAGTTAATTAGTTTATTTCAAATGATAAGGAAGAATGAAATTATTATTTTTATTTAAAATTAATTTTTACAAATGATATGTTGAGCTCATATAAAATATATTGTTGTAATTATAGTGTTGAGTATTGAAGAATATTTTGCTCTTGTTTATGGATTGAGGAGTGTGATGCTTGGTTACATTAAAAAAAATACAAAAATATTTTAATAAAATAATAAAATATGGATACATAAACAAAGTTTCAAGCATTCAAAATAATCGAAATAGTGATAAAATATCATTTCAAGCATTTAGGATGACAAAATAAATATTATGTTGTGAAAATTTAAAAGTTTCTTCTAAAAAAAATTAGTGTATTGATGTCATTTTCTAATTAATAAGAGACAAGTATTTCAATAATTGGGTGAAGGCACTAAGATTTAACCAAACTAGATCCATCTTCTTAATCATGGATTTATCAAGTATCTAGAGGGATCAAATCTCTCAACGTGCAATCCCCTTTTTGAGTACAAAACATGACGAAAGGTTTTCACCTTGAGATATTTTTTATCACTCTTGGAGCTTGATATATCTATGGTTAAAATGGATATAGGCTGATTTTAGTCGTGAGTGGCCCAACACAGTTTAGAGACGATCAAAGTTATATATATTTATATGTCTAAAATTTATCGAATGATTTGAAATTTACTCACATTCCTTAATTTGTTAAAAGTATAAAGAATATTATCAACAAGAATCTATGTCAACCTATCTTCTTTAATTTTCATTATAGTCACTAGAAATTTGTAGATATTATTTATATGTATATTTCTAAGGCTAATCTAATTATTTGAAATTTACTCACTTTTAGTTGAAATAATAGAGAGTATTATCAAGAGGGATCGATGCCAAACTATATTCATAAGTTTTTATTATATTGGCATAATTTGTAAATGATTAACATTATGTGTATGCATGTTTCTAAGATGAATCTCATCATTTTAAATCTATGTTGTCACCTTAATTTGTTCAAAACATTGAATGTATTATTCAAAAATATACTTCAAGAGTTACATGAGGAATAAGTAGATTAGGCATAATGTAACAATGTAAAAAATGTAATATCTACACTAAAATAAATGCATGTATATTGAAATCAATGTGTTGATGTTAGTATACACATTAATTTCTAGGTGTATTGATTTCAATGTTCATGTCATTTTTTATTCATTATTCATGTATGCATTGCTCATTATTTATGGAGTTTATTATCAAAGTGTCAACATTATTAGGAAATATTTTTATCAGTGATTTGGATATTAGAAATACTTCATTGTTCATGCTTTTATTTAATGGATTTTTATAGCCCTATTTTTATTGAATAGGTTGTATTTTGCATTAAAATCAATATGTGTGTGTGTGAATTTTTGTTCATTGGCCATGTATGTATCATTCATGTACCTATGGTGTTGTCTATCATAGTGTTTGGATAGTTGGGAAACAATTTTTATTAGCACGTAGGGTATCACAAATAATTCATGGTTCATGCTTCTATTTAATGGATTGTTATAACCCTTCTTTTATTGAATATTTTGAAAACATTTTTATCATGAACATTCTCTAAAAATATTTACGAATAGCTTAATGAGCAACTGAAAGAAAGATTTTTTATTATCATAGTGTCTGCATTGTCAGGAAATGATTTTTACTAGTTCCTTATGTATCAAAAATGTTCCATTGTTCGTGATTTTGTTTAATGGATTGTTACAACTCTATTTATATTGAGTATGTTGAATACATTGAAATCAATGCATGTATGCTAAAGTCATGCATTAATGTGCATGCATATATTACATGTGTATCTATGGACTTGATTATAAGAGTGTTTACATTATTGGACAATATTTGTTATCAACTCCTTAGTTATTATAAATCATTCATGGGTCATGCTTCTATTTAATGGATTGTTGTAATCTTATTTTTATTGAATTTGTTGTATTATACATTGAAATCAATGCATGTACAATAAAATCAATTTGTTGATTTCAATGTACATATCAATTTATACATTTCATGAGTTCAATGCACATGTCAATTTCTAACACATTGATTTTAGTATACAAGTCAATTTTTATTTCTATTAAGTATACATAAGTGTATCTATTAATATCATTATATATATCTCTATTCATTGGTAATGTATGTATTCTTCGAACTTATTTTGGTTGAAAAAAATGGAAACTGAGTGCTCTGCAACCTAGGGTTTTCTGCTCGCCCCTGCAACGGCGCAGTCTGAACCCTCCTTGCTTCTATTCTTCATCAGCCTTCCTCCTTGTGACAGCAACTGCTGGCATAGACTGCACTGCAATGGCTGACCCTCAGGGGGGGCTCCAAAGCCTTCCCCCTCAGCCAAGAGAGATAACCAAGCAAAGGAACCGACAAAGACTTCCGGTCCAGAACAAGTAAACAGGGATACAAGAGATTTCTGAATGCAAGATACGACAATGCTCCCACTAATCAGTCAGACGGGCGTAGTGAAGTACAAGAAGGAAAAATTGGGCAATATAAAATGCTCAAGGTTACATCAACAACATGCAAACCCATAGTAGCTGAACGACCCAAGATAGAACTTCCCAGCCAAAGAATCAATGGTCAAATCCAGTACATGAAGGACCATGCGCTCATTGGAAAATTTATTGGATACTGGCCGATTGAAAAATATTTGCAAGGATGGATCTCTGCCAAATGGAAACCCAAGGGACATGTCACCCTGCAGCTAGGATCAAAAGGGTTTTTCACTGCGATTTTCATTTGCGTCGAAGACCAGAATAGGGTTATGGATGAAGGTCCCTACTTCTTCAACTCCGTCGGTCTGTATTTAAGGGAATGGGTAGAGAGATTTAACCCGGACAAGGAGGATTTCAGCTGGGCACCAGTTTGGATCCGAATGTACTCACTCCCATTGGAATACTGGGATGAAGAATCACTAAGAGATATTGGCAAGGGGCTGGGGGAGTTTGTAAAAATTGCTGAGGAAACGAAGCTACGTAGATACACCTCCTATGCCCGTATTTGTGTCTTCATGCGCCTGGACAAAGCCCTTCCGGACTCGATAAGTCTCTTCCATGATGACTTTGAATGGATCCAACCCTTAGATTTTGAACATGTACCCTTTCATTGTCACAAGTGTCATGCCCATGGGCATCTTTTTTGGGACTGCCCTCTAAATGCTAAACCCCAAACCTCAAATCCCTCAGACAAGTCGGCTCATGATGGCTTTACCAAGGTCACAAATCGAAAAAGATCGCATAAAAAACCCTCCTCTAGGAAAAAGCCCTTGCAGGATGCTGCCTCCATTCCCTCCACAAGCAATAGCTTTGAGGTTCTTGCTAAAAATTCATAAAACCCACCACAGAGCATTTTGCCAATCCCACTGATGATCATCACGACCTCTCCCCCCCTGTCTAGCTGTTCTCCCACTCCCCTACCCCTGAGTGACAACATCGGGATTCCTGAGGTGGTTCAAAAGGATCCTGATTGGAAACGTAATGGAATGGATGTTGACGGTATCCCCAGCCAGACCCTGCACTTATCAATCACCTCAGCAGAAAGCATTCAAACGCAACATATGGAAGAAGAACCAGAAAGCACTGATTTGGGAGGACTTGACATCTTCGAGCTTGAACAAGCATGCAGAAGGAAAGACTACGACAATATTCAAGAGCATCAGCTCAATACCCTGGAAGTCATCATCTCTAGGGCTTACCAACAACAACAACTAGGCATACAACCGGGCAGTCAATAGGATGGCAGCTTCTTACCTAAGGACTCCAAAAAATGTGGAAGAAAGATAGATCTTCAAAGAACTATTGCAATAGGGAAAATCCTGGTAGACTCAAGCAGATACGCTAAGTTGACAAAGTACTACAAGCCTACCACAAATAGTGAATCATGAAGCTCACTTCATGGAATCTAAGAGGGCTCAATAGCCCCGGCAAACTCAGAATGATAAAAAACATGATAAAGCAGGAGCAGCCCTAGATCTTCTTTATGCAGGAAACAAAATGTAATAGTAACACACTTGGAAACATCCTCTCTAGAGCATGGCCAGGTTGTCACTCGGTTGCAGTGGATGCTTCGGGTGCCTCCGGGGGACTGGCAATTGCCTGGAACATGCAAGCTATAACGCTCTCAGACTTTCATGCCTCCCATCACATTATACAGGCTACTTTTCATATAATTGGCACCAACATTCATGGCCATCTCTCCAATGTCTACTTCCCACAGGAAGCAGGCAACAAAATTGCTCTTTTAGACACAATAGAAGCGCTCAACTTCAATAGACTCCTTCCTCTTTGGATCATTGGAGGAAACGTCAACATGATCACCAAGCTAGAGGAAAAGCAGGGAGGTCGAGCCAAGCTAGAATAGGAAAATGGCCATTTTAAAGATTTTATCCAAAACAATATACTAATTGATCTGCAATTTTGTAATGGAATGCACACCTAGAGCAATCCCAGGGTTGGGCGACATCAAATTGCTTCCAAACTAGATAGATTCCTCATTTCAGATAACAGAGTGCATCTTGGGGGCAACATTTTGGCATCAATTCTTCCATTTTCAGGCTCAGATCATTGGCCTATCTCTCTCCAATGGCAAAGACCAGGCAACTCTACCAGGCGTCCTTTCCGCTTCGAAGCTTTTTGGCTTACCCACCCCACCTTCAATGACCTCATCAGATCCACCTGGACCAACTTCCCTTCGCTAGAGGGATCAAAAATGTTTCAATTTCAACAGAAACTCAAATTCCTGAAATCCCAAATCAAGCGTTGGAATCAAGAGACTTTTGGCAACATCTTCCAGGCTCAGCAAGATCTAAACAAAGAAATGAGAGAACTCCAGCAATATATAATCACAGAGGGCTACAAGGAAGAGACTTTGGAATAGGAAAAGCTCATTCAAAATCAATTGGAGGAGAGAAGAAAGCAGGAAGAAATTCTCCGGAAGCAAAAATCTAGAATTAGATGGCTGAAAGAAGGAGAAAGGAACACTAAATTCTTCCACAGAACCACAATACATAGAAGAATGCACAACACCATCTCTTTCATATAGAAGCGAGGTGGGGAAGAGTGGAAAGCCATGTAGAGATCGAACAGGAGTTTATCAATCACTTCCAGGAGGTCCATCAAGAACCCCAAATTGATAGATATCCTGCTATAGAAAATATCACTCAAAATGTGTTGAAAATTATCACAGAAGAACACAACCAATTTCTTCTTCGACCAGTAATGCCTCAAGAGGTGGATTTGATTATGAACCAACGCAAGGAGGGCAAAGCTCCTAGTCTGGATGGCTTCACTAGTACCTTTTCCCACTCTTTCTGGGATCTTATCAAAGAGGAGGTGTGGCTAGTGGTCATAGAAAATTTTAGGGGCGAATGTTCGCCCTTTGGCGACATTAAGGGGTTTTAAATTTTTAGTGGGCGAATATTTTGTATCATAGTACATTTTTACAAATCACCTCAAATAGCCCACACTATTTTAAGGGAGAGGGTAAAAAAGGTAAATTTAGCCCTTGAAATTAGGAGTTACAACCTTCCATTTGCCCATTTTCAAGAATAGGTTTTATTTAAGTGAATCCTATGGGCTAAAGGCTCAAATACCATATTTATAAAAGAGGTATGGTAAATTAATAAAAATATAAATAAATTAGAGGTATGGTAAATAAATAAAACATTTTTTATATTTACTCCATAAGTCACCATATATACATGCAAGGGTGTAAACAAATAAAAATATAAGTAAAGTGGAGGTATGGTAAATAAACAAAACGTCTTTTTATACTTACTCAAAAGGTATGGTAAATAAATATAAATATAAATAAACTAGATGCATGGTAAATAAATAAAACCTCTTTTTATATTTAGTCCATAACCCTCGTTCTATTTATGAAGGCTCAAGAAAGAGGTTTTATTTAAGTGAATCCTATGGGCCAAATACCATATTTGTAAAAGAGGTATGGTAAATTAATAAAAATATAAATAAACGAGAGTTATGGTAAACAAATAAAACATTTTTTTATATTTACTCCATAAGTCACCTTATATTTACGAACACTTAAAAAATGAGTTATATTTAGGTGAAACCTATGGGCAAAATACTATGGGACAAATACCATGAACTAGATTGTTATTAATACCATGCAAAAAAACATTATTAACCCTAATATTAGTATTAATAAAAATAAAAATGGCACATGATATTGACCCATGGTATTCACCAAAATGGCAAATGGTATTGACCCATGGTATTCACCTGGAATGTAGCCTATTTAAATGGGGGAATTAAACCATCATAGATCCATCTTTACTCTAGATCTACTAACCCCCGAGAGGTATCAAATATTGTGATATGCAAACTAGCATAGAGTGAAAAAATATTTGATCCAATCAAGAGTAAAAATGGATGTGGTAATTTAATGTATGTTAAACATTTTAGCATAGTTAAAATAAAAAATAAAATAAAAATCAACTATTAATTTTATTAATTTTTATGAATTACTAATAGTAATTTTTAAGCTCCGGGTTTATGATAACCCATGGTATTGACCTATGGTAATACCATGGTATTCATGTGAGTATAGACTATTTAAAGGGGAAGTTCTATCATCTTAGATCCATCTTAATTCTGGGTCTACCAAGTGCTCAGAGGGATAAATAGATTTCATCCCCCTAAGAGTGGTCGATGTGGAGTTAAGATGGATATAGGTTGGTTTTTATGATAATGAAGATATTAAATAGACTTAGGAAATCATTTTGTAAAAACCTCTTAAGGTGAATGGTTAAAGCATAGACATTGGACAAGTATATTTGTATACTTCTGTTTTAAACTGAAACAAATCTAGGTCTAAAAGGAATGGATTGATTGCACTAGTCATCCTTCTATAACTTTCCAACATATGCTAGAGTAAATAGATTGTAATTTGGGTAATTTTTCTAACTGCAAATAGGAACATACTTGTGTATTGGCAGGGTGGTTACGAGGTCCCTAGAAGTGATGAATTCGAATTTTTCTTGGTTTTATATATAGTATTAGGTTTTTTCTCATGCTTTCTGTGAATGGCACGGGTGAATTTTATCCTACACCCACTAGGTTATCGATATGTAATTTCGGTAATTTTGGATTTCAAAAGATATTTTAAAGAAATTCAATTATTTCATTTGTGTATTCAATAAACACAAGATTTGATAATTGAGTAAAATATTCGCCATGCCTAGTGAGAGATTCGCCAAAAAATTATATATACATATCATATTATTGATAAAATCGCCTTCCATTTTTCCTATATACCATGGAGATTCGCCCATTTATTATATATGTAAATTTAGGGGGGGTTCTTAAAATTTTCCCTGCTAGTGGTGGAGGAATCGCGCACTCTTCATTGGCTCCTACCCTCTCTTAACTCAACTTTCATTGCCCTCACCCAAAAGAAGAGAATACCAGTACTCCAGAAAAATTTTGTCCAATCGCACTATGCAATGTTATTTACAAGGTGATATCCAAAGTCATTGCTAACATGTTGAAGCCGCTTTTGCCCTTGCTCATATCACCTGAACAATCTGGATACGTAGAAGGAAGACAAATATTGGATGTCATTACTGATCCGGATTTAGACAGGAACGCAATAGATTACAGAGATAACCATAAATACAGAGATGCGATAACCATAAAGACAAAGATGCAGCGGAAATAATACTTCATTTCATTACTGTAAAATACTGAAATATGCTTACAAACAGAAATGGAAAGAAACCAGCTAGGGCGATGGTAGCTTATCTCTGAGAAGAGATGTGGCGGCTACATGCCTCTGAACTGTTCCGAACTGAGTTACAATGAGGCTCGAAGGCCTATTTATTGTTGAGAAACAATGGAAAACCCTTCACATCCCGAAACCTAACCCTAGAAGATGAAACGCCAAATTGTGGGCCCCGTTTGGGTAAATTGGTACATCAATTTCCCGGGGTCGTAACTTTGGCATACGATCTCCGTTTGACGCGTACGATAGCTCGTTAGAAAGATCTATCCGAGTACTACCACTTTGGGAAGGGCAACATTGGTCCATGGACCAATGTTGCCCCCAGATTCCCAAAAAAACGTCGTTTAGGGCCTCAAAACGGCTCCGGAAGTTCAGGACCCGAAAAACTGCTAAAAATAGTAAGTTGTGCTACAATTAAGGAAACTGAAAAGACTGAAAGAGACAGTTGTGGGGGTCCAAATGGGTTAGTGGGTGGCCACCAACATCCACCTGGATCATTCCTCCCCCCTTAGGAAGCAATGGTCCCCATTGCGTTGAGTTCCTCCCTGAGATGAGGAAGCTTCTGCTGAGTTGGTTTTCTGGTGAGCTGTTCTGCAATCTCTGATGTGTCCAGAAATGGTGGAAAGCATGGTCGATGATGGTCCACATTGAATACTCGGTGCAAGCGAAGGAATGGAGGAATGTTGTGCTTCAAAGCATTGTTGCCCATAGCCTTGGTACTGCTGTGAGGACCATGTCGGAGTGGTCGGAGCTTCTGATGGGCTCTTGTAAGGCGTTCTTTCTGCAGATGTAACCAAACTTTGTTGCCCACCTGAAACTTATGTGGTACCCCTGTGGGTGAGGAGAAGTTGTTCCTGTGTTCTGTCATGACCGTATCCCTTTGTTGTTGCTGCTGTGTGTAGGAACCCTTTGCAGGGGTCATGGATGTAGCAACGATCTTCCCCTTATTTTGGGAGTGAACCAGACAGATGAATTTCCTGGTCTGTGATATGAGCTTGCTGCCTTTCTTGGTAGTGATCAAGGATGTGGCAGTAGGTGGGGCTACCTCTGGTATCCTGTATAATGAATTACTCAAAGAAATAATGACAGCACGAGGCCTTGACTCATACACAGCATGTCTCCTCCACAAGTATGGCTGGCCTAATAATACATCGCAAACATCCAGAGGTGTAACATCACACAATACCTCGTCTGTGAAGGGTTTGATACTGTAGGGAAGGCGGCACTGCTGGCGAACTTTCAGATCTCGTCCTTCATGAAGCCACCCGATACTGTACGGCTGTGGGTGCGGTGTAGTCGGTAGGCCCAACCGCTTCACGACCTCTGCTGAAACCAGGTTCTTTTGGCTACCACTGTCGACAATGAATCGCAGCGGTGAACCCTTCACCCACATCTATGAGTGGAAAAGGCGCTCCCCCTCCTCTGGATCTTCGGGCTCATTTTTCTTGATCTTGGCGGTGGCAACAGTGGCACTGGGATCCGCATCAATGATCTGCTTCCCTTTGTCATTCCCCTTGTCGGGTTCTGGTTCAGGGTCGGAACATGCATCTGATTCGGAAGCCCTCAACTCAGCCACCAGTGACTTCTTGGTCCGACACTCACTTGTGTTATGAGTGGGACTCTTGTGGAACTCACACCACTTTCCTGTGTCCTTCTTCGGCTTCGTGGTGTTGTTCTTTTCTTGCGGCTTCGACGGGTTGTCTTGGGTCACCCCGCCTTGGCTTTGTCCTTTGGGCTTCGGATTTACAGATCCAAAGTCTCGCTTCTTCTGTTTGAACTTTTGCTCGATTTTGACAGCGTATCGGTATGCTGTGCCAAGTGAGGAGATGTTCAAGAACACCATCTCTTCCTGGATGTATTTGTGCAGGCAGCCACGGTATTTGAGTACCAGATGCAGCTCAGAATCTTTGATACCCAACTGTGTGCGAAGGGTATGAAAAATGTTTGTGAACTCCGGCACATCTTGGTCTCGTCCCTGCCGCAGTGTGGTCCATTTGATGTATTTGTCCTCATAGCTTCCGACAGGGTAGTACTGCTCCTTGACGGCATCCCGGAAGTCATTCCAAGTGGGTGCGGCTGAAAACAGTGAGCCTGTACTTTCATCCTTCTGTTCGCAGTAGGTTTCCCACCAGTCCTTGACGTGGGCCGCTGCTTTGAGAAGAGCGAAAACAATCTTTTCCCGACTTGAAAATTCATGAACAGAAAAATACCCATCTAGCAGATTTAACCATTTATCTACGGCATCTGCATCTATTTGACCCTCGAAGATGGGGATTTCAAAATTAACTTGTACCTTGAAGGGTGTGGCATTTCCAGAGTCGTTGTTGGAAGCCGATGCGTCGCCTCTGGGTAGCCGCTGAAGGATCTGCGCAAAGCTATCCATCATCGCGTTCCTTTGCCGCTCGAGCGCTTCTTCGAGCAAGATTTTGATAGGATCTCCTGCCCCCTCGTCCTTCTTCTCGTCCACCATGGGAGGCCGTCGGGATTTTCGAGGCTGGTCTTGCAAAGGTTCGACCAGTTCAAGCCCTAACTCCTTATATCCCGACCTCGTTGGGGACATGCAAAGAAAAACAGAGAAAAA
The DNA here is from genome assembly GCA_031772625.1 of Pinus tabuliformis. Taxonomy (NCBI): domain Eukaryota; kingdom Viridiplantae; phylum Streptophyta; class Pinopsida; order Pinales; family Pinaceae; genus Pinus; species Pinus tabuliformis. Next base: position 443,426,025 of record CM062816.1, on the reverse strand, counting down.
GCAGACCGCTCTGATACCACTGATCCGGATTTAGACAGGAACGCAATAGATTACAGAGATAACCATAAATACAGAGATGCGATAACCATAAAGACAAAGATGCAGCGGAAATAATACTTCATTTCATTACTGTAAAATACTGAAATATGCTTACAAACAGAAATGGAAAGAAACCAGCTAGGGCGATGGTAGCTTATCTCTGAGAAGAGATGTGGCGGCTACATGCCTCTGAACTGTTCCGAACTGAGTTACAATGAGGCTCGAAGGCCTATTTATTGTTGAGAAACAATGGAAAACCCTTCACATCCCGAAACCTAACCCTAGAAGATGAAACGCCAAATTGTGGGCCCCGTTTGGGTAAATTGGTACATCAATTTCCCGGGGTCGTAACTTTGGCATACGATCTCCGTTTGACGCGTACGATAGCTCATTAGAAAGATCTATCCGAGTACTACCACTTTGGGAAGGGCAACATCGATCCATGGACCCATGTTGCCCCCAGATTCCCAAAAAAACGTCGTTTAGGGCCTCAAAACGGCTCCGGAAGTTCAGGACCCGAAAAACTGCTAAAAATAGTAAGTTGTGCTACAATTAAGGAAACTGAAAAGACTGAAAGAGACAGTTGTGGGGGTCCAAATGGGTTAGTGGGTGGCCACCAACATCCACCTGGATCAATTACCTCTCTAAAGCTTTTGATAAGTTAAGTTGTACCTATATTCAAAAAATGATAACAGCCTTTGGTTTTTCCCCAATGTGGGTTCGATGGATTCTGAGTTTAATTTCCACAACGTTTTTCTCCATCCTCATAAATGGCATAGCCTCTCGACCTTTCAGCCCCTCTAGAGGCATCAGACAAGGAGATCCACTTTCCCCATTCCTTTTTGTTCTAATGGCGAAAGGTCTGGGTCGCCATATCAAACATGCCCTCCTCTCCCAGCATCTCAAAGGTCTATCCATACACAACTCTCCAGCCATCACTCATCAACATTTCGTGGATGACAACATGTTGTTTTGGTATCCTTCTGTTCTGGAAGCCTCCCTTTTTAAATCCCTTTTGAATGATTTCTTTGATGCTTCAGGGATGAGCATAAACACGGCCAAATCACAAATCTTCTTTTTTCACACCACCCCTATTACTCAGCAAGCTATTACCCGCATTATGGGCTTCTCCATAGCCTCCTTACCTTCCAAATACCTTGGAGCTCCCTTAATATATTCTGCCATCAAGCACGCCTCTTGGCATATGCTCCTTGAGAAACTTGAATCTCGTCTCACTTTATGGACTCAAAGAACTCTGAACATAGCTAGCAGATTAGTGCTAATCAAAGTTGTGCTACAGGCTATGCCTCTCTACCTTTTCTCAATCTTGGCAGTGCCTAAATGGGTCCTTAAAAATATAAAATCTCTATAGCGCAATTTTCTTTGGGGTGCAACTCGCATAAATCGCAAATGAGCCTTGGCAAAATGGACGACAGCATGCAAGCCCAAAGAAAAAGGGGGTATAGGCTTGAGAGATCCTCATCACAACAATGTTATCACGGGTGCAAAAATATGGTGGCAATGGCTCTCTGCTCCCGATAAGCCATGGGCAGCCATCTGGACAGCCAAATATGCCAATCACAGACCAACAGAGAAGCTAATCAGATTCACTCCAACTGAAAAGGGATCACTAATATGGAACGTTGCCAGACAACACTTCTTGCTGATCCAACAACACAGCTTTTGGGAAATAAGGAACGGTAGCACTGCTCGGTTCTGGACGGATGCCTGGAACCAACTACCAAAGCTCAACGACATCTATAGACCACCTCCTTGCCAAGAGTGGGAGGAGCAACAAAAGGAATCCGTCCAGCAACAATGGATTTCGAAGACAGAACAGGGGTACAGACAATGGAAGCAGATCGACAGGCTGATCAGGAATGCAGATAACCAGACTAAGGAGGTCATGGAGAGTGAGCTCTAGAATCGACGCATTAGATCATCCGAAGGCAGGGATATTTTAAGATGGGGATATACCCCAAAAGGTTCCTTCACCACCAAAGAGGCTTATAAAATTATATGCAATGATCCAATGCCCCTGGATCCTATTTGGGGCAGAATCTAGTCATCGGGTACTTGGCCCAAAGTCTCCCTATTCCTTTGGCTTGTTGGGCACCGAAAAATCCTCACTGGGGACAATCTTAGGAAAAGAAACTTTCACGGGCCCTCCATATGTCCCAATTATAATTCTCAGGAGGAATCACTCCAACATCTCTTAGACTCTTGCACTCTTGCCAATCAACTGTGGGAGAAGGCTAGCTTCCGTTGTCAAAAAATATGCAGTGTCCAAAGATATAATCAACTCTATTCGCCATTGGCACCAGAACCCTTATAAAAGCGAACTACTCAATCAAGTATGGAGATTGATTCTCGGCCTTTTCCTCTGGATAATATGGAAAGAACGAAACAAGCGCATATTCAAAGATCAAAGCACTCCTGTAGAAATCATTTGGGGTAACTTTTGTCTCAATCTTAAAGAGACCTTAACGCTTCAAACTTGGCACACGAAAGATTTTCCCACTCTTGCAAATGAGAAAGCCATCTGGGAAAATTGGAACATACAACTCCCACAAGGTACTCACAATCACAGACCTTCAGAAGGCAACAACATCAGAAAGCACTTATGGACCCCCCCTCCAAAGCATACTTTCAAACTCAACTTTGATGGAGCTTCAAAGGGCAATCCTAGCAAAGCAGGATTTGGCAGCATATTTAGAGATCATGAGGGCTCGCCTCTCCTAATCTACTTCGGAAACATTGGCTGGGACACAAACAACTCGGCTGAACTAGAGGGTCTCTGGCAAGGATTACTCCTTTCCCGACGTCATGGATTCCAACCTCTGGAGACCAAAGATGATTCCCTAATCCTCATCAACTTAGCCAATCAACTCCTCAATGGGGCACATTGTTATGAAACCAGCTCACAAAAAGATAGAAAAGAGAGATCCACGCCTTAGAATTCAGCCTCTTCGAGGGGGCAACCTCCCTTACATTACATAAATGAACAATTCTTGGATGATACAAATGACAAAACCTCCTTTCTATATATAGGAGTCTAAGGAGTCACAATATAATCCAACCGACCTAACAATAATAATATAAAGCCACAAAAATAACAATAGAGGGATTCTATGGGGCACAGAAATAACAATATGGGGGTAATAGGGGCACAACAATATAAATAGGGGGTATAACTACAATAGTAATGGGGTAATCACTAGTATTATAGGGACCCAACATGCCCCTCTCCTTCAAAAAAGTGTTGTCCTCAACGCTTGAGTAGTTCTGGATACTTCTGCATAAAATTCTCATCCTCCCATGTGGAATCTTCAGCGGATAAGTTCTTCCACTTGATAAGATACTCTGAAATTGATCGATTTCGTAGCTGTCGAGTTCTTGTTTCTGTGACTGCTTCCGGTTCCAATATAATTTTTCCTTCCTCGTCAAGTTCTGGCAATATTGTTTGAATTGGGAGCTTGTCACCTATAACCTTCTTTAAACATGAAACATGGAAAACTGGGTGCAATCGAGAAGCTGCAGGAAGCTCCAATTTGTATGCCATAGTACCAATCTTTTGCAACACCTTGTACGGACCATAATACTTTGGTGATAATTTATTATCCTTCTTAGCTTGCTTTAGGGACATTTGCTTATATGGTTGTAGCCGTAGGAATACCCAATCACCTACATCAAAACTTCTTTCACTGCGATGTTGATCTGCCTGTTGTTTCATTCTATTTTGTGCCAACACGAGGTTATCCTTTAAGAGTTGGAGGACTTGTTGTTGATGTTCGATGTGATGTTCCACTGCCTGAACCTTAGAATTTTCTCTTAAATATGATGTGATGGATGGTGGTTGATACCCATAAAGTGCCATAAATGGGGTCATTTTTGTTGCTGTATGGAAGGAAGTGTTATACCACCATTCAGCCAGAGGCAACCATTTGACCCATTGTGTCTGTTTATCAGATACAAAGCAACGAAGATATCCTTCCAAACATTTGTTTACTATCTCAGTTTGCCCATCAGATTGAGGATGATAAGATGAGCTATGAGCTAACTGAGTACCAAGACAAGAAAATAATTCTGTCCAAAAATTTCCAGTGAAAATGGGATCTCTGTCACTTACAATAATCTTTGGGTTTCCATGTAGCTTTTGAACTGTTTCCATAAATGCAGTAGAAACTGTACTGGCTTTAAATGGATGTGATAATGCACAAAAGTGTGCATACTTGGTAAGTCTGTCAACTACCACCATGATGACACTCTTTCCCTCAGACTTGGGTAAACCTGTGATAAAATCCATTGAAACCTCCTCCCAACGTTGGCTTGGAATGGATAAAGGTTGTAATAGACCCGGTGTCTTAATTGTTTCAACTTTATTTTGTTGGCAAACCAAACATTCCGCCACAAACTTTTGAATATCTGATTTAAGGCCATCCCAAAAAAATTCCTTCTTAACCCTGTGGTAAGTTTTTAAAAATCCTGAGTGCCCTCCTAAGGGAGAAGTGTGCAATTCCATAAGAATCTTTTGTTTTAGCTGGGAATTCTTACAGAGGTATAAGCGATCTTTGTACCATAACGAATCATTTTGCCAGCTAAATGTATCAGAAGTACTGGAATCTTGTTGTAGCTTTCGAATAAGTGCCCACACTTCTTCGTCATTCTTCCATTCCTCCCTTGCTTCGTTTATCCAATCTGGTTGGATAATAGAAATGGCACACAACAATGCTTCCACATCCTCATCCTTTCTTGAGAGTGCATCTGCCACCACATTTTGCTTCCCTTTTTTGTAGATGATTTCAAAGTCATAACCCAACATCTTTGTGACCCACTTTTGTTGCTCTTCAGAGGATAATCTTTGTTCTAAAAAGTATTTAAGGCTATCATGATCCGTTTTTACCTTGAAGTGTCTTCCCATTAGGTAGGGTCGCCATTTCTTAAGTGCATGGAGTATTGCCAACATTTCCTTCTCATAAATAGCTTTGCTTAAAAACTTTCCCTTGATTGGACGACTTTCAAAAGCAATGGGTCTTTCATCTTGCATTAGAACAGCACCAATTCCATTTCCTGAAGCATCACATTCCACAATAAAGGTTTTTGTGAAGTCCGGTGTAGCTAAGACCGGTGCTTGGCACATTGCCTCTTTAAGATGTTCAAAGGCCTTTGTTGCTTCCGGAGTCCATGAAAATGAATCTTTCTTCAATAATGTTGTTAGAGGTGCTGCTATTCTCCCATAATTCTTAACAAACTTGCGATAATACCCTGTCAACCCAAGAAATCCTCGCAGATGCTTTATGGATGTGGGGATTTTCCATTCCTTAATGGCTTTAATTTTGCTAGGGTCTACCTTAACTCCTTCATGAGATACAATATGACCCAAATATTCCACCTCCTGGACTCCAAAGAAACATTTGGATCTTTTTGCATATAATTGTTTCTCCTCCAATAGTTGTAGCACCCTGTCAACATGTTCAACATGATCCTTCCAAGACTTGCTGTAGATTAGTATATCATCAAAAAATACTAACACAAATTTTCTAAGGAATGGTTTGAAAATTGAATTCATCAAACCTTGAAATGTTGAAGGTGCATTGGTAAGGCCAAAAGGCATGACCAAAAATTCATAATGACCCTCATGAGTTCTAAATGCCGTTTTCGGAATGTCTTCAATCTTCATTCTGATTTGATGATATCCCGAACGAAGATCCAACTTGGTGAAGTAAATTGATCCATGCAATTCATCCAGTAATTCATCAATAACAGGAATGGGGAACTTATCTTTAATAGTGAGCTTGTTGAGCTCCCTATAATCTGGACACATGCGCCATGATCCATCCTTCTTGTGCACCAATACTACTGGAGCTGAGAAAGAACTTTGACTCGGTTGAATTATACCAGCCTCTAGCATTTCTGCAACCATACGTTCAATTTCACTTTTTTGGACATAGGGATATCTGTACGGCCTGATGTTTGGAGGAACACTTCCTGGAATCAGATGAATAGCATGATCATGATCACGCATAGGTGGGAGACCTTTGGGAGTCTCAAATACCTTGGAATGATTGTCCAGGACTTTTTGGAGATCTGGAGAAATAGATGATTCCAATGTGGAAACATCTAGCGAACATAATTGTGCAATTACACCTCTTTGCTCCTTTTTTAGAAGCTTTGTCATGCCATTAGAGCTGATTATCTTTCCTGGTTTCCCTGCAATACCCCTTAATTCAACTTCCTTTCCTTCCACAGAAAATTTCATGAAAAGTTCTTGAAAATTAAAAGCTATTGTACCCAAGGATTGTAGCCATTGGACTCCTAGTACAACATCAGCACCTCCCATTGGAATGGAAAGCATTGGGCTAGTCAATACATATTCTCCCATGGATAGCTTGATATTATGGCACTTTCCAGAGCAATTTATTGTTCCTCCATTTGCAATCATCACTTGACACTCTGGTGCTGGATATAGGAAGCAATTCAATTCTTTTGCTACCCTACAATGAATAAAATTGTGGGTGCTTCCTGAATCAATCAACACTATTACCTTTTTCTTCTTGATTTGTCCTTCTATCTTGATGGTTTGAGGAGTGGTAATTCCCGCCAATGCATTACAAGATATGGTCGGATTTATTTGTTCTTCATCTAGGCTTTGTTCCTGGAATATATCCTCTTCTTTTGACCTTTCTTGCTCCTTTTCTTCTTCCTCTTCACAATCTATGTAGAATAATTTCTTCTCAGCACACTTATGACCTTTTGTGTATTTGCTATCACAATTGTAACAAAGCCCTTTTGCTCTTTTTTCTTCCAATTGTTGTGGTGTCAACCTTGTAGGTTGTGGAAGACTATGGGCAACAACACTTCCGTCTTTATAGTTGTGAATGGTATGCTTCCTAGTTGCCATAATTTTGCTTTCCATTTTTCTTGCTAACCTGAATGCCTTCTCTAATGAATCAGGTTCCCAAAGGCGCACATCATGTTGGATATTATCCTTTAAAGACCCTATGAACACATCAATCCTATGCTCCTCTGGAATATCTTTTACCCTTATGTTCAATTTTTGGAACTCCTCAATGTGCTCCATTATTGAACCCTTTTGTTTGAGACTTATCAATTGGCTAAAAAAAGTGTTGCTTTTTGTATCCTCATAATGTGCTATCAATTCTTCCGTAAAAATTGCCCAAGTGATAAATTGTTTACGAGAACAAAGCCATTGATACCATACAAACTGATTTGGTTCCAAATATAAAGTTGCCATACGTACCTTTTGTGTGTTTTGCACATTATTGAGATCGAAGAATTGCTCCATCTGTAATATCCATGTGGCGGGATCCTTGCCATCAAACTTCCTCATATCGATTTTTGGAACATGGTGAGTCTTCGATCCAACATTAGAGTCTATGGAATCATGATTAACATTTCTTTTGTTCTCATCATGAGTTTCCTTTACTACCTTTTCACCATTAGTGACCCTTTCTTGTAGCAACTTCTTCAATTCTTCCATGTCTGTCTTCAAATATGTCTTCAAATTTGCCATCGAATCCTCCATCTTAGCTTCCATGCCCTTTATCTTAGATTCCACGCCATTTATCTTAGCTTCTGTTAGCTTTTGTGAGCGTGACATTTGTTGCACTTGTTCTTGTAATTTTGATATATCATGTAGCATTTCTTCCTCTTCTTCATGAGTCATGCTAGAGCTTTCAGGTTCCTTACTAGGTGTTTGCATTTTCTTTCCTTGGGGCATTAGTTACCGATAATAATGCTTTACTATGCCCTTTGAATTCCGTTAAACCAAGCTTACACAAAAATTAAAAAAAACTACACACCTTTTTTCACTTTATAGAAGCCTGATATTGAATCTGATGTATCTCTGTAATTTCGGATCATCCAGTTCTGAAATTGCTACCTGTAGTAGCCTTCTGTGTCCTCTTTCCAATGCCACAAGTCTGAGCCAAATTGGATTCTCCAAGGAAGAGTTATGTGAAATCTCCCACAGTGACTTGCTTTTAGACTGGTTCAGTAGAGCGAACTTGTACGACGTGCCACGAGTCACTGTTTCAACCTTTGAATCTGAAACACACACACAAGAAACTACAGTCCGTCCTCTTTCTGTACCTTTTTACGAAATTTCAATCCGATCCTCAGAGAGAGAGTTATGACGATTTTCCCAGGTCACCTGTTTTGAATGTAATTCAGGAGTCTGCAAAAAGACCAACTTCCTCAGATCATATCTCCGAAAATATCGTGCGAAAAGCTCTGAAATTCGGACCCAAGGTTCAGCGCCAATTCTTCTCAAATGGGTTTTTTTTGCGACTTCTGAAACGTCACAAAAAAAAAGTTATAGCGAAAATTCCACGATGACCTGTTTGGAGCAGCGAAACCCTAGAATCCAAAGCTCTGATACCAAATGTTATGAAACCAGCTCACAAAAAGATAGAAAAGAGAGATCCACGCCTTAGAATTCAGCCTCTTCGAGGGGGCAACCTCCTTTACATTACATAAATGAACAATTCTTGGATGATACAAATGACAAAACCTCCTTTCTATATATAGGAGTCTAAGGAGTCACAATATAATCCAGCCGACCTAACAATAATAATATAAAGCCACAAAAATAACAATAGAGGGATTCTATGGGGCACATAAATAACAATATGGGGGTAATAGGGGCACAACAATATAAATAGGGGGTATAACTACAATAGTAATGGGGTAATCACTAGTATTATAGGGACCCAACACACATGCGCATAAAATTTCCAACAGTTGGAGACTTGAAGCCAGATTGGATGCAATAGAAAAATCTCTTCACACCAATCGTGCCATCATATTCAATCACATTAAACGGGAAGGAAACAAGGTCGCTGATCTACTTGCCAATTTGGGGGTGGAAACTGGGCACACTCTTCTCACTGGAGCTCTAGACATAATTCAGAATCATGATCAAAATCAGGAGTGCAAAATACTGGTCCAAAGGGATGCAGCTCTCCCGGATGCGGGTATATAGACAGGCATTAAATATGATGGGACAGGGGTGGGGTGAGATGGGGCGACACCTGCCTACCCAGGACAAGCCGGATATTTGGCTTCTGATCAACGGATCTCTGCATTTGAGAAGAGCAGGGTTCATTGGCATTGTTCTAAGTAGTTTCGGATATCATGCCTCAGCATGCTCCAGCATACCTCAGACTTCGGCTCTCTTCAATGCAACAGTAATGGTAGATCATAGATCGATAACCAGCAACATGTGATTGCATTTAGATCGCATCGCAATTTTGGAGGATTGCAGATTGGGGAGACCTAAGGGCAAGGCCTTAACCAATAGCGATATGTGACTGCGATCAGATCACATCGCTATTTCGCATTGGTGGAATCCAAGGGGCAGAGCCTCCACACTTTCTCATGTGCGATGCAATGACGCGGCCCCGATAGCGGATCGCAGAATGGGGAGACCTAAGAGAAATTCCTTTACTTATAGCGATATGCGTTTGCAATCAGCTCGCATCACAATATCGCATCAACAGAATCCAAGGGGTGGAGCCCCCACACCTTCACATGTGCGATGCGATGGCGCGGACCCGACGGCGGATCGCAGAATGGGGAGACCTAATAGGCAATGCCTTTACTTCTAGCGATATGTGTTTGCCTGATGATAGTACGAGGCCGGTTGTCGCCACCCAGGTGTTCATTATCTGGTTTTTTTGTTTTTTGCTAGTGTTGCCTGGTTTATGGCTTCCTATATGGACTTATCGTCAAGGAACCATCTTACTATTTTTTTGTGGGGTCTGGACTTGAGAAGTGCTACCTTTTTTGAAGTTTCTGCCCTCACTGGACTGGTTTCCCCAATGTTGGGGCAGTCCAAATCTTGTTGATACTCTACGCTACCTTGTTCGAGGCCTTGTCCTCTTTGTATCTTTCTGTACATATTAATAGATTACTTTTACATAGAAAAAAAAATGTATGTATTCTTCATATGTTTATGGAGTTAATTATCAAAGTGTCTACATTGTTGGGGCACATTTTTTATTAGTAACTTGGGTATCACAAATATGTCATGGATCCTGCTTTTATTTAATGGATTGTTACAACTCTTTTCTATTGAATATATATAACACAAAGGTGTCTCAGGTTTTTCAAGCATATTCATGCAAAAATCACAAGAAAATGATTATTAAATTATTTAAATTATTAGGAAATATGTTTGGTCAGCGCCTTGGGTATAATAAAAAAAAATCATGGTTCGTGCATTTATTTTAATAAATTGTTACAACCCTATTTTTATTGAATACCTTAAATATAAAGGTATCATGAATATTTTCTAAGCATATCTATGAATATTTGCATGAGAAACTGAAAAAAAGGCCCTGTGTAATTAATTATCATAATGTATACATTGTTAGGCAATGTTTCTTATCAAGTCCTTATGTATAAAAAAAACATGATTTCTCATGATTTTGATTAATGGGTTGATACAACTCCATGTGTATTCAGTATGCTAAATGTGAATATATCATAAATTGGAATAAATGAATTTACACTAAAACGAATTCTCTCATGTGAATGTGTATATAACTCATATATCTATGGAATTGATTATCAGAGTGCAACAAAATTTTTTATCAATACCTTAGATATCAAAAATATTTAAGATTTATAATTTTATATAATAGATTTTTATAACTCTATTTTTATTGAAAATATTATATTATACATTGAAATCAATACATGCGTAATAAAATCAATTCATTCAGACATTGATCTCAATATACATATGAATTTGTAAATATATTGATTTCAATGTACATTAGAATTTAATTTACATGTTAATTTTTATTTTTATTCACTATAAATATACATAAATGTTAATATTATGTACCAATTTATATTCATTTCTCATATATGTACCATTCATGTATCGATGCACTTGATTATGGTACTGTATTTGATTATGGGAGTGCCTACATTTATAGACAATGACTTTGATTATTTCCTTCCATATTAGAAATATTTCATGGTTCACACTTCTCCATAATGGATTGTTACAACCCTTATTTTATTTTATTGATTACGTCCTATACAGATTTATCATATGTTGAAGTAAATGCCTGTACACTAAATTGAAATTGAATGCATTAGAATGTGTGTACAATTTCGAATGAGGAATTGATTTTATTCTACGCGATAATTTTTATTTCTATTTAATATACATATATGTAATTTTTGTTTACATTGTACGCATTTATTTCAAAGTGTGAACTTTACTCTTAAAACTTCATAATATTCAAACTAAGAGTAAATTTCATACAATTTAGGTCTATTATGAAATTTACTATGAATAGATCCATCTTATGAAAACAAGAAATAATGCATGGTATTTAAATTTATTGTATACTTTGTACTACCTATTATTATGGTTCTTCATCCTTCCCATCTCACCAAGAATTTTAGTATTATTTATGTTTATTGAGTACCTTCATCGATGTTGTTCTCTTCTTATTGTTTTCTATATCCATATGTCTCTCGTATACTAACTAGAATGTTAATGGATGCTTCCATTTGCTATTGTATTATCTATTTGTTAGTGTAAATGTTTTTTTATTCACTTCTCTGTCAATCTTATAATTTTAGCTTGCATTTATCCCATACATGACCCTAATCTTCTAAAATGATTTTAAATTCTTGGACAACCTTTATGCAATTGTTTTTATTATGATGTATATGACAATTTTTTTTGCTAATACCTCTTTTAAATATTACTATGAATTGTAATTCATGTAAATAATGTTGAAATGTGACACATTTAATGGTCGCAAGAAGTGGAAACAATTCAGAGGACTAAGGTGGAGGAGTTGCTTGTAAACCTAAGTCAATGAATTTATTTCACCACCTATCTCCCTAATGAATTGATGACACTACTAGTGAAACATTGAATTTGGGGAGTTGGCTCCCTAAGTGAAGGATAAGCCTACAGTCTTGGTTCTCATAGAGATGTGGGCATGGTCAACACGCATCACGTACGATAGGGGAATACTAGGGAATACAAGGTGTGGAAGAGGAGAGTGATCTAGGGGATAATGCATGATTATGTCAAGAGAACATATTATGGAATAATCATGCAAGGAAGAACGCTCACTGATAAAAATAAAGAGAAATTGTGCAACATAAGAGAATAAGGAATGAGTGGCAAATGGAAGTGAATATTCCAAGAAAAGTTAACCTTTATAGCATGTGTTCTGCTAGGATGTTATTCCCTGTGTTTATTGAGGCATGTGAGTGTGACTATGTAATGATTAGACATAGAGAGTTTAAGGGAAATTCATATGAGAAGTTGAGTGGGTGTAGCTTGCATCAAGGTGATATCAGAGCTAGAATGCTCTGTAAACCCTGATTTAAAATGGGGTATTTTCATCTATAGATATATAGTTAGTAAAATTAACCAAATACATAAAGTTTTCAAAAATTGATAGTAAGATCAGAATTGGAGGTATGACATATTGAAAGATTTGACGCACTCTTAAGAAGGACCGCTCTGAAGGTAGATGTGTTCGTGGATAGAAATTGATTCGGGAAGGAATATGCACTGTGGGAGTTGAGATTTTGGTACAAATCTTATGAATATTTATTTAAAAGTTTCATGCTAAATTTGGTCATAAAATATTATGTTTGTAAGTAGCAGACAAAAGGAAGGTAGCATCCATATGACAGGTAACATTATGACAGAGAAAGAGGGAGCAAAAAAATATCATAGCATAAGAAAAATGTGACAAAACCCTAGTAGTAGATGAAATTGCTAAAAACAGGAAAATATGAGCTCTAAAAGGAGGAAGTGAAGAAGTGACCGGTTGAGGATTAGAAGCCAACAACTTTGAAATTTAAGGAGCAAGAGTGCTTGGAAAGAGGTTCTGTTGAAAAGAACCAGAAGAAGGGAGGATGCCAAGAGGAAGGCTTGGTACTAGTGATAAGTCAAAGACTTGTTACAAAGATAAAGAACACATGTTGTAGCTAACAAGTGGACAAGTAGAGTTCACAGAAGAAGAAAGTGAGATTGTTTTTTGATATTCATGTCAATATTTCAAAGAGGAAAAATCATTATCAAATAAGAAAGAATCTCAAAACAGCTAACGAGAGGCAAATGAGTCATGAGTATTTTTAAAGGGAGCTTCCTGAGTTAAAAGCATAATTCAGTAACATAAAGTAGTTTCTATCAACCCATGGATATTGATGGATAATGAAGAAGAAGAAGGTGACATGAAATTCATTACAAATGAAGTTGAGGCAAGGATATATGTCATATTAAAGAAAGAACTCATAGCGGTTGAGTGTGAGGTATATGGATAATCTACACAATTGCAATAAATATGAATAGAGTAATTTTCTAGTATATTTGTTTAATGATACAACACATTAATACAATGATTATAACTAAATACAACAAAAATATCATTTATAATTAAAAACTATTTTATTCTCTAATGATTAATTGAAATTTAATGTTAAAAATAAATAAGTTAGATTCGCATACCTACGTTGTTGATTAAGTATATGAATAATTTACGAACAAAAATATAATTTGATAATATATTTATTTAAATGATATGACTCATTAATATAATGATTATATCTAAATGTAATAAGAAAGCAGTATTATAATTAAAAACTATTTTGTTTTACTTTTAGATATAAAAAAAGTTGCATTTGCATAACCTTTTTGCAAAGAGTGCACCAATTAACCATCAATCAAAATCCAACACCTATAACATATTATAATTTATCACTAAAACATATAAATGTGTTATATATTCATTTGAATATAGTGTTGTTGCTTATACATATTTACCAATCAATACATTTAGTTAATATTAAACACTAATGAGAATAATTGTAATAAAAAAATAGTGCTCCTAATGACAACATATTCATCATGGTATTCACTAGTGTCATTATAATTGTTTCTATTTCTATCATAACTATTATAATATATTATGGTGCATATGCTAATATATGTAATATTTATTTTACATACGTAATATGCATCGATGCTTTGATTCCATAAAATGTGTATTAGAGATTCAAAAAAAAATTATATGCACTAGTGCGTGTATGTATATATATACACAGTGTAGAGAAGACAATAGTAAGGTGTCCTGCTAAGGTACTCTATGGTGTAATGGTCATTGATTCAAAATTCCATGGGCAAAAAGCCATCCATGCTAAGGGTTGGTGTGGCCCAATCCATGTGCGATCCTTGAGGATTTTGATGGTTTAGATGTTCAAGCCACAATTTAGTCGTGCCAGTTATCCCAAGACTCGCATAAAATATATATATATATATATATTAATTATACACAAGTTTCTGGAACTTAGGTACGGGGGTTGGGAATGGCTAGAGGTTTCCCCAAAATTTCTAGGAAATAGCTAATTGGGAGCGGTAATATTATATAATAAAAAAATAAAATAGTTTTTTCTTTAATTATATAATTTATATAATAATCAAAATATTTCAAATATTAAAATCAATTTAAAATTTTAATTCATTATATGAATATCAAATTCAAAAATGAAATTTTGAAAATGTAAATGATTCAAGAGACACTTTTGAATTTAAGAAACATAGTGAAAATCAAAGAACTCATCATATTAATATTCATATTGCTAGCATGGCCAATGTAGTACATAGTAAAAAAAATGGCAAATGCCCAAAGTGGAAAAGTAATACATGGTCCAAAAATGCTCAAAGGCCAAAACATAACATTAAATACTAAAGTTGAAGATGATCATGAAGTGCAATCTTCAACATCAAGACTATCCATATAAACTTGAGCCTCACTAGGCACTCTAATTTCATCATCACCATCATTAATATCAAGATCACTTGCAATGCTACCCAAAGGTATGCCAACTAAACCTACATCTTGTGAAGGATTATCCTCATCATCATCAATTTGAGAAGCCTCCTCAGCATCAACATTCCATCTTGTTGCAGGGTCATCTAAATACTCAAATAGCTTCCTTGAGCAAAGTTGAAGACTACTATACGTATAAACCAATTTCTCTGCTCTCTTAGAGGTAAGCCTATTCCTCTTAACAAATTGAATGAAACTATAAGTAAACCAATTCCTTTCAGCTATCAATGAACTAGAAACCTGAGATAGCAAGTGTGAGGCAAGATTTCGAAGATCTTGGGCTTTCCCCCCATACATTCTCCGCCATCCAATGGGATTCCTTTGTGCATAAATTTTGATGTCCACCCTTGCATCTTGAGAGAATTTGGAAGGGTTTAAGGTAGAAAAACCAACAAATTGTTCCCGCATTACAGTTGCTTCATTAGGTGTATAGATTTTGCATATGGCATCAAGAAATCCTTGTTTCATCTCTTCATCATCAATGGGTAGAACTCTATTTGGTCTCTCCATATGCCACTTTGGATTAAGGGCATAAGCAGCCATGTGAAGAGAGGTATTGAGTTTGATCCATCTCTTCCCTATTATCCTATGAATTTCATTGAAGAACTCCAAAAAGGGGTTTCTATCCCAAATGATGTGCCTTATCTTGCCTACCATGCTATCAATACATTCATAAACTTCTCCAAGGGTGGGGGAATCAAAATCCGCATACATAATCAACTCCAAAATTGGAGTTGTGAAAGAAACAACGTATTTACAATCAGACCACCAATCATCATTGAGAAGCTGCTCTCTTATCTTCTTTTCCTGCATTGATTTAGATTCAAACCATGCATTACACTCTTGGGAAACAACAGTGTCTTGTAAGGATGCATGCACCTCAACCATACATTGAAGAAGAATGAAGTATGTAGCATATCTTGTTTCTGCATGTTTCAAAAACCTCTTCCTTGAGTACATATTATAGATTTCTAAAGAGGCATGGTGGTTTCAAATGTACATTTGTGCATCTCTTGCATCTAAAATTAGTTTTTCAATCCAAGATATTTTTTCAATGTCTTTCAGGGCATTATTCAAGGCATGTACACAACAAGGAGTCCAAAAGATATGCCTATATCGACTTTGAACCATCAAACCTGCTGCTTTGCAAATAGGTGCTTCATCTGTGATTACATGTACTACATTTGAAGGACCAAGCTCATCAATTGCTTCTTTCAATACTTCAAACATGAAGGTAGCATCCTTTAGTTTCCTAATACAATCAACTGCTCTTAAAAAATAGGGCGCAATTGGAGATGTAACAATGATATTCAACAATGGCCTTTCTTGAATGTTTGTCCAACCATCCATAACTATTGAACATCCTGAATAAATCCAAGATTGTTTAAGGGGGCCCATAAGCCCCTGCATTCTTGTCACCCCTTTATATAACAATGAGGTCCTCATTTTGTTGTAATTTGGAGGTGCATATCCTGGCCCAGAAGCTATGATTTTTCGCACCATTTCTTTGTAATGTGGAGAACAGGTAGCAGTAAATGAAATTCCATTTTCCATAAAAAAGTTAGCAATAGCATCATCAGCCTCATCCCTATGTACTAAATTGTAGATTTTAGAAATGTGTTCTTGAGAAAAACTATCGGGCCTCTTACTCCTTTCAAAAGTAGACCCCCCCACAGACTCAAATTGTTTGATGCAATTTGATTAACTGAATCTTCCATATCATGGGAAGAAAATCTAGGTACTTTAAAATTAAAATCATTGTCCAAGCTAATTACATTAGATCATAAGGAATCCATATGAAGCTTTGACAACTACATCCTTTTCAAAATAGTACATGTACAACCCTTTACAACATCACCGGATAGCGATAGAAGATGATGCCACACCCTAGTGTAGCTTACTTTAAACACATGGTTACACAATGTGCACATCCATTCTTCACAACCACCACTATTCTTTTTCTTGTTTTTAGTAATTTTCTTCACAAACTTTAACAAGGGTTTCTTAGGGTTTGTGCTTTGTTGGACTTGATCACTTGGAATTGGAGGAAGAGAAGAATTTTCATATCCACTTGTTGGTATTAAACTACCACCCTCCATGGTTTCCTTGATTAATACAAGAGATAGAAAAACACATTATAAATGAAATGTACAATGAGAAATCAAAAAATAACTTGTACTTACATACAAAAATACAAATGTACCTCTCAAGTTTTTCCTATGAATCAAAATTTGAACCAAAAATAAGGCTTAACAAAAAAAACACACTAAGGTTTACATATCTACCTATGTGGATAATAATTACTATCTATGTGGATAATACCAATAAAACAAAATAGAAAAATTCTGATGTTTTGCATTTAGTTATAAAAAATAATTGTTGACATAAAAAAAATAATGAAATAAATTAGCATAAACTAATCTTTGCTCTTAACTTTTAAGTGGTTAAGGGCTTACACCCAAGTACTTTTTATTTCTTTCCATACTTACTAGGAACAATTATGTAAGTTAATTTTGCACCATTACTAAGATATCTATGACAACATATCAATGCGATGAGAAGAAATCCAAGACAATAGGAAAACAGTTTGAGCATTTTTTTAGTAGATCTTCATTATGAGGTCCCATCACTCGCTGTTCCAAGGTTTTATATTGTCAATTTTTACTCCCATTTTCTTTTGCACATCACCAAAGGCCTTAGGGAAATGCAATTTCCAAATTTAATTGCTTCTTGTATTTTAATATTTAACTTAATTACATTGCATACTATTTTGAAATTTGATAGCGAAATTGAAAATAAAAATGAAGTTAAATACTTGAATTTTCTTTATTATTAAAAATGTACCATCTAAATAAAAATAGTTATTCAAGTTTGCAGCTGGAAATGTGAGGAGAGGGGAAGTAGAAACATTATGGAAAGGTCGGGACATAAATTCTGTGATCTAATATGAATTGTGTGTGAACAGGTTCGCACAGCAGAAGAAATGGCTAGACCATCCTATGGAAGAGGATGAGGCAGAAGGAGAAGGGAGCTACCACGTACAGCTAACCCGGGAACCTCAGAACCCAAGTGTGGAAGAAAACCGATAGAAAGGCTCATCAGTGAAGCGGAAACAACATACAGGGTAGGGACGGATGTAGGCATCCGCAAGATCTTAGAAGATTGGGAGGAACAGATAAAAGAGGAGGCAGATTCCGAAGAGGAAATGGAGGCCTGGCATGAGGTAATCCCAGACCCAGGGAATACTAGGGGAAGACTCACGCAATTTAAGCAGACTTTATACTTGTATTGGCTCATGAAGAGCCTTCTGGGGAAGGCCATGGAGCAACTATCAATGGGGATGGCAATGACCCTCTAGGACATGCCAAACTACAAGAAATACCTGCAGACCATCCAGTTCCAGTTGTGCAAGCAGGACATTCACCTAGATCGTATTCAAAGGCATATCCCTTGTATTATAGAGCTGGCAGATGCACCAGGAGACTCAGGTGAAGACCCGGCCCTGGTGGACTCAGCCTCAGATTATTAGAAGGAATAATCAGGTTCTAGAATGTCTTTTGGTTTTTAGCGGATAGCATTTACATTTACTGATGTATGCTTATGATAGACAAAATCTTAGACTCGTATCATGATATAGAGGTATATATAGCTTGGGTTGATCGCCTAAAACTATATTATTTTTGGATGGCTTATAACGAGGATAGGTGGCCAACAGACTTTGTTTCCCACAGGGCAAGTTGAGGCTACCAATCTCATCTCTGTGGTGTAAACTTGTCGTTTAGAAATAGAAAACAAAAGGTCCTACCAAGCTTTACAAAAAAAAAAAAAATAGCTATCCAAGTTAAAAAAAATATATATAAATCAAATTGAAAATAAAAATGAGTTAAATACTTGAATTTTCCTTATTATTAAAAATATACCATCTAAATAAAAATAGCTATCCAAGTTAAAAGGCCTCATGGAATTGCAAATTTAATTGCTTCTTGGACTTTAATATTTAACTTAATAAGTTAATTACATTTCAGACTATTTTTAAATTTGATATATAGAAGCAAAATTGAAAATAAAAATGAAGTTAAATACTTGAATTTTCTTTATTATTAAAAATGTACCATCTAAATAAAAATAGTTATCCAAGTTAAAAATAAATAAATCAAATTGAAAATAAAAATGAGTGAAATACTTGAATCTTATTTATTATTAAAAATCTAAGATCTAAATAAAAATAGTTATCCAAGTTAAAAATAAATCAATCAAATTACCTGATAACATCAAAGTTGAAGTCATATCAAAGTTAGGGTTACAGCAATCTGATTTATAGAGATTAGAAATAGATGGGTTAACGTTGTATACTAGTTCATGATAGTCTTACCTGCATTTAAATATGGGCAGCTGGAATGGTTAACCAAAACCTATAAAGAACACTTTTATACGTAAAAGAACAGATTGGGGATATTATTCCAGTTCCGCCTTCCAAACCTTTAAATATTCTTGAGAAGAAATTTATCTAAAGGTTAAAGTTTTTTTCAAAGGATAAGTTAAGAAATTTACCACTATGTAAGTTAAATTTGCACCATTACTAATATTTAATTATATGATTAAATATCCAATCCCATGAAAAGAAAAGTGTAAACTGGAGATTTTACCACTATGTAAGTTAATTTTGCACCATTACTAATATTAAATATATGATTAATATCCAATCCCATGAAAAGAAAAGTGTAAATTGGAGATTTGCAAATTCTTGATATGGATTTTTGTCATTGGCAATAAGGCCTTTGACCTCATTTTGAGTTCAACTCCTTTGACCGCATTTTGTTGTTTCACAAAGAATAAGGCCTCGAATTTTCTAGAGCTGGTGTACAAGAGATTCAAAGAAGAATTTGGAGAGAAAATTCTCAGACCCAATTGAAACATAATTATATACTAATTCCAACCTTAGAACTCTAGAACTTTCTCCTCAATTCTTTTGGATATACTGTAAATTTTAGATTTTTCAAATTGCTTTATGTTTACTCTTTTTTTTATCATAGTTTTATGAGGCATTTGGTTTTGGATTTATTACAAGCATAACACAAGCGTATATCTCCTCCATTTGTGTCATAGAGCTTTTAGATTCTTCCAGCGTTAAAGCATCGTGATTCTCAAAGTAGCGTACGACTTCTAGGCCAACACTCAAACCAGAAAAATATGGATATTGGTAAAATATAGGTGGGGGAAAATCAATAAAAAATATAATTGGGTAAGCGAGGAGACGAAAATTCCTTTTAGCAATGAAAACGAAATGTTTAGCCAACTAATATTAGAATGTTGTTTTTACTGTTAGGCACCCATTAGATTTCGAGGTATTGTCCAAGCCAACTTCACTCTCGACTCTCATTTTGTTATCGAGAAGATAAGGAAGAGAAAAGAGAATCAATCCTGAATCATCCTGTTGAAGCCTCGAAAATCGTTGCGACAACATGGGGGAATACCACTCGGTCTGGACCTTAAAGCAACTCCTTCCGTTTGGAATGGTGGTTTCGACTGGTTCAATTAGGTCGAGCTACCTACTCTCATTCTCCAAAATGGTTTACAATATGACTTTCATCCACCAATGGAGAAGAGACATTAGATCAACCCTCTTGCTGATCAAGTAGGAAAGTGATCCTTAAGCTGATCAGGGGCTCAGCCAAGCCAAAACTAAAGTTTGCCTCTTTGGGAAGAGGACTTATAAGAACGTAAAATTAAATCTAAATGCAAACTTATTCTATAATGCAAGAAAAATGAACTAAATCCTAATCCTAAATCAATTAGGCAGAGATAGATCTAACCCAACCGAGAGCAAGATATTTAAAGTATTGGAATTTAAATATGTCTGGCTTATAATGAATATCAAGCTATCAAAATAGTTCAATTAACTGACATTATGAGTACCAAAACATATTCTATACATAGACCTCTTAACTAAAATAATCAACCAACAACATTTAGGAAGAAGTTCACATAAATGATATTGATTGTTTAATCAGTAATTCGAATAATTAAACAATAAGATGAGGAAGAAGTTCACAACATATTACTATTTGTTAAACTAGTATTAAAAGACATATTTCTGAGTAAATAGTTACTCAAAAATCAGAATTCAACCCATAAGAGTAGAGATAAATAATAACATATGATTGAGACAAATTACTCATACCAACAAAAGTGCACAAATATGAATAAAATGACACATTCTTGCCATCATAAAATGAAACTAGTATTTAAACAGTAGTATTAGAAATCCCAGTTTATTGAATCCATTTCTCTGGCTCTGGTTTCCAACAATCCTTTACATTGCTTGAATTTTTGTTGTTACAACAAAAGCTACAAAAGTGCAATCTCTATCCATTACACACAATTCAGAATGGAAAAGAAAAATCCTCAGTAATCCCCAAATCTGATATTTTCACTCCTCCCACCTACAACTCTAAATCCCTATTACAAAAGTGATTTTAGAATTCCAAAATTGCAGATGAGAGAAGCCCTTTTTACATTCTACAATCTAGTATTTATAATATTTACAAAAGAATTTAGAATAAGAAAGTTTGTTGAAGAATAAATCCTTTTAATCAATTTCATTGGCTCAAAATTATGTTCTTCTATTGTTGGAGCCTTCTCATTGATTGATATTCTTTTCTCTTCACCTGTTCAACTGTTTTCCTGCAAAATCAAATCAAAACAAAATTAAAATGTAAAAATAAAATCAAAATGTCAAATCTGGAATTAAAACAAATCTAATCAAATTCAATTAAATAAATAATTGAAAAGGAAATATGAGATTTCTATTGATTCTTGTGATGATTTAATTGGCCAAGGAGATTATTGACGAATGAGTCTGTACTCAGAAGAAGTCGTTCACAGATAAGAATGCAGAAAATAAAACTCAGAAAATTTATTTTGTTAAAAATTCGAAGCTTGAGCTTCTACTACATTTTAGACCCAATAAATGATCAAATCTGGAAATGAAACCACTTCATAAATATCTTCCATAATTTTATCTTTCCAATGAGCCGTCCTGGGCCTCATTTGGCAAAGTAAAACTCCATTTATGAACTTCCAAAGCTGGTGTATTAAAATTGCCAGTATCCTGGAATTTCTAATACCTAGGCTAAAAACCAGAATTTTTTAATTAAATTCTAATCCTAAATTAAATTATAGTTATTAATCTAATTAATTCTAAATAATTTTAATTATGATATTAATTTAAATTATTTACAGATTAATTATTAACATAATAAAAAAAATAAATTAAAAACTAATTAAAATATTATCATATTATAATTATTTTATAATAATACTATAATATTAATATAAAATTCTAAAAAACCATTCGAATAAATCCAAAGTGACTTCAAACTTTGAAATGTTTTAATTTCAAGTTCACGTGAGGAGTGGAGTTAATGGAGGAGGGAGGATGAGGTGGAGTGAGTAGAGTATGACGTGAGGGTGAAGTAAGGTGGAGGTATGGGAGGCATAAGGCGATCAATAAAAACTTTATATTAAAACCTTTTACCCCATCGCATAAAATTTTAAATCGGTGATCGCAAAATCACAAATCAATTAATCGAGGTGCTTGGTGATATTGCGATATGCGAAATCGCGATATCGCTATTTTGCAATCGCAATTTTTTATCACAAATTTATTTTGGAGGAGAATGGAAATAAAGTGGGGCCCGCATGAATTAATGGTCCTAAAAATTACCCCTCATCCATTTTGCAATTTTGGGGTTCTGGTCTTGGCAATTTGTTTTAAATAATAAATTGGAGTAAATTACCAAGATTCTGAAACATGCTTTCATCTGTTGTATGATTTAGCTGGGTCATTTTGTAGGACCATTAGCGAAAAACAAAAATGAAAAATTAATAAAAATTAACTAAAAGTCAATATTTACAATGAATGACTATTGAACTCAATTAGTTACAAAAATTGAAATATTATACATTTATTTACATTTTTAGTCCAAGCGAGAAAATGATCAAACTTCAAAAGAGTGTCATTTACAAATCGGTTGACCAAATGAGACGAAACAAATATCGATGGAAAGCTTGTGAAAAGCGGGATTCAATGAAATAATCAAAACATAAAGCCGACCCAAAATATTAAAATTGTAAGACACTTAACTTAAATGAAAATCATAAAATATGCTTAGCCAAAAATTTATAGAAAGAGTCCCCATTATTTGAGTCAATAAGTCAAAATTGGGGGGTGTTGGGTTTTCCCTACAATAATGGCAACACACTGGGAAGAACCAGTTATCTCTAGTTAAAGATAATGAACTTTAATTTAACCAAAGGTTAAAAATAATGGAGTTCAAGAAACCAGCTAATAATAAAACATTTCCATAGGTCCCACTTAAATATATTAAGTAATATGAGTTTGTAAAGATAAGTACTCAAAACAGACAAGAGGAGAAGTCATCAATCCAAATTTGGGAAAATTTGTTTTAGAACTACCTCATATAATAATAAAAGAAGGTATAGATAGGGGTTTTCGATAAAGCATATATCCATTTTATGGTTGTCTCTGGCATTGCTTCGCTGCTGGTGAGCCTGAACAGTACCCCGACGAAGTTATATTTTATGTCATACAAGCCTAGTCCCACTGTCGGCAAGTGTTCATAGCCCCGACGGGTTTACTTGTATTTCCCTTGTTTCCTCTTTAATCACTCTTTTGATAAGTGTATTTGCAAGCTTTTATTTTATAATGTATCTTAGTGAAAGAGGTGGGATGGTAATAGAGATTTATGTTTAATGGACATAATACTTTCATAATGTTTGCTCCAAATTATTTCCCTGCAGCTATCAATCAGAGGCTTTTATGTGGAGGGGTGGGAGGGATTCATTGTGTTAAACTCAAATCAATTCTTTCCTTGAAAAAGTAAACTCAATCACCTAGAAAAGATGTGTGTTCCTCCATGAAAAATATTTAAAGCCAGATGATCTTATGGTTCCATAAGGATATGCCTTTAATGATAAATGAAATTCACTAAAATGGATAGAGTTAAGAGATTTCCCATGTATGCCAATCGTTGTGAGGAAAAAAGCATTTCATATAAATCATGGAAGATTCACCAAAATGAAATCAAAACTGAAAGCAAAAGGAAAGAATTCTTAAACTAAAGTAAGAAAAGAAATCAACAAACCGAAACAAAATTGAAGAAAACAAAAAATGAAAGAAAAATCCAAATTTAAAAGATACACTTCATCAAGACTACCTATACAAATGTCTCAACAAAAGAGATAAAATAAAATAATCATGTGAATGTTCATTCTTTTGTTGAGATTTAGATCAATTTTATCTTGTAGAGTTATAAGCATTTTGTCTTCCGATAACTGTGATGATAAAATTCAGCGATAACGAAAAATATTTTGTCTGGTGTCAATGTTTTGTTCCAAAGCATCATCTTAACCATTTTCTAATAAAATAAATACTTAAGGAAATAGCTAAAGGTTCAAAAACTCCCCAGTTTCGCTGATTCAATGAGGATTATTACTGCTTCTTTCAAGAATCTCAAAGAAAACTAAACAAAAGAGAATGAACTTCAACACTGATCTGGTAGAGCCGCAATAGATTCATGAAGACCTACAAAAACAAAGTTCAACATTAGGAAAAATTAAAACGAAGCTAAAAACAAAAGTAAAGTAATGAGAATGGGTACATGAAACTCACCATTGGAGAATTACATTTAATCTTATCTGAAAGATATCATTTTCTCCAATACTAGCTAACTTCTTACTTTAATTAGAATTAAAAGCATGAACAAATTGAACTAACTGAAATCTTATTAACCCAAAATCATGATTTATTAAATCTAAATTAAAACAAGAAACAAACTAGAAGAAAAGAATCTAAGGTGAACTGAATTCATCAAAGATGAGAATGAAATGATGCTTTTTAATGAATCACAATGATGAATGTTCTCATAATATTATAAGTTTCATATCAACTCCATGATTTTCATAAATATTTCATAATTAAGACCAAATCCAAGATAATGAAATACAGATGTGTAGATGGGGAGGTCTTGAATTTCATATATTAAATATAGAGTGATATATATAAAACTCAAATATAAGAGAAATAAAAATGAGTTAATCATGTTGCAATTTTGTTAACAATTGCTTCATTACCATAGTGGTTTCCCAAAAGTTCCTTAAAATCCTTTATACAACACGTCTTATCGAATTTTTCGCATCGCAAGTTTTTCTGCCATGCATAACTTCAAACTGCGAGATTCACCTTTGTCGATATGTGATTGAATGTTATATAATATTTAAAAGTCATTCGCAGAGATGCATATATCAGAGTTTATCACATCAGAAGATGTCAAGACAATGTGTAATATAAGTGTTGCAGTAGCAAATTTGCTATATGGGCATATGCTATGTGAAAATGCAATTTCACAATTGCTATGTGAATATATGCGATGTAATATAGTGATCGCAATATCGGAGAATCAAATATAGGAGTTGTTAAAAGGACATGCCGATATTGTTTTGCGATTGCAGGGATGCGATGGATGACGTGGAAAATTGGTGGGACCATCTTTGAATTTTATAATAAATTGGCAATCAGAAGATTTTGAATACGGGATGTAATATCATTGATACACCGATATGCGATATGGAATGGACCCGATCGTTTAATTATATGGATTTAATTTCATATCGGACCTAGGACCTTAGAACTTTTAAACATATGCCCCAACTAAAATTGCAATGTATGCATGGATGCGATATCTGTCATAACTAAATTTAAATGCCATATCGGGTCCAGGACATTGGAACTTTTAAACGTATGTCACAATTGAAATTGTGATTTATAAATGGATGCAATATCTTTCAGAACTAGAATGAAATGTGGTAACGAGTCTAGAATTTGGTGGATATCGCAATACTTCAATTGATGTTTTATATAAAATGTCCCAACATTAGGATGCTCTGATAATGATATACTACAATATGATGAGATTGGGATGTTTTAAAGTATTGAAAATAAAAGTGCCCAACTCAATTTTTCCTTTCTATAAAAACTCCATTTAATAACTTGATTAACCATAGAATCATTCCATCAAAGGAAGATGTTATCACAACATTCTCATGAGAAGAGTTGCGATATTACAATGATCCAACATGAATTTTCCAAGAATTTATTTACAAGTCTAAACGTAATTTTAATGAAATATATAAGGAAAATTAATGAATCCTCAAATTCTGACAAAACAAATAATACTTCCCTAAGCATGCTGCAAATTTAAAATAGTTTCCTGCTTGTTTCAAGTCTCCAAAATGAATGAAAACCTGCAAAAATAAACAACACATAAATAGGCAGTAAATCATGAAAAGTAAAATCAAACAATAGATGAAGATGAACTTTTTAAAATGCATACCTAGAAGAAAATTTACTGTAAGTTTACCTCATAAGTCTTCAATTTCTCCGATATATCTTTCAAAATTCCCATATGTTCAAGGTCATCTATTTATTTAATCTAAAATGATAAGTAACGAATTTTCATATTGCATCCACCTCAAATTTATATTGGAAGACAAGAGTGGTGAAAACGAGTTCTTTTTCAAAAATACTTGTGAATAAAAAATTGTCAAGCTGTAGCAAATTCTTGGAATTTCTTTATATGATCTTTGTGATGATTTTTTTCCAAAACAAGACAATGAACTACTTTCACAAATATGTATGATCTAAGATCTTCTACCTTTTAAGCCGCTTTCCGAAAATGACATGGGATGCCCAGAAAAGTCAAATTCATTACTTTCTTTATTGAAAATATGAAATAATGAAATAAGTGCAAACAAAAAAGAAATCTAATCTAAATTAATATATTCCTAATTCTAACTTAATGAAGGAAACATGACTAGGTATAATCACACTTCCAACGTAACCATGTAAGCATTTTAATTCCTGTGTGTATGTACATGTCAAACATTAGTAATAAAAATACAGATATAATTAAACTAAGAAAACTAAATCTGAATTTAGAATGTATAATTATTATTAATGGTTTGTTTACAATTACCTTCTCTTGAAATGCCCGTTCCAATTTAATTTCAATTGGATCATAGAAACCTTGATGAATTTCTAATAATGATTGGAAGGGATTCAAAAGGGTGGATGACAGGCTAGATCGTGAGAATGAGCTTTTAGATACTATGGCCTGCATAATTTGTTGGTGTTATGTGCAAGTGTTAACATATTAACAATATTTCGTGAAGGAAAACTTTCCAAATATTTTTCAAAGGGGTATATGAAAAATGGATGAAAATCTGTTAGATATAGTGGAAGATTATTAATTGAATTAGATTGCTGGTCATATTGTGAGAATTCACTCTCTTGTTTGCACTGCCTTTGAGAAGGTAGAAGTGATTGATAAAAAATTAACATCAGCTGAAATTGGAAGAGAAATAGCCCTTGATGTTCACGATTAAAATCTGAAACTTCATTTTCCCATTCAGACAACACATTAATTGAGTGTTCAATACTGAGTTGCTTAATATTCCAGCACAAATTTTCTAAAAATCGAAAATTAAAAACAGAAAGCAAATCTGAATTTAAACAAAATAAATGAAAGGAAAATAATAAAATCAAATCATAGTTTACGCTAGTGTTACAATTATTGTTACAGCGCAATTGGGACCGTCTTAAAACAATTTCCTTTTCACAAGACTTGGTCAGAATAATAGAATTCGAATGATTGCTAATACCAACTTGTGAATTAGAAAAAGAATCATGACTATGAATAGGAATGAGATCTTGATCGTCATATAAATCATAGATTGGAATGTTTTCTCAAATGCTGAAATCATGAGTATGATTAATTGTTTGAAAATGAGAACCATTTAAAACAATTTCTGAATTAGAGTGTTCTTCATTTTCACATTTCATTAGACTTTGATCATGAGGATTCAATAGTGAAGTAAACAAATCAATGTTCTTAATGTCAAAGTAACTATCATAAATGAACTCACGACATTCATTAGAATTCCTTTCAATCTCATCCAATGTATCAACACAAGAAGGAATATGAAACACATGTTCATTAATGCCAGATGAATTATCAATAATTAATTCTCTATCTTGATAAAAATTAATTGGAAATTCATTAAGATCGACCTCTCTTTTTTCTGTGATATCATTAATATTAAGAGGGGATAAATTGTCATCAGAAAAAATATCAGGTTAGAAAGAAAAATGAGAATCAGAAGAAATGTTTATAAAAGTGTCTATTTAAGAACTCTTATGCATTCTGCTCATTGTAAATTTCAGATTTGAGATCATTCATTTGTGTACTTGTGCTTTCTTGAAGGATGTTGTTTTGATGTCCTGAATTTGGCATTTTCTCATCATCAAAGATTTCAGAAATTTGTACAACAGATTGCACGTTATTGGAAACTTCGATTGCTGCTTGCACTTGCTGATTTATATTCTGATTTTCTGAATTTAACCATACTGATTTTCAGATTTCAAAGCCATGCTTTCTTCACGATTATTACTAGTATCTTCTTTCATTTGAGTAGTAAAATTTTCCAAGCTTTGTGATTGAGATTCACTGACATGTGAAGGTGCATCTTGATCACTATCAATACTGAAAGAAGTGTGCTCTAAATGAAGAAATTGATCGTACATAATAGAGGTTGCTTCAACATCATTTGTTTGCATCTTCATATTGGAATTCTCAATTGTGTTAATATAATTGGAAGGAGTTTAAGAAAAGCTTGAAATACTTTTACATGGATTATGAATGGAAGGAATAGAGCAAATATGTTCATAGCAATCTAATAATTCCTCATCAGTAGGTTTTTCTTCAATTTTAAATTTTAAACAATTTAAACAAAATCTGATGGTAAAATCAATCAAATATTCATTTTCGAATCTTGGTAAATCTTCAAAATCGTTACATTCGTAGCTACAACCGTCAAATTTACAAAGGAACATTGAACAAATTTCTCCAGTTGTGAATTGAGGCAACTGGAAGAGTTCGACACCAATTTCTATCTTTTGCCACAAATGTGAGAGTAAAGATTTTGCATAAAATGCCTTCATCAATTCCTTGAAAATCATAATTTGAAAATTTTTTAATAAATTGA
The DNA here is from genome assembly GCA_031772625.1 of Pinus tabuliformis. Taxonomy (NCBI): domain Eukaryota; kingdom Viridiplantae; phylum Streptophyta; class Pinopsida; order Pinales; family Pinaceae; genus Pinus; species Pinus tabuliformis. Next base: position 443,396,962 of record CM062816.1, on the reverse strand, counting down.
AATGCATGATTAAAAATAGAAGAATTTCTCTTACCATTAAACTTTACCTGAGACAAGAGTCTTACCACTTCAAGTGGTGTATTGGAAGATGCACATCCAGAAATACAACTCCAAATTGGAAGTTTAAGAGGAGCCATTGTAATGAAAATAAAATGTTAGAATACAAAGACTCCAATAGACAACAAGTTCTAAGCCCTCCTCCTAGCGCCAAAATGTTGAAGCCTCGAAAATTGTTGCGACAACATGGGGGGAGACCACCTGGTCCGGACCTTAAAGCAGCTCATTTTCCATTTGGAATGGTGGTTCCGACTGGTTCAACTAGGTCTAGTTACCTTCTCTCAATCTCTAAAATGGCTTACAATATGACTTTCATCCACCAATGGAGAAGAGACATTAGATCAACCCTCTTGTTGATCAGGAAAGAAAGTGATCCTTAAGCTGATCTGGGGCTTAGCCAAGCCACAACTAAAGTTTGCCTCTTTGGGAAGAGGACTTATAAGAATGTAAAATTAAATCTAAATGCAAACTTATTCTATAATGCAAGAAAAAGGAACTAAATCCTAATCCTATCTCAATTAGGCAAATATAGATCTAACCCAACAGAGAGCAAGATATTTAAAGTATTGGGATTAAAATATGTCTAGCCTATAATGAATATCAAGCTAATGAAATAGTTCAATTAACTAACATTATGAGTACCAAAACATATTCTATACAGAGACCTCTTAACTAAAATAATCAACCAACAACATTTAGGAAGAAGTTCACATAAATGATATTGATTGTTTAATTAGTAATTCAAATAATTAAACAATGATATGAGAAAGAAGTTCACAACATATTACTATTTGTTAAACCAATATTAAAATACATATTTCTGAGTAAATAGTTATTCAGAAATCAGAATTCAACCCATAAGAGCAGAGATAAATAATAACATATGATTGAGACAAATTACTCATACCGACAAAAGTGCACAAATATGAATAAAATGACACATTCCTGCCATCATAAAATGAAACTAGTATTTAAAATAGTAGTATTAGAAATACCAATTTATTGAATCCATTTCTCTGGCTTTGGTCTCCAACAGTCCTTTACATTGTTTGAATTTATGTTGTTACAACAAGAGCTGCAAAAGTGCAAACTCTGTCCATCACACATAATTCAGAATGCAAAAGAAAAATCCTCAATAATCCCCAGATATGATATTTTCACTCCTCCCACCTACAACTCTAAATCCCTATTACAGAAGTGCTTTTAGAATTCCAGAATTGCAGAGGAGAGAAGCCCTTTTTACATTCTACAATCTGGTATTTATAATATTTACAAAAGAATTTAGAATAGGAAAGTTTGTTGAAGAATAAATCTGTTTAATCAATTTTCATTGGCTCAAAATTCCATTCTTCTATTGTTGGAGCCTTCTCATTGATTGAGATTATTTTCTCTTCATCTCTTCAATTGTTTTCCTGCAAAATCAAACCAAAACAAAATTAAAATGTAAATATAAAATCAAAATGACAAATCTGGAATTAAAACAAATCTAATCAAATTCAATTAAATAAGTAATTGAAGAGGAAATTTGAGCTTTCTATTGATTTTTGTGATGATTTAACTAGCCAAGGGGATTATTGACAAATGAGTCTGTACTTAAAAGAAGACGTGGGCAAATAAGAATGCAGAAAATAAAACTCAGAAAATTGATTTTGTTAAAAATTCGAAGCCTGATCTTCTGCTACATTTTAGACCTAATAAATGATCAAATCCAGAAATGAAACTACTTCATAAATATTCACCATAATTGTATCTTTCAATGAGTCATCCTGGACCTCATTTGGCCAAGTAAAACTCCATTTATGAACTTCCAAAGTTGGTGTATTAAAATTGCCAGTATTCTGGAATTTCTGATACCTAGGCTTAAAAATCAGAATTTTTTAATTAAATTCTAATCCTAAATCAGAATATAGTTATTAATCTAATTAATTTTAATTATGATATTAATCTAAATTATTTACAGATTAATTATTAACATAATTAAATAAAATTTTAAAACTAATTAAAATATTATTATATTATAATTTAAATTATATTAAAATTATAATTATAATATAATAATATTATATATTAATATAATATTTTAACAAACATTAGAATCAATCTATTATAAAAACACACCATTGGAAATAATCCAAAGTGACTTCAAAATTTGAAATGTTTTAATTCCAAGTTCACGTGAGGGGTGGAGTTAATGGAGGAGGGAGGAATAAGGAGGATGAGGTGGAGTGAGTGGAGTATGACGTGAGGGTGAAGTAAAGTTGAGGTACGGGAGGCATAAGGCGATCAATAAAAACTTTATATTAAACCTTTTAGCCTATCACATAAAATTTTAAATCGGCGATCACAAAATCACAAATCAATTAATCGAGGTGCTTGGTGATATTGCGATATGCGAAATCGCGATATCGCTATTTCGCAATCACAATTTTTTATCGCAAATTTATTTAGGAGGAGGAAAAGGAGGTAAAGTGGGGCCCACATGAATTAATGGTCCTACAAATTGGACTTCAGCAATTTTGCAATTTTTGGGTTCTGATCTTGGTAATTTGTTTTAAAATAATAAATTGGAGTAAATTACCAAGATTTTGAAACACGCTTTCATCCATTGTATGATTTAGCTGAGTCATTTTGTAGGACCGTTAGTGAAAAAAAAAATGAAAAATTACTAAAAGTTAATATTTATAATGAATGACTATTGAACTCAATTAGTTACAAAAATTGAAATATTATACATTTATTTACATTTTTAGTCCAAGCGAGAAAATGATCAAACTTCAAAGGAGTGTCATTTACAAACTGATTGACCAAATGAGGCGAAACAAATATTGATGGAAAGCTTGTGAAAAATCGGATTCAATGAAACAATCAAAACATAAATCCGATGAAAATGAAGAAATGATAAAATTGTAAAACAATTAACTTAAATGAAAATTATAAAAAATGCTTAGCCAAAAATTTATAGAAAGAGTCCCCATTATTTGAGTCAATAAGTCAAAAATGGGGGGTGTTGGGTTTTCCCTACAACACATCCACAGAAGTACATACCTTTAATTATATATATATATATATATATATATATATATATGACACAAGTAAGCCACGCGCACAGCTTGTGAGCATTAATGGTTTACAAAGTTAAATTTAAATGTTGCATTCCCAAACAACCAAAATATATACACAAAGTATGCTTGATCTTGATTTTTACCTGAACCTATGAAGGCAAAACAATAAGTTGTTTATTATTGAAGGGCAGCCACTATTCGCTCCAACTCTCAACATAGTTCGCTCTCAACACACTTCACTCTCGGCTCTCAACACCAAACAACAACAGCGAAATATCTCAGTGAAATGAGGTGTAGCAACTAGCATTTATGGAAGAACTGAAGGTTTTGTTTGGTGCCAAAAACATTCCCGCCAATTCCTATCCACAAAAACTGGTGGAAAGACAAGTAATGCATCGTCTAATAATTGCAAGTGCATATTTCCCTCTGATCATACAGTGTGTAACAGCAAGTGCGTCTTCTTCTGCCCAAGTCCCTTTCTTTGGGGCTTACCTTATCTTTTGACTTCCCATATTGTTCGTTGGTAAAACCAACTATACAATTTCATGGATGAATTTCTCACGCAACAAAGATGTAGATATTACTATTGAGTTTTACAAGCAAAGGTTTAATGGTTGAAGTCAATTAGAACATCAAAAGTAAGCAAGAGATTGGTATAAAATTGTTTGAATTAAAAACAACAATGGTTTGTTACTTTGGAAGGAAACATATTCATTAATTTTAGTGGCATAGTCTATAAAGGTGAAAGAGATAGGAGAGAATATAAACATAAATGAGAAGAATCCTGTAGCAATTAAAGTACAACAAAATAGATAAAACATAATGTGGAAAACAAGAATGTTGATGATGAATCTATTCCTCTGTAGAAGAATTTCCATCTCATTTTTTAATGACTTTTTTTTATTTAAACACCTATAAATTAAATTTAATTGATTATAACTATTTTTATCAATATATTTAAAAAAATAAATATAGCTAAAGAGAAGAATATGATAAAAAGACTAAACATATAATCATCATTTTATTTCCTTAAAACTTTATAATACTTTACCTTGAATATTTATGAATAAAAACATATATGCAATATAATATGGTTATCACTTATATTTATTTTATTATATTTTTTAATTTGATATACCATAAATATCACAGCGATGTTATTCATATTTATAAAATTACAATATATTAAAAATTTGAAATATTAAAATTTCAATATATATTGAAATAAATAAATATTAAATATTAGCATTTTTAAAATCAAAATTAACAATTCCAAAATAGAAAGTGGAGTTTCAAGATTTTAAACTCCACACTTTTGACAACTAAATTTAAATTTTTTTTTTTCTTTTAAATTATTCATATTTTTATAACTTAATTTTAAATTTTATAATTTTAAATAATGGATATGAATATTATTTATATATTTAATAATTTTAATTGTTTAATTTAAATGTTATTGGGTCGATAGGCACTTTAAATTTTAATATGAGAGATGTTATTCAAAAAAATTACATTTAAAAATAATAAAATAATTCTATTTTACAATAAAATAATAGATTTATAATTATCTTTTATTTTTAATATGAGTTAGATATGGTATTTAAATTTTTTATATTAATATCAAAAAAAATTATTTTAATATCAACTATAAATAAAATATTTCAATGTAAATATCAATTAACATAATTTTATGTCATGTTAAGTTAGAAGGAGATAAGGTACTTGTTGTTGTTGTTGTTGTTGTTGTTGTTGTTGTTGTTGTTGATTGTTGATGATGATGATGGTTAACGTCCGTTGAGACCAAACATTGGTCTATCGGACCTAAAGAAACAAATTATTTATTTTGATTTAAGATTTTATTCTTATGCTCAAAAAGCTTGGAGGGAAGCCTCCCGAGCTCACTATAATTTTGACATTGTAACAGGCTAGGAAGGTCAGTATTGTAACAAAGATTGTGAAACTGATATCTAATGTAGTTGTACGTGGGGCACTCTAAGAGGAATTGGATTTTGACATTGTAACAGGCTAGGAAGGTCAGTATTGTAACAAAGATTGTGAAACTGATATCTAATGTAGTTGTACGCGGTGCACTGTAAGAGGAAGTGGTTTTCATCCTTGATGTTCCTATTCTCACATATATGGCAAATCATTTCCATCCATGGTGTTTTAGGAACTGCCCAATGCCCTGTTTCACTATGGAGCTCATGAGAATTCGTTCTAATCTTTGCTATATTAATTTTCTTCTTTGAGCTAGTTAAAATAGAGAGATACTTTTGATCTTCTAGGGTGGGGTTGATGACCTTCTTATAATAACTTAATTTTCTTTTAGCCACTAAATCTTTCATTGTAAGAGAGATGTTCATTTTTTCCAATTTTTAATATGGAGTTAATATGTAACATTTAAAAAAAAAATTAAGAAAATCAATGTAAATTATAGATAAAATAGTTAGTAAAATATTTCAGTATCTATATTTATATAAATAGAGAATTCTTATCGATATTATCCAAATCAATGTAGGAGGGAGACATCGAGTTTACATGTAATGTTTAAAAAAAATATTAATAACAAAAAAATAAAGAGAAAGAATATATATATATATATATATATATATATATAAAATATACTAGGACAGATTTTTGGGAAAACTTATACTAAGATAGATTCATTTTACCTTGGGATTTATCCATCACCTAGACAAACCAAATCTCTCTAAATGTAAACCTTCTTCTAAAAAAATTACATTAATCTTATTAATCTACATTTAATAAAATTGAAATTAATTATCAATATCTTTTTAACAATTATATATTTCATATTTTTTTAAAAATAAAAAGTGAAGATTTCATTAAATAAATTTGTATTTTATATTTTCCAAATCCAAATTTTATTCATTAAAAAAATCTTGAATTAGAAGAGGAAGTTAAAGATTAAATGGATTTAAGTTTAAATTAATTATACAAACCCTTCATATTGTTAAATTTATCTTTATCATGTAATAACATTATCTTTTGAACTATCTAGTGATTCAAGGTTTTATCATAAATTATTGGGAAATTGGAAGATTTTATATACAAAAAAAATAATAAGAGGAGGAAGATTTAAGAAAAAAATAAAAAAAATTAATGAATATTAGAATATTTTAATTCAGTTTTTGATACGGTGATATTGGTGGTTAAAGGAGGGCAGGGCAGGGCATTAACTCCCCTGCCCACCTGGTATGTGATTTACTGAAGGATGTTTAGGATGCTCCTTAGGGCAAGTGAAAGGCGATGCTTCTCGAACATTTCAGTGGTATAATGATTACATGCGACCCTCTAGGTGGTTGTTGGCAGTGCATGGTAATGAGACTTAAGGGGATGTACAAAACAGGTTCTTTGGGTGCACAGGGTGGCATTTTATCTTTTCCATCCCTGGCCCTCCAAACTGCAATAAGGAGCACAGGAATTTAGTCTGGTTCAAGAGGTGTTGCCTTTTCCATTGTCGCGATTCAGAGCAAAAGGATTTGGGACCTAGGATCGTGGATCCCTGCACAGTGATTGGGCTAGGAATTTGGGTGTGGGGAGGAGAGAGAACACCCGGGCCTAGCAGCTAAGCCATCATTGCTGGAGTTCTCAGCAATTTCCAATGCTCTGTTAAATTTAACACTCTATGTTTTAAGCCTATCTAAAGCTCTCTCCTCTAATGGGTCCGCTAGATTTTATGTAGATGTAGTAGTGTGGTTCTTTGCATTTGCGGTTGAAGTTGTAGATGGTAACTGTGAAAGTTTGGCATAAAGAGGACTAGAACCCTTTTGCACATCGTTGTCTAAGTTTATGGTCAAGATTATTGGTTCAAGAGGTGACCTATTTTATGTATAATTTCTTCCCCTCCTATAGGAATACAATTCTAGTGGAAGGTTGGGGGCGTTGGGTTGTTTCCCTCTGGGGTTGTCCTCCCCTCGCTGGGTTTGGTAGCTCTCTGGAGCTTAGGGGATGGTGAGTATGCTTGGCCTCCTATTTCCCTACGAGCTTGGTGTGTGTGGCAGTTATTATAGCCCCAGAAAGCTGGTGGAGGGGGCGCTGAGTCCCAAATAACTACTCTACTTATAGCTCTCATTGTTATATCTCCATTAGAGTTGAAAACGTTGACAGGGCTTGTAGAGTTCAGAGTAATTGGCACACAGTGTGTTGGTGATGGGACCCGCCCAACGCTTTACCCAAAATACCGTAGGAAAATGATTATAATGTTTAATTGTCATGCAGGAACGACTTTGCAATGTTTGTATGATTGATTAAATTATTTGATAGTGATGACACGTATATGTAATAAAATCGGATATTTTGGGCTTTGGTAGATATGGCATTCAATTCGGAAATAATGCAATGTACTTGCCTTGTTGTCTACGCTTCCCGCTCAACTCTTTGCCTGTTCCTTTCATTCGTTGGTATTCTTGGTCGTTTGTTGTTGTCCGTCGAGGGTTTGCTCCTCAATGTTCTGCAAGGCCTTCGTGGCTACCTGGGTAAGACTCCTGTGCGTTCTCGTTTCTCTTTGCCATGGTTCTACAGGTCACAATTTGTTAGCTCATGCACTGAGGTTTTCTATTTTGGTTGGAAACTCATTGTCTGCTTGTCTCCAGGTTTGGCTCGATGGCTTCCTCCAGTCTCAGGCTTGATGCAAAGGTAATCTATCTGTCTCTGTTTCAACAATTAAGTTTTCTCTTACAGGCTCTGACCTGAATGCGCCTTGTTCTCCAGTCTAGCGACGCTGTTGGTGGAACGCCTGTCTTCGTCCTCACAACAACTCTCAGGTAACATTGGCAGTCTCAACATTTCAGTTCTGTTGTTTCCTGGTTCTAGTCTTCCACTTTGTTTGCCTTGCATCCACTAACACCTGTAAATTCTTGGTTATGTAGATATCGAGGGTTTGTTGTTGGCGGATTTGGGTTTTCCGTCATGGCTTTGCACGGTAGGCTTTGCCTCCTCTAACTTATGTCAGCCCTTCGTTCTGGTCTTCTGAACTCTGTCTCTTTTCGAGTCAAATGGGTTTGTCAACGTTCTCTGTGAGCGATGCTCTGTTGTATTTGGACCCTGGTCTTACAATGTATGTCGACTGTCATTTCCAGTTGTAATGGCAGTTCCTTTTCAAACCCTCACTTAGGGTTTAACATCCAGGGTTTAGGCACTTATACTGGATTCAAATGCTTTGTTTGAAAACCCTCACCTAGGGTTCATGGCTCAGGGTTTGAGCGTGCACGGCTTCGGCCTTACAGTTCTGTTGTGTAATATTATTTCACTGAACTTTGCAATATTTTGAAAGTAATGTTTCCGGCATAAATGTGATAAGACTGGATTGGAATTACCTGGTTATATACGTTGTTTGTCTTCTCAGAATTTTGTGGTTTGAACTGCTATTGAGCACCTCTATTTGCTTTAAGTAATTCATGAGATTTTTTATATGAACCTTGTAATTCTGTTGGTACGTGATATGGCTGTCACTTGAATTGTAATTGGAAACTATTGCTCGGTCTGTCGATGGTTGGCCCGTATGAAATCCTGGCTTCTCCCGTGATCTGCTTTAATGAATTTTCAAACCCTTGAATTTAAATCTGTTCTTTGGTCTTCGCTGCATGCACTGGTTCTCTACCTTCAGGAACGTGAGGAATTATTTGTTTACAAGAATTTATGAATGGTTAGCGGTGTATTCAATTTGGTCATAAATCAAAAAACATAATGAAACACAATAGGTATACAGATTGGACAGAACTTCAATTTTCTCTGTTGTTATTTCTTAACTGAGTGCGAGAGGTATTGGACTGAACCCCTTCTTTGGTTTGTCATGTTACATTTATAGGTTCCCTGTTCCAGTTAATGAAACTGTACAGTTGCTTTTTTTTCAGTTACCGACTCTTACAGTTACTTGTTATTAGACATTCGTTTATATTATGACAAGATTTCCTCTTCAACTACATTTGTCTTTTCCCTTTAAAATAAAAGGATAATCACAGTTTGTTAACAACAGATCAACACATGACTATAACTGTTCAACTACCCTTAACTAACATAAAATAAAATAATAAAAGTCTTATCTACTTTCTTGTCAACCAATAGAAAAACTAAATAAAAGTAAATTCAACTTTCTTTGACCTGGCAGAGACTTCACCGGTCATGGTGAGCTAGATGCTCCTGCATCAGGCTCCCGAGGAAAAAAGAAATCATGGCTCCGGTCCATGAGCTGCTCGACTGAAGAACCTGTCTGTTCAATCTGCCTGGCATCAAGCCACGAATTATCCTCAATAGGACGGTTCTTCCACTTGACCAGGTATTGTAGATATTCCTTCCACCAAGTTCATTTAGCCACCTGAGTGTCGAGGATGCTCTCGATCTCGGGAGGTTGAACGTAAGGCATCGGTCTCTTCTAAGCTTCTCCTTCATTCTGGGTGTTCTGTGTGGGTCACGTGATTCCTTCTTCTTCCTTCTCCTCTGGGTCAGCCGTGTAGGGAAACAGGTCTGCTACATTAAAGATAGGTGAAATGCCTATCCCGGGTGGCAATTGGATCTCATAGGCATTTGCTGAAAATTTTCGAAGGACTTTGCAGGGTCCTATCTTCTTGTACTTCAATTTATTATACATACCTTTAGGGAAACGTTCCTTGCGCAAATGCACGAGGACTTCGTCTCCTACATTAAACTGTACTTCCCTTCTCTTCAAATCTGCTTGCTGTTTGTACTTAAGGCTGTTGTCCTGTAATTTGAGTTTTACCTGTTCATGCAAATCCCTCATCGCATTAGCGAAATCTTCTCCATCTGCACTTCGCCTTTCTTGCAGTCCAAGATCCCGCAGTTCATGCACTCCACGAGGATGCATGCCGTACAGGATTTGAAAAGGGCTCAAGCCTGTGCTGCGGTTAGGTGAATCGTTGTAAGCGAATTCTGCCTGCGCCAGCACTCGATCCCACATCCGCGAATTCTCTCCCACTAGACTTCGTAGCAGATTCCCTAAACTCCTGTTTACAACTTCTGTTTGTCCGTCCATTTGCGGATGATAAGCAGAACTGTAACTCAGTTGTGTATCCATTTTCTTCCACAGGGTACGCCAAAAGTGTCCCGTGAACTTCACATCCCTGTCTGACAGAATGGACTTAGGCAACCCATGTAACCTGACAATCTCATTGAAAAACAAGTGGGCCACATGGGTGGCATCACTGGTTTTCCTGCAAGGGATGAAATGCGCCATTTTCGAGAACCTGTCCACTACTACCATTACCGAGTCGTACCCTCGCTGTGTCTTAGGTAGACCTAAGATGAAGTCCAAGCTGACTGAGTCCCATGGTCTGCCTGGAACAGGTAACGGTGTATACAGTCCCGTGTTCTGACTGTGACCCTTTGCTAACTGGCACACTCTGCATCTGGCTACGAATCGCCGCACATCCCTCTGCATCTTTGGCCAAAAGTAGAAATGTCTGAGCTGCTCGAGTGTCTTGTCCACGCCGAAATGTCCAGCCAAACCTCCACTATGCTTCTCTCGAATAATATTCTCCCTCATCGAGCAGTCAGGTATGCACAGTTGTCCTCCCTTAAACAACAACTTCTCCTGCAGATTGTAATCCAACCAAGGGCTGTTATTTCTCACTAAGGGATTCTAGCATGCCTCATAGGCCTCCTTAAAGTCTGTATCAGTCTGGTATAAATCTCGTAAGTGCTCAAAACCCAGCACTTGCACAGTGCTTTCCTGCAGAAGTAGAGCTTTCCTACTTAGCGCATCCGCTACTTTATTTGCTTGCCCGCTAATATGCTTCAATACAAAATTGAAACTCTGTAAATACTCCACCCATTTGGTGTGTTTGTGGTTCAGCTTGTGCTGTTGCATTACATACTGTAGTGCAGAATTATCTGAAAACAGCACAAATTCGTTTCCCAACAGATAATGCCTCCAGTGTTTTAATGCCTGTATAACAGCATAGAACTCCTTATCATACGATGAATATTTCTGTCGACTTTCATTCAGCTTTTCACTGAAAAACGCTACAGGCTTATCCTCCTGACTGAGTACAGCTCCAATTGTTGTCCCGTTGGCATCACAGCGAACCTGAAATAACTTCTTGAAATCTGGTAATCTAAGGATCGACCTCTCAGTAATCTTCTTCTTTAACAACTGGAAACTTCTCTCCACTGCATGTGTCCATCGAAAAGGTTGGCTGGCCTTTTTAATGGTGTCCAACATTGGTGCACAAATTTCGCTGAAATTCTTTATAAATTTCCTGTAAAAACTCGCTAATCCGTGAAAGCTACGTACCTCAAATAAATTTTTCGGAGATGGCCAATTCACTATCGCTGCCACCTTCTCTGGATCCATCTTTAGTTCATTCTCTGCTATTACAAACCCCAAATAAATCAATTCCTTCTGCAAAAAAGTACATTTCTTCAAGTTTAATAGGAGTTTGTTCTGCTGTAATTTCTCCAGCACCTTACGCACATGTTGAAGGTGTTCTTCCCTTGTCCTGCTGAAAATAAGTATGTCATCCAAATATACTATTACAAACTTCCCAATGTACTCCTTCAGCATCTCATTCATTAACCTCATGAATGTATTGGGCGCATTGCTCAGCCCAAATGGCATGACCAGCCATTCGTACAGCCCCTCATTTGTCTTAAAGGCTATCTTCCATTCGTCCCCCTCTCGTATTCGAATCTGATGGTAACCGCTCTTCAAATCTATTTTAGAGAAATACGTTGCCCCGCTTAAACAATCCATCATGTCATCCATCCGTGGTAGCGGAAACCTATACTGGATGGTGATTTTATTGATGGCCCTTGAGTCAGTGCACATTCGCCACTCCCCTCCCTTCTTGTGAGCAAGGACTGTTGGAACAACACAAGGGCTTAAGCTTTCCCTTATCAATCCCTTGTCCAACAACTCTGGCACCTGCTTCTTGATTTCTTCATTATCTTTGGGGCTCATTCGGTATGCCGCTTTGTTCAGCAAACTGGCTCCGGATATGAAGTCAATATGATGGCTTATGCTTCGTTTGGGGGGTAATTTGTCTGGCAATTCATCTACCACTATATCTGTAAACTCCTGCAACATCTCCTGGATTTCCAAAGGTAAATCCGATACCTCTGTATGCAAAAATACTGTCCTTTCTTTCTTTACAACTGCGTAACCTATCTCACTGTCCTCCACCTATTTTAAAAATTGTTTTCCACTGATCAACAATGCTCTTGGTTCACTTGTCTCTGCTGCCCCTTCTTCCTTGAGGGGTACAAGCGTATGCTTGATTCCATCCTTAACAAATTTATAACAGTTCGTCAATCCATCGTGTACCACTTTATGGTCGTACTGCCAAGGCCTGCCCAGCAGTATGTGACATACATCCATTGGCATGATGTCACAAACAACTTTATCCTTGTATTTTCCTATTTGAAACTCCACCTCGCATTGTTCATCTACCAGCAACTGATGGCCTTTTTGTAGCCATAAAATTCTGTAAGGGTTTGGATGTTTCAAACGCTTCAACTACAGCTTTTCTACCATCTCTGGGGACACTAAATTGTCAATACTACCGCTATCAATAATCACTTTACAGCACTTACCTCGTGACTTACAAACTGTTCTAAATAAAGCCTTCCGTTGTGTCTGGTCGGTGATCTCCTTGACTGGTTTTAACAACACCTTGTGCAGCACTAAAGCTTCCCCTGTCTCTAGAGCATTTTTTGCTTCTTGGGGAGGTGCTGCCGCTTCTTCAGGCTGTGCCACATATGCACCCCACTATCCAGCTTGTTCTACTTCCAGACATTCAAACGATCTATGTCCCCATTTATGACACCGATAACATTGGTAACCAGCCCCTCTTCCTCGGTCGTTACCTCTGCCCCACTGGGATGACCTACTGCCTCTTGCATTATCTCCTCTATCTGCTGATCCAGAAGCTCTGGAACTGCTACCTTCCTCATTATTACTAGCAGTCCGCCCTCTTCCATAGGACTAGCCTTTCCCTCTGCTGGCTCCTCGTCCTCTCCGGGCATTCTGTCTTCTGGTAATTTTCTCCTCAGCCTTCATCGCACTCTGATACGCTTCCTCAGTGTTGTTCGGTGACAAAATACTAATTTCATCCAAAATATCTAACCTTAGCCCATTAACATACCTGGCTGTTCTTTCCATTGTATCTTCTGTATATCTGGCTCGCAAATTCACTCGATAGAACTCCTCTGTGTATTCCCTTACCGTCAGTCCTTTCTATCTCAGATTTTGCACCTGTCTGTGCAATGCAATCTGGTAGTCCTTTGGTAGAAATCTACCCTTTAACTTGGCCACCATCCTTGACCAGGTTTTGATCGGCAGCTTATTCAACCTTTTCCTCTCGTTCTGGACACTATCCCACCACAGGGCTGCATGTCCCTTCAATTTAGTCGCAACGAACCTAACTCTGCGGTCTTCACTGATTTCCTCGCACTCAAAATACTTATCCATCTCGCTGATCCAATCCAATAAGACCTCAATAGACAGACTACCGTCATAGGTTGGGAGTTCTGGTTTTGGTTTACTGCTTGCTACTAGAACAGATCTCAAAAATCTCACTTCTGGACCCTCACCTTCTAGTCCATCTGTTGCTGCTTCAGGTTCCTCCTTGCTTTCATCACCCATCTCTGGGTCTCGTCTTCTCCTTGCGTCCACTGCCTCCAAACGGGCAGCAATAATTCAAATCTCCTCTCTCAATCCTTCCTCTGCCAACCTTCGAGCGCCTCTACCACGACCCCGCCTTCCTACTTCCATATCTTCAATCAATTTTTCCTGCTTTGATACCACTTTGATGGGACCAGCCCAATGCTTTACCCAAACTACCATAGGAAAATGATATTATAATGTTTAATTGTCATGCGGGAATGACTTTGCAATGTTTGTATGATTGATTAAATTATTTGATAGTGATGACACGTATGTGCAATGCAATCGGATATTTTGGGCTTTGGTAGATATGGCATTCAATTCGGAAATAATGCAATGTGCTTGCCTTGTTGTCTACGCTTCCCGCTCAACTCTTTACCTGTTCCTTTCATTCGTTGGTATCCTTGGTCGTTTGTTGTTGTCTGTCGAGGGTTTTCTCCTCAATGTTCTGCAAGGTCTTTGTGGCTGCCTAGGTAAGACTCCTGTCCGTCTGGATTCTTTTTACCGTGGTTCTACACGTCACAATTTGTTAGCTCATGCGCTGAGGTTTTCTATTATGGTTGGAAACTCATTGTCCGCTTGTCTCCAGGTTTGGCTTGATGGCTTCCTTCGGTCTCAGGCTTGATGCAAAGGTAATCTATCTGTCTATGTTTCAACAGTTAAGTTTTCTCTTACAGGCTCTAACCTGAATGCGCCTTGTTCTCCAGTCTAGCGACGCTGTTGGTGGAACACCTGTCTTTGTCCTCACGTCAACTCTCAGGTAACGTTGGTAGTCTCAACATTTCAGTTCTGTTGCTTCCTAGTTCTAGTCTTCCACTTCGTTTGCCTTGCAACCACTAACACCTGTAAATTCTTGGTTATGCAAATATCGAGCGTTTACTATTGGCGTATTTTGGGTTTTCTGTCACGGCTTTGCATGGTAGGCTCTGCCTCCTCTAACTTATGTCAGGTCTTCATTTTGGTCTTCTAAACTCTGTCTCTTTTCGAGTCAAATGGGTTTGTCAACGTTCTCTATGAGCGATGCTCTGTTGTATTTGGACCCCGGTCTTACAATGTATGTCGACTGTCATTTCTGGTTGTAATGGCGGTTCCTTTTCAAACCCTCACTTAGGGTTTAATTTCCAGGGTTTAGGCACTTATACTGGATTCGAATGCTTTGTTTGAAAACCCTCACCTAGGGTTCATGGCTTAGGGTTTGAGCGTGCACGGCTTCAGCCTTACAGTTTTGTTGTGTAATATTATTTCACTGAAATTAGCAATATTTTGAAAGTAATGTTTCCGGCATAAATGTGATAAGACTGGATTGGAATTACTTGGTTATATACGTTGTTTGTCTTCTCAAAATTTTGTGGTTTGAATTGCTATTGAGTGCCTCTGTTTGCTTTAAGTAATTCGTGAGATTTTTTATATGAACCTTGTAATTTTGTTGGTACGTGATATGGTTGTCACTTGAATTGTAATTGGAAACTATTGCTCGGTCTGTCGATGGTTAGCCTGTATGAAATCCTCGCTTCTCCTGTGATCTGCTTTAATGAATTTTCAAACCCTTGAATTTAAATCTGTTCTTTGGTCTTCGCTGCATGCACTGGTTCTCTACCTTCAGGAACGTGAGGAATTATTTGTTTACAAGAATCTATGAATGGTTAGCGGTGTATTCAATTTGGTCATAAATCGAAAAACATAATGAAACACAATAGGTATATAGATTGGATAGAACTTCAATTTTCTCTGTTGTTATTTCTTAACTGAGTGCGAGAGGTATTGGATTGAACCCCTTCTTTGGTTTGTCCTGTTACATTTATCGGTTCCCTGTTCCAGTTAATGAAACTGTACAATTGCTTTTTTTTCAGTTACCGACTCTTACATTTACTTGTTATTAGACATTCGTTTATATTATGACAAGATTTCCTCTTCAACTACATTTGTCTTTTCCTTTTAAAATAAAAGGATAATCACAGTTTGTTAATAAAAAATCAACACATGACTATAACTGTTCAACTACCCTTAACTAACATAAAATAAAATAATAAAAGCCCCATCTACTTTCCTGTCAACCAACAGAAAGACTAAATAAAAGTAAATTCAACTTTCTTTGACCTGGAAGAGACTTCACCCGGTCATGGTGAGCTAGATGCTCCTGCATCAGTTGGGCTTTGGTTTGTTGGCATAATTTCGATACCATGAGGTCCATGCAATGCCAACGTGGTCATGCAAGTAGAGGTTTACAGCCACAGGGCCATGGAGCAGAAAATCGAGTGGAGATTCGAGTTTTAGGTGATGAATTGGATCAACAAGTTGTCCATTCTCTAAGAAGAATAGAACTACCCCCTCCCTTTGATCTCTTGAAAACCAGCTTCAATAGGTCACTTTGCTCCTAAAATAGCTCACATGAGACCGACATGAGGATAGGAATGGAATTAGTGGTTTTATGAACTACTTTCAGCGTAATGAGTGGCACATGATGGACTAGTTGGTAGCTTTGCGTTGTGGACCAAAATAAAATGAGGCTGGATCGTCTAGAAGGCAGGATGGAACATATGGAGGGACACATTCACAAGGCTTCTCATCATCCTTTGCCACCAGGAAACAT
The DNA here is from genome assembly GCA_031772625.1 of Pinus tabuliformis. Classification (NCBI taxonomy): domain Eukaryota; kingdom Viridiplantae; phylum Streptophyta; class Pinopsida; order Pinales; family Pinaceae; genus Pinus; species Pinus tabuliformis. The sequence goes on along the minus strand of CM062816.1, from coordinate 443,380,611 downwards.
CATAGGCAACCTAGCTCTAGGAAACTTCTTAGATCAGGGATGAAAGTCAAATATATTCTTGTTCTTGGGATCTTCTAGTATTTTTGGGCTATGTATGTGGTCTCTTAGTTTGCTTTGGTTGTTGACAATATGTTTTTTCTATTATCTTCTAGACAATAAATTCAGTAAAAATGAGATGGAAATTTTTTTATCTCCAACCTACTCATAATATATCTTTGACATAAATTAATATAAATATAAATTTATATATAAAAAAATTAATTAAAATATTTTCTATTTTAATATATATATATTATACACGTTGTAATAGAAGACAAGACATCAATATACAATATACATTATACAATATACATGAGGACCATAAAGTGATATCATTGAATGTAAACAGAGGAATTCAAGTTACATGGCGTCATCTATCACAAATTGGATGGATAGAATCAAACAATTGATTGAGATTTTAAGAGAATTTTTTTCACATATCTTCACAGAACATAATCATGATATCTTTGGAAAACATAACCATGAGCTGTCCATAGACAGATGGAATAGCATTCGTGGCAAGGTTATAAACGGACGGAGAACATAATCATGATATCCTCAGAAAACATAATCATGAGCTGTGCATAGACAGATGGAGTAGCATTCGTGGAAAGATTATAAATGGACAGATGCAGTAGCATTCGTGGGAAGATTAAGTTTACAGCATACGAAGACGGCTCTTTAGACTATTAATGTCATTTTAGAACTCTGTTTTTTAGGTTTTGAGTTTAGTTTACAAGTTGTTCATTAGGCCTGCTGTTGATATACTAGATAAAGATATCTCTGTAATAGTGTGTGGAATCTGAGAAGAATAGAAAAAAAGATGAATGACACAGGAAGGATAAATGTCAAGAGTAAATTTTCTGTGCGTCAAAACGAAAACAAGAAAATAAAGGGAGGAGAAAAACACAGTAAATATAACTGCTCAGTGTGCTTTTTCATATTGAATAAAATAAAAATTAGAAACTGTACATCTCGCATACTGAACTGTGAAAAACGCAGCGCTCCAGGTTAATTAACAGATACGACATGGTCCCCAATAAAACAGCGCTTCACATACTTTGATTGTATCGCTATGTCCGACATACCAATTATTTCTGTAAGAGCACGCGCTTTTAATCAAATTCTATACCCGGTGCTACCGTCAATTTTGTTGTATAACACTGCAAACTGGCCAGGCGGAGGAGATATTTTAAGCATATGTACAGAGAAAGCAACACTGGGAGCGGTGGTGCAGCTCAATAATGCTGTCCTCGGCTAATTGCCATCCATTTATTTCAGTTTACTGTCTCCACGTGCAACAAGTAGTTTGCCCTGTTCATCGTTCACATTCTCTGATTCTGTGGTCACATTTTATATATATATAAACTATGTTATTAAAAGCAATGAATACACAAGTTATACAGATTCAATAAAATATAATGGATTTTTAATTTATAGATATAACCTATAAATAATTTTGTTACAATATTATAGATTAATACTATGTTTTATCAACATCGCATGTTAAAAAATATCATGTCTTATGATATATAAGTATGTCCTTGCTCAACTTGAATTTGACACGGGTCTGTTTTAAAATAATAATAGTTCATCTTTGATTCCTGATAAAAAGAGAGGATATGTTGAATCTCAGGGATTTTATTTAACCAATTAGGTACTAAGATCCCAAAAAGGTTTTGGAAAATTTTGAGCAAATTTAAGCAACTTCGGGTTTATCTATCTAGATAGAAAATAATAAAGAGCATTCTAAAAACTTTACTTCTTTGTAGTTGACACAAGTTAAAACCCTGTACCAGGGTGATCCACATGGAAGAGCCGGGATAGCTCAGTTGGTAGAGCAGAGGACTGGAAATCCTCGTGATATTATAGGCCAATACCATGTTTTATCTATACCACATGTTAAAAAATACCATGTCTTATGATATATAAGTATGTCCCTGCTCAACCTGGAAATCCAGTAAAATATTTCCTAAATACAAAATAATGTTGATCATAATAAAAACAAAAGTGAATATGCTATGCATGTTTAATCGATTGTCCATATGAAAGTAATATAATTTACTCTAAAGTAATTAGAATAGAAAAGAAATGTGTGAGTAAGATGTTTAAACCTTATACTTTTCAAAAATATTTCAACACTGTATTTAAATTATCTATTCAAATATCTATGTTAACTAATGAAGATATATTTATGTTAAGATATATCATATGAAAATATTGACAAAATAAGCTTTTATAGTTAAAATGTTTGAAGTGGTTTGATTATTTTATAGTTTGGTCATTTTTTTAGGTAGATGTTTTTTGGGTCAAATTTCAATAAACTTTTTTGTACTTACAAGTTATGAACTCTATATAGTGCTCAAAAATACAATTTAAACAATGAAAAATTACAATTGTATTTTGCACTTTAAAAGAAATTTGTCCCTTAAGAAATTTGATCCATCAAAGCTCAAGTTAGATCCTTACTTAAAATGGATATATGTTGGTTTATATGATATTTTTTTAATTAATCAATTTAATTTAAAAGGCAAAAGATTGCCTACCTAATTTGGAGATAAATGTTAAAATATTCTAGAATATTGTGGGGAGATTAAATACTACCACTCACTTAACAATTAGTGACTAACATATATACATTTAATAAAACATGCAACAATATGTTTATCTATGGACATTCACCCCACTTTATGATGGAGATTCTTAATTTGTAAATAGGATTTTTTACAATACCATGGTCTATCAGTACCATATGCCTAAAAAAATCATATCTTATTTCATATTGCACTTATCCATATGAATTTTTTTTATTAATCAATTTAATTAAAAGTTAAAAAAATCGATAACTACTTTGGAGATAAATCTCATCTTTTATTTGTGAATATTATTAAAAGTATTTTAGAATATTCCATAGAAATTAAGTCCATACCATTCGCCTAATAATTATTCATAATTAAATTAAAATTGTGAAAACCTATTCTAAAATATACACCTCAAACATAATTATTATTGATTATCTAAATAAATTAATAAATAATAATGATTATAACTATTTTTAATACAAAGTTAAGTATCTTATTTTTTTTTAAGTTTCTAGATGATTTTAAATATATTTATAATTCTTACATTTTAATAAATAAACTATATTTAATTATTTGTTAGATTATAATTAGAATAGTATTTCATTTTATATATAAAATAAAGGATATAAGAAAATCAAAATTGATTTATATTTAATTATGAGTTAAGGGTAAGAAAATAGGTTAATAAAATAAGAACTTATAGAAATTTAGTATGAACCAAAATTTATATTTTTATAAATTATTAGTGGGTTATTTCAGGTGGCACTAAGGAATATTAATAATGAATTACGAAACATTCAAAAAGTTTAGACTTTGGCCATATAATTCTTAATAAGATTAAAATACATTTTTGAATGCATAAACAAAATTAAAGTACTAAAAAATCCATGGAACGCTCATTCTACACTTACTAACAATACAAATATACTATTCTAACAAAACTCATCAAAAAAACATAACCATGAAAAAGGAAAAACATAAAACATTTAAACTACAGGTAAAGATTACCTCTATACGCATTTAATTCAAATAAAATGCCTAATCTGTAATACAAATATTAAAAAAATCATACAAAAGGTTTAAATCAAACTAACAAAATTCATTCACAAAAATCAATAATAACTATACTCACTTCCTATAAACAATTAAATTGTAATTAATTATAAATAATAAATAAATAAATAAACCTCATTTTTATCTCTTTATCAAACACCATGCTATATAAAACTCTAATCTCCTAACCTCTTATATTGAATACCCAATATCTAAAGGAGTATATTCAAATTGTAGATACATACCTTTTGGGAATATAAATTGGGTGCAAGTTAAAATAATTTGAAAAAAGTGTAAAATACCCAATATCTAAAGGAGTATATTCAAATTGTAGATACATACCTTTTGGGAATATAAATTGGGTGCAAGTTAAAATAATTTGAAAAAAGTGTAATTAATAAAGGAAATGATATATTTTAAAATAGTTTAGTTAATTAGTTTTATTTCAAATGATAAGGAAGAATGATTATTATTATTTTTATTTAAACTTAATTTTTACAAATGATATGTTGAGCTCATATAAAATATATTGTTGTAATTATAGTCTTAAGTATTGAAGAATATTTTAATCTTGTCTATGGATTGAGGGGTGTGATGCTTGGTTACATTAAAAAAAAATATAAAAATATTTTCATAAAATAATAAAATATGGATATATAAACAAAGTTTCAAGCATTCAAAATATCCAAAATAGTGATAAAATATCATTTCAAGCATTTACGATGACAAAATAAATATTATGTTGTGACAATTTAAAAGTTTCTTCCAAAAAAATTAGTGTATTGATGTAATTTTCTAATTAATAAGAGACAAGTATTTCAATAATTGGGTGAAGGTGCTAAGATTTAACCAAACTAAATCCATCTCCTTAATCATGGATTTATCAAGTATTAGAGGGATAAAATCTCTCAACATGCAATCCCCTTTTTTAGTACAAAACATGACGAAATGTTTTCACCTTGAGAGATTTTTTATCACTCTTGGAGCTTGATATATCTATGGTTAAAATGGATATAGGCTGATTTTAGTTGTGGGTGGTCCAACACAGTTTAGAGATGATCAAAGTTATATATATGTATATGTCTAAAATTTATCGAATGATTTGAAATTTACTCACTTTCCTTAATTTGTTAAAAGTATAAAGAATATTATCAACAAAAATCAATGTCAACCTATCATCTTTAATTTTCATTATATTCACTAGAAATTTGTAGATATTATTTATATGTATATTTCAAAGGCTAATCTAATTATTTGAAATTTACTCACTTTTAGTTGAAATAATAGAGAGTATTATGGAGAGGGATCGATGCCAAACTATATTCATAAGTTCTTATTATATTGGCATAATTTGTAAATGATTAACATTATGTGTATCCATGTTTCTAAGATGAATCTCATCATTTTAAATCTATGTTGTCACCTTAATTTGTTCAAAACATTGAATGTATTATTCAAAAATATACTTCAAGAGTTACATGAGGAACAAGTAGATTAGGCATAATGTAACAATGTAAAAAATGTAATATCTACACTAAAATAAATGCATGTGTATTGAAATCAATGTGTTGATGTTTGTATACACATTAATTTCTAGGTGTATTGATTTCAATGTTCATGTCATTTTTTATTCATTATTCATGTATGCATTGCTCATATATTTATGGAGTTTATTATCAAAGTGTCAACATTATTAGGCAATATTTTTATCGGTGATTTGGGTATTAGAAATACTTCATTGTTCATGCTTTTATTTAATGGATTTTTATAGCCCTATTTTTATTGAATAGGTTGTATTGTGCATTAAAATCAATATGTGTGTGTGAATTTTTGTTCATTGGCCATGTATGTATCATTCATGTACATGTGGTGTTGTCTATCATAGTGTTTGGATAGTTGGGAAACAATTTTTATTAGCACCTAGGGTATCACAAATAATTCATGGTTCATGCTTCTATTTAATGGATTGTTAGAACCCTTATTTTACTTAATATTTTGAAAACATTTCTATCATTAACATTCTCTAAAAATATTTACAAATAGCTTAATGAGAAACTGAAAGAAATCTTTTTTATTATCATAGTGTCTGCATGGTTAGGAAATGATTTTTACTAGTTCCTTATGTATCAAAAATGTTTCATTGTTCATGATTTTGTTTAATGGATTGTTACAACTCTATTTATATTGAATATGTTGAATACATTGAAATCAATGCATGTATGCTAAAATCATGCATTAATGTGAGTGCATATATTACATGTGTATCTATGGACTTGATTATAAGAGCGTCTACATTATTGGACAATATTTGTTATCAACTCCTTAGTTATTATAAATCATTCATCGGTCATGCTTTTATTTAATGGATTGTTGTAATCTTATTTTTACTGAATTTGTTGTATTATACATTGAAATCAATGCATGTACAATAAAATCAATTTGTCGATTTCAATGTACATATCAAATTATACATGTCATGAGTTCAATGCACATGTCAATTTCTAACACATTGATTTTAGTATACAAGTCAATTTTTATTTCTATTAAGTATACATATATATATATATATATATATATATATATATATATATATATATATATATATATATATATATATATTCATCGGTAATGTATGTATTCTTCATATTTTTATGGAGTTAATTATCAAAGTGTCTACACTATTGGGCAACATTTTTTATTAGTACCTTGGGTATCACAAATATGTCATGGATCCTGCTTTTATTTAATGGATTGTTACAACTTTTTTCTATTGAATATATATAACACAAAGGCGTCTTAGGTTTTTCAAGCATATTCATGCAAAAATCACGAGAAAATGATTATTAAATTATTTAAATTATTAGGAAATATGTTTGGTCAGCGCCTTGGGTATAATAAAAAATATCATGGTTCGTGCATCTATTTAATAAATTGTTACAACCCTATTTTTATTGAATACCTTGAATATAAAGGTATCATGAATATTTTCTAAGCATATCTATGAATAATTGCATGAAAAAAAAAAAAGGCCCTGTGTAATTAATTATCATAATGTATACATCGTTAGGCAATGTTTCTTATCAAGTCCTTATGTATAAAAAAAACATGATTTCTCATGATTTTGTTTAATAGGTTGATACAACTCCATGTGTATTCAGTATGCTAAATGTGAATATATTATAAATTGGAATAAATGAATTTACACTAAAACCAATTCTCTCATGTGAGTGTGCATATAACTCATACATCTATGGAATTGATTATCAGAATGCAATAAAAAAATTTATCAATACCTTAGGTATCAAAAATATTTCATGATTTATAATTTTATATGATTTATAATTTTATATAGCTCTATTTTTATTGAAAATATTATATTATTAATTTTATTGAAAATATTATATTATACATTGAAATCAATACATGTGTAATAAAATCAATTCATTGATTTCAATATACATATGAATCTGTAAATATATTGATTTCAATGTAAATTAGAATTTAATTTACATGTTAATTTTTATTTTTATTTAATATAAATATACATAAATGTTAATATTATATACCAATTTATATTCACATGTTAATTTTTATTTTTATTTAATATAAATATACATAAATGTTAATATTATATACCAATTTATATTCACTTCTCATATATGTACCATTCATTTATCGATGCACTTGATTATGGTACTTGTATTTGATTATGGGAGTGCCTACATTTATAGACAATGACTTTGATTATTTCCTTACATATTAGAAATATTTCATGGTTCACACTTCTCCATAATGGATTGTTACAACCCTTATTTTATTTTATTGATTACGTCCTATACAAATTTATCATATGTTGAAGTAAATGCCTGTACACTAAATTGAAATTGAATGCATTAGAATGTGTTTACAATTTCCAACAAGGAATTGATTTTATTGTACACGATAATTTTTATTTCTATTTAATATAGATATATGTAATTTTTGTTTACATTGTACGCATTGATTTCAAAGTGTGAACTTTACTCTTAAAACTTCATAATATTCAAACTAAGAGTAAATTTCATCCGATTTATGTCTATTATGAAATTAACTATGAATAGATCCATCTTATGAAAACATGAAATAATGCATGGTATTTAAATTTAATATATACTTTGTACTACCTATTATTATGGTTCTTCATTCTTCCCATCTCACTAAGAATTTTAGTATTATCTATGTTTATTGAGTATATTCATCGATGTTGTTCTCTTCTTATTGTTTTCTATATCCATATCTCTCTCGTATACTAACTAGAATGTTAATGGATTTGTTTCTATTTTCTATTGTATTATCCAATTGATAGTGCAAATGTTTTTTATTCACTTCTTTGTCAATCATATAATTTTAGCTTGCATTTATCCAATACATGACCCTTAATCGTCTGAAATGATTTTAAATTCTTGGGCAACCTTTATGCAATTGTTTTTATTATGATGTATGTGACAATTTTTTTTGCTAATACCTCTTTTCAATATTACTATGAATTGTAATTCATGTAAATAATGTTGAAATGTGACACATTTAATGGTCGCAAGAAGTGGAAACAATTCAGAGGACTAAGGTGGAGGAGTTGCTTGTAAACCTAAGTCAGTGAATTTATTTCACCACCTATCTCCCTAATGAATCGATGACACTACTAGTGCAACAATGAATTTGGGGAGTTGGCTCCCTAAGTGAAGGATGAGCCTACAGTCTTGGTTCTCATAGAGATGTGGGCATGTTCAACACGCATCACGTACGATAGGGGAACACTAGGGAATACAAGGTGTGGAAGAGGAGAGTGATCTAGGGGATAAAGCATGATTATCTCAAGAGAACCTATTATGGAATAATCATGCAAGGAACAACGCTCACTTATAAAAAGAAAGAGAAATTGTACAACATAAGAGAACAAGGAATATGAGTGGCAAATAGAAGTGAATATTCCAAAAAAAGTTAACCTTTATAGCATTTGTTCTACTATGATGTTATTCCCTATGTTTATTGAGGCATGTGAGTGTGACTATGTAATGATTAGACATAGAGAGTTTAAGGGAAATTCATATGAGAAGTTGAGTGGGTGTAGCTTGCATCAAGGTGATATCAGAGCTAGAATGCTCTGTAAACCCTGATTCAAAATGGGATGTTTTCATCTATATATATATATATATATATATATATATATATATATATATATATATAGTTAGTAAAATTAACCAAATACATAAAGTTTGCAAAAATTGATAGTAAGATCAGAATTGGAGGTATGACATATTGAAAGATTTGACACACTCTTAAAAAGGACCACTCTGAAGGTAGATGTGTTCGTGGATAGAAATTGGTTCGAGAATGAATATGCACTATGGGAGTTGAGATTTTGGTACAAATCTTATGAATATTTATTTAAAAGTTTCATGCTAAATTTGGTCATAAAATATTATGTTTGTAAGTAGCAGAAAAAAGGAAGGTAGCATCCATACGACAAGTAACATTATGACAGAGAAAGAGGGAGCAAAAAAATATCCCAGCATAAGAAAATTGTGACAAAACCCTAGTAGTAGATGAAATTGCTAAAAATAGGAAAATATGAGCTCTAAAAGGAGGAAGTGAAGAAGTGACCAGTTGAGGATTAGAAGCCAACAACTTTGAAATTTAAGGAGCAGGAGTGCTTGGAAAGAGGTTCTATTGAAAAGATATAAAAGAAGGGAGGATACCAAGAGGAAGGCTTGGTACTAGTGATAAGTCAAAGACTTGTTACAAAGATAAAGAAGACATGTTGTAGCTAACAAGTGGACAAGCAGAGTTCATAGAAGAAGAAAGTGAGATTGTTTTTTGATATTCATGTCAATATTTCAAAGAGGAAAAATCATTATCAAATGCGAAAGAATGTCAGAACAGTTAACAAGAGGCAGATGAGTCATGAGTATTTTTAAAGGGAGTTGCCTGAGTTAAAATCATAATTCAGTAACATAAAGTAGTTTCTATCAGACCATGGATATCGATGGATAATGAAGAAGAAGAAGGTGACATGAAACTCATTGCAAATGAAGTTGAGGCAAGGATATATGTCATATTAAAGAAAGAACTCATAGCGGATGAGTGTGAGGTATATGGATAATTTACACAATTGCAATAAATATGAATAGAGGAGTAATTTTCTAGTATATTTGTTTAAATGATACAACACATTAATACAATGATTATAACTAAATACAACAAAAAGATCATTTATAATTAAAATCTATTTTATTCTCTAATGATTAATTGAAATTTAATGTTAAAGAATAAATAAGTTAGATTTGCATACCTACATTGTTGATTAAGTATATGAATAATTGACGAACAAAAATATAATTTGATAATATATTTATTTAAATGATATGACCCATTGATATAATGATTATATCTAAATGTAATAAGAAAGCAGTATTATAATTAAAAACTATTTTGTTTTACTTTTAGATATAAAAAAAGTTGCATTTGCATAACCATTTTGCAAAGGGTGCACCAATTAACCATCAATCAAAATCCGACACCTATAACATATTATAATTTATTACTAAAACATATAAATGTGTTATATATTCATTTGAATACAGTGTTGTTGCTTATACATATTTACCAATCAATACATTTAGTCAGTATTAAACACTAATGAGAATAATTGTAATAAAAAAATAGTGCTCCTAATGACAACATATTCATCATGGTATTCACTAGTGTCATTATAATAGTTTCTATTTCTATCATAACTATTATAATATACTATGGTGCATATGCTAATATATGTAATATTTATTTTACATATGTAATATGCATCGATGCTTTCATTACATAAAATGTGTATTAGAGATTCAAAAAACAATTATATGCACTAATGCGTGTGTGTATATATATACACAGTGTAGAGAAGAAAATGGTAAGGTGTCCTACTAAGGTACTCTATGGTGTAATGGTCATTGATTCAAAATTCCATGGGCAAAAATCCATCCATGCTAAGGGTTGGTGTGGCCCAAGCCGTGTGCGATCCTTGAGGATTTTGATGGTTTAGATGCCCCTAGGCCACAGTTGTTCAAGCCACAATTTAGTCGTGTCATTCATCCCGAGACTCGCATAAAATAAATAAATATATGTGTATATATATATATATATATATATATATATATATTACACAAGTTTCTGGAACTTAGGTACGGGTGTTGGGAATGGCTAGAGGCTTCCCCAATATTTCTAGGAAATAGCTAATTGGGAGTGGTAATATTATATAATAAAAAAATAAAATAGTTTTTCCTTTAATTATATAATTTATATAATAATCAAAATATTTCAAATATTAAAATCAATTTAAAATTTTAATTCATTATATGAATATCAAATTCAAAAATGAAATTTTGAAAATGTAAATGATTCAAGAGACACTTTTGAATTTAAGAAACATAGTGAAAATCAAAGAACTCATATTAATATTCATATTTCTAGCATGGCCAATATAGTACATAGTAAGAAAAATGGCAAATGCCCAAAGTGGCAAAGTAATACATGGTCCAAAAATGCTCAAAGGCCAAAACATAACATTAAATACTAAAGTTGAAGATGATCATGAAGTGCAATCTTCAACATCAAGACTATCCATATAATCTTGAGCCTCACTAGGCACTCCAATTTCATCATCACCATCATCAATATCAAGATCACCTGCAATGCTACCCAAAGGTATGCCAACTAAACCTACATCTGGTGAAGGATTATCCTCATCATCATCAATCTATGAAGCCTCCTCAGCATCAACATCCCATCTTGTTGTAGGGCCATATAAATACTCAAATAGCTTCCTTGAGCAAAGTCGAAGACTACTATACATATAAACCAATTTCTCTACTCTCTTAGAGGTAAGCCTATTCCTCTTAACAAATTGAATGAAACTATAAGTAAACCAATTCCTTTCAGCTATCAATGAACTAGAAACCTGAGATAGCAAGTGTGAGGCAAGATTTCGAAGATCTTGGGCTTCCCCCCATACATTCTCCACCATCCAATGGGATTCCTTTGTGCATAAATTTTTATGTCCACCCTTGCATCTTGAGAGAATTTGGAATGGTTTAAGGTAGAAAAACCAACAAATTGTTCCCGCATTACAGTTGCCTCATTAGGTGTATAGATTTTGCATATGGCATCAAGAAAGCCTTGTTTCACTTCTTCATCATCAATGGGTAGAACTCTGTTTGGTCTCTCCATATACCACTTTGAATTAAGGGCATAAGCAGCCATGTGAAGAGAGGTATTGAGTTTGATCCATCTCTTCCCTATTATCTTATGAATTTCATTGAAGAACTCCAAAGAGGGGTTTCTATCCCGAATGATGTGCCTTATCTTTCTAACCATGCTATCAATACATTCCTAAACTTCTCCAAGGGTGGGGGAATCAAAATCTGCATACCTTATCAACTCCAAAATTGGAGTTGTGAAAGAAACAACGTATTTACAATCAGACCACCAATCATCATTGAGAAGCTGCTCCCTTATCTTCTTTTCCTACATTGATTTAGATTCAGACCATGCATTACACTCTTGGGAAACAACAGTGTCTTGTAAGGATGAATGCACCTCAACCATACGTTGAAGAAGAATGAGGTATGTAGCATATCTTGTTTCTGCATGTTTCAAAAACCTCTTCCTCGAGTACATCTTATAGATTGCTAAAGAGGCATGGTGGTTTCAAATGTAAATTTTTGCATCTCTTGCATCTAAAATTAGTTTTTCAATTCAAGATATTTTGCCAATGTCTTTCAGGGCATTATTCAAGGCATGTACAAAACAAGGAGTCCAAAAGATATGCCTATATCGACTTTGAACCATCAAACCCGCTGCTTTGCAAACATGCGCTTCATCTATGATTACATGTACTACATTTGAAGGACCAAGATCATCAATTGCTTCTTTCAATACTTCAAACACGGAGGTAGCATCCTTTAGTTTCCCACTACAATCAACTGCTCTTAAAAAATAGGGCCCAATTGGAGATGTAACAATGATATTCAACAATGGCCTTTCTTGAATGTTTGTCCAACCATCCATAACTATTGAACATCCTGAATAAATCCAAGATTGTTTAAGGGGGCCCATAAGCCACTGCATTCTTGTCACCCCTTTATCTAACAATTAGGTCCTCATTTTGTTGTAATTTGGAGGTGCATATCCTGGCCCAGCAGCTATGATTTTTCACACCATTTCTTTGTAATGTGGAGAACAGGTAGCACTAAATGAAATCCCATTTTCCATAAAAAAAAGTCAGCAATAGCATCATCAGCCTCATCCCTATGTACTACATTGTAGATTTTAGAAATTTGTTCTTGAGAAAAACTAACGGGCCTCTTACTCCTTTCAGAAGTAGACCCCCCCACAGACTCAAATTGTTTGATGCATTTTGATTAACTAAATCTTCCATATCATGGGAAGAAGATCTAGGTACTTTAAAATTAAAATCATTGTCCAAATTAATTACATTAGATCATAGGGAAGCCTATGAAGCTTTGAAAACTCTATTCTTTTCAAAATAGTACATGTACAACCCTTTACAACATCACCGGATAGGGATAGAAGATGATGCCACACCCTAGTGTACCTTACTTTAAACACATGGTTACACAATGTGCACAACCATTCTTCACAACCACCACTATTCTTTTTCTTGTTTTTAGTAATTTTCTTCACAAACTTTAACAAGGGTTTCTTAGGGTTTGTGCTTTGTTGGACTTGATCACTTGGAATTGGAGGAAGAGAATAATTTTCATATCCACTTGTTGGTATTAAACTACCACCCTCCATGGTTTCCTTGATTAATACAAGAGATAGAAAAACACATTATAAACGAAATGTACAATGAGAAATCAAAAAATAACTTGTACTTACATACAAAAATACAAATGTACCTCTCAAGTTCTGCCTATGAATCAAAATATGAACCAAAAATAAGGCTTAACCAAAAAAAAACACACTAAGGTTTATATATCTACCTATGTGGATAATAATTACTATCTATGTGAATAAAAACAAAATAGAAAAATTTTGATGTTTTGCAATGAGTTATAAAAAATAATTGTTGACTTAAAAAAATAATGAAATAAATGAGCATAAACTAATCTTTGCTCTTAACTTTTAAGTGGTTAAGGGCTTACACCCAAGTACTTCAATTTTGCACCATTACTAATATATCTATGACAACATATCAAAGCGATGAGAATAAGTCCAAGACAATAGAAAAGCAAATTGAGCATTTTTTTAGCAGATCTTCAATATGAGGTCCCATCACTCGCTGTTCCAAGGTTTTATATTGTCAATTTTTACTCCCATTTTCTTTTGCACATCACCAAAGGCCTTAGGGAAATGCAATTTCCAAATTTAATTGCTTCTTGTATTTTAATATTTAACTTAATTACATTGCATACTATTTTGAAATTTGATAGCGAAATTGAAAATAAAAATGAAGTTAAATACTTGAATTTTCTTTATTATTAAAAATGTACCATCTAAATAATTCAAGTTTGCGGCTAGAAATGTGAGGAGAGGGGAAGCGGCAGCATTATGGAACAGTCAGGACATACATTCTGTGATCTAATACGAATTGTGTGTGAACAGGTTCGCACAGTAGAAGAAATGGCTAGACCATCCTGTGGAAGAGGATGAGGTAGAAGGAGAAGGGAGCTACCTTGTACAGCTGACCCGGATCCTCGAAACCCAAGTGTGGAAGAAAACCGGTAGAAAGGATCATCAGTGAAGCAGCAACAACGTACAGGGTAGGGACGGATGTATGCATCCGCAAGATCGTAGAAGATTGGGAGGAAGAGATAAAAGAGGAGGCGAATTCCGAAGAGGAAATGGAGGCCCGGCGTGAGGTAATCCCGAACCCAGGGAATACTAGGGGAAGACTCACACAATTTAAGCACACTTTATACTTATATTGGCTCATGAAGAGCCTTTTGGGGAAGGGCAGGGAGCAACTATCAATGGGGATGGCAATGACCCTCTAGGACATGCCAAACTATAAGAAATACCTGCAAACCATCCAGTTCCAGTTGTGCGAGCAGGACATTCACCTAGATTGTATTCAAAGGCATATCCCTTGTATTATAGAGCTGGAAGATGCACCAGGAGACTCAGGTGAAGACCTGGCCCTGGTGGACTCAGCCTCAGAGGATTAGAAGGAATAATTAGGTTCTAGAATGTCTTTTGGTTTTTAGCGGATAACATTTACTTTTACTGATGTATGCTTATTAGACAGAATCTTAGACTCGTATCATGATATAGAAGTATATATAGCTTGGGTTGATCACCTAAAACTATATTATTTTTGCATGGCTTATAACGAGGATAGGTGGCCAACAGAGTTTGTTTCCCACAGAGCAAGTTGAGGCCACCAATCTCATCTCTGTGGTGTAAACCTGTTGTTTAGAAATAGAAAACAGAAGGTCCTACCAAGCTTTACAAAAAAAAAAATAGCTATCCAAGTCAAAAAAAATAAATATAAATCAAATTGACAACAAAAATGAGTTAAATACTTGAACTTTCCTTATTATTAAAAATCTACCATCTAAATAAAAATAGCTATCCAAGTTAAAAGGCCTCATGGAATTTCAATTTGCAAATTTAATTGCTTCTTGGACTTTAATACTTAACTTAATAAGTTAATTACATTTCAGACTATTTTTAAATTTTATATATAGAAGCGAAATTGAAAATAAAAATGAAGTTAAATACTTGAATTTTCTTTATTATTAAAAATGTACCATCTAAATAAAAATAGTTATCCAAGTTAAAAATAAATAAATCAAATTGAAAATAAAAATGAGTGAAATACTTGAATCTTATTTATTATTACAAATCTAAGATCTAAATAAAAATAGCTATCCAAGTTAAAAATAAATAAATCAAATTACCTGATAATATCAAAGTTGAAGTCATATCAAAGTTAGGGTTATAGCAATATAATCTATAGAGAGTAGAAATAGATGGGTTAATGTTGTATACTAGTTCATGATAGGCTTACCTACATTTAAATATGGGCAGCTGGAATGCTTAACCAAAACCTATAAAGAACACTTTTATACGTAAAAGAATATTATTCCAGTTTTGCCTTCCAAACCTTTAAAAATGCTTGAGAAGAAATTTATCTAAAGGTTAAAGTTTTTGTCAAATGATAAGTTAAGAAATTTACCACTATGTAAGTTAAATTTGCACCATTACTAATATTAAATATATGATTAATATCCAATCCCATGAAAACAAAAGTGTAAACTGGAGATTTTACCACTATGTAAGTTAATTTTGCACCATTACTAATATTAAATATATGATTAATATCCAATCCCATGAAAAGAAAATTGTAAATTGGAGATTTTCAAATTCTTGATATAGATTTTTGTCATTGGCAATAAGGCCTTTGACCTCATTTTGACTTCAACTCCTTTGACCGCATTTTGTTGTTTCACAAAGAATAAGGCCTGGAATTTTCTAGAGTTGGTGTACAAGAGATTCAAAGATGAATCTGGAGAGAAATTTCTCAGACCCAATTGAAACAGAATTATATACTAATTCCAACCTCAGAACTCCAGAACTTTCTCCTCAATTCTTTTGGATATACTGTAAATTTTAGATTTTTCAAATTGATTTATGTTTACTCTTTTTTTTATCATAGTTTTATGAGGCGTTTAGTTTTGGATTTATTACAAGCATAACACAAGCGTATATCTCCTCCATTTGTGCTATAGAGCTTTTAGATTCTTCTAGCGTTAAAGCATTGTGATTCTCAAAGTAGCGTACGACTTTTAGGCTAACACTCAAACCAGAAAATAATGGATATTGGTAAAATATAGGTGGGGAAAAATCTATAAAAAAATATAATTGGGCAAGCTAGGGGATGACAATTCCTTTTAGCAATGAAAACGAAATGTTTAGCCAACGAATATTAGCATGTTGTTTTTAGCGTTAGGCACCCATTAGATTTCGAGGTATTGTCCAAGCCAACTTCACTCTTGACTCTCATTTTGTTATCGAGAAGATAAGGAGGAGAAAAGAGAATCAATCCTGAATCATCTTGTTGAAGCCTCGAAAATCGTTGCGACAACATGGGGGAAGACCACTCGGTCGGGACCTTAAAGCAACTCCTTTTCCATTTGGAATGGTGGTTTCGACTCGTTCAATTAGGTCCAGCTACCTACTCTCATTCTCCAAAATAGTTTACAATATGACTTTCATCCACCAATGGAGAAGAGACATTAGATCAACCCTCTTGTTGATCAAGTAGGAAAGTGATCCTGAAGCTGATCAGGGGCTCAGCCAGGCCAAAACTAAAGTTTGCCTCTTTGGGAAGAGAACTTATAAGAACGTAAAATTAAATCTAAATGCAAACTTATTCTATAATGCAAGAAAAACGAACTAAATCCTAATCCTGTCTCAATTAGGTAGATATAGATTTAAGCCAACCGAGAGCAAGATATTTAAAGTATTGGAATTTAAATATGTCTGGCTTATAATGAATATCAACCTATCGAAATAGTTCAATTAACTGACATTATGAGTACCAAAACATATTCTATACAGAGACCTCTTAACTAAAATAATCAACCAACAACATTTAGGAAGAAGTTCACATAAATGATATTGATTGTTTAATCAGTAATTTGAATAATTAAACAATAAGATGAGGAAGAAGTTCACAACATATTATTATTTGTTAAACCAGTATTAAAAGACATATTTCTGAGTAAACAGTTACTCAAAAATCAGAATTCAACCCATAAGAGTAGAGATAAATAATAACATATGATTGAGACAAATTACTCATACCAACAAAAGTGCACAAATATGAATAAAATGACACATTCTTGCCATCATAAAATGAAACTAGTATTTAAACAGTAGTATTAGAAATCCTAGTTTATTGAAACCATTTCTCTGGCTCTGGTCTCCAACAGTCCTTTATGTTGCTTGAATTTTTGTTGTTACAACAAGAGCTACAGAAGTGCAAACTCTATCCATCACACACAATTTAGAATGGAAAAGAAAAATCCTCAGTAATCCCCAAATCTGATATTTTCACTCCTCCCACCTACAACTCTAAATCCCTATTACAAAAATGATTTTAGAATTCGAGAATTGCAAATGAGAGAAGCCCTTTTTACATTCTACAATCTGGTATTTATAATATTTACAAAAGAATTTAGAATAAGAAAGTTTGTTGAAGAATAAATCTTTTTAATTAATTTCATTGGCTCAAAATTATATTTTTCTATTATTGGAGCCTTCTCATTGATTCATATTCTTTTCTCTTCACCTGTTCAACTGTTTTCCTGCAAAATCAAATCAAAACATAATTAAAATGTAAAAATAAAATGAAAATGTCAAATCTGGAATTAAAACAAATCTAATCAAATTCAATTAAGTAAGTAATTGAAAAGGAAATATGATATTTCTATTGATTCTTGTGATGATTTAATTGGCCAAGGAGATTATTTACGAATGATTCTGTACTCAGAAGAAGTCGTGGGCAGATAAGAATGCAGAAAATAAAACTCAGAAAATTGATTTTGTTAAAAATTCAAAGCCTAATTTTCTACTACATTTTAGACCCAATAAATGATCAAATCTGGAAATGGAACCACTTCATAAATATTTTCCATAATTTTATCTTTCCAATGAGCCGTCCTGGGCCTCATTTGGCCAAGTAAAACTCCATTTATGAACTTCCAAAGTTGGTGTATTAAAATTGCCAGTATTCTAGAATTTCTAATACCTAGGCTAAAAATCAAAAAAATGAATTAAATTCTAATCCTAAATTAAATTATAGTTATTAATCTAATTAATTCTAAATAATTTTAATTGTGATATTAATTTAAATTATTTACAGATTAATTATTAACATAATTAAATAAAATTTAAAAACTAATTAAAATATTATCATATTATAATTATTTTATAATAATACTATAATATTGATATAATATTTTAACAAACCATTAAAATAAATCTATTATAAAAACAAACCATTGGACTAAATCCAAAGTGACTTCAAACTTTGAAATGTTTTAATTTCAAGTTCACGTGAGGAGTGGAGTTAATGGAGGAGGGAGGATGAGGTGGAGTGAGTAGAGTATGACGTGAGGGTGAAGTAAGGTGGAGGTATGGGAGGCATAAGGCGATCAATAAAAACTTTATATTAAAACCTTTTACCCCCTCGCATAAAATTTTAAATCGGTGATCGCAAAATCACAAATCAATTAATCGAGGTGTTTGGTGATATTGCGATATGCGAAATCGCGATATCGTTATTTTGCAATCGCAATTTTTTATTGCAAATTTATTTTGGAGGAGAATGGAGATAAAGTGGGGCCCACATGAATTAATGGTCCTACAAATTACCCTTAATCCATTTTGCAATTTTGGGGTTCTGGTCTTGGCAATTTGTTTTAAAATAATAAATTGGAGTAAGTTACCAAGATTCTGAAACACGCTTTCATCTGTTGTATGATTTAGCTGGGTCATTTTGCAAGACCATTAACGAAAAACAAAAATGAAAAATTAATAAAAATTAAGTAAAAGTCAATATTTACAATGAATGACTATTGAACTCAATTAGTTACAAAATTGAAATATTATACATTTATTTACATTTTTAGTCCAAGCGAGAAAACGATCAAACTTCAAAAGAGTGTCATTTACAAATCGGTTGACCAAATGAGACGAAACAAGTATCGATGGAAAGCTTGTGAAAAGTCGGATTCAATGAAGCAATCAAAACATAAATCCGACCAAAATAATAAAATTGTAAGACACTTAACTTAAATGAAAATCATAAAAGATGCTTAGCTAAGAATTTATAGAAAGAGTCCCATTATTTGAGTCAATAAGTCAAAATTGGGGGGTGTTAAGTTTTCCCTACAATAATGGCGACACACTGGAATGAACAAGTTATATCTGGTTAAAGATAATGAACTTTAATTTAACCAAAGGTTAAAAATAATGGAGTTCAAGAAACCCGCTGATAATAAAACATTTCCATAGGTCCCACTTAAATATATTAAGTAATATGAGTTTGTAAAGATAAGTACTCAAAGCAGACAAGAGTAAAAGTCATGAATCCAAATTTGGGAAAATTTGTTTTAGAACTACCTCATATAATAATAAAATAAGGTAGAGATAGGAGTTTTCTATAAAGCATATATCCATTTTATGGTTGTCTCTAGCATTGCTTTGTTGCCGGTGAGCTTGAAGAGTACCCCGATGAAGTTATATTTTATGTCATACAAGCCTAGTCCCACTGTAGGCGAGCGTTCATAGCCCTAGCGAGTTTACTTGTATTTCCCTTGTTTCCTCTTTAATAACTCTTTCAATAAGTGTATTTGCAAGCTTTTATTTTATAATGTACATCTTAGTGAAAAGGGTGGGATGGTAATACAGATTTATGTTTAATGGACATAATACTTTCATAATGTTTTCTCCAAATTATTTCCCTGCAGCTATCAATCAGAGGCTTTTATGTGGAGGGGTGGCAGGGATTTATTGTGTTAAACTCAAATCAATTCTTTCCTTGAAAAAGTAAACTCAATCACCTAGAAAAGATGTGTGCTCCTCCATGAAAAATATTTAAAGCTAGATGATCTTATGGTTCCATAAGGATTTTCCTTTAATGATAAATGAAATTCACTAAAATGGATAGAGTTAAGAGATTTCCCATGTATGCCAATCGTTGTGAGGAAAAAGGCATTTCATATAAATCATGGAAGATTCACCAAAATGAAATCAAAACTGAAAGCAAAAGGAAAGAATTCTTAAACTAAAGTAAGAAAAGAAATCAACAAACCGAAATAAAATTGAAGAAAGCAAAAAATGAAAGAAAAATCCAAATTTAAAAGATACACTTCATCAAGACTACCTATAAAATGTCTCAACAAAAGAGATAAAATAAAATAATCATGTGAATGTTCATTTTTTTGTTGAGATTTAGATCAATTGTATCTTGCAGAGTTATAAGCATTTTGTCTTCCGATAACAGTGATGATAAAATTCAGCGATAACGAAAAATATTTTCTCTGGTGTCAATGTTTTGTTTCAAAGCATCATCTTAACCATTTTCTAATAAAAGAAATGCTTAAGGAAACAGTTAAAGGTTCAGAAACTCCCCAGTTTAGTTGATTCAATGAGGATTATTACTGCTTCTTTCAAGAATCTCAAAGAAA
The DNA here is from genome assembly GCA_031772625.1 of Pinus tabuliformis. Lineage (NCBI taxonomy): Eukaryota > Viridiplantae > Streptophyta > Pinopsida > Pinales > Pinaceae > Pinus > Pinus tabuliformis. The sequence goes on along the minus strand of CM062816.1, from coordinate 443,359,685 downwards.
ACTAAACAAAAGAGAATTAACTTCAGCATTGATCTGGTAGAGACGCAATAGATTCATGAAGACCTGCAAAAACAAAGTTCAACATTAGGAAAAATTAAAATGAAACTAAAAACAAAAGTAAAGTAATGAGAATGGGTACATGAAACTTACCATTGGAGAATTGCATTTAATCTTACTTGAAAGATATCATTTTCTCCAATACTAGCTAACTTCTTACTTTAATTAGAATAAAAAGCATGAAGAAATTGAACTAACTGAAATCTTATTAACCCAAAATCATGATTTATTAAATCTGAATTAAAACAAGAAACAAACTAGAAGAAAACTATGTTTCATGTTCCAGGAATATGAGGTGAACTGAATTCATCAAAGATGAGAATGAAATGATGCTTTTTAATGAATCAAAACGACGAATGTTCTCATAATATCATAAGTTTCATATCAACTCCATTATTTTCATAAATATTTCAGAATTAAGACCAAATCCAAGATAATGAAATACAAATGTGTAGATGGGGAGGTCTTGAATTTCATATATTAAATATAAAGTGATATATATAAAACTCAAATATAAGAGAAATAAAAATGAGTTAACCATGTTGCTATTTTGTTAAAAGTTGCTTCATTAACATAGTGGTTTCCCAAGAGTTCCTTAAAATCTTTTATACAACACGTCTTATCGAATTTTTCGCATCACAAGTTTTTCTGCCAGGCATAACTTCAAACTGCGAGATTCACCTTTGTCGATATGCGATTGAATGTTATATAATATTTAAAATTCATTGGCAGAGAGGCATATATTAGAGTTTATCACATCAGAAGATGTCAAGACAATGTGCAATATAAGTGTTGCAGTAGCAAATTTGGTATATGGGCATATGCTATGTGAAAATGCAATATCACAATTGCTATGTGAATATATGCGATGTAATATAGTGATTACAATATCGGAGAATCAAATATAGGAGTTCTTAAAAGGACATGCCGATATTATTTTGCGATTACAGGGATGCGATGGATGACATGGAAAATTGGTGGGACCATCTTTGAATTTTTACAATAAATTGGCAATCAGAAGATTTTGAATACAGGATGTAATATCATTGATACGCTGATATGTGATATGGAATGGACCCGATCGTTTAATTATATGGATTTAGTTTCATATCGGACCCAGGATCTTGGAACTTTTAAACATATGCCCCAACCGAAATTGCAATGTATGCACGGATGCGATATCTATTATAACTAAATTTAAATGCCATATCGGGTCCATTGGAACTTTTAAACGTATGTCACAATTGAAATTGTGATTTATAAATAGATGCAATATCTTTCAGAACTAGAATGAAATGTGGTATCGAGTCTAGAATTTGGTGGATATCGCAATACTTCAATTGATGTTTTATATGAAAAGTCCCAACATTAGGATGCTCTGATAATGATATACTACAGTATGACAAGATTGGGATGTTTTAAAGTATCGAAAATAGAAGTGCCCAACTCAATTTTTCCTTTCTATAAAAACTCCATTTAATAACTTGATTAACCATAGAATCATTCCATCAGAGGAAGATGTTATCGCAACATTCTCATGAGAAGAGTTGCGAAGAGTTGCGATATTACAATGATCCAACATGAATTTTCCAAAAATTTATTTACAAGTCTAAACGTAATTTTAATGAAATATATAAGGAAAATTAATGAATCCTCAAATTCTGACAAAACAACTAATACTTCCCTAAGCATGCTGCAAATTTAAAATAGTTTCCTACTTGTTTCAAGTCTCCAAAATGAATGAAAACCCCCAAAAATTGATCCGGATTTAAACAGGAACGCAACAAATTACAGAGATAACCATATACACAAAGATGCAGCGGAAATAATACTTCATTTCATTAATGGAAAATACTGAAATATGCTTACAAACAGAAATGGCAATAAACTAGCTAGGGCGATGGTAGCTTATCTCTGAGAAGAGATGTGATGGCTACATGCCTCTGAACTGTTCTAAAAACTGTATTACAATGAGGCTCGAAGGCCTATTTATTTTTGAGAAACAATGGAAAACCCTTCACATCCCGAAACCTAACCCTAGAAGATGAAACGCCAAATTGTGGGCCCCGTTTGGGTAAATTGGTACATCAATTTCCCGGGGTCGTAACTTTGGCATACAATCTCCGTTTGACGCGTACGATAGCTCGTTAGAAAGATCTATCCGAGAACTACCACTTTGGGAAGGGCAACATCCGTCCATGGACCCATGTTGCCCCCAGATTCCCAAAAAAACGTCGTTTAGGGCCTCAAAACGGCTCCGGAAGTTCAGGACCCGAAAAACTGCTAAAAATAGTAAGTTGTGCTACAATTAAGGAAACTGAAAATGCTGAGAAAGACAATGGTGGGGGTCCAGGTGGACTTGGCAGGTGGCCACCAATATCCACCTGGATCATTCCTCCCCCCTTAGGAAGCAATGGTCCCCATTGCGTTGAGCTCCTCCATGAGATGAGGAAACTTCTGCTGAACTTGTTCCCTGGTGAGCCACTTGCCCTGCTGAAGGAGTTGGCCCTCTTTGACAACTCGATACAGTTGGATATTCTGTTGGCGAGTGTTCTTGATCTGTGTGTCCATGATCCGATCAGTTGCAGCTTGTTCCATGCAATCTGGATTTAATTCTGTGGGTTTGAGCTGTTCTGCAATGTCGGATGTGTCTAGCAATGGTGGAAAGTATGGCCGAAGGCGGTCCACATTAAATACTGGGTGCAGGCCAAGGAATGGGGGAATGCTGAGCTCAAATGCATTGTCTCCCATAGCCTTAGTAATGGTGTAAGGACCATATCGGAGTGGTCTCAATTTCCGATAGGCTCCAGTAAGGCGTTCCTTTTGCAAATGCAACCAGACTTTGTCGCCCACCTGAAACTTGTGTGGCACCCGATGTTGATCATGTCGCTGCTTGTACTTGGCATTTGATTTCTCAAGAATGTCATGGACCTGCTGGCGAATATGTTGGATGCGCTCAATGAAGCTGGTGGCCTTATCTGTTTCGGACTGGACATGAGCTGAATTCATGTGAGTAGCTGCAAGTGGCATGGCCACATCAATGGGGCATAGTGGCTGGAATCCCAAACCCACCTGAAAAGGGCTATGGCCAGTGGAGCTGTGAAGAGCTCGGTTGTAGCTGTGCTGAACGTAGGGGAGGCTCTCGTCCCATGTGCGTGGATGCTTTGAGTTATACATGCGCAGAATGTGCACAATCATCCTATTGACAACCTCTGTCTGGCCATCAGTTTGAGGATGGAAGGCTGTGGACTTCGTGAGTTTGGTGTCCAGCATTGACCAGAGACTGGACCAAAAGGTGCTGAGAAACCGACTGTCCCGATCTGAGATGATAGACTGTGGGATCCCAAAGTGCACCCACACTCGTTCAAAGAAGAGTTTAGCAGTGGCTTCTGCTGTGATATTCTTCTTGCAGGCCATCATAATGGCCATCTTTGAGAACCTGTCGACGACCACAAAAACACAGTCATTTCCATGCTTAGTGGAAGGAAGGCCTGACATGTAATCCATGGAGATGGATTCCCAAGGTCGACTAGGGGTAGGCAACGGGGTATAGAGGCCTTGCTTCTTAATGGTCGGTTTGGCAATGGCACAGGCAGTACATGATCGGATGTACTTCCCAACATCCTGTCGAAGATTCGGCCAATAGAAATAGTTTTGCAGTACTGCCACTGTTTTCTCGACCCCGAAATGCCCAGCAGCCCGACTGTAGTGTGCTTCCCAAATCATCTTGGCACGCTCGCTTGAAGGAACACAGAGGTGACCGAGGTGGCATAATAGGGCATCCTGGAGGTGAAAATCTGCAACCTGCCGACCCTCCAAGAGTGTCTGGTATGTGTGGCCGAATTCTGGGTCGCTTTTGTAGAGAAGTGGCCAATCAGAAGTCTCGTGCCCGCAAGAGTTGAGCACGGTGGTTAGCGCCATGATCGGTGGTCGACTGAGGCAATCTGCAACATTATTGGTGCTGCCCTTTTTATACTTGATATTCAAGTGAAACTGTTGCAGGTATGTAGACCACTTCTGATGGCGATCATTCTGCAATTTCCCTTGGGTCTGTATGAACTGCAGAGGTCGGTGGTCTGTGTGGATGACCGTTTCCTTCCCCAAAATGTAATGCTTCCATTGTCGGCAGGCCTGTACAATGGAATACATCTCTTTATCATAAGTGGGGTACTTCCGGACTGTGTCTGAAAGTGTTTCACTGTGATATGCCACTGGATGTCCATGTTGAGTAAGGACTGCCCCAATAGCATAGTCAGAGGCATCTGTCTCGACCTCAAATGGTTGTTGTAAATCTGGTAACGCGAGCACTGGTGCCGTGCAGAGGCGATCCTTCAACTCCCTGAATGCCTTCTGTTGAGATTCAGACCAAAAGAATTTTGCTTTCGCCCCGCCCTTGGTGACTTGACTCAAGGGCCAAGAAATATGAGAAAATCCCAACACAAACCTGCGGTAGAAGTTGGCAAGACCTAGAAAGCTGCGGAGCTCTGTTAGAGTGGTTGGAGAGGGCCAATCCCGAATGACTTGGACCTTGGCTGGATCGACATGCACCCCCTGTTCATCAATGATGTATCCCAGATACTGAACCTCGGTCATGCCAAAAGTGCATTTCTCCAAATTGGCACATAGCTTGTGTTGCCGCAGTGTTTGGAGAACCTGTCGGATGTGGTGGAGGTGCTCTTCCCAACTCTGGCTGAAGATCAGAATGTCATCCAAGTATACTACTACAAAGGAGTTGGTGAATGGCCGCAAGATGTCATCCATTAGCCTCATAAAGGTTGCAGGAGCATTCGTCAATCCGAAAGGCATGACCAACCATTCGAAGAGGCCCTCCTTGGATTTGAAGGCAGTCTTCCACACATCTGAGGGTTCAATTGGTACCTGGTGATATCCTGACTTCAGATCGATCTTGCTGAAATATTTCGCCCCCTTTAGTTGGTCTAGGAGGTCATCAATCCGCGGGATCGGGTACCTATTACGGACAGTGATCTTGTTCAGCGCCCGATAGTCAATACAGAGTCTCCACGTCCCATCCTTCTTCTGTACCAACACTATCGGGCTCCCACAGGGCGAAGAACTCGGACGGATGTGACCTTTCTGCAGGAGCTCCTGAATCTGCCTCTTGATTTCATTGTTCTCCAGAACGGAGCGCCGATAAATTGGTCCATTGGGTAGCGGCGCACCTGGGGTCAGATCGATGGAGTGCTTGACTTGACAGTGCAGAGGAACCCCTGCCGGGGAGGTGAAGATGTCTTCGTACTCCTCCACAATCTTGTCCATCTGTAGCTGCCGTGCAGAGGGACCCCGTTTGGAGGCCGCGGCCACTGTCTTCTTCTTCCCTTGAGGGCGTATCATCAGGAAAACAAATTTCCTGGTTTTGGAAATGATCTTACTGCATTGTTTTGCAGTAATCAAAGAGATGGCGGCAGGTGGTGCTACCTCTGGTATCCTGAACAACTTATTTCCCAATGTAATAATAACAGCACGGGGCCTTGATTCATACACAGCATGTCGCTTCCACAAGTATGGTTGTCCTAGTAATACATCACAAACTTCAAGGGGAGCAATGTCACACAATACCTCATCCGTGAAGGGCTTGATGTTGTATGGAAGGCGACACTGCTGGCTCACGCGAAGATCTCGCCCTTGGTGAAGCCACCCAATGGTGTATGGTTGTGGATGTGCTGTGGTCGGTAAGCCCAACCGCTTCACGACCTCTGCCGAAATGAGGTTCTTTTGACTCCCGCTATCAACAATGAACTGTATCGGGGAGCCCTTTACCCACATCTGGGAGTGGAAGAGACGCTCCTCCTCCTCTGGATCTTCGGGTTCATTTTTCTGGATCTTTGCGGTAGCAACAGTGGCGCTGGGATCCGCATCAATGATCTGCTTCCCTTTTTCATACCCCTTATCGGGTTCTGACTCAGAGTCGGAACATGCATCTGATTCTGAAACCTTTAGCTCAGCCACCAGTGACTGCTTGGCCCGACACTCACTTGTGTTGTGAGTGGAGCTCTTATGGAACTCGCACCATTTTCCAGTGTCCTTTCTCGGCTTCGCGGCGTTGCTCTTTGCTTGCAGCTTCGGCTGGTTGTCTTGGGCTGTCCCGCCTTGGCTTTGTCCTTTGTTCTGTGGTTTAGGGGCACCTTTCCCCTGCTTTGGATTCGCAGATCCAAAGTCTCGCTTCTTTTGTTTAAACTTCTGCTCGACCTTGACGGCATACCGGTATGCTGCGCCGAGCGAGGGGATGTTTAGGAACTGTATTTCTTCCTGGATGTACTTGTGCAGGCAGCCACGGTATTTGAGTATCAAATGTTGCTCTGAATCCTTGATACCCAACTTTGTGCGAAGGGTATGGAAAAGATTGGTGAACTCCGGCACGTCTTGGTCCCTTCCCTGCCGCAGCGTGGTCCACTTTATGTATTCATCCTCATAGCTTCCGACAGGGTAGTACTGCTCCTTGATGGCATCCCGGAACGAATCCCAGGTGGGTGCGGCTGAAAATAGTGAGCCAGTACTTTCATCCTTCTGCTCGCAGTAGGTTTCCCACCAGTCCTTGACGTGGGGGGCTGCTTTGAGAAGAGCAAAAACAATCTTTTCCCGACTCGAAAATTCATGAACAGAAAAATAACCCTCTAGCAGATTTAACCATTTATCTACGGCATCGGCGTCTATCTGACCCTCGAATATGGGGATTTCAAAATTAACTTGTACCTTAAAGGGTGTGGCGTTTCCAGAGGAGCTGCTGGAAGCCGATGCGCCGCTTTTGGGTAGCCGCTGAAGGATCTGCGCAAAGCTGTCCATCATCGCGTTCCGTTGTCGCTCGAGCGCTTCTTCGAGCAAGATTTTGATGGGATCTCCTGCCCCCTCGTCTTTCTTCTCGTCCGCCATGGGAGGCCGTCGGGATTTGCGAGGCTGGTCTTGCAAAGGTTCAACCAGTTCAAGCCCTAACTCCTTATATCCCGACCTTGTTGGGGACATGCAAAGAAAAACAGAGAAAAAGCAGACCGCTCTGATACCACTGATCCGAATTTAAACAGGAACGCAACAAATTACAGAGATAACCATATACACAAAGATGCAGCGGAAATAATACTTCATTTCATTAATGGAAAATACTGAAATATGCTTACAAACAGAAATGGCAATAAACTAGCTAGGGCGATGGTAGCTTATCTCTGAGAAGAGATGTGATGGCTACATGCCTCTGAACTGTTCTAAAAATTGTATTACAATGAGGCTCGAAGGCCTATTTATTGTTGAGAAACAATGGAAAACCCTTCACATCCCGAAACCTAACCCTAGAAGATGAAACGCCAAATTGTGGGCCCCGTTTGGGTAAATTGGTACATCAATTTCCCAGGGTCGTAACTTTGGCATACGATCTCCGTTTGACGCGTACGATAGCTCGTTAGAAAGATCTATCCGAGAACTACCACTTTGGGAAGGGCAACATCAGTCCATGGACCCATGTTGCCCCCAGATTCCCAAAAAAACGTCGTTTAGGGCCTCAAAACGGCTCCGGAAGTTCAGGACCCGAAAAACTGCTAAAAATAGTAAGTTGTGCTACAATTAAGGAAACTGAAAACGCTGAGAAAGACAATGGTGGGGGTCCAGGTGGACTTGGCAGGTGGCCACCAATATCCACCTGGATCAAAAATAAACAACACATAAATAGGCAGTAAATCATAAAAAATAAAATCAAACAATAAATGAAGATGAACTTTTTAAAATGCATATGTGGAAGAAAATATACTGTAAGTTTACCTCATGAGTCTTCAATTTCTTCGATATATCTTTCAAAATTCCCATATGTTCAAGGTCATCTATTTATTTAATCTAAAATGACAAGTAACAAATTTTCATATTGCATCCACCTCAAATTTATATTGGAAAACAAGAGTGGTGAAAACGAGTTCTTTTTCAGAAATACTTGTGAATAAAAAATTGTCAAGCTATAGCAAATTCTTGGAATTTCTTTATATGATCTTTGTGATGATTTTTTTCCAAAACAAGACAATGAATTGCTTTCGCAAATATGTATGTTCTAAGAGCTTCTACCTTTTAAGCCGCTTTCCGAAAATGACAGGGGATGCTCAGAAAAAGTCAAATTCATTACTTGCTTTATTGAAAATATGAAATAATGAAATAAGTGAAAACAGAAAAGAAATCTAATCTAAATTAATCTATTCCTAATTCTAACTTAATGAAGGAAACATGACTAGGTATAGTCATACTTCCAATGTAACCATGTAAGCATTTTAATTCCTGCATGTATGTACATGTCAAACATTAGTAATAAAAATACAAATATAATTAAACTAAGAAAACTAAATCTGAATTTAGAATGTATAATTATTATTAACGATTTGTTTACAATTACCTTCTCTTGAAATGCCTGTTCCAATTTAATTTCAATTGGATCATAGAAACCTTGATGAATTTCTATTAATGATTGGAAGGGATTCAAAAGGGTGGATGACAGGCTAGATCATGAGAATGAGCTTTTAGATAGTATGGCCTACATAATTTGTTAGTGTTATGTGCAAGCGTTAAACTGTTAATAGTATTTCGTGAAGGAAAACTTTCCAAATATTTTTCAAAGGGGCCTTTGAAAAATGGATGAAAATTTGTTAGATATAGTGGAATATTATTAATTGAATCAGATTGTTGGTCATATTGTGAGAATTCACTCTCTTGTTTGCGCTGCTTTTGAGAAGGTAGAAGTGATTGATAAAAAATTAACATCAGTTGAAATTGGAAGAGAAATAGCCCTTGATGTTCATGATTAGAATATGAAACTTCATTTACCCATGCAGGCAACACATTAATTGAGTGTTCAATACTGAGTTGCTTAATATTCCAGCACAAATTTTCTAAAAATCGAAAATTAAAAACAGAAAGAAATCTGAATTTAAACAAAATAAATAAAAGGAAAATAATAAAATCAAATCATAGTTTACGCTAGCGTTACAATTATTGTTATAGCACAATTGGGACTGTCTTAAAACAATTTCTTTTTCACAAGACTTGGTCAGAATAATAGAATTTGAATGATTACTAATACCAACTTGTGAATTAGAAAAAGAATCATGACTATGAATAGGAATGAGATCTTGATCATCATATAAATCATAGATTGGAATGTTTTCTCAAATGCTGAAATCATGAGTATGATTAATTGTTTGAAAATGAGAACCATTTAAAACAATTTCTGAATTAGAGTGTTCTTCATTTTCACAATTCATTAGACTTTGATCATGAGGATTCAATAGTGAAGTAACAAATCAATGTTCTTAATGTCAAAGTAACTATCATAAATGAACTCATGACATTCATTAGAATTCCTTTCAATCTCATCCAATGTATCAACATAAGAAGGAATATGAAACACATGTTCATCAATGCCAGATGAATGATCAATAATTAATTCTCTATCTTGATAAAAATTAATTGGCAATTCATTAAGATCGGCCTCTCTGTTTTCTGCAATATCATTAATATTAAGAGGGGATAAATTGTCATCAGAAAAAATATCAGGATAGAAAGAAAAAATGAGAATCATAAGCAATGTTTATAACACTGTCTATTTAAGAACTCTTATGCATTCTGCTCATTGTAAATTTCAGATTTGAGATCATTCATTTGTGTACTTGTGCTTTCTTAAAGGATGTTGTTTTGATGTCCTGAATTTGGCATTTTCTCATCATCAAAGAGTTAAGAAATTTGTTCAACAGATTGCACGTTATTGGAAACTTCGATTGCTACTTACACTTACTGATTTATATTCTGATTTTCTGAATTTAACGCATACTGATTTTCAGATTTCAAAGCCATGCTTTCTTCACGATTATTACTAGTATCTTCTTTCATTTGAGTAGTAAAATTTTCCAAGCTTTGTGATTGAGATTCACTTACATGTGAAGGTGCATCTTGATCACTATCAATACTGAAAGAAGTGTGCACTAAATGAAGAAATTAATCGTACATAATAGAGGCTGCTTCATCATCATTTGTTTGCATCTTCATATTGGAATTCTTAATTGTGTTAATGTAATTGGAAGGAGTTTGGGAAAAGCTTGAAATACTTTTACATGGATTATGAATGGAAGGAATAGAGCAAATATCTTCATAGCAATCTAATAATTCCTCATCCGTAGGTTTTTCTTCAATTTTAAATTTTAAACAATTTAAACGAAATTTGAAGGTAAAATCAATCAAATATTCATTTTCGAATCTTGGTAAATCTTCAAAATCGTCACATACCTGTTCATAGTTACAACCATCAAATTTACAAAGGAACATTGGAACAAATTGCTCCCAGTTGTGAATTGAGGCAACTGGAAGAGTTTGACATCAATTTCTAGCTTTTGCCACAAATGTGACAATAACGATTCTGCATAAAATGCCTTCATCAATTCCTTGAAAATCGTAATTTGAAAATTTTTTAATAAATTGAAATGCATGATTAAAAACAGAAGAATTTCTCTTACCATTAAACTTTACCTGAGACAAAAGTCTTACCACTTCAAGAGGTGTATTGGAAGATGCACGTCCAGAAATACAACTCTCAATTGGAAGTTTAAGAGGAGCCATTGTAATTAAAATAAAATGTTAGAATACAAATACTGTAATAGACAACAAGTTCCAGGCCCTCCTTCTAGTGCCAAAATGTTTAAGCCTCGAAAATCGTTGCGACAACATGGGGGGAGACCACCCGATCCGGACCTTAAAGTAGTTCATTTTCCATTTGGAATGGTAGCTCCGACTGGTTCAACTAGGTCCAGTTACCTTCTCTCACTCTCCAAAATGGCTTACAATATGACTTTCATCAACCAATGGAGAAGAGACATTAGATCAACCCTCTTGTTGATCAGGAAAGAAAGTGATCCTTACGCTGATCTGGGGCTTAGCCAAGCCACAACTAAAGTTTGACTCTTTGAGAAGAGGACTTATAAGAATGTAAAATTAAATCTAAATGAAAACTTATTCTATAATGCAAGAAAAAAAAACTAAATCCTAATCATATCTCAATTAGGCAGATATAGATCTAACCCAACTGAGAGCAAGATATTTAAAGTATTGGGATTAAAATATGTCTGGCTTATAATGAATATCAAGCTAATGAAATAGTTCAATTAACTAACATTATGAGTACCAAAACATATTCTATACAGAGACCTCTTAACTAAAATAATCAACCAACAACATTTAGGAAGAAGTTCACATATATGATATTGATTGTTTAATCAGTAATTCAAATAATTAAACAATGATATGAGAAAGAAGTTCACAACATATTACTATTTGTTAAACCAATATTAAAATACATATTTCTGAGTAAATAGTTACTCAGAAATCAAAATTCAACCCATAAGAGCAGAGATAAATAATAACATGTTATTGAGACAAATTACTCAAACTGAAAAAAGTGCACAAATATGAATAAAATGACACATTCCTGCAATCATAAAATGAAACTAGTATATAAAACAGTAGTATTAGAAATACCAATTTATTCAATCCATTTCTCTGGCTCTGGTCTCCAATAGTCCTTTACATTACTTGAATTTATGTTGTTACAACAAAAGCTGCAGAAGTGCAAACTCTGTCCATCACACATAATTCAAAATGCAAAAGAAAAATCCTCTATAATCCCCAGATATGATATTTTCACTCCTTCCACCTACAACTCTAAATCCCTATTACAAAAGTCCATTTAGAATTCCAGAATTGCAGATGAGAGAAGCCCTTTTTAAATTCTACAATCTGGTATTATAATATTTACAAAATAATTTAGAATAGAAAAGTTTGTTGAAGAATAAATATGTTTAATCCATTTTCATTGGCTTAAAATTCTATTCTTTTATTGTTGGAGCCTTCTCATTGATTGAGATTACTTTCTCTTCATCTCTTCAACTGTTTTCGTGCAAAATCAAATCAAAACAAAATTAAAATGTAAATATAAAATCAAAATGACAAATCTGGAATTAAAACAAATCTAATCAAATTCAATTAAATAAGTAATTGAAAAGGAAATCTGAGCTTCCTATTGATTTTTGTGATGATTTAACTAGCCAAAGGGATTATTGACAAATGAATCTGTACTCGGAAGAGGACGTGGGAAAATAAGAATGCAAAAAATAAAACTCAAAAAATTGATTTTGTTAAAAATTCGAAGCCTGATCTTCTGCTACATTTTAGGCCCAATAAATGGTCAAATCTGGAAATGAAACTACTTCATAAATATTCACCATAATTGTATCTTTCAATGAGTCATCCTGGACCTCATTTGGCCAAGTAAAACTCCATTTATGAACTTCCAAAGTTGGTGTATTAAAATTGATAGTATTCTGGAATTTCTAGTACCTGGGCTTAAAAATCAGAATTTTTTAATTAAATTCTAATCCTAAATCAGATTATAGCTATTAATCTAATTCATTTTAATTATGATATTAATCTAAATTATTTATAGATTAATTATTAACATAATTAAATAAAATTTAAAAACTAATTTAAATATTATTATATTATAATTTAAATTATATTAAAATTATAATTATAATATAATAATATTATAATATTAATATAATATTTTAACAAACATGAGAATCAATCTATTATAAAAACAAACCATTGGAAATAATCCAAAGTGACTTCAAAATTTGAAATGTTTTAATTCCAAGTTCACGTGAGGAGTGGAGTTAATGGAGGAGGGAGGAATAAGGAGGATGAGGTGGAGTGAGTGGAGTATGATGTGAGGGTGAAGTAAAGTGTAGGTACGGGAGGCATAAGGTGATCAATAAAAACTTTATATTAAAACCTTTTAACCTATTACATAAAATTTTAATCGGTGATCACAAAATCACAAATCAATTAATCGAGGTGCTTGGTGATATTGCGATATGCGAAATCACGATATCCCTATTTCGCAATCGCAATTTTTTATCGCAAATTTATTGAGGAGGAGGAAAAGGGAGGTAAAGTGGGGCCCACATGAATTAATGGTCCTACAAATTGGACTTCAGCGATTTTGCAATTTTTGAGTTCTGGTCTTGGTAATTTGTTTTAAAATAATAAAATGGAGTAAATTACCAAGATTTTGAAACACACTTTCATCCATTGTAGGATTTAGCTGAGTCATTTTGTAGGACCGTTAGTGAAAAAAAAAATGAAAAATTACTAAAAGTTAATATTTATAATGAATGACTATTGAACTCAATTAGTTACCAAAATTGAAATATTATACATTTATTTACATTTTTATTCCAAGCGAGAAAACGATCAAACTTCAAAGGAGTGTCATTTACAAACAGATTGACCAACTAAGACGAAACAAATATTCATGGAAATCTTGTGACAAATCGGATTCAATGAAACAATCAAAACATAAATCCGATGAAAATGAAGAAATGATAAAATTGTAAAACAGATAACTTAAATGAAAATTATAGAAGATGCTTAGCCAAAAATTTATAGAAAGAGTCCCCATTATTTGAGTCAATAAGTCAAAAAAGGGAGGTGTTGGGTTTTCCCTACAACACATCCACAGAAGTACATACCTTTAATTATATATATATGACACCATCAAGCCACGTGCAGAAACTTTGAGCATTAATGGTTTACAAAGTTAAAGTTAAATGTTGCATTCCCAAACAACCAGAATATATACACAAAGTATGCTTGGTCTTGATTTTTACCTGAACCTATGAAGGTGAAACAATAAGTTGTTTATTATTGAAGGGCAGCCACTATTTGCTCCAACTCTCAACATAGTTTTCTCTCAACACACTTCGCTCTCGGCTCTCAACACCAAACAACAACAGTGAAAGCTCTCAGTGAAATGAGGTGTAGCAACTAGCATTTATAGAAGAACCGAAGGTTCTGTTTGGCGCCAAAAACATTCCTGCCAATTCCTATCCACAAAAACTGGTGGAAAGACAAATAGTGCATCGTCTAATAATTGCAAGTGCATATTTCCCTCTGATCGTACAGTGTGTAACAACAAGTGCGTCTTCTTCTGCCTAGGTCCCTTCCTTTGGGGCTTACCTTATCTTTTGACTTCCCATATTGTTCGTTGGTAAAACCAACTATACAATTTCGTGGGTGAATTGATCACACAACAAAGATGTAGATATTACTATTGAGTTTTACAAGCAAAGGTTTAATGGTTGCAGTCAATTAGAAGTTAGAACATCAAAAGTAAGCAAGAGATTGGTATAAAATTGTTTGAATTAAAAACAACAATGGTTGGTTACTTTGGAAGGAAACATATTCATTAATTTTAGTGGCATAGTCTATAAAGGTGAAAGAGATAGGAGAAAATATAAACATAAATGAGAAGAATCGTGTAGCAATTAAAGTACAACAAAATAGATAAAACATAATGTGGAAAACAAGAATGTTGATGATGAATCTATTCCTCTGTAGAAGAATTTCCATATCAATTTTTAATGACTTTTTTTTTAATTTAAAAACCTATAAATTTAATTTAATTGATTATAACTATTTTTTTATCAATATATTTAAAAAAATAAATATAGCTAAAGAGAAGAATATGATAAAAAGACTAAACATATAATCATCATTTTATTTCTTTAAAACTTTATAATACTTTACCTTGAATATTTATGAATAAAAACATATATGCAATATAATATGGTTATCACTTATATTTATTTTATTATATTTTTTAATTTGATATACCATAAATATCATAGTGATGTTATGCATATTTATAAAATTACAATATATTGAAAATTTGAAATATTAAAATTTCAATAAATATTGAAATAAATAACTATTAAATATTAGTATTTTTAAAATCAAAATTTTTTAAAATCAAAATTAACAATTCCAAAATAGAAAGTGGAGTTTGAAGATTTTAAACTTCACACTTTTGACAGCTAAATTTAAATTTTTTTTGTAATAAGTATTCATATTTTTATAACTTAATTTTAAATTTTAAATTTTAAATAATGGATATGAATATTATTTATATATTTAATAATTTTAATTGTTTAATTTAAATGTTATTGGGTTGATTGTCACTTTAAATTTTAATATAGGAGATGTTATTCAAAAAATTAACATTTAAAAATAATAAAATAATCCTATTTTATAATAAAATAATAGATTTATAATTATCTTTTATTTTTAATATGAGTTAGATATGGTATTTAAATTTTTATATTAATATCAAAAAAATTATTTTAATATCAACCATAAATAAAATATTTCAATGTAAATATTAATTACCATACTTTTATGTCATGTTAAGTTAGAAGCGCACTTGTTGTTGTTGTTGTTGTTGTTGTTGTTGTTGTTGTTGTTGTTGTTGTTGTTGTTATTATTATTCATTGATGATGATGATGATGATGATGATGATGGTTAACGTCCGTTGAGACCAAACATTGGTCTATCGGACCTAAAGAAACAAATTATTTATTTTGATTTAAGATTTTATTCCTATGCTCAAAAAGCTTGGAGAGAAGCCTCCTGAGCTCACTATTATTTTGACATTGTAAAAGGCTAGGAAGGTTAGTATTGTAACAAAGATTGTGAAACTGAGATCTAATGTAGTTGTAGGTGGGGCACTCTAAGAGGAAGTAGTTTTCATCCTTGATGTTCCTATTCTCACATAAATGGGAGATCCTTTCAATCCATGGTGTTTTAGGAACTGCCCAACGACCTGTTTCACTATGGAGCTCATGAGAATTTGTTCTAATCTTTGCTATATTAATTTTCTTCTTTGAGCTAGTTAAAATAGAGAGATACTTTTGATCTTCTAGGGTGGGGTTGATGACCTTCTTATAATAACTTAATTTTCTTTTAGCTACTAAATCTTTCATTGTAAAAGAGATGTTCATTTTTTCCAATTTTTAATATGGAGTTAATAAGTAACATTTAAAAAAAAAAATTAAGAAAATCAATGTAAATTCTAGATAAAATAGTTAGTAAAATATTTCAATATCTATATTTATATAAATAGAGAATTCTTATTGATATTATCCAAATCAATGTAGGAGGGAGACATCGAGTTTACATGTAATGTTTAAAAAAAAATTAATAACAAAAAAATAAAGAGAAAAAAAAATATATATATATATATATATATATATATATATATATATATATATATATTATACTAGGATAGATTTTTGGGAAAATTTATACTAAGATAGATTCATTTTACCTTGGGATTTATCCATCACCTAGACAAACCAAATCCCTCTAAATGTAAACCTTCTTCTAAAAAAATTACATTAATCTTATTAATCTACATTTAATAAAATTGAAATTAATTATTAATATATTTTTCACAATTATATATTTCATATTTTTTTTAAATAAAAAGTGAAGATTTCATTAAAAAAAATTGTATTTTATATTTTCCAAATCCAAATTTTATTCATTAAAAAAATCTTGAATTAGAAGAAGAAGTTAAAGATTAAGTGGATTTAAGTTTAAATTAATTATACAAACCCTTCATATTGTTAAATTTATCTTTATCATGTAATAACGTTATCTTTTGAAATGTCTAGTGATTCAAAGTTTTATCATAAATTATTGGGAAATGGGAAGACTTTATATACAAAAAAAAAAAAAAAAAAAAAAAGAGGAGGAAGATTTAAGGGAAAAAAAATAATAATGAATATTAGAATATTTTAATTCAGTTTTTGATAGGGTGATATTGGTGGTTAAAGGAGGGCAGGGCAGGGCATTAACTCCCCTGCCCACCTGGTATGTGGTTCACTGAAGCATGTTTAGGATGCTCCACGTGCGACCCTCTAGGTGGTTGTTGGCAGTGCATGGTAATGAGACTTAAGGGGACATTCAAAACAGGTTCTTTGGGTGCACAGAGTGGCATTTTACTTTTCCATCCCTGGCCCTCCAAACTGCAATAAGGAGCACAGGAATTTAGTCTGGTTCAAGAGGTGCTGCCTTTTCCATTGTGGCGATTCAGAGCAAAAGGATTTGGGACCTAGGATCGTGGATCCCTGCACAGTGATCAGGCTAGGAATTTGGGTGTGGGGAGGAGAGAGAACACCCGGGCCTAGAAGCTAAGCCATCGTCGTTGGAGTTCTCAGCAATTTCCAATGCTCTGTTATATTTAACACTCTATGTTTTAAGCCTATCTAAAGCTCTCTCCTCTAATGGGTCCACTAGATTTTATGTAGATGTAGTAGTGTGGTTCTTTGCGTTTGCGGTTGAAGTTGTAGATGGTCACTGTGAAAGTTTGGCCTAAAGAGGACTAGAACCCTTTTGCACATTGTTGTCTAAGTTTATGGTCAAGATTATTGGTTCAAGAGGTGACCTATTTTATGTATAATTTCTTCCCCTCCTATAGGAATACAATTCTGGTGGAAGGTTGGGGGCATTGGGTTGTTTCCCTATGGGGTTGTCCTCCCCTCGTTGGGGTTGGTAGCTCTCTGGAGCTTAGGGGGTGGTGAGTATACTTGGCCTCATGTTTCCCTACAAGCTTGGTGTGGGTGGTAGTTATTATAGCCCCAAAAAGCTGGTGGAGGGGGCGCCGAGTCCCAAATAACTACTCTACTTATAGCTCTCATTGTTATATCTCATTAGAGTTGAAAGCGTTGATAGGGTTTGTAGAGTTCAGAGTAATTGGCACACAGTGTGTTGGGCTTTGGTTTGTTGGCATAATTTCGATACCATGAGGCCCATGCAATGCCAATGTGGTCATGCGAGTAGAGGTTTACGACCACAGGGCCATGGAGCAGAAAATCGAGTGGAGATTCGAGTTTTAGGTGATGAATTGGATCAACAAGTTGTCCATTCTCTAAGAAGAATAGAACTACCCCATCCCTTTGATCTCTTGAAAACCAGCTTCAATAGGTCACTTTGCTCCTAAAATAGCTCATATGAGACCAACATGAGGATAGGAATGGAATTAGTGATTTTATGAACTATTTTCAGCATAATAAGTGGCACATGATGGACCAATTGGTAGCTTTGTGTAGTGGACAAAAAAAATGAGGCTGGATTGTCTAGAAGGCAGGACGGAACATATGGAGGGACACATTCACAAGGCTTCTCATCATCCTTTGCCACCAGGGAACATCATAGACAACCTAGCTCTAGGAAACTTCTTGGATCAGGGATGAAAGTCAAATATATTCTCGTTCTTGGGATCTTCTAGTATTTTTTGACTATGCATGTGATCTCTTAATTTGCTTTGGTTGTTGACAATATGTTTTTTCTATTAACTTCTAAACAATAAATTCAGTAAAAAAGAGATGGAAATTTTTTTATCTCCAACCTACTCATAATATATCTTTGACCTAAATTAATATAACTTTTAAATTTATATATAAAAAAATTAATTAAAATAATTTTTATTTTAATATATATATTATACACGTTGTAATAGAAGACAAGACATCAATATGCAATATACATGAGGACCATAAAGTGATATCATTGAATGTGAACGGAGGAATTCAAGTTTCAACGCGTCATCTATCACAAATTGGATGGATAGAATCAAACAAATTGATTGAGATTTTAAGAGAATTTTTTCACATATCTTCACAGAACATAATCATGATATCTTCGGAAAACCTAACCATGAGCTGTCCATAGACATATGGAATAGCATTCGTGGCAAGGTTATAAACGGACAGAGAACATAATCATGATATCTTCAGAAAACATAATCATGAGCTGTGCATAGACACATGGAGTAGCATTCGTGGAAAGATTATAAACGGACAGATGCACTAGCATTCGTGGCAAGATTAAGTTTACAGCATCCGAAGACGGCTCTTTAGACTATTAATGTCATTTTAGAACTCTGTTTTTTAGGTTTTGAGTTTAGTTTACAAGTTGTTAATTAGACCTGCTATTGATATACTAGATAAAGATATCTCTGTAATAGTGTGTGGAATCTGAGAAGAATAGAAAAAAAAGATGAATGACACAGGAAGGATAAATGTCCAGAGTAAATTTTCTGTGCGTCAAAACGAAAACAAGAAAATAAAGGGAGGAGAAAAACACAGTAAATATAACTGCTCAGTGTGCTTTTTCATATTGAATAAAAAATAAATTAGAAACTGTACATCTCGCATACTGATCTGTGAAAAACGCAGCGCTTCAGGTTAATTTCAGATACGACATGGTCCCCAATAAAACAGCGCTTCGCATACTTTGATTGTATCGCTATGTCCGACATACCAATTATTTCTGTAAGAGCACGCGCTTTTAATCAAATTCTATACCCGGTGCTACCGTCAATTTTGCTGTATAACACTGCAAACTGGCCAGGCGGAGGAGATATTTTAACCATATGTACAGAGAAAGCGACAATGGGAGCGGTGGTGCAGCTCAATAATGCTGTCCTCGGCTAATTGCCATCCATTTATTGCAGTTTACTGTCTCCACGTGCAACAAGTAGTTTGCCCTGTTCATCGTTCACATTCTCTGATTCTGTGGTCACATTTTATATATATAAACTATGTTATTAAAAGCAATGAATACTTAATTTATATAGATTCAATAAAATATAATGGATTTTTAATTTATAAATAATTTCCTTACAATATTATAGATCAATACTATGTTTTATCAATATCACATGTTAAAAAATACTATGTCATAAATATATAAGTATATCCCTGTTCAACTTGAATTTGACATGGGTCTGTTTTAAAATAACAACAGTATATCTCTGATTCCTGATTAACAGAGAGGATATATTGAATCTCAGGTATTTTATTTAACCAATCAGGTCCTAAGATCCAAAAAGGTTTTGAAAAATTTTGAGCAAACTTAAGCAACTTCTCGTTTATTAATCTACATAGAAAATAATAAAGATCATTCTAAAAACTAGTAAAAATACTTTTTTACTTCTTTTTAGTTGACACAATTTAAAACCCCCACGTGGAAGAGCTGGGACAGCTCAGTTGGTAGAGCAGAGGAATGAAAATCCTCGTGATATTATAGGCCAATACCATGTTTTATCAATACCACATGTTAAAAAATACCGTGCCTTATGATATATAAGTATGTCCCTGCTCAACTTGGGTTTGACACAATAAAATATTTCCTAAATACAAAATAATGTTGATCATAATAAAAAACAAAAGTGAATATGCTATGCATGTTTAATCAATTGTCCCTATGAAAGTAATATAATTTACTCTAAAGTAATTAGAAGCAAAAAGAAATGTGTGAATAAGATGTTTAAACTTTATACTTTTCAAAAATATTTCAATGCGGTATTTAAATTATTTGTTCAAATATATATGTTAACTAATGAAAATATATTTATGTTAAGATATATCATATGAAAATATTGACAAAATAAGCTTTTATGGTTAAAATGTTTGAAGTGGTTTGATTATTTTATTGTTTGGTCATTTTTTTAGGTATATATTTTTTTGGGTCAAATTTCAATAAACTTTTTGTACTTACAAGTTATGAACTCTATATAGCACTGAAAAATACAATTTAAACAATGAAAAATTACAATTGTATTTTGCACTTTAAAAGAAATTTGTCCCTTAAGAAATTTGATCCATCAAAGCTCAAGTTAGATCCTTACTTAAAATGGATATATGTTGGTTTATATGATATTTTTTTAATTAATCAATTTAATTTAAAAGGAAAAAGTGGCCTACCTAATTTGGAGATAAATGTTAAAAATATTCTAGAATATTGTGTGGAGGTTAAATACTACCACTCACTTAACAATCACTGACTAACATATATACATTTAATAAAACATGCAACAATATGTTATCTATGGACATTCACCCCACTTTATGATGGTATTCTTAATTTGTAAATAGGATTTCTTACAACACCATGTTCTATTAGTACCATATGCCTAAAAAAATCATATCTCATTTCATATTGCACTTATCCATATGAATTTTTTTATTAATCAATTTAATTAAAAGTGAAAAAAATGGATAACTACTTTGGAGATAAATCTCATCTTTTATTTGTGAATACTATTAAAAGTATTTTAGAATATCTAATAGAGATTAATTCCATACCATTAGCCTAATAATTATTCATAATTAAATTAAAATTGTTGAAACCTATTCTAAAATATACACGTGCAACATAATTATTATTGATTATCTAAATAAATTAATGAATAATTATTTTTAATACAAGGTTAAATATTTTTTTTTTTTTAAGTTTCTAGATGATTTTAAATATATTTATAATTCTTATATTTTAATAAATAGACTATATTTAATTATTATATTTATAATACTTATATTTTAATAAATAAACTATATTTAATTATTTGTTAGATTGTAATTAGAATAGTATTTCATTTTATATATAAAATAAAGGATATAAGAAAATCAAAATTGATTTATATTTAATTATGAGTTAAGGGTAAGAAAACAGGTTAATAACATAAGAACTTATTGAAATTTAGTATGAACCAAAATTTATATTTTTATAAATTATTAGTGGGTTATTTCAGGTGGCACTATGGAATATTAATAATGAATTACGAAACATTCAAGAAGTTTAAACTTTGGCCATATAATTCTTAATAAGATTAAAATACATTTTTGAATGCATAAACAAAATTAAAGTACTAAAAAAATCCATGGAATGCTCATTCTACACTTACTAACAATACAGATATACTATTCTAACAAAACTCATCAAAAAGCATAACCATGAAAAAAGAAAAACATAAAACATTTAAACTACCCGTAAAGAACATTACCTTTATACACATTCAATTCAAATCATGTCAATCATTGTCAATTTGAAATCAATCATGGTCAACTATGGTCAACCATTGTCCAAGGGTTTATAATATTTGTATTATAAACCCAACGACATTATATTATAAACCCAAGGGGTTAATAGTAAAACCGTAAGGGGTTATAAACCCAAGAGAATAATATTAACTCAAGTGATAATAAACCCAAGGGATTATTACTAAAAACCCTAGGGTTTATATTCCCTTGGGTTTACAATATTAATCCCTTGGGTTTATAGTATGAATCCCTTGGTTATATTGATCTAAGGGTTCATATTCCTAGGGTATAATATTATTCATAGGTTTATAATGTTAATCCCTCAGGTTCAATATAAATCATGGTAAACTAAGGGTTTATATACCTTAAATTTATAATATTAGTCCCTTGGGTTTAATAATATTAGTCCCTTATGTTTATAATACCTTGGGATTTTAGTATTAGCCCTTGGGTTTATAGTATGAATCCCTTCGGTTTATTAATGTAAGGGTTCATATTCCTAGGGTTTAATACTAAAACCCCAAAGGATTATGAACCAAAGGCAATAATATTAACCCAATGGATAATAACCCAAGTGATTAACACTAAAAACCCAAGGAATTATTAACCCAAGGGAATAATATTAAACCCTAGGGATTAATATTATAAACCCAAGGTATATAAACCCTAAAAAAAATATTACAAACCCTAAATTAAACATGGTTGACAATGGTTGATTTTCATTTTGAGACAATCCTTGTCACAATGCAACATTGGACCATGGTTGACCATGATCAACCATATTTATTCAAGGGTTTATAATATTTATCTTATGGTTTATATACCTTGGGTTTATAATATTAATTCTTTTTGGTTTATAATCCCTTCAGTTTAATACTAAAAATTCGAGGAATTATAAACCTTAGGGATTAATATTAATTACAAACCCTATAAATAATATTATACCATGGGAATATTATACCATTGACTTTTTAATATAAAACCCAAGGGATGATAAACCCAAAGGAATAAAATTAAACCCATGGAATTAACATTATAAACCCAAGGTACATAAGCCCTAAGATATTAAATACCCACGAATAAGCATGGTTGGTCATGGTCAACCAATGTCCAACACCGCATTGTGACAATGATTGTCTCAAAATGAAAATCAACCATGGCCAACCATGTTTATAAATCCATTGTATATAAACCCTTGGTTGACCATGATTTATATTGAACCTAAAGGATTAATATTATAAACCTATGAATAATATTATACCCTAGGAATATGAACCCTTAGATCAATATATCCAAGGGATTGATATTATTAACCCAAGGATTAATATTGTAAATCCAAGGGAATATAAACCCTAAGGTTTTTAGTAATAATCCCTTGGGTTTATTATCACTTGAGTTAATATTATTCTCTTGGGTTTATAACCCTTTATGGTTCTACTATTAACCCCTTGGGTTTATAATATTATGTCATTGGGTTTATAATACAAATATTATAAACCCTTGGACAATGGTTGACCATGGTTGACCATGATTGATTTCAAATCAAGAGAATCTTTGTCACAATGCGACAATGGACCATGGTTGATTCTCATATCAAGACAATATTTGTCACAGTGTGATGTTGGACTATGGTTGACCATGATTGAATTTATAAAATATGGTAGACAATGGTTGGCCTTGGTAGATTTATAAGCTAAAAAGTCGCTAAATTTGTTTCACATACTCATGCTATCAGATTTATTAACGAAAAAGGTTGTTAGCGGCAATATATCAATAAATAATAGAGTTTTGGGGATAAATGGTAGGGTTTCACACCCTAGAGTTCCTCATCACTGTTGTTATTATTAAATTATTTTTGAACATATAGTATATTATTTTATTAATTATTTTGTATTATTAAAATAAAATCAATGATTAAATTATTATTATTAATTTAATTATTAAGTTAGTTTATATAGTAAAATATTTTATATTATTTTAGTATTGAATTATTTGATTCACTTTTATTAATGTAAATATTAAATTTTTATTTAATATTAATTTTAAATTATAGTCTTTTTAAAATTAAATTATAGTATTACTAACTTTATCAGTATGACTCCATCGCTCTCCTGTTCGTGTCTGCTTTGCTTAGGTCGAGTCTTTTCATGCTGGGTTCGGGGGTCAGGTTAATTTTCAATCTTATGTTTCTGTTATGTTAATCTTGTGTCTCGGTGCCAAGTCCTGCGGGCGGTTTTCACCAACGCAGCAGGCGCGTGGTAATGTAACGAGTCTTTGTCAATTTCTGTCACAGTGTGTCTCGGGCTATAAATATGGTGTTAGATGCCCCTGGGCAGGCCATCAAAGTGTTTTTAGAAGAGCTCTCAGGGTCAAGTATTTTGTTCTTTTTGTTAACATTGCCCTGCGCGGCAATTCCATGAAACTGTCAATGTCACCCATGGTTACGCCTGTGGCCATGGGCAGCCAGCATATCAAGATGTAAATTATTTTGCTGTACATATTAATATATAAGTAGCTAGTTTTACCGATAAAAAAAAACTTTATCAGTATGACTTCTATTTAATATGGAAAAAATAATATTAATAATATGTAATAAATTATCTTATTATAATATGCTAATTTTTTTATTAATATTATTATTATTATTAATGTTTATATATATATATATATATATATATATATATATATATAACTTAGCAGGAAGAATTTTAATATGTTGAACAAGTAACTTGACAATAAAGAATATTTTAATAAAAGACTTGATCATTGTCTATCCAAAACCCTGTACACACACACACACACACACACACACATATATATATAATTTTAATCATTTTATATTAATAAAATTGATACATTATGGATACTGATATTAATGTAATAATTATAAATAATAATATTATTACATTTAATAATTTTCATTATCTTAATAAAATAACACTATTGAAATTTAATAATTTTCTTATTAATATATTAATAAAAGTTAGTTAATCACATTAATATTAATATTAAAAGGATGATGATGACAACAACAATACATTTATGTATAATATAAATACATTTTTAATATCAATATAATATAATATTATTATACATAGCAACTCAGGTTATTAGAATGTTATTATTAGCATTATTATTTTAATGTTATTATTAGCATTAATATTATTAACAATACAATAGCATTAAGGTAAATAATATTAAAAATATAATATTGAAGTTAATATTACTACTATTATTATTATTATTAGTTACATCAATAATAACAGTAACAATATTACATTATTGACAGTAATATATTAATTCTAGCAACAATACATTGTTAATATTATTGTATAATAGTAATAGTTTATAGAATAAATTACCTTATTATAATATAATATTATTATTAATATCAATGTTATTATCAATATCAATGTCATTATCAATATCAACGTTATTATTAACATTTATACAATAACATTAATATTAACAATAATAATACATAATATGTTTTTATTATTATATTAAAAAATGTCTTCAACATGTGTTTTTTTATGTATTTTCATATTTTTTCTATGTGAGTTTATCCAGAAGTAGATGTATACAGAGTAGACACTCATTGGTGTGGAGTTTAATTATGCATCCAATGTGTGCCTACACTTAATATTTGAGTAAACCTATAAGGAGATGAGTCGAAAATACAATTTTAAAAAAAAAAAAAAAAAAAATCTTTTCCCTCCAAAATATTTACTCTTGGGGATGACATAATCACTGTGAAACCTATTGGTTCTTTTAAAGTTAATTTTTGTAGATTTTTACTGGTAGATTCAACAACTTATGTGATATTCTAAAACACAAGACAAGAATCTACTCTACTCTTCAACAGAAACCAAAATTGATCGATGAAAACAATAAGCAGAAAAGGAAGAATATCAATCGCACATAACACAATATTTATCTAGGGAAAAGAACTGCTAAAAACCCTGACTATCTATATTGTATTAACCAAAATATCTCAGAAGAAAATACAATGCTTGTTCAACCTGAACAATTCTTACACTAGTACAATTTAACTCTCCACCTCACAAGCCAGCTCAAGCCAACACTTTGCCAATTATGTTGTCTGCCAAGCCCCTACTTCCTAGTGCAATTCCTGAGAGAATTAGCTTTCATTTAATTCGGAAATCCACTCTCCATAACTACGCAATCTATCCATAGGCCCTGAACTTATTGCATGCACCATTTGTACAACTCGGAAAATTATTCAATTGATAGTACAACGTCCTTGAACTCTAATCTCAATTGGGTCTTCCTTTGAACTAACATGCATGATTTATTTATGAGTGAATCTTCAGTTAACTTGTGTGGCACTGAGGATGCACTAGTGCCCTTCCCAACTACTAGTTTCTCCAACAGTTAGAACTAGTTTAATTGACTATAACTTAGTTAGACTGAGTTAATTAATTACAACTAAAAAGAACTCAACTTGGGCCCCTAAAATTTAGGGATTACTTTACATGACTCTAGATAGACTTCCAACTCCAATTTCTTAAGTCAACTAAGTCAATTTAACTTAGTTAACTATTACAAGTTTCTATGAGAATAGAATTACAATTTAATTCACATTAAATTGGAATATCTTATTGCTATTTTTAACCCTCGCTCTCAAAAACAAAGGGATTATTTGTTACCCCGATTTTGCCTCTGTGAAACTTGAATTTGCATCTTGACAAAGCCTCCGTCAAAATATCTGCATCCTGCTCCTTTGTGGGAATGTACACCAACAAAATAATTCTCCTTTACACACAATCTTGAAGATGGTGATACTGGATATCAATATGCTTAGACTGATCATGAAAAACTAGATTCTCGTAGAGTTTGATACAACTCTGATTGTCATAGTAAATCACAGCTGGATCCATCTACTGACCAAACAAACCAAAAAGAATCTTCCTCATCCAAATAACCTCACAAGTTGCTTGACTAGCATCCATGTACTCTGCTTCTACTGAACTAAGTGCAATTGATCTTTGTTTCCTACTGTACCAAGAAACAGTTTTTGACCCAATGCTAAAGATCCCACCTGATGTGCTCTTCATGTCGGATGGACTCCTTGCCTAATCTGCATCATTGAAGCCTTGAAACTTCACTCCCTCTGTCCGTCTGTACCAAAGAGCATACTGAGTAGTGCCTCTGAGGTATCTCAACACATGTTTGGTTACCTTCCAATATAGCCTATTCGGCTTAACCATTGCTTGACTAAGCCGGTTAACGGCATAACACATGTTTGGTCATGTGTTCACCAAATACATGAGTGAACCCACAAACTGCCTGTAAATAGTAGCCTCCAATACTTCACCATAAGTAGCATCCTCCTTCCTCCAGTTACTTGCTATAAGAGTCTCCATGGGTTTACTGCTCTCCATGTGCAACCTTTTGAGTATCTCATTGGCATACTTCCCCTTAGAGACAAAAATTTCATCATTACCTTGTCATACTTCCATACCCAGAATGTAGTGCATGAGCCCCAAGTCTTTCATTTTGAACTCTCTTGTAAGATCCTCTTTGCAAGACTTGATCAGCTTAACATCACCTATCAGAATCAAATCTTTGACATATCAAACAATAAACAATAATTTAGCTTCAACCACAATATGGTAAAGCTTCGCATCTTCTTCACTTTTAGTGAAGCCCAACCCAGTGAAATAGCTATCAATCATGGTGTACTAAGTACGAGGTGCTTGTTTCAACCCATACAACGCTCGCTTGAGTCAGCACACATGTAACTCTCTGTTGATGGTCTCAAATTCTTCAAGTTGCTCAATATACACCTCTTCCTCAATCTTGTCATTGAGGAATGTTGTCTTTACAACCGGTTGTATCTTCCATCCCATCTATGCTGACAGTGCTAAAATGGATCCGATTGATGAGTACCTTGCAACAGGAGAAAAAGTCTCATCATAATCAACCCCCTCCACCTGAGAAAAACCTCTGTCCACAAACCTAGCCTTGTGTTTCTCCACACTACCATTTGCTACTTTCTTTACCTTGTAAAGCCATCTAGAACTCACCACTGACTTGTCTGCCAGTCTTGGAACCACATCCCAAACATTTTTCTTCATAATGTAGGCATACACCTCAACCATGGCATCAACCCAAGCTGTTTTTTTGCATTGCTTCCTCAAAAGAGGATGGCCTAGTCTCTAAACATCCACCCATTAGAGAAATGTAGCGAGTGTACCTCTTTGGTGACCTCCTCTACCTGCGTTGTGATGTGGGTGCTCCCACATTCTCTCTAGTATCATGCAATAACATGTCAGCCTCTCTGGTGCACTTTCTCCCATCTCTAGAAGACTTTGCATGAGTGGGTGTCTCCACTCCTTGATCCTCTGCATGTGGTTGCTCCACATCATCCCAAGGCTCCCCCTTTAGAGCTAAAAGCTCCTCAACCACATGTAGTTGAAGCTCCCTCTCAAGAGAACATCTCATTGCCTTCTCTTCATCTAATTTTATATCTCTACAAACCACTGTCATCCTGTTGGTTGGTAGGTAGACCCGATAATTGTGAGGTATATCAGCGTATCCCACAAATATCCCCAACCCAATTATTGGCTCAAGCTTTTTCTGTGCATCTTTGGTTACATGGTAGTAGACTAATGAACCAAAAATCCTTAAGTGTCCCACATCTGGTTTCTTCCCTGAAAAAGCCTCTTCCTGTGTACTAATCCCAAGAATTCGATGAGGGCTTATGTTTTGCAAAAAAAACATTTTTGTTGCATGCTTGATCCCACAAGTGCAATGGTAGGCATTGATCATATAACATTGTCCGTGCTACTCCTAAAATGATTTTGTTTTTCCTTTCAACCACCCCATTCTACCGTGGGTTATGAGGTGTTATCAACTCTCGTCGAATGCCTTCTAATGCACAGAAGTTTTTGAACTCATTTGACACATACTCTCCACCGTTATCACTGTTGAGAGCTTTAACTTTCCTTCTAGTATCTTTCTCAACCAGTGCTTTAAATTCACAAAACTTTGTTGATCTTTTCTACATGAATAAGATCCAACACTTACGAGAAAAATCATCAAAAAATATAACATAATACTTGTGCTTGGCCGTAGATGGTGTCGAGAATGATCCATACACATCTAAGTGAACTCGATCAAGGATCCCCTGTGCTCGACTGTCTTTGTCATGAAAGGAAGATTTGGTATACTTTCCTAATGTACACCCTTTGCATGTGTCTACCTTCTCTAGTGTAGCCTTGGGAATATCGATAGAATTTTTCTGCATAATCTTCAAAGCACCATGGTGAAAGTGACCCAACCTCCTGTGCTACAACTCACCGATGTCTCTACTTTGCACCTTCTCTGCTTTGCACCTTCTTTGCTTTCGTTCTCAAAGTAGCACAATCTTCTACCTCCAACTTGTAGAGATTCTTCACTTGAACCCCTATCCTCTTCACATGTTCTGTGGCTCTATGATTACTGAACACCTTTCCCTTACTAAATATCACATCATAGCCTCTATCCTCCAACATGGAAACAGATACCAAGTTCTTCTTCAAACTAGGAACATACATAATATCTCACAAAGTGAGGAGAGAACCCGACTCCATCTAAAAGGTAGTTATACCAAGACCGGTAGCTCTATACCTCCCGTCATCACCCATCTCTAATATGCATCTGGAGATCCTTCTCCTCCAAGTTAGTGAATATCTCTTTGTTATCAGTCATGTGGAAAGAAGCTCCACTATCTAGGTACTATACAGTACCCATCATCAATGACACCATATAAGCGATGAGGGTAAAGTCCAGTTCCAATTGTGAGGCAAAAGCCTCACCTACCACTCCTCCTGAGGGATTCTTATCAACCTTCTTGAGCGGACACTTTGTGGAAAAATTTCCCAGCGCGTGACAGTGAAAGCACTTGACTTTCGACATGTCTTTCTTATTTTTTTCTTGACAAAAATCTAATTTGGAATGGGATGAATTCCCCTTCCCTTTCTTTTCCTTACCTGCTAAGGCATGATTCTCCTCATCATCATTATTTGTTGAGGATCCGTCTCTTGTGTTTTGTCAATTCTATTCCTGTACCAAATCAGACCACAACCACTCCTAATCTAGTAGCCTCTCCCTCCCATTAACTAAGTCCTAGTAATTATGCCAGCTCTTGGCAAGTCCTAGAAGTGTTAGGCTCACCATATCATCTTTAGCAACAGTAATCCCGACACTTCTAAACTCATCCCTACAATGTGTGAACTTGGTCAAGTACTTCAGAATTGAGTCTCCCTTCTCCACCTTGTTCTTTCTGAGTTTGTCCTTCAATGCCAACTTCCTATGGTCACTATTATATTGAAACAGGTTCGTCAATTCCTTCTACATTATGTATGGAGTGTCTTACCATGGAGACTCGAGACAATGTGATCTCAAACTCCTTCCAGGATAATCCTTCTCGCTTTTTCCACACATTTTCTCCATTCAGCCAAACCTTTATCATTAGATGTCGGACGCTTATGAATTTCATGATATATGAATTCATTGAGGCCATTTTCTTCCAGCATTGCCTCCATCATGTCCTTCCAAAATATGTAATTCGAGCTGCCCTCCAGGGCATACTCAAGTCCCAAACCGTAGAATGACATATTGTTGACTCTGAAGTATGAACTTGCAAATCAATTTCACCTAAACAACAAACTCAAATTCTCCTCTTCTGTTATGTCTTCAGCTCCAATACCATGTAGTTTTTTACTTGTAGATTCAACAACTTATGTGATATTCTAAAACACTAGACAAGAATCTACTCTACTCTTCAACGGAAACCAAAATTGATCTATGAAAATGATAAGCGGAAAAGGAAGAATATCAATCACACATAACACAATATTTCTCTAGGGAAAGAAACTGCGAAAAAATCTGACTATCTATATTGCATTAACCAAAAAATCTGAGAAGAAAATATAATGCTTGTTCAATCTGAACAATTCCTGCACTAGTACAATCTAACTCTCTACCTCACAAGCCAGCTCAAGCCAACACTTAGCCAATTCTGTTGTTTATGAAGCCCCTACTTCCTTGCACAACTCCTCAAAGAATTAGCCCATATTTAATTGGGAAATCCACTCTCCATAACTGCACAATCTATCCATAGACCCTCAACTGATTGTATGCACCATCTGTACAACTCGGAAAATTATACAATTGATAGTACATTGTCCCTGAAATCTAATCTCAACTGGGTCTTCCTCTAAACTGACATGCATGATTGATTTATGAGTGAATCTTCAGTTAATTGATGTGGCACTGAGGATGCATTGGCACCCTTCACCACTACCAGACCTCCTACTAGTTCCTCCAACATTTAGAACTAGTTTAACTGACTATAACTCGATTAGACCGAGTTAATTAATTACAACTCAAAAGAGCTCAACCTGGGACCCTAAAATTTAGGGATCACTCTACATAACTCTAGATAGACTTCCAACTCGAATTTCCTAAGTCAACTAAGTCAATTTAACTTAGTTAACTAATTCAAGTTGCTATGAGAATACAATCACAATTTAATTCAATGACAAATTAAATTGGAATTTTTTGTTGTTATTTTTAACAATTTTGTTAGTATATTTTTTTGTTTTGAGCTTAATTTTTTACCTCAAAATTCCCTTAATGCATGGGATGGAAGCATTGACAAATCTATACTAGTTTGAGCAATGATCCCTCAAGTAGAAGATGAAGTAGAAAAACAAATTGTACAAGAAGGGGAATAAGGTTTGTAAACCCAAACATATCAAATGTACTCTAACAAAAAATCTAGGAAATTCTATTCAAGGTGAGTCATATACTCCAACAAATCATTGTACTCCTAATACTCAATCAAGTAGTGAATCTAATTCTACAATTGATTCCTTAAGGTCTAGAAAGACTAAAAGTTAAAGAAAAATGCATAAAGACTTAGATGTGAACTCAGATTTTGGATTGTTTACTTGTCAAACCAGATGTTTTGAAAAGAAAACAAATGAAAAAATTGTGTCAAAGTAATGGATGAAGAGATGGATTGCATAGGGAAGAATGACATATGGGATCTAGTAGAATTACCATAAGATAAAGATTACATAGATGTAAAATGGATTTATGGAACCAAGTTTAATAAAAAGGGAGTAATAGAAAAATACAAGGTAGATTGGTGGCAAAAGGTTTTAACAACAACCTAAAGTGGATTATGGTGAGATCTTTGCATAAGTTACAGTTGTCTTAGACATAACAGCTTAAAGCATGTGGAAACTTTATCAAATGGATTTTTGAAATCATTGTTCTAATATCAAATAATATAATATTTTATATAGAGTGGTCACTAGGATATGTGATAAAATGATACGAGGATAAAGACATACAACTTGAAGAAATATTTCTACAATTTTTTAGGAAACTCCTAGAACTTGGTATCACTAGATTGATTCATATATGATCAACATTGGATTTTATAGAAGCAATAGTGAGCCTATATTGTATACAAAAATGAATGAACAATGTCAAATTCTAATTAGTTTCTTGTATGTTAATGATATGATCTTCACATGAAATCTATCAATAAAAAATTTTAAATTAGCTATGAGGCAAAAATTTGAAATGATTAATTTGGGTTTCAATAAAATACTTTCTTGATATTGAAATCATTCAATTAAATTCAAGTATTTTGTGTTTTTGAACATACGTGACTTGAATGTGCTTTGGAAGTCAAAAATGATAAACTGTAAACCAACACTGAATCCAATTGCAACAGCACAAACCTCAACAAACCATATATAAGCTCCAACTTAGGACTAACTCTATTCAAGAGATTGGTTAGTAGCCTTATGTGTATCACTACACTATACTAGACATTGTATATGGTGTCAATTTGATTTTAGGCTCAAAGCGTGTCAAAAACGTTCACATTCGCAAGCTATAAAAATAATTATGAGATATATTGTTGGAATAATAAAATACAAAATAATATACTCCAGCAGTAATAGTGGCCTTTTAGTTATATATAATGACAATTATTTAGGTAGCAGGGATGAAGAGAGTAGTATTTTTAAGATACGTTTTCTATCTGGGTTCAATTGTTGTGATTTTATGGGCGGCCAAGAAACATCCCATTGTCATAATCTCATCCATTGAAGCAGAGCATCTAGCAGCAACAACAATAACTTGTCAAACAATTTGGTTACGTGAATATAGGGTGATATATAAAAAGAGGAACCAACTATGGCGTATTATGAAAACAACTCAGCAATATATTTGTTAAAGGCCTAGATACGTGGGCCTGCTTCATTTAGTCCAAATTATTTGTCTCGGCCCTAGCTCTGTAAGGTTTGCGACTTCCCATACTGCAATTTCGCTGGCCTCTTCACAACTCTTGTACGTCGACTCTCTCATTTCCTACTAGCTACGATGCATTCGCTTGACCACCGAAACTTGCAAACATGGAATAGAAATACTGCCTCTCAGAAAATGGAATGATTTCCCCCTCTCGAGTTTGCCTATGCACCTCATGGTAACATGTCGTTGAGTTGGGACTAAGAGAACCTGAAAACACTATTGGAAGTAATGTTTCTATGTAATGTGTGAGTTGTCATTGTGAGTCTTTATATGTCAATCTAGAAGTAGTCGGTTTCCTATGGGTGAGTTGTAATAGCTATCTAGATATGCCGTTGTCAGTGATCTAGATACTATAAATATGTAACTCTTGAAATCAATAAATGATACTATAAATATGTAACTCTTGAAATCAATAAATGATATTGTATGTGGTGTTGTGTTTAATTGATTTCTCTCTATCTTTCATATTTCTAACATGGTATCAGAGCTAAATCTGTCTTGATTCCCTCAGAAAAACCGATTCCCTCAGGAAAGCCAAGAAGATGTGAGAGAGCATTGCATTTTATTGCCATGTAAATATTCCTATGTAAATATATTAGACTAGGAGTGTTGTTTTGTTAGTGGTTGTGAAATTTATATTTCTTTGTAAAGTTTCTGTCTGGAGTGTGCGTTAGAATTGGTTCAAATCACCTTGTTTCCCATCTTGAACTCGGATACATCGCATTGTACGCAGTCTCTCCAAGAACGGGCACTTCCAAGACAGTTCCCAGTGCTTGTGTGTTGTTTGTTTCTTAGTGTTGAGTTGTTGGGTTCCTTGTTGAGATCTTCTTGTTGACCGCTGTTGAGATCTGAAAGTCGAGACGCACCACTGAGAACCGTCAACCGTCTGCTACGGTGTTAGTTGCAGTTGCACAGTCCAGATTTGTTATTCTGAAAGGGCCCTCTCGGGGAAATATGAGATTGTCGATGGCGGCCTCAAACAACGACTGCAACATCCGGAAAACGTGTCGTTGTTTTTCAAAATTCTCGGCGTAACTTGCATGGCCATTGCCCGTGTACATGTGAAGAACTCCCTCGAGATTATTGCCTCTGCTTTTGTCCATTGCCATTCCGAGGACTTCAATTGAATGGTGTGATAAAAACAGCTAAAATCACACAATCACAAACACTCAATCATATATTATGCACAAATGGTGTATGTGCAAAGACACTCACGCACCAATTACATTCAGATCACTCTATTAAATAGAGTTTTTGAGATCCAACTTATTCCTAATTTAGAGAGAGTGGTTGAGATAATTTCTCAACCATCACAAACCAATTTCTCAAATATGGAATGTAAGCATTAATTCCAACATCCCCCCTTAATGATTACATTACATGAAAATAACAAAATAATCAAGCTTATCAGTAGATGCTCCATCAAGTTGCCTCATAACCCTCGGAAAGGTGTAGTTGGCAAGTTGGATTCCCGAGTTCCCTTCCTCAACTCCCGAATCAAGGACCTCCCGAAGTCAATTACTGGACAGCATCCCAATCTGTCGCATAACCTCATTAGGAAACCACCACGTCTACCACTAATGAGGGATCCTTCCCTAGATCCACAACTGCCATACTATCTGGACAACCATCCATATTGAGCCTTACTGCTACTTGATCTTTAACTACTGGCATCAGACACATAGTTGAACTGCTGGTTATATTAAAAGAGTTTAATAAATCCCGGAAAATGCACCAAATACGGATCTATCAAAGTTAGGTGTCAACATTTCAATGGACTCCTTTCGAGTAAGCTGGCTAGAAAACACGGAGTTATTTGAAAGCATTGGAACGAGCTTCCCCTCAATGGTTTTATCTGGATTGTAGAAATCTAACTCAGCAAGTCCTATGTTCGCAGCAGCTTGAACGAATTCAACACCCTGGTCGTTGCAGAGCAGTTCTGGCTCGCCAGAGGTATTGCATACCATTTGGCCAGCAAAAACATAGTAATAAGCCAATGCCTCTGATAACGAAATTTTCAGATCATGGGTAGCTTCCTCTGCAAAGGAGGATACTGATCTGGAGGTGGGCTGCTTATAACATAAGAAAAGACTCACCGAAACAGGAGGAATTGTCTTGTGTTCTACCTTTTCAATCTTACACTGCCCATCTTCGCGTTCTTGCAAGCTTTGCTCACTGTGCGAATGCATTTTACTCTTCTCGTGCAAGATCAAGTTGTCTTTCAACGATCTCCGAACAAAGTCTTTCTCCTTCAACATAATTTCCAGGTTTGCATTTTTCGCCTTCGCCAACTCTAAACTTCGCATCAGATCCTTGTTCTCTGCCTGCAGTTTCTCTAATTTATTATCCATTGAGAGCAATTTTTGCCGGAAAACCTCCATTCTCTCATCTTTAGCTCTCATTTTCCTCTCAAAGGCATCCATTTCCAGCAAGTGCCTTTGCTTAATATGGACAGCGTGCAAAGACTTCTCGAGCCCTGGCCAGTCTCCTTGCTTTCTCTTTGCTTCAACTAACGTAAGCTTTCTTTCAAGCTCCTCTTTCTCGTCCGTCTTCCTCAACAGGGAAGAAATCACTTCATCTTTCTCGTCAATATCCCTCTGTAATCTAACTATTTCCGCGGAAAGCCGCTCTGTAATCTCTTTCTTTTCTTCAAACATAATTTTGCAGTCTTTCTTACAAATTTCAAGTCCTTTAAAGGCACGAACGAGTTCATCTTCCATTTGCAGCGACTTCGCCTCCAAATCTGACAACAAACTGTCTTTTCTTGCGCATCTCGAGCAATCTAAATTCTCTTCGGAGGGAAATTCTTCAAGCGCCTGACTTTGCTTCAACAGAATTTGAAGCTGCTGCTTCAGCTTCTTTTTCTCCATTTTCCAATGTTGTCGTTGAGTCGCGAATATCGTGGCTACTTTCTCGTTAGCCCTTGCATCTTCGGCTCGCCGTTTCTTCATCTCCTCACAACACAGGTTCAGATCTTAGCAGCTCTGATACCATGATAAAAACAGCTAAAATCACACAATCACAAACACTCAATCATATATTATGCACAAATGGTGTATGTGCAAAGACACTCACACACCGATTACATTCAGATCACTCTATTAAATAGAGTTTTTGAGATCCAACTTATTCCTAATTTAGAGAGAGTGGTTGAGAGAATTTCTCAACCATCACAAACCAATTTCTCAAATATGGAATGTAAGCATTAATTCCAACATGGTGTTGCTTTTCAATGCCCCAATTGTGCATTGATAAATTTGAGTGATACAAATGTGAATGTCAAAGTGACGATTCGAGAACAAGAAGATGAAATTCTGGCTCCTGTACCTGAGATCTCATTTGCAGAGGTCATTACACTGCTGGTCTTCTTGTTTGGTTTGCAAACAACGGATTAATGGAGCCATGTCCAGCCCTGCCACAAATTTCCACCGCGTGTTGTGGCTCTTCAACGAACACTATGCAAACACTCATTGTGATGTCCGTTTCTTTTAATATGATGATGGGACTATCCTCGTAAGTTTCTGGTGGCATGCCCAATTTTGAAAATCCTTGATAGGTCAGGTTTGTTGAAATCGGGTTTCAAAATATAAACAATTGTAATGAGACGGGGCATGTTATTGTGACATCTATCTTATTTGGGATCTTCATGTTCCAATCTCTTTCTCCATAGAAGTATTCATTCGTGTTATTTTGATTTTAAAATAATGGTATGTTTAGAAGTTAGAAATTGAAAAAGGTTGTTAGTAGAAATTTTGATGGAAAAAAAAAAGAGTTATTTATAAAATAAAAATAAAAAGTCAAATGAAGCAGAACCATAAAGGACGGATCAACTATTCAACAGATTAATGTGACACGTCCTGCTCGTGGGAGTATTAGTCATAGGTGGTTATTAATAAGGTCAAGCTCGTGTGACCCGTCGTGCTACGGGAGTGTCAATACAGGTTATTTTATAAGGTCAAGTTGTAGAATTGTCTGTTGAAGATATTCTATATCCAAAATGCTATCTTAGATAACTGATGAAGGTTGCGGAGGGCTGTGGATTCATAGATGGTGGCAATTCCATAAGATGGTTCAGTATCAAGACTAATCAGTCGCACTCTGGGAGGTTGAGAAGTGTCAATTCTGCAAATTTAATCAACGATGGTGAGAGACGGTTACGTTTTAAATGGAGGTCAAGTGACAGCTCGAAGATGTGGTGGTAAAAGAGCGGTGTTTGCAAGATTTCAAAATGGATGTGGGTGATGATGATGACCATATCAAACAAATCTAACAAAGATTTATTTATTGGTGTAATGTGGCTTTTTTATATTTTCTACATGTAAGCATTAAGGGAGGGTGTTGGAAGTGATACTTCCATGTTATGTGTGAGTTGTCATTGTGAGTCCCGAGGTGTCAATCTAAAAGTAGTCAGTTTCCTATGTGTGAGTTGTAATAGCTATCTAGATATGTCGTTGTCTGTGATCTAGATACTATAAATATGTAACTCCTTAAATCAATAAATAATATTGTGTTTGGTGTTGTGTTTAATCGATCTCCCTCACTATCTTTCATATTTCTAACAAACACTAATAACTCGAGTGGCTCTCACTGGCTAGGGTTTATGTGACTTATGAGTAAAAGAAAAGACAACCGACAAAAGTGGATAGACGATAAGCATGAAATAAACACGTGAGATGTATATATTCAGAATTGGGCCTGATTACATGCTACGACCTCTCTGCCTCTTACAACTTATAGGCTACCTATATAATAAAACAAGCCGGGTTTTACAATAGGTTGGTCTCCGCCTCTTACAACTTATAGGATAGCTATCTTAAACAGCCTAACAAAACAGGAATCTCGCCCCTGTCAGCTCATGCCTTCTAGAGGTTTCAAATTATTCATACAAAATTACAAAATAATGGGGAGAATTGAGTGCCACGAACTTCTTTTGGAAACATCTCAGAACTAATTCAGTTTTGGGGAGGGGTCTATGCCCCTACGTTAGTCCATTATTAAAGAAGTTTTCTTATAAATCATGTGATTAACGGGTATCATCGTCTAACACTACTTTTGTTGCCCTTTAATGAAGCACCAAGCATATTGAACTAGATGGATTGATGCCTTGGAGGTTACTATCTCATGTTCAAGAGAAGTCGTCAATAATATGGGATAAAAATCAATGCAAGTTAATAAATCTAAGAATTCAATTTCTTTACGTTATATTAGAGTTTCATTAACCAATGTAACCAAATTTAATCTCTCCCCTTGGATTAATCTAAATTACGTTATAATTTTATTGGTTAAGGTACAAATTCAACATCTTTACTTTATGTTACATCGTTATCGACAAATGCAATGAAATTAATTTTCTTTCCCTTTAATCAATGCAAATTATGTCATAGTTGGATGTATTTGTGTATTAAAAAAATTCTTACTAATATTTATTAATTTATTTTCAATAATATGAATTATAATTCAATTATAGATAATAATAATAATAATTTAAATAAGTTATATATTTTTAATTTAAAGTTTTATGTAGAACGGGGTGTTAAATATTAAAGAGGGTTGGTGTAGGTCATTGCTATCCCGCCAAGACACATGCCCAGGAGACATTGCAGCATGCCTTACTTATGATTTGTAAATCCCATACAACGGGAATGGGAGTTGCATCACACGTTGATACCTGATCCTTCATTTTGCCACTCATTGCTCGATGTGATGCATAATATTTTGACTTGATTTTGTATCGGCAATGGCACTCATTGCGCTGGAAAGGCTAGCCATGTTTCTCTACCCGATTAATTCAGTAAGCCAAGGCATTTAACTCTTGCACTCTGCTCTAGGTATTTATTATGCCTTGTTTATTCGGAGGTCTTTGAATAATTGTCAACGGTTAGGCTGAATATCATGGAATTGCTTCTCCTAAGCTATGTTATCTTTTTACTAGGTAGAAGGATTCTACAATTATGGTGTTATGGCTCTGCATTCTATGCCCATTTTATAATTATGTAATCTATGGGAGTGGATTTGGATACATAGGTTGACATCGTTGGCCATCCTCCGTAGTTTTTTGGAAATTTATATTTTCATGTCTTAAACTTTCTCCTTCACATTGAGGTCTTATAAGGATACAATTGTGTTTGAAAGGTCATCCCTTTCTCATTTCACTCATTGTGCCAGATGTGGAGTGTGTTTACACTACTCTTAGAAAGTTTATTGTCTACTCTTCTGATCATTTTATTTTAACTCTCATTATGGTCATTTTCGTGTCTAGCAAGACTAGTATAGGACTTGCTCCTACTGTGGGCCAAGAGAGATCCTCGTCATTCTATGATAACAATTTCAAGGGTGGGAGCCTCTACCCCTTTTCCAAGCCATCAAATTCTTTTCTCCCTCCCTTAGCATTTTCCAAGAGGTTTTACCAAGGCCAACTAATTTTTGGCTTCCCATTTTCATATTGACAATAAGATATGTCACGTCAACAAGCATGGGTCTACTAGGGTGCGCCTTATTCCAAGAGTGTGGACAAAACAAGTCCAAATTGAGGGCAGAAAGCTCAATGAAAAGGTTCTAAGAACTGACCCTACATCCCATTCAAGGTGAACAAACATAGGTGGAGTGAGGTTTAGCAGATGAGTAGTGCACCCTCACTAAATATGAGGTGATAGATAAATTCATTGAGTGGCTACCTGATGCTGGTCACACGAGGTGAAGATACAACAATATATCCACACTTTGGACATCTATTGGCACCTTAAATTCCTCCTTGGTAAAGTTCTTCTTGATAGAAATAGAACTACAGAAGACATGATGCTATCTCTTGATCACATTCAAATGTGATTGGAAACTATGGATAGAAGGCATAGGCACATTAAAAGATACACGGGTTAGCAACAATGAGCAGACTGTCTAGGTAGAAGCCATTAATTGTGATCACTCCTCTTGAGGGTTTTCTCTATTAGTTTGTTAGTTTTTATGCATCATTTTTGTATGTAGTAGTTTATTACAAGTCCTCTAGGCTCAACCAATCTTTTAGACTTCTACATGTAGCTTATATGGTTTGATTTAGACTAAAACGCTTTTCAAAAATTTGATTTTTGTATTTAGTTGGAACTATCGAATGATAAACCACAACAATACTAAAATATAACTGTGTTAGTAAATCATACAAATTTTAACTTTAATTAATATATATATTTTACAAGGAAATGGAATAATTTATTTATCTTAAATAATAATTAAAATTATAGATATTATAAAAAACTTTAAACTGAATTTTATTTTAGAATGATTTTTCATATTCATGGAATGTTTAATAAATTAAATTAT
The DNA here is from genome assembly GCA_031772625.1 of Pinus tabuliformis. Classification (NCBI taxonomy): domain Eukaryota; kingdom Viridiplantae; phylum Streptophyta; class Pinopsida; order Pinales; family Pinaceae; genus Pinus; species Pinus tabuliformis. Next base: position 443,319,222 of record CM062816.1, on the reverse strand, counting down.
ATGTTTTTATTTAATTTTATATATATATATATATATATATATATATATATATATATATAATTTATTGATTATTAAAAAATAAATTATTATATAAAATTTACTAAGTAATAATAATATAATTAATTTATTATTATTTAGATAAATGTGTTTATTTTGGAATTATAGTTTTTTAAATTTTATTTAATTATTAATAATTATTAAACAAATAATAAAAATTTAATCTGAACATAAAATTTATATTAATATATAAAAATAAAAATTTGAAATTTATCTTTAAAATAATTAAGTTAATTTTCTTTCATAATTAAATTAATTTGATAAAACTACATAATTAAAACCTTAAAAAATATGCAATAAGATAAACCATTACATTGTAAGATTCAATTAACATTAAGCAAGCTTAAATCAACGCTATCTTGTATGAAACTCAACATTGTAAGATTCATTTATGGTTAAGTAATCTTAAATCTAATGAAGCCCAAATCCAATTTTTTTTAAGTAAGTTACATGTTTGATTGTTAAAATGACTTTTTCAATATTATTCCATTATGAAATTTTAATTTGAGTTGTTTTTAGTAAGATATTTTTGGGCTTTTTAGATTTAATCTTTTTTTAATTTGGCAAGAATTTATTGAAATTATAAGCTTATTTCTATATAATAAAAATGTTTTCGGATTTTTCAAGGTATTGAATCTATATATACAATGAAAAAACCATTTTAAAATAACACAAATCAAAATTTCATCTCAAATTTTTAATCCAACTTCAAGCACTAAAAAATCCAAAAATCCCTAAAAAAACAACCATTTGAAGTTACTCCCATACAAGAATTGTTATGAGCTTTTAAAATGCAAAATTTGTACTAAATTTACATTGGGCTCTCCCAACGAGCAAAAATCCGTGGTAGTGCAAAAGTAAACATTCTTTAATAATGTGAAAAAACATACCCAAAATAATAAATTTCAACGCTTGTCCACGCGAGAGATCCTTTCCCAACACATTCATAACATTATGGGTGTTAATTATAATGTGGCGAGCCTGACGACCCCCTAAAAGCCCAGAAAGTTGCAACAAATATTTATTTAAGTCCGGCCAAGAATGTGGTATGCTGCAAAAAGTGTATACCTTGGGACAAGATGTGCTTTCCAATAGAATATCTTATTTTCTCCTTCACAACAATATCCCAAGCGCGTGCCGAGAGGAGAAGATCGTCGAACGCAGCCAACCAAGATGCCATTCTGCAGCCCAGATGCACCCCAGATGCACCAATCCCTGAAGAACAGGTAACTACGAGGCCTACTTGCCTTGCAATTGCTAAACCTTTGTTTCAAAGCAGTTTAGTCTCTCTGTAGCCACATGCAAGGTTCCTGTTAGGCGCACTGACATTTGTCAATACCATCCCTTAGTCTCCCATGATAGCTATCTAGCTGACACGCTTTCCTCCTTCTCTGCTGAGCTATCGCTCTATATTAGCAATCTTATGTTTGGGGTGACGGTTTTGGCCTGTTGCTCTTTCAACACCCTCCTCGTCATCGGAGGCAAAACTCTGGTGTCATCTTTATCTGGTTTTGGTTCTGCTGGAGGCAAATGGATGCTCCCCTCGGCAGGCGCCTGGCACGAGGTCAGTAATTTTCATTTCCCTCTCAGTATTTAGTGTTTGTTTCTCTGGTTCTGTTTTGGTCTTTCGCCCCTGGAAGTATTATTGTTGCTTCACTTCTAGAATGCATAAGCTTTTGTGATTTCGAAGAAGTTCAAATTACCAAAAAGCTATTTCTTCAAGTTCTGAGACGGAAAGGATTTAAGTATTAACAGGGTATGTAGATATTAGCATTATTCATAAAACTCTCAAGCTGTGAATGGATACACATCACTATGGTCTGGGCAATCTTTAGCATCCTGAAGAAGCATTTTGTAATTCACAAGTCGTGCACAGACTTACGGTTTAGAATAGGGGGTGGTGGTGTATAGTTGAATTATATTGTTGCTGCTTAGTGTGTCATGATACGTCAACCAGTTAATCCTTTCAGGAAGATGGTTTACCTTCTCTGAGTTACATTCAAAAGCTGCAGCTAGCTTGATCTGTTTGAACTAGAATGGTCATGGCCTGCATCCAGTAGCCACAGCCATCAACCGGAGACTCCAAATTTTTCTTGGACCGGAAAATTTTTCCGGGATCGGATTTCTTGGCCTCATCTTCAATCTTTTTTCAAAATCTCATAGGGATTTGAACTCTGTCCTTAGACGACGTGTATTGGTACTTGAAGGCTCAGGCAATTCAGGATTATCCATCCATAGTAACGTCCTTTTTGCAAAACCGTATCCTTAGAGTTATTATCTATGTCCCAAAAGGTGGTTCTTTTTTCCATGCCTGCCTTGGATCTTGAATCCTTTGTTCCCGAGTCTTCTAAGTGTTAGTTTCATTGTCAGAGCTGGTGTAACATCATTCAAATTCCCTCATCTGGCATTTACTCTATCCAGGCTTTATGCTCAGAGTGTGGTCAGAGCCTGATTAATTCTCTGACTCCAAATCGATCCGCAAATCCATTTTAGGACAAAGGTACTATCCCTTATTTAGTGATAGGGGATTTACGAGGTGCATGGAGGGTGAGTCTGACGAGGGGGCCACGGAAGCTATGGTCCAGGTGGCTATCCAGGCTGAGAAGGCTTGGGTGGATGCCTCGATGTCGGGAGGATGGCAATCCACCCTGGATGACGTGGTGGTCAACCTGACGATGTATGATGGCGACAGGGATCGTAAAGGCATACACAGAGACAAGTCATCCGGGGATGATGATAGGAGTGGCGTTAACCAACAGGAAAAGTTAACGCGCGAACATGCCAGCAGTTTCAACAAATCCCGTAAACCGGTCAAAACCTCTCCCCCGCCCTCTGCAATTTCTTTAGACAGCATTTTCCTGACTGAAAGAATTGAGAGCTTACAGGACCTCGCCTTGGTGGGTAAGTGGCATTTCCCAGAAATGGATGATGCCGCGATGAGAAAGTGGCTGGAGATACAGTGGAAACCCGTTATTGGATATATCCCCATCATTTCAAACCTTATGAAAGAGTGGTACTGCTTCCACTTTCTGAAGGCCAGAGATGTAGAATCCATTCTGAAATGTCCCTGGGTTTACAATAGGAGCTTTCTCGCCCTCTACAGGTGGTACATAGGATTTGATCCTTTAAAAAATACTCCATCGAATAACCTTATCTGGGTAAAGCTCCCAAACTTTCCCCTGGAGTTGTGGTCCAAGGAGACGCTAGCTGAAATAGGAAATACAATTGGAAGTTTTGTTTATGTCGACCCAAGATGCCTGGGCTTTAAGGACAAGAGAATCACGTGGATTCTTATCGAAAAAGCCTATAGGGGAGGGTTCCCTGAACATGTTGAGATTGCTTGGAGAGACCAGAAGATCAATCAAAGGCTTGATTTTTGGGGCATCCCCTTCAGGTGTTCTGCATGTCACAAAACAGGTCACCTCATTCAAAACTGCTATCGGCGCCAGTCGTCAAAAAGCAGATTGTTGCATCGCAAAAACAGGGTAGACTCCCCCTTGCTCACGGAAAAGGAGATCCCATCTCCTTCAGCCTCCCTCTCCCCGACAGAACTTGTGAACGGGCAAGGCTCCAAACATACGGTAAACATTGTCTCCGATTCTCCGCAGTCTTTGGCTCAGGTAGTCTCAATTGATCGAGAATTACGACCGGAAGACTCCAGAAAGTTGAAAGACTCTCCCATTATCAAGACTCCACCTTTCCATTGCCCATCTATCCCGGAACCTTCTGATGATAAGGCGGTCCCGTCACCTCCACCCTTTCTGATTAATGACTTTGTCGTGGGATCCCACCCCATCCTTATTTCCTCCTCTTCATCACCGACCAAAGGAAAGGAGCCAAGAGAGGTTGTTACCCCTCTAAAATCCCCGACCTCCTCCCCAATTAATCCATATGACAGTGACCTCGACTTCCTCTTAAATAGGAAATCTCTGGAGCTGGAACCCCTGACTATCCATAAACCGGATAATCCTGGCACGCCTTTTATCAGCCCGATCTCAGCAAGGAATATTACTGTCAGAAAAAAGCAAAGAGGGGGCAGCAGACATTTTAGGGGGAGAACAATTGTTACAGATGGTGGTATAAGGAACCTATCCCTGACCGAGGTTCCCATTCTCGACATGTCAGAGACACAACCTCTTAGAGCAAGCATGGCTGGTAACTGTTCCAAATGACCTTTATGATATCCATGAACATTCGGGGTCTGGGAGCAGACCTCAAATTTTTGGCGCTAAAGGATCTTTTCTATTCTGCTCAGCCAAAAATCATTTTAATTCAAGAAACGATGCACAGTAGTCATGTGTCCATTGCCTATTTTAGGAAAATGTTTCCCTCATGGTTCCTGGTAGCTTCAGAGGCAAAAGGCCTATCGGGAGGGCTGGCGGTCCTGTGGGACCCTGACTGGATCAGGGCAAAGGCATTTAAGTGCTTCGCTGGTATTCTCATTTCAGCATCCATCAGGGGAAAAGACTGCCATATTAATATTTTGAATACCTATGCTCCCTATAAGAACAGGCTAACCTTCTGGGATAAACTCTTCGCTTCAGAAATTTTTGATATTGAATCATTGATGATTGCAGGAGATCTTAACGTTACCCTTAGCTCTGAAGAAAGATGGGGAAATTGCAGGAATAGAGACCCGTTGGCTGATCGCATAAAGTATGAATTACTGCAGAGAAATTTTGTTGATATAGCTCCTTCTAAAATGATGCCGACGTGGGATAACGGTAGATCAGAAAAAGCTTATATTGCAAAGAGGATCGACCGATTCATCGTTCATGGCAGCATCATTGACAAAATGGGAATGCCACTCTCATCCATTGGGACTGCTCTTATTTCCGACCATAAACCAATTTTCTTATGCTGGAAGGAAAATGGTATCAGAAAAGGGTTCCCTTTTAAATTCAATAGATCATGGCTACAGGACCCAGAATTCAATGAAGTCGTAACTAACACTTGGAAGGACTTCTCTGCAAAAGACTTGGCCCCCCCATTTATGACATTCAGAGACAAGATGTGCGCCATGAGAAAAGTGGTCAAAGATTGGCAGTTCAAAAAAAGACAGAGGGATAGAGCCTCCCTTCAGGAAACGCAGTGGGAGCTGGACAGGATCCACAGGGATATGGATGTCAACTCCTTTTCCTTCAGCGTGAGATGCCGCATAAAAGAGTTAGAAAGGAAAAAACAGAACCTTTTGAAGCAGGAGGAAGCTTTCTGGAAACTCAAAAGCAAAGTAACTTGGCTTAAGGAGGGTGACAGGAATACGAAGTTTTTTCATAAATATGCAAATTCCAGGCGACAGAAAAATACCATATGGAGGATAAGCGATGGTCAGGGAGGCTTTTATGTCTCTCAACAAGATATCACTAAGGAAGTTGTAAGACACTTTAAAGGGCAATATAAAAGAAGGGAAGGAAGCAGAATCCAGGACATTTTGTGGGGTATTGACCTGATGCCTCAAATGTTCGATGATGAAAAAAATGAGAGTCTCTTTCAGCCCATAACAGAGGACGAGCTTATGGGGGTTCTGAAGGCCTTTAAAAAGGACAAATGTCCTGGCCCGGATGGCTGGACAATCGAATTTTACATCCACTTTTTTGACATTATCAAGCAAGACCTGTTGAGGATGGTTGAAGCATCAAGAATTTCGGGCAGTATTCACCCGATCACATCCTCCACTCATATTGCTCTTATCCCGAAAAAAATGGAGGCGGTTTCCTTCCAAGATTTCCGGCCGATCTCCTTATGCAACATATCTTTCAAAATCATCACCAAAATTATTGCGGAAAGGATAAAAGAGACTCTGGCCACTTTTCTCACTAAGGATCAACATGCTTTTTTAAAGGGAAGGAGCATATTGGATGTTGTTGCCAATACTCAGGAGTGCTTGTTTACTATGCTCTCGGAGAAAACAAAAGCTACCATAATGAAAATAGACCTACAAAAAGCTTTCGACTTCTTGGACTGGGGATTTATAGAACGTTTATTAGCAAATATTAATCTGAAATCAAACTCCATAAGCTGGATAATGTCTTGCGTGGAGAATGTGAATTATGCGGTTATCATAAATGGCATGCCCTCTCCATTTTTTCCAGCTGAAAGAGGACTTCGTCAAGGGTGCCCCCTATCTCCTCTACTGTTTATCATGGCAATGAACTCGCTGAGCCTTCACATCAACAAGGCGGTCTCAGAAAACAGGTGCAAGCCCATCAAAATTTGCAGGAATATTTTCATGTCCCACAATCTATTTGTAGACGATGTGCTTGTGTTCGCTATGCTCTGTAGGGCATCGTGGTCCTGCCTCTTTGATATCCTTAAAAGATTTCAAAGTGCAACTGGATTATATATAAACATAGCCAAGTCCATTCTTTACCACAACGACTCCAACACCGAACTGGTTAATTGGATCTCACAGTTATTTGGTGTAGAATCGAGGTCGATCAAGGATGGTGTAAAGTATTTGGGGTTCCAACTAAAGGCAAACAGTTACTCAAATGCGGACTGGCAGTGGTTGATTGACAGGTTCTATAAGAAGATCTCTACGTGGGAGTTCAAATGCCTCTCCTTGGCAGGCATAATTATTCTGACTCAAGCTGTCTTAACGCAGCTGGTTGTTTACTGGGCTCACATTTTTTTCCTTCCCGCAGATATAATTAACAAAATGAATAAGATCTCTACAAATTTTATATGGGGTGGCAAATCTCACCAGAAGAAATACCACCTATCGAGGATGGAAAAGATTGTCGTACCAAAGAGCTTAGGAGGTTGGGGATTATTGGATATGAGGATCTTTGGTAAAGCTCTCCTTTGCAGGTCTTTGTGGAGGGGGATCTTCGGGGATGGGCCGTGGAGCAACACTATAAAGAACAAATATATGAAAGGAAGGGATATAGAATTTTGGTACAGAAAAGGTAGAATTGGAACTAAATATGGTTCGGCCATTTGGCTCAGTTTTCGGAAAATTGAGGAATTTTTCTAAAGAACTTGAAGTGGAAATTTCAAACGGGTAGTAGAATTTTTATTGGAATCGATCCCTTTGTACGAGGTCGGGAGAGCATCTCCATTCTCGAGCAGCTTCTCTGTTTTTTCCACAGAATTGGTATTTTTACTTGGGATAAGCTCATCTTCGCCTGGCACGGTCCTATCCCCCAATGGAAGGAGGCCTATGATCTCGACATGCCAACTCCCCTGGATGGCCTTTGGAACTCTGTCATCTTATATCTTAAAGATTTTGGTTTCCATCATTCTGGGACTACAGACTATCTGGTATGGTCAATTCCACTGAAAAATTCGTTGTACAAGTAAAAGACATCTACTCTAACCTGATTAGTCCTAAGGCCCTTTGCTGCAATTCGATTTTTCCTCCGCTCTTGTGGAAGTCAGGCTATCCTCCGAAATCCATTTTTTTCTCGTGGCTTGTGTTCTACAACAAAAATTTGACATGGGAGAATTTGAGAAAGAGAAACTGGCACGAGCTGAGTAGGTGCGCGATGTGTGACTCTCACGAAGAATCCAACTTTCACATGTTTTTCCAATGTCAATCTCTGCTGCACATCTGGCAAGTTTTGGCAAATCTTTTTGGTTTTCCTCTCATTGCTTTCAGTTCCACTCAGGCAGCATTTGAGTGGTGAAGCACGCAAAAAGAATCATGGAGACCTTTGATTATTATCGCTCTGTGGTGCGCCTGGAAATGGTGAAACAGCAAGATATTCAAGGAATCAAAATCCCCTCTCATGTCTATATTGCAGCATATCATCTCGGTCTATGATTCTATTCCAAAAAATCTGCCCAAAATGCAGAAAGGCCACAGTACTGCAAATATATGCTCATGCTTAGAGTTTCCAAGGGCGTTTTTTGACGGTGCAGAACAACAAAAAATTTGTGGATGCGAGGTTCACATTATTATGAACAAGAATATGCAATACTTCATTTCATGGAATGGAGGAAGGGGCAAAAATAGCTTAGCGGAGGTGCGAGCCCTTGTAGGTCTACTTGCTTTTTGCAATTTTTTTGATATCCAGTCTATTTCTATCTTTGGTGATTCAAAATCTGTGATCGATCATGTCATGGGTTCTAGCCACATCAGATGCTCCCACCTAGCAGGCTGGTTGGACAGGATTAAGTTTTACTGGGGTCTCATGAAAGACAGCTCAATTCAGCACATCTGCCATGATCAAAATCAGCAAGCAGACTCTCTGTCAAAGGAGGGCTTGCTTCTCGAGACAGGGTCCTAGTCCCTTAAGGTTACTCTCAACGAAAATTCCTGGCTCATCCAGGATTTTTCCATTCCTGGCTGCTGACCCTTTCTACATCTTTTCCTTATTATCATCTTTTGCCTCTTTTTGTTTTGATCATGTCATGATATTGATGCCCAGTGGTATCCCTGATCTAGCTTCTCTTATGTGAATAGATCTAGTATGTGTTGCTTATGCTTGGTACTGTTTTATGTATGATACTCTTTTTGGGAATTTTTGTTATCTGTTTTTGCATCCTAAAAATCAGGGTCACATAGCTACTGAATGATGTCATATGTACAATCTGGAACTTATATTCTCTCAATATAATTAATATGATGAATGAAAAAAGTGTATACCTTGAGGCCAATACTAACCATGAAATGGTATAAATAACTGAAAAACAAGTTCATTTGAAAGGATACCATTCAAGTCGATTTCATGAGCAGAGCTTGAAGAGCCTTCACTATGACTACCACTGTTAAGTGGCATCTCTCTTCCATCTAACAGAAACAAACAGAAGGTCAGTTAATCAACGTCGAATCTGGAAACAAAGAAGCAAAGAAAACAATGTTTCATTGTGTATTGTTAGTGAATCCTAGTGGGGACTGTGTTGGCTACCTGAGCATTAAATGTCATATCGAAGATAGTTTCTGAAAAAGAGAGAAAGCTTGCATTCACCACTGTAAGCCGAAGTTTTTGGAGCTCTGCAACGAATTCCACAAGCAGGTTTTTCCTCTTCTCGCAATGGATATGGATAAGAACATTTCTATTAACAACACGTGTCTCAATTTCGGGAGTTATTACATCTTTGTCTGAAGAGGAATTGATGGAAAAAGGATGGAATTTTATCTGAATCATCCACCTCATGATCGTTACATAGCTCCGTGTTCTTCGAAAACACAACTGGCTGCACAGTATTTTTGGTTTATATTGTATGTGATACTAGGATGATTTTAACGATTTAAATATATGTTTTGGGTATCTGATTCTCAAGCCACAAATCAAACTTAAAAAACACAAACAATTTAACAAACAAAAAAATAAAATAGAAAAATTATTAATAACATACCATACAAACTTACAACACCAATTTTAATCTTAACCAACAAAACTTAGTTTAGAACCCAATACACTCATATCTTAAAAGTGAAATAGACCAAGCCTGCCTAAACTTTGTTTTGGAAACTTGGAAATACAGCACACTGCATCTAAACTAACTATTCCTTTAACCCGGTATCCATATATACTCTCCTTTTAAAGTCGATTTTGTTTAGACTTTTTAGTTCTCAAAGGTTCAAATTGCATAGCCCAAAAAATAAAAATTAAGGATTCTTTTAATGACAATTTAAATAACCAAACAGTATAATTACTACCAATCATATTAAAAACAAAAGAGTATAATCACCACAAATCATATTACCCCATTCCAGTATAGGTTAAAAAAACTATACAATTCAAAAATCAAAACATTTTACAACAAAATCATATTACCCCATTCCAATAAAATTCAAAAAATTCAGCTCATTAAACTAAGCCTAAAATGGAAATCACTAATCATTTCCCACCATTAGTCTCAAACGTATAAACTGGAATGAATGAAATTGATGAAGAAAGCCCATTGGAATTCGTGCACAGGAAAAAGAATTGAACCAACCTCCCCATGGAACTTTCCATCTATATTTTTCTGTATACTACTGATATTTTATCAAAGAAATACTCCGAATAAATACTCTGTTTTCAACAAACTCTCGTTGAAATATCTATTGATATAACTCTGCTCATCTAATTTTACACAGATCTGATCACTTTTTCCCTTGTAAAGTCGTCGTCATGAATCCCTGCCACACAGTACTTATGACCAGTACTGTATTGAGTTAATTACAATCGATAATAGTTAACATTCGTCGCTAATACAAAAATATATATAGTCATATGATGATAATATATGTGTTTCTCATATATATATTATGATAATATATTTGTTTTAGTTAAAATTTAGAGAGAGTATTTCTTGTGGGACAGAAGTTCCTAGTCAATTCCATCTGCCACTGAATACACACATCTACTTCACCTTCCCCTAACTCTAATAAAGATAGTTTGACACAGAAATTACACATTTACGTATTTGGTATAATTTGTAATTTTCCGTCCTTGTCCACAAAACCGCAATCATGTATTTAGATCTTTATATTCTCTTAATATAATCCATCATGATTTTCTCTCTGAAAAAAAAGACTAAATCTTATTTTTGTTCTGATCAATTATTTTTCTATGACACAAACAGATGAAGCATAACTGTGGAAGTGACAAAATTTCCTTTTCTCAATTTTACTTTTGTCCAAAAATAAAAATCTAATTTTGATAGAAAGTACTGATTTTTCTATATAGAAAGATTTTGAATAAAATAAGTTTTAAATATTAATTTTATAGAGGTGCATCTCTCCATGGTTTTTCATAAACAAGCCTCTAAATTATGGGAGTTTTTAGATTTAAATTTGAAAAAATATATAATTTTTAAACAGAAAAGTAGAGCGTAGATATTTTTTGGTGAATTTTATTTAGAAAGTTTTTTTATTATTTAAAATTAAAAATTATTTAAAATATAAAATTAACTAGAGAGAAAATTAGCCAAAAACAAAAAGTTTTTAAAATATATATTATCTAAAATGTGTTTAAAAGATATATTATCCAATTTTTAAAAATTGAAATTTTCTCATTCAAAATTTTAATTGGAATTAGGTAGCCATGGTTAATGATGTCGTTTGTTAAAATATATTTACCGTAATCCAGGCCAGAAAAAGCCAAAGTAATTAATCCGTATGTTCGCTTCTTTAATTGTCCGTACCTCCTTACCTGGATTAAATGTGTTCTATATGTAAAATAAAGACAAAGAATTTTAAAAACATATGTAAGCATTCATAGATTTGAAAAGCAGATGGACCTCTTGCTTCCTGTTTCATTTTTCAGTTATCTTGTAAAAACAATATAGATATTAATTAATTCATGCTGAGCAATATTTTTTATTGGATTTTGATAATTAGTGATGTCATTTATTAAAATATATCCACTATAATCGAGGCTAGAAAAAGCCGAAGTAATTAATCTGGCATTGTTTTACTGCAAAAAACAACCGGCTTCCTAGGGGGCTTTTAATGCTCCTGATTTTTTTGAAGTTACATCAATTTCATTATGTTATTTAGTTTATTAAATTTAATGAATATTTGATATTATCATATTTGTTTTTTTTTAATTAATTTTTTTATAATATAATTTAAAATTTAATTAATAAAATTTGATAATGTATATTATTAAATAGTATAAATTGATTTTCTAATTTAAAAATAAATATAATATTAATATTAATATTTTAAATAAATATAATACCATTATCAATATTTTAAATGATAATATTTAGTAATCTTTTGAAATATATATTTAATAATATTTTGAAATATATAATTATATAATAATTAGTTATAAATTTATTTCATATAATAATGAGTTACAAAATTATATAATGATAATTTCTCTACTACATACTAATATATATACAACTATTTACTTACTTTGCTGAGTATTATTACTTTATAAATTTGTACTTTCGTAATATTTTATAGGATATAAATATATATCAAAACATTTTTTTATGATAATTATATTATACATATTTTATTTTATGAAGTAATATATATTTAATAAAATTTTAATATGTTATTTAAAATAACATTAACCAAATAACATTTAATTATAAGATATAATAATTTTTAAAAATTATGTATTTCAATAATAATATATTAATTTATTTGTGATATATTATTAAAAGTGTATGTATTCCTATATGAACAAATAAAAGTTTACATAAATAAAACAAACACTTTTGAAAGGAGTTCGGATTTTCCACAGTGTTCATGTTTTGTAGTCGACGTTTCGAGTCTGAAACTAGAGGGGAGACTTGGAAAGAGATTCGTAATCTCGAAAAAACTAGGGTAAAAATATCACCACAGTAATCTGCAAACTAAAATAGTTACCCTGCACGGAGGGGAGACTTGGAAAGAGATTCGTAATCTCGAAAAAACTAGGGTAAAAATATCACCACAGTAATCTGCAAACTAAAAAAAACAAACACTTATTAGAAATACATAAATAAAAGTATATAATTAATTTGTAATTTTTTAAAATTCAAATGTGTAATATTTAAAAATATATAAATAAAAGTATATAATTAATTTGTAATTTTTTAAAATTCAAATTGTGTAATATTTAATTTTTCATTTGAATTTTTTTATTTTTTATTTAAGTAAATAATTTATTTTTAATTTTAATTTTATGTAAATAAATCTTATGCACTTAACTCAATGAAAATAATTTTTATATAGGAAGCAAAATATACCGGTCAAAATTTACATAATTTTCATATAAGAAGAAAATATACCGGTCAAATTCTTTCATCTATTTTATTTTTAACTTAAGTAAAATAAAATTTTAATTTAAAGTAAATAAATTTATATACTCAATTTAATCAAGGTATATAGTTCAACATCATATCAAAATAGTATAATAATATTATACACCACATTGCCATATTATTTGATATTATAATATTACATTTCATATAATAGAAATATATTGATAAACAATGAGTTCCTTAAATATACAAGTTTTTTTATAGTCAATTTTTATTTAAAGTGTCTATTCTTGACTTTGGTTTCTAGTTAATGATTGATTATCATTATTTATATTTACGTCGTAAGGCGTTTCCCTTGAAGAAAAACTCCCCTCCAATACCACATGTCCTTTTGTATCTTTGATTTAGGTGTTAGATGATAGAAATGACCTCTACCATCAGATTAAAAACTGGTATTATTCAGTTACAATTCTCTAACGAAATTTTCTTACCCCGCCTTCCTCTAAATCCAGGCACTAGCAGTGCTTCTGCGGGTTCTTTCGAGCTAAGAATTATAGGTTGCTCGACCTTACAAGTTGCTCAGATGGTTTGAGAAAGATATCCTTCGTGGGAGCAAAACCCTTCGACTGGTTTGAGAAAGAATACCTTCGTGGGAGCACGGGAAGGGCTTTCTTACAGAGGTTTTGACTCGGTCTCTTCAGTAGATGGGGTTTTTTTTCTTCCTCGCCCGCGACCCGCCACGGAAGCAGGGGAAAGTTCAGCTACCCATGCTTTGAAAGTATTTTATGCGGCACCTTATGAAGAAGAGGATGATCCATCACCCAACGTCTGGAGTGGGGATACCAATCCTCGGCCTCTCCCTTGGCTTACAGGAGCGGAAACCTTGCTCACCTGCTGTCTTGGAAATGCTCCTTCGTGGCCTCGTCCAACAATGTTCTTCGGTTCTCTGTCTCTATTGTTTCACCAGTTTCTTCGCTATGGATTAGAATCGGGTATGTATCGACCAACGTGTTATTCTTGTTCATGAATAGGAATTCATTCAAACATTTCTTACCTTTCTTTGGCCACTGTCACGATGCTTCGCAAATTTGATCTTTAATTGAATGATGTTGATATATACTTAAGTTTCCAGGGAAATTATAGATACATATTTGAATTTATTCATCTTAATTTCTACTCCTCCATGGATCACCGGGTGGAGACTCCTTACAACATCAATTACTTTGCAAAAGATTCAAATTCTCTATGGAGATCTGTAGTTTGCAGTTTATGTTTCTTTTTCCCCACAAACATTTGATGAAGTTGTGTGTTCTCAGGTGAGTGAACGAGTCTTTCATGTGGTACTTTTTTGCAGGATGGAGCAGGCCAAGCAGGGTGGCCACTTGGGCTTGAGACACTGAACTTGAGGGTACACATAATGGATGCCATGAGAGGTGGAGAAATTGGTTCGATGAGGATGTTCATGCCAATTTTTCTTCGGTTCTTCACTGAATTTTGATACAGAGGTAATCTGATGAGATCAATTTTGGATTTTTCTTTGAATATGAATTTGGCACTTTTAGATTTAATTTGCCTAAAAAATGTTTGAATACTGGAGAGAGATTGAATAGTATCCGAATTAGGGTTCTAGCAGTGCGGACACACGAAGGGTTCACTCATGGGCACTTCCATGGACAGAGTGGCAGCAGCCATGTGCTGCCAATTGACATGGACACTGCTAGGTGGAGCATATCAAGAGACCCTTGGTGGAGCTACCGTAGTCATCTAGACAATAGGGGAAGTACATATCCTAATGAGTCACGAGGACACATGAGTTGCAGAGGAGCTGGTACATTCCCTCTACCTTGAGGTGATGGAGGAAACACCTTTGAAGGAAAAAATGTATAGGGATGGTCATAAAACATGCAAAAAGAGGACAAAATAGAACAAGCCAGTATCAATAACTGCAAGATCCAGGTCAGTCGAGCAAACAAACTAAATGTGCAGCCCAATCAGAAAAGAAATAGAGTCAAATGTGTGGGCAAGAGATAGAAATAATATAGAGACTTGGACCAAGTCTGAGAAAAACGTGTTGCAACCATAATAACAAAAATGGTTGTCTTGTTTGCCCACTTGTTTTCACACCAAACCTCAAACTAGGGCTAGAATCAATTGCCTTAATGCCTAAAATATTCCATAAACTCAGAAATGTCTTTATTTCATAGTTACTGTTAACAAGGCTATAGGCTAGCGATTATGTGTGTTACACCTCATATTGTATGGATTTTCACACTGATTTTTATCAAAATGATGCACATTTTTAGCTTGTTTCTTGGAGCAATGGAAAAACTTCAGGGGATACATCTTCATAGAGTTGTTTCTCTTCATGGCATTGGATCATTTGATGGATGTTCTTGGTTTCAGTGAGTCTGGATTTTCCCCTAGCACCTGCTTGGACATATCCCTTTATGAAATCAATCAGTTGCCCCTTTGGGGCATGGGCTGTAGAGAAGAGAAACAATACATGTTTTCCAGCTCTGTTACCAACGTTATTACATCAACATCAACTTGTAGGGGCATGTTCTCACATTTAGTGTTTGTTGGACACCTAATCCTCTATGGGTTGATGTAGAATGTGAACAGCCATGAGTGTCCAATAGACCTTGGGATGTGGAACCCAATGGTCACACGAATGTACTCTAAATGTATATCATTATCAATAATAAATATAATCTCATGCTTATCTTTCCTATTTTGTCTCTGCCATGTGTGTGTTTAACATGGTATCAGAGCTTCCGTTAGGCCTGGGCATTTTCAGAGATTGTCAGCGCTGCATTCTTTCCAGAATTTGTCTACCATTTCCATAAAGGCACTAATTTCATGGTCTTTCTCTTTGTGTTAGTTCTACCCTACACTCATCAAAATTGTTGCAATAGTCTCTCTTCTCGTCAAAGCTATTGCCCTCGACCAGAACTACTACTCGTCATAATTGTTGCCCTAGATTCCATCTTTCTTGACTATGCTTCCTATTTTGTGATCATACTCGGCTCTAGGTAGTCCTATCTGATTCACTGTGAATTGGGGTGTTGAATCTTTCGAGTAAGAAAAACTACACTTCGAATTGGGAGAACCTGGAAAGCAATGACAATCATGCAGTAAGATTGACGTCGAAAAACAATTATTAATGACCACGGGAATTGTGGGCACAACTGAAGAAGTTGAATGTGTCGACACAACATTTATATTGCATCCACTCTGTGTGATATGTTCTTCAAATAGGTGTTCTATATATTATTTATCTCGTTATCTGTTCTTCTTGAATGTAGATGAACACACTCAAGGATTCCTCTAGACGTTTATGTGCAACCATTTCTTTGTCTCTACATATGATTTGATCTCTAACGTTACCGAGAAGAGATTCTAAGGCTTTCTTTCACTGTTCGAGAATGTGTTGCAACGTTTGTCTCTTCAAATTTGTTCGTGTTTTGTGGCGCTCCTGGTGAGGAGGTGGTGGCAGTTAGTGTTTGAATTATATTTAATTGTGAGAAAGTATGAAGGCTGGAATTGAACCTCGTATACCGGAGATCTGAACAGTCGATCGTGTGATTGAAGGCTTCAAGTCTACAAATTTGTTGCCTTGGAGATTTTATGCAGGTTTTTACGATGCTCAGCTAAAAAGAGGTGATGTATTTGCATGTGGTCTCCAATTGATTTTCGTTGGACAAATGTTCATCGTCATATAAAGGGATGAAATAGTGTGAATATTAAAGTATAGCAAAGAATTTGTAACTGAATTTGCATGCGTTTCTCTTGTGTGTGTGCCCACTCAGAACATCTGCGTGCTTACTGTTTCATGTCTCTGCATACATGTTCGTTGGTTAAGCAAACACTCCTCTCCCTTACAAAATCGCTACCAACACTCTTTCTAACGTCTTTGTGACCTTCCTACCCTACCATAACGCTCCTCACTTCTTGTGGTATCCAGACTCCCAGTCATAACGCTTAACTCCTACCCGACTCAATTGCATTGAATACCGCTATACCATACCTTGGATATTGCCTTCCGTTGTGCCGATACCGCCCATACTCCCATACCACCTGGATCTGAATGAATTGGATGCAGAAAACATGGTATGCAGAAAATTTTTGTATTGTATCAAGGTTTCAAGGTGTATCTCCCTGAAATGCCAACAAGCAGAGTAAGAGTTGAAGCCGAGGGTCCTGGGGAGTCGACAGAGAGGTGAGATACTGCAACACGGTAAGGAGTCGAACGAGACAGTGAGGACTAGTATGGGAGTTGAACCAACTCTGCAGGTGTCAACTGTTATTTCCCTTTTTCTTTAGGGCAGAAGAATAAAGGCCTGGACGCCGAAAGGGATAAATATTGAAGTTTAATATATTGATCTCGACAATTGCATCTCTGAGTGCTCACATGGAATCAGAGTTGTTGCTAAGTGAATTTAACGCATGAATCTGACTGTCTGAGATTTGCCTGGTAAGGTGTTTGTTGGAAGTATGGTGCAAGCGCCTGGAGAAAAATAACGACTATGGATTGATGGGTGTCATGATGAAGCTAGCTAGCTTTTTGAGCATTGTGGCAGATTAGGCCGACTTTTATATTGTCTTTGGAAACAGTCCTCTATATTTATTGGGAGTGTAAAGGATTCCAGTGTCTTTGGATTGAAGTAAGGGGCAGCTGAGGGGTATTCCTCTTTAGAGGATGCTTCTGTTATATACAGGCTCAAACCTGAATTTGAGGGAGTATTAACAGAGTTTCCATCATGATCAGGCAGAAAGGGAGGGCTCAACCACTGTGGCTCGCGAAAACTGGCCGACAAGGGGCTTGAATCAACCGAACCATTTCCAGAAAAATTGCTTTGATGGTTCGTATGACGAAAGCTCGCAGCTCGGCTTCCTCTGTTGCTCGATGAAAGGGTCCTTTGAAATTGCATGCAATTTCCCGGGCCTGTGACATCTTCGACCTGCGATTTATACTCATGGTGAGATGAAAGAATCTCTGGAAGTGTAGCCAACCGTCCATCCTTATCCAACCTTGAACCCTGTGGCCTTGCGGCCACACAACAAGAAGACCCCGTCTTTGCAAATTTTATATATCCAGCTAAGGGCCACGTTGGATACGCTTACCGATTAAGAAAAATTAGGACTAAAGCCAAGCCAGCACCATGACCACCTCGTAAATCTGAACAACAGATCTTTTTTGCAAAGTCGGTTCTACGACCCTTATGGACTGTAGAACGATGCTCCTGCCACGGACTTGAACTCGCTCGGATCGACCTCAAGGTCTCTGATGAGGATAACGATTTTATTTTGATAGATAAGTTGTTGGCTCCTTCTGAGCATTGAAATAAATAGTGGCCACTAGCAAACCAAGGTTGTTAGAGCGTGTGAAATTTTTGGTATTGAAATTGAGGCGAGAACCTAGAAGGTAAACTCTTTGTCGGCCATCTGTAGGTTTTGTGATCCATTCTATATATAATTATGTCCAGGTTGTTTATATTCTTTAAAGTTGCGCTATTTGGCATTGTGTGAGATATCCATGCAACATTGTCATGAAATGGAGCAAATTGATGATGCATTATAGTTATTGAATACTCTAATCTATTCCACTGTTGATGGGATGGTAAAAGTCAGTAAGGAAACTCTTTTTAACATTAAAACTTTCTTGCAAAATGTACAAGACAAAATTGATTTTTTGCAGCTTGAATCACAGCTAGAGCAAGAAGGGCTACATCAAAATAGACATCATTCTGAACCTGTTTTTTTTTAGAACATTGAGACAACCACCCATCAGCAGAGAGTCAATAAAGCAGATCCAATGCGCAATAAAGTAGCAGAGTTACATGCAGATGCAGAAGTTCAGTTTGCACTTCCCAAACCCATCATCAGACCTTGGGAAGAGCTTGTCCACAACAAGCACAGAACTGGTCTTGGATATGACAAGGATGTGTCCTTTCATATTCCAGATTACTCAAAGCTCATTCAGTTTCAAAGTGTTGGATTTCTTCATGACAGTTCAACTTCAGCTGTTCTAGATTTTGTTCCTCTTCCAAAGCAACAACAATAGATTGTGAAATTCCAACACAGTGACTGACTTAGCCATATGAAAGATCATTGTTTTGATCTTCATTGATGTAAGCACTGTCATAAAAATAGCCATTATTCAAACAGATGCTTCAAAAACAAACCTCCAGCAAGAACAAAGATTCATCTTGGATGGATCGCTTCCTGGCAATGGGCATCAACAGCCAAGAAGATATTCCAGTCATATGTCAGAACTTGTTCTAGAGTATTGAAAAGTCTTGCAGTTGAGTTTTCTCCATCATCTCACCTTGTATCTAATAGGGGGGAAATGATGGTCATCTACAAGCTTCAAAGCCACATCAAGCGAGCCTGAGCCACAACATGCCATACCAGATTCAGAGTTGTAGCCAGAGACAAAGATGCCCCTGAGCATGCCTTCATTCGGTGCTACCTCTTCAAAGAATTGGGGACACTTCCTCTAGCAGAAGACTTCATCTTCTTTCTAGTTTTGGAAGAGTTCCAAGAATTGCATTAAGCATTCCAGAGTTGTTGGTCATCCTTAAACCATCACAGGTTGAGACCTCCCTTTTCAAGTTGAGGTTCTCCCTTTTATGCGGGGTGAGACCTCCCTTTCATGGTTGAAGGTTTCCCTCTTCAAAACATCAGGAGCATTTCCTCTAGCAGAAGACGTGAGCTTCATGCTAAACTTGGAAGAGTTCTGTGAATTGCACTAAGCGTTCTAGTGTTGGTGGTCATCCTTAAACCACCGCCCTTTATACCAACATTTCAGAAAGCACATTCAGCCTAGTGTTGCCATGCTTTTTTGCACATTTTGTATTACAGCTCTCTTTTTCAACTCGTACATAACCCTTCAGATTAAGGGGGGGAATGTTGGACACCTAATCCTCTATGGGTTGGTGTAGATTGTGAACAGCTATGAGAGTCCAAGAGACCTTGGGATGTGGAACCCAACGGTCACACGAATGTACTATAAATATATATATCATTGTCAATAATAAATATAATCTCATGTTTATCTTTCCTATTTTGTCTTTGCCATGTGTGTGTTTAACAGTGTTATTCGCACTAACAAGTCTCACAAGATTTTGGTTTTGTGGGAGAACATTTGTATTTTCCATCCAAAGGAATGGAGATGAGTTTGGGTGCATGGACTAGAGTGATGTTGAAGCTTGTGTTGCTCATTCCATCCCCGAAGGTGAAGACAATTTGTCCACTTGTTCTTGAGACACTGAACTTGAGGGTACACACAATGGATGCAATGAGAGGTGGATACATTGGTTCAATGAGGATGTCCATACCCAATGTTTCTTTGGTTTCTTGATCGATTTTGATACATAGGTAATTTGATGAGATCAATTTGGATTTTTCTATGAATCTGCATTTGGCACTTTCAGGCTAAATTTGACTGCAAAATGTTTGAATTGTGGAGAGATATTGACTGGCATGTTTCTAGAGTAGAATAGTTGTATATTGTTCAAAGTTTTGAAAATATTTCAGGATTAAACTTAACTGCAATGATTATTACGAACCTACATCACCCTAGGTATGGATATTTGATGATTACTTCCCATCCACTTCTTATTTCATTTAGTTGTCTATCAAGTTATGATTTGGCTCTTAGCCATCTAGATCCTTGTGTATTGATAAGTCTAAGGATATTTTGATTTTTGTTGGGTAGGGTTTATCTGCCATTCAAAGCATGCAGAGAATAATTAATGGAATTTTATTGTTAAGCACGTTGGCATTATGAGACAAGTGTTGTCCTTGATGGCAAATCACGCAGATGACAGATCATAGTGCAGCAAGTCAGCAGCAAGGAATTGATGATCAGACTACAAGAATGAAGAGAAAATATATATACGCAGGTTCATCGCGACTGAGTCGCGGATACATGCGGGTTATTCGTTGAAAAGACGCGTATGCGTATACACGCACTTTCATGCAAGGAAAAGCGCGTACATGTCGGAGAACTTATGTGTGGTCCATGGTATTTAGTCCTTGGTATTTGAACCTATGGTTTTGGACCATGGTATCTCGTCAGAAGTGTTGATCCCAAGTATTGGGTCCATGATATTGTTTTGTTATGGTTTTGGACCATGGTATTGAGAAAGGCCTAAGACTATAAAAGGAGAAGAAGATCATTAGGCAAGGGCAATGGAGAAAGTCTTGAATATCTGATGAAGTATGAGATCCAGTATGCAGTTTATGGGTTTATGATGCATTGCTTGATCTGAGCTAAGGAGGGATCTCACCGGTTGATGGAGAACAAGATCTAAGGATAGATCGGGATCAAATGGTTTGAAATGAACTATCTCTATATGGTTGATTATGTTTATTCTAGATCTGTATACGGACGCATATAATGATCTGAACTGGGTATAACTTAAGTTTGAAATCGCTGCAAGTCATGACTGAATATTTATAGATCTGTACGCGGGTTGGCCTTGATGAAAGCACGTATGTACGTGGGTTTGGTTCATTGTAGAAGCGTATTACCATTTGAGCTATGATGTTTGAAGTTACAGGTGGTTCTGGATATTGTTGCAGAGTTCAGTGTTCTGCTCTGTGTTCTGGTGACTGCATTTTGTTGACAGAGTTTCAGTGATTTAGTATTGGGTGATTCAGAGATTGATGATGCTAGTATTGATTTTTTTTGTGCTTCAATGATATTGATGGGTCCAGTATGAAAATTGGATGAAACATGGCCTTCAGATTATAGTGTTGTGCTTCAGGAGTATCCAGTTTGAAAATGTATGAAATGTGGTCCCTGGAGTATGGAAGGAGATTGTAGGTCGGTGCCTACGTACTAGTACATCAGCTAGTACAAGAGCAAAGGAAGTGGCAGCTCCCTTCTAGTAGCAGCTGGAGAACAAGTAAAGGTTGGAGCATTTCTGTAGGTAGGCACCTACGTACTAGTAAATGGATCGGCTAGTACAAGAGCTAAGGGGGTTGTAGCTCCCTTCCAGGAGAATCTGGAGAATGAGAGAAGGCTGTAGCCTTCTGCAGGTAGAAGCCTGGGTACTGGTATAAGACTCCACTAGTACAGAAATATTGAAAAATGAAGTTTCTTATTAAAAGAAGATAGAGATGACTTGCAGCAGGTGGTTTTCACCCACATTGGGTTTCCACCTTATATCATGGTGTTCATGTGTGCTTCTTGTGTGTGATGATCTGTTCTGTTTTACTGCACCTGCTTACTGCTCATATGGTTAATGAAGTTCTGATGCACTAACTAAAGATCAACATTTAATGGATTAATTGAATCATAAGTATTCTGGATATACGCTAGTTGCATTAGACACAGTTGTGTATACACGCGGGTTCCATTAACTTAAGTAGCGTATATGTATATAAGTATGGAAATGAAAAAGTTTTATTGATTTGATAATACTGATTCACTGCCCCCCCCCCCCCCTCTCAGTATTATTTCCAACAATTGGTATCAGAACAGGTCCTTTGGTAGAAGCTTGATCGCTTAAAGGAGATCCGTGGAACTGGGAAAGAAGCTTAAGAAGAAAGCACCTAAGAAGAAGAAGACATCTCAGAAAGTCTATGACAGTGGGAGCATCGATTGGGGATTATGTGGAAGAATCACTTTAGGTTCAGAATCACTTCAGAATGAAGATGAACAAGATCTATTAGGTATGAATTTGTTATCCTCTGGTATCCATCCATGTGAAGATGATGAAAATGATAGGGAAGCAACTAAATTTGCTCTTATGGGTGAGCAAGAAAGATATCAAATAGAGGTAGTATTTAGAAGGCTTACAGACAAAATTAGAGAACAACAAGATTTATTGAACAAAAGGGAATGTTCTTTCAAAGAAGAAGTTACCAAACTAAAAGCTCAACTAGAGGAAGGAGACAAGGTAAGGAAGTTACTCAAGGACAAGGAAAATCAATGTCAAAAGTTGCAGGATGAAGTGACATCATTAATAAATGAAGTAAATGAAGGAAGCACAACTATCAAGAAACTCAGAGATAGATCCAGTTACTATGAAAGGCTTGAAGCTACGATCCTCTCGCTAAAGGAAGATCTTGAAGAATCAAAGAAGCAGAATAAAGAACTACTCCAAGCTCTTGAAAAACAAGAAAACGAAGTTCTTGAACTAAGACATCAGTTGGAAGAAGAAAGAAAAGTTGAAGAAAACATGAAGAAGAAGCATCGTGAAAAGGAAGAGCATCTTCAGGTCGAGGTAAATATTCTAAAGGATAAATTATAAGAAAAGGACAAGATCTTACGATTTCAAGATAGTACTAAGATTTAGGATGATATTCTTAGTAGTCAAAGGTCTCCCGCTATCAAAACTGGTCATGGTTTTCATGAATCTGTTGAAGGTGAATCTAGCTCACAGAATAAGACAAGGAACTCTAATGCAAAATCTGAAATGCTCGACAAGGAGATGAGAGGTCAATCCCATCAACAACCAAGGAAAGAAATTCTTCAAAGAAAATCTTTTACTCCTCTAATGAATAATGTTGAATGTTATGTATGCCATAATATTGGACATGTTGCAGCCAGATGCAGAAGAAGAATAGTTCAAAATCATCACACAAAAAGATCATCATATTCCAAGTACTTTCAGGGATATTGTTTTTCTTGCAATATGTTTGGTCACAAAGTTGTTGATTGCTACAGAAGGAATATGAAACATGTAAGATGCTATGCATGTAACAAGCTTGGACATAGAGCAAAGGAATGCAGGAACAAAGTACAGGGACCATACCAAAAGGAGAAAACATCATCACGCTTGAAGATATGGAAGAAGAAGGAAGTACAGTCAGAAAGATGTGGCACAACACAATATACTCAGACACAGCACAGCACAGACATAACAGACTCAGGGGGAGCTGAAAGTGTAAAACTTCAGTGTCCTAAATCTCATACGCAAGTTTCATAAAGGGAAGTCGCGTATATACGCGAGTTAGACACTGCATAGTCGCGTATATGTCAGTCTGAGGAAAAGCAGAAGGGACAGGCTCAGAAAAAGGGTCTGATATGATTCAGTCTATTATTTGCTCTGTTTGATAATGGTTACAATCTACTAATGATGTGTGGAAATGTCTTGATACTCATAAGATGTTTAGAAGTGTTTTTTATCCTAACTTGATGATGATAATGTCGTGATGATCAGATCTGACAATAGACAGGATGGCACAGGTTCAGGGGGAGCATATGCTTTTAAATAAAGCATTGTTGGCATTATGGGTAATAGTCCTTGGTGATGATGCTTATATGGCTAAATGATATATCTTGCTATGATATGATTATGAGTTGTCCATCTCATATGATTCTTGGGGTCACATAGTTGATTTTCAGATCAGATTGGTGGTTGATTCTCTGATAATACATATATGGTGCTTACATGGTGATACACAACTTCATTACTTGATGATGAGTCACTCATATGCTGCTGTCGTCATATGCATAAAGATCAAATAATATAGTTGTGATACAGGATTCCTATAATTCTTGGTGCTCGTGTGGATGAGAATTGTTGATGTTGATGATATAAAGAAGTCTTGACAAAGGATCTTGAGCTCAAGATACATAGTGCTAGATACATGAATGATTACTCAAAGTTGCATTGCTGGAGACATGATGATGATGAGTTCTTACCTATATGATGATAGGTTGATACTTACATATGTTGATTGATGCAGATGTTCCCAAAGTGATGATACTTGGATCATGCAGATCTTGATGATGATGAGATGATTATGGTGTTTTTCACAAATGTTATAATGTGAATGATTTTTATGATGATGAGTTGATATCTATATGCAGACATACCTTGTTACAGGACATTTACAGGTTGTTGATCTGGAAGTGATTGTATGTGATTTTTATGAGGGACATCCGCATATATACGCATGTTTTTGTGGATACAGTCGCGTATATGTTAATTTGAAGGAAATTAGTGGGCCAAACTCAGAATGAGAAAAGTCTGTTATGGGTCTGACATAGACCATCTGGAACAGGTGCAGAGGGAAAACATGATTGTTGTTTTAGATGTTGTTGACAGATGCTTATGAAGCAGATCATACACTGTGTATGATAGTTGTTGATGACTATCATGGTCTTATTTAGATGTTTTTTAAAGGTCATATCAAGATGCATGATGTAATAGTGTGTCTCTATCTATTGTAGTCATTTGATGAAATCTCTTCTAATGTAATTTGTACCCTCTCTATTTCAGTCATGTATTCCTTTTATTATCAAGGTCATGTAACGGCCTATGTTGGGTTCCCCACTATGCCTGGGATGGATGATGTTATACTCTTGTGTTATCATGTGTAAACCTTGATGTATCTCCATTTGGTTGGGTGGATGAGTCGATATTGGTATATCCCCACTAGGTTGGGAGATGGATGTATGTATGAGTTTTTGGTGATAGGAAGGTCACTTATGATGTATAGAGTCATGTTCTTCTATAACATCTTTTTGCAGACCTTGCTTACAGACAGGGGGAGCATGAACAACACAATTCAGCAAGAGCAGAGCTTTTAGCATGTACTAAGAGGGAGCATGGACAGATTGGTACACCTTGGCAGATACAAAGGGGGAGCTCATTCAAAGATTTCAGCCAGTACTCAGGGGGAGTATGGATAGCGGAATGTTTATCTAGGAAAGAGAATATCTTGGTTCGCCCTTTGACCTTGATGTCAAAGGGGGAGAGTGATTTGGTGTTGTTGCCATCAAGTACAAAGGGGGAGATTGTTGGCATTATGATGCATGTGTTGTACTTGATGGCAACCCTCTCGTAGAAGAACAACTCACTTACATATAACTAGATGAATCTACAGAAGAGATATCAAATGCAGGACAACTCAAAGGAATCAGATGATAGTTCTAAGTGTGACAAGTTAGCTTTGCCATCAAGTCCAAAGGGGGAGATTGTTGGCATTATGAGACAAGTGTTGTCCTTGATGGAAAATCACACAGATGATAGATCATAGTGCAGCAAGTCAGCAGCAAGGAATTGATGATCAGACTACAAGAATGAAGAGAAAATATATATACGTAGGTTCATCGTGACCGAGCCGCGTATACATGCGGGTTAGTCGTTGAAAAGACGCGTATGCGTATACACGCACTTTCACACAAGGAAAAGCGCGTACATGTCGGAGAACTTATGTTTGGTCCATGGTATTTAGTCCTTGGTATTTGAACCTATGGTTTTGGACCATGGTATCTCGTCAGAAGTGTTGATCCCAAGTATTGGGTCCATGGTATTGTTTTGTTATGGTTTTGGACCATGGTATTGAGAAAGGCCTAAGACTATAAAAGGAGAAGAAGATCATTAGGCAAGGGCAATGGAGAAAGTCTTGAATATCTGATGAAGTATGAGATCCAGTATGCAGGTTATGGGTTTATGATGCATTGCTTGATCTGAGCTAAGGAGGGATCTCACCGGTTGATGGAGAACAAGATCTAAGGATAGATCGAGATCAAATGGTTTGAAATGAACTATCTCTATATGGTTGATTATGTTTATTCTAGATATGTATACTGACGCATGTAATGATCTGAACTGGGTATAACTTAAGTTTGAAATCGCTGCAAGTCATGATTGAATATTTATAGATCTGTACACGGGTTGGCCTTGATGAAAGCGAGTATGTACGCGGGTTTGGTTCATTGTAGTAGCGTATACCATTTGAGCTAATGATGTTTGAAGTTACAGGTGGTTCTGGATATTGTTGAAGAGTTCAGTGTTATGCTCTGTGTTCTGGTGACTGCATTTTGTTAACAGAGTTTCAGTGATTTAGTATTGGGTGATTCAGAGATTGATGATGCTAGTATTGATTGTTTTTGTGCTTCAATGATATTGATGGGTCTAGTATGAAAATTGGATGAAATGTGGCCTTCAGATTATAGTGTTGTGCTTCAGGAGTATCCAGTCTGAAAATGTATGAAATGTGGTCCCTGGAGGATGGAAGGAGATTGTAGGCCGGCGCCTACGTACTAGTACATCAGCTAGTACAAGAGCAAAGGGAGTGGTAGCTCCCTTCTAGTAGCAGCTGGAGAACAAGTAAAGGTTGGAGCATTTCTGTAGGCAGGCACCTACGTACTAGTAAATGGATCGGCTAGTACAAGAGCTAAGGGGGTTGTAGCTCCCTTCCAGGAGAGTTTGGAGAACGAGAGAACATTGTAGCCTTCTGCAGGTAGAAGCCTGTGTACTGGTATAAGACTGCACCAGTACAGAAATATTGTAAAATGAAGTTTCTTATTAAAAGAAGATAGAGATGACTTGCAGCAGGTGGTTTTCACCCACATTGGGTTTCCACCTTATATCATGGTGTTCATGTGTGCTTCTTGTGTGTGATGATTTGTTTTGTTTTACTGCACCTGCTTACTGTTCATATGGTTAATGAAGTTCTGATGCACTAACTAAAGATCAACATTTAATGGATTAACTGAATCATAAGTATTCTGGATATACGTTAGTTGCATTAGACACAGTTGCGTATACACGCCGGTTCCATTAACTGAAGTAGTGTATATGTATCTAAGTATGGAAATGAAAAAGTTTTATTGATTTGATAATACTGATTCACACCCCCCCGCCCCTCTCAGTATTATTTCCAACAAATCCCCCTTAGAGCTACAGTGATTTAAAGAGTTTTCTGGATCACTAGTACTGTTGTGACCAAAATATTTTAGCATCACATTTAGACCTCCCAAGGCACAATAAGAACATGGGTGTCCACTAAGTTGAAGCCTTGAGCTTGAACATCTCAAACTCAAATTCAAACCTATATGTTGCAAATCATAGTAGCATGAACTTCATTGGAATCGAATATTTAACATCATCTCATTCCAATTGGTCTATTGGACCTAGTACAAATAATCTATCTTGCATTAAAGGTTTAGTTTCCTTCCCAAGTGTGAGACTTTTTATAATGACTATCTAGTGTGTATTGGTTTTTTAAGTGTCAAGTTTCTTTTAGCTTATGGGGTGTGTGATACAAGTATGTTTTGTCTGGTTTCATCATTATTATGTTAAAGATCTCCTTATTGTATGTTACTGATACTCAAAATTTACTCAAGTCACAATATTCACAAATCATTTTCTCCCATATTATTTTTCAAAATGCCTATATGCAATTATCACTTCCAAACTGGTAAGAATTGTTGAAAATAGCAACAAGAAATGCTAAAAATAGAAGTGCTAAAAATAGCATTGATATAATAGCAGTTCGCGTACCAGTGTTGGACATAGCAGCAAGGAATGAAAAATGGAAGTGCTATAAATAGCATTGCTAAAAATAGCAGTTCGGGATAGATTCCTATTTCATTTAGTCCCTTAACTAAAATAGTGAAGTAAAATTCGAATTTGTTCTTAGCAGCTATTTGAAAAATAATTAATTTATTCATCTTAAGTTATTTAGTTAACGAAAATCGAACATGAAGTCTATGTGGGGAAATGCAACAATTTCTCCATTAATTGAGGAATTTGTCCATCAGTTAAAGAGATAAGGATGAGTTGTAATATTGAGTTGTAATCAATTGGCTCAGTTCACTGAGTCAAGTCCAGTTAGATTAATTCAAACAGTTTGTTGAATTAATTGTGAGTTCAGTTAGTTAATGCTTGCATGCATGTAACTGCTGCACTTTAGATAACTGAATATTCTCTTATAAATAACTCATGCATGTCAGTTCAGTCAGAGACCAAGTTGAGATCAGAGGAGGGAAATTGTACTATCATTTGGATGAATTTTTCCTATAAATGAAACTCATCCATGTAGAAGGAATTATCTCCTTCATGATTGCGCAGTTAGATCAGAGGTTAGTGAGTGTGTGAAGAGGCCAATTCACACAGGTGGCAGCACTGGACCCCAAGGAAAATTGTGCAAGGAAGTAGGAGGCTTGGAGGGTAGAGGAGAAGGTTGTGAGAACCTTTGACTGTCTATGAGCAGTATTGTTTGATTGAAAAGAGAGAAGGATAGCTTGAGAGCTGATTCTTTTTGTAACTTGAACAAGATTTCCACTTGTATGATAATATAGAGATTGGGGTTTTAGGCTGAGGTTTTCCCTGGGTTATTTCTTCTATGTTATGTGTGATTGATTTCTCATTCTCAGTTGTATATGTTCTCTTAATCTTGCTCAATTCAATTAAGCTTCCACGAAGTGTTTGTAGAAGTAGATCTTGTATTGTATTTTAGTATATTGCATAATCTATTGATCTACAGTGGGATTTCTACATGGTATTAGATCAAAGGTGGTCAAGGCAAAGAACAGTATAAAAGAAGGAGAAGTTCAAAGTTTGTGGTTCCTGAATATAGAAATCGAGTTCTTATCACATCTCAATTTCACCGATGGCGTTCAGTGGTTTAAGACTCGAGTATGCCCTTGATGACAGATCGAATTATATAGCCTGGAAAGATTGTATGGAGGCAGTATTAGAGGATAATGGTCTAAAAGACTTCATTGATCAAGAAGTCCCCAAGCCGACTGATGCTACTCAACTGGCAGAATGGAAGAAATGTGTGGCTAGAGCAAGGAGAATCCTTTTGGAGGGAGTTCGAGACCACATAGCCTCGAGTCTCCATGGGACGGAGGCACCGTTTTCGATGTGGAAAACATTGAAAGATCTATATCAAAATAGCAGCGATCAAAGGAAGTTGGCGCTAAAAGACAAGCTTCAGAAAATCGAGTGTGAAAAGGGTGACACGATCTCTACATATCTGAACAAACTCACCACTTGCAAGAATGAGCTTGGAAGTGTGGGGATCACAACCGCTGATGATGATATGGTGAGTCTTGCACTCCTCAATCTTCCTAAGAGCTGGCACAACTACCAAGACTTGATAAATGGAAGAGAGAAACTGCCAGATTGGGAACGACTTTGGTCGAATCTGATGTAGGAGGAGATACGGAGAAGCACTAGAGATGGATCTTCTTCATCCAAGGAAGATGAAGAAAATTGTGCCTTAGCGAGTAAGGCAAAGAAAGGGAAGGAGAAGGATTCTCATCCAAAATCCAGTTCTTCCCATGGTGGGAAGAAGTTTGACAAATCGAAAGTGTGATGCTTTCGTTGTCATGAAGTGGGCCATTTTGCTACAAATTGTCCACTGAGGAAATCCAAGAAGGGATCTGTGGAAGGATTAGAAGGTGAGGCACTGGCCTCATAGTTCGAGTTGGATTTCACACTTTTCGCATGGATGGTTTCATCCATGGTGGGAAGTGGTTGGTTTCTTGACAGTGGAGCTTCTTTCCACATGATCGGCGACAAAAGTTTGTTCAATACCTTGGTGGAGAAATATCTCTATATACTCATAGCAATGGGTAATGATGAAAACTATAGTGTCTCAGGTGTAGACGCGGTTGTTTTTTAGAGGGAGCATGGAGCTCGCATTACCTTGATCGATGTCAAGTATCTACCAGGACTGAAGAAAAACTTGGTATCGATCACGATGCTGGAAGACAGAGGCTATGATGTAGTCTTCAGTAAGGGAAAGGTTTTCCTTATACACATCATCACGAGACAGGTGAATCGGATCGGTTCACGGGTCAAGAACCTGTATGCTCTTGAGGTTCAAGATGCATGCAAAGCCTTGAGGAGCAAGGCAATTGGTGGAGACTTGGTGGTTGAGAGGGAGCGTACACTACCTCTCAACATGCAGCGCTAGAAGGAGTCTCAGACAATTGTGGAGGAGCCACAGTTGGTGAAGCGGCTTCAGGAGGTTGTGGAGCACCCACAACTAGAGAAGCTAAGAGGAGATCAAGTGGAGACATCCATTCATCTAGAGACCTCTAGTAGGAGGAAATTTCAAGCCAAGTGGGTAGAGGGATCACATGCAGCCATACCTCCAGGTGGGAGGTGGGGCGATGTGGAGTGATCGTCCCAAGAAGGCTAGAATAGGGGCAGGATCCTTGAGGTACCCAACCTCTTTGATTTGACTTTGCTACAAGAGCCTCGGCAAGGACTAGCGGGATTGGTTGAGTGGGTAGAGACAGATGCGGATGGAGCGACAGAGAGAGCTATAGTGCAGGTATCCCAAGACAGTGCAGAGCTAGCAGGCTACAACAATGCAAGAGGCACAGCAATGTTGCACCAGTGCAGGATGGCATAGAGAGGTGTGCAACAGTGAGAGATGCATGGAGTGTTGCAGCAGCTCAGAGGTCACAGAGGGAGAACTTGTCAGCAATAGAGGGAGATTCTACATCAAAGGGTGTTTCTAACTCAACAAGGAGGTTAGTTGGGAGTTTTTTGTTTCTAGAGTTGCTGGAGTAACAACACTTGGGAGAAGTGTTGCATGCAAAACATTCCAAAGGTTCGGGATTGGGTTCGAGTTGAATGCCTTTCTTGTTGAGAGGGAGTGTTGAAAATGGCAACAAGAAATGCTAAAAATAGAAGTGTTAAAAATAGCACTGCTATAAATAGTAGTTCGGGTACCAGTGTTGGATATAGCAGCAAGGAATGAAAAATGCAAGTGCTATAAATAGCATTGCTAAAAATAGCAGTTCGGGATAGATTCGTATTGTAGTTAGTCCCTGAACTAAAATAGTGAAGTTAAATTCGAATTTGTTCTTAGCAGCTATTTGAAAAATAATTAATTAATTCATCTTGAGTTAATTAGTTAAGGAAAATCAAACATGAAGTCTATGTGGGGACATGTAACAGTTTCTCCATTAATTGAGGAATTTATCCATCAGTTAAAGAGATAATGATGAGTTGTAATATTGAGTTGTAATTAGTTGGCTCAGTTAACTGAGTCAAGTCCAGTTAGATTAATTCAAACAGTTTGTTGAATTAATTGTGAGTTTAGTTAGTTAATGCCTGCATGCATGTAACTGCTTCACTTCAGATAACTGAATATTCTCTCATAAATAACTCATGCATGTCAGTTCAGTCAGAGACCCAGTTGAGATTAGAGGAGGGACAATGTACTATCAGTTGGATGAATTTTTCCTATAAAGGAAATTCATCCTTGTAGAAGGAATTATCTCCTTCAGGATTGCGCAGTTAGATCAGAGGTTAGTGAGTGTGTGAAGAGGCCAATTCACACAGGTGGCAGCACTGGACCCCAAAGAAAACTATGCAAGGAAATAGGAGGCTTGGAGGGAAGAGGAGAAGGTTGTGAGAACCTCTGACTGTCTATGAGCAGTACTGTTTGATTGCAGAGAGAGCAGGATAGCTTGAGAGCTGATTCTTTTTGTAACTTGAAAAAGATTTTCAAATGTATGATAATACAGGGATTGGGGTTTTAGGCTAAGGCTTTCCTCGGGTTATTTCTTCTGTGTTATGTGTGATTGATTTCTCATTCTTAGTTATATGTGTTCTCTTGATCTTTCTCAATTCGATTAAGCTTCCACAAAGTGTTGTAGAAGTAGATCTTGTATTGTGTTTTAGTATATTGCATAATCTGTTGATCTACAGTGGGAATTTCTACAAGAATTTGATCTGAAAGCAAGGATGTTTTACTTGTTCTTCTACATCATGACTAGTAAGGCTACAAAAAGAACATGGCGGTATTGGTACTAGGCTGAAATTGATGATATTCTCCTTTCCTTTTTAATGGCATCTTCTTCTCATGCCTTGAAATGTGATATTGTTATTCCATGTCCATGATTTAGGCACTCCAATTCTATAACCCATTTTTCCATCCATTTGGAAACATCTTCGGTGTGATTTTTGGTTGTAGGGTCTGATGATTCTGAGCACTCCTAGCTACTAAAACTAGTTATTTTCCTACTTTCCGAATGATGGATTTATGGCTTAAAGTATTTGTTGAATGTTTTTTTTCTTTTGCATGTATTTGCAAAATAGGGCAAGGGATTATTCCTTTAAATTTTGTATTGTGAAACAATCTGCTCAATCTTCAAGACCATTTAGCTGCAAATCTTACACTTAAAGTTATCTGATCATGACACCCTGTGGGATGTGGCCTTTTTTAGGGTCAGCATTTATGACGTGGACCCTTTTTCTAGTATAGTTTAAATGCATATACTTTGTGGTGTCCAATATCTAATTCTTTAAT
Organism: Pinus tabuliformis; assembly: GCA_031772625.1. Classification (NCBI taxonomy): domain Eukaryota; kingdom Viridiplantae; phylum Streptophyta; class Pinopsida; order Pinales; family Pinaceae; genus Pinus; species Pinus tabuliformis. Next base: position 443,286,495 of record CM062816.1, on the reverse strand, counting down.
TTTATGCTTAAAATCCAAGTATGTGCAAGTCCAGACATTGTAAGTATAGTTCTAAAAAAAAAATATTTTTGGTTTGGGCTGATGGAAAAATTCTTTATCATTCTTCCCTCATAAAAGCACCACACTTGGAAACCCCATTGGTATCCAGTCCAATCGCAGAACACATCATGCCAACAACAGTGTTGAGCTTGGTGTACTTATGTGATCATAGGTCACATCTCATGCATTTACTTCCAAGAGTGCTTTTACAGCTATGCCTGGTATGTAGGATGTTAATTGCCACTGTTTTACTGAAGAGATTTTGTTATTGGACCAGTCATGTTATTCAAATTAGGCTTACTTTTGAGCTTTGTGCCGCTGGAACATTTACAACGAAAAATACCCTTTCTGATTTTAACATCATTTAAGCAATAGGGTAGGTCCTTTGGGATAAAACTAAAGATATTAGTTTTTCATATATTTAGGTTTTGTTGAATGTTTTTGTGAGAAACACTATGGGCATTCTATGAAATTAATACATCAAAATGGTAAGTTATTTCATTTGGCTGTTGAAGCTTTAACGACCTGCATCCTTCTCTTCTTCTTGAGACTTAAATATTATCTAAAAATTTCGGATGAGCCAAAGTTGTCAAGTACATTCACAAAATATAAATCTTAATTAGTGTTGTCAGCGTGGGCCAATGATCCACAACCAGCGTTAGGGTTTGCAAACATGGATTGCGGAGGGGCTAGGAAAGTGGAAACGGAATTTGGGAAGATTAATTCTTAAATCTATGATAAAATGAAGCAAGTAGATTAGATCTTATGAAAAAGCAACAAAGGAGTTTCATCACTATCACTGTAGTGATTTTTTTCCTTTTTTCAATAACAAAGAAACTTGTAATACCAATGTATTGTGATGTTATTATGTAAAATAGTATGTGAAACAATTTGGATGAAGGCAATACTATAGTAATAATGGTTTAATTTTAAGGTCATAGCCATGCCAGATACCAAATTGGTGTATGAGACTCTTTTTTTTATCGAATAAGGGGATTATCTCTTCACATTTATTTGACTACTAAAGTCTACAAAAATGTACATACTCTACCCCACTCTGGATTTGAGCCTATGACCTTTCAAGAAGAAACATGTATTCTTAACCATTAAGTCCACTAAATTTGTAAAATGGTAATTAAAGTGCCAAGACCTATTAAATTAGAGTTGAACCTGTGTATAATCTCACTCAATTATATGAATACAAACCCAAACTTCAGCCATAAAATATTGGGCAAGTTGAGTGGGGACTGTGAAAGAGAAACTGTAACATGATCAACATGGAGCAATAGATTTTTTTTGTTTATCAACAAGAAAAACACATGCTTGGAGAGAGTGTGATCCAAGTAGTGGAACCCCCTCTCTTATCTCCCTATGGTGCAAAAACAAATCCAAATAGATTCTAAGAAACCATTTCATGTTGAAGGCAGGACAATATGTCAGATGCATAGAAACGTACTAACAGTGTTCTCTTTATATGGTCCTAATGTTATGGAATACAATAGAACAATACAAACTAATCTGTCTTGGGTGGACCACGCAAAAACAATCAAGATTGAAGGAAAAAATGTATAGGGATGGCCATAAAACATGCAAAAATAGGACAAAATAGAACAAGCTAGTATCAATAACTTCAAGATCCAGGTCAGTCAAGCAAACAAACTAAATGTGCAGCCCAATCAGAAAATAAATAGAGTCAAATGTGGGGGAAAGAGATAGCAATAATACAGAGACTTGGACCAAGTCTAAGAAAAATGTGTTGCAACCATAATAACAAAATTGGTTGTTTTGTTTGCAGGGGCCATTTGTTTTCGCACCAGACCTCAAACTAGGGCTAGAATCAATTGTCTTAATGCCTGTAATATTCGATAAACTCATAATTGTCTTTATTTCACAGTTACTGTTAACAAGGCTATAGGTTGGATATTATGTGTGTTACACCTCATATTGTATGGATTTTCACATTGATTTTTATCACATTGATGTGTAGTTTTAGTTGGTTTCTTGGAGCATTGGAACAACTTGAGGGGATACATATTCATAGAGCCCTTTCTCTTCATGGAATTGGATCATTTGATCGATCACTACAACAAAACAGGCAATTTGCGCCAGATTTAGCACCAGATTCTAGTGCATTTTTTTCTCAATTGGGATGAGCAACCTGGCGCTAAATCTGGCTCTATTATACAATTTTTAAAGCGTCCTTTTTTGCACCAAATTTTGCATCTTTTTTACGCCAAATTTTCCATCATTTTCTGCATCATATTTTGCACCAAGATTTTCATTTGGTTTTACAACAGGTTTTGCTTCTAGTTTTGTGCCTTTTTTTGCATCTATTTTTGCATCATTTTTTGCTTCCTCTTTTGTGGAATTCTTTGCTTCTATTTTTGTGTCATAATTTGCATCGATTTTTACACCATCTTTGACATCTTATTTAGCGCCTTTTTTTACATCCAATTTGTGCCAATTTTTGCATCTAGTCTTATGCAATCTTTTGCTTCTAATTTTGTACTTATTTTTACATCTATTTTTGTGCCAATTTTTCTGCCTTTTTTTACACCATCTTTTCCATCCAATTTTGCACCATATGTTGAATCTGATTTAGTGCCAAATTTCGCATGCATTTTTGCACCATTTTTTGCATCCACTTTTGCATTTTATTTATCTCCATTTTTTGCATCCTATTTTGCACCATATTTTGCATTTAATTTTGCATCATTTGTTGCATCCAATTTAGCATCATTTTTAACACCATTTCTTGCATCCAATTTTTCATCCTTTTGAGCATCTAAATTTGCATCCTATGTTGAACCATATATTGCATCCACCTTTGCATTCCATTTTGTGTCTATTGTTACGTTCACTTTTGAGCCATTTTTTCGTCTACTTTTGCATTTGTTTTTGCACCAAGTTTTGAATGATTTGTTGCATCATTTTACATCCAATGTTGCATCTCAATTTGCATCCAAAATTGAGCCATTTTTATGCCCATTTTTGCACCATTTTTTCTTCTTTTGTGTCCAATTTTGCACCATTTTTTATGTCCAAATTTGCATCCTTTTTGGTATCTAGTTTTTCATCCTTTTTGGCTTCCAAATTTGCATCCTTTTTTCTGCCACATTTTATGTCCACATTTGCATCTCATTTTGCACCTAGATTTTAGTTGGAATTTTCATCTAGTTATGCATCATCTTTGACATCCTTGGTTTCACCATTTTTTAGTCCCATTTTGCATCTTGTTTTGTGTCTTTTCTTACATCCTTTTTGCATCCTAATTTTACACCATTCTTTGCATCCTCATTTTGGTGTCCATTTTTGCATCCTTGTTTGCACCCAATTCGGTATCCTTTCATATGCCCTATTTTGTTCCCTTCTTTGTGTCTAGTGTTGCACCCTTTTTTAATTTTACTTTAAAAACCTTTTTGTGTCATTGTTTGCATATTGTTTTGATGGCTAGTTTAACATCCAATTCTACTCCCAATTTTTCATCCATGGTTAAATCCACTTTTGGCTTCTTGTTTAGAGTTTTACTTTTATTTCCATTTATGACCACCTCTATGGGTTCATTTTACTAAGTTCATTTGCATAGTGAAATATATTAAATTTTCTAAATATCATTTTGCTGTAGGATTTAATGCATGGTTAGATGAAAACAAAACCCTCTCAGTTTATCTCAGAAACCTAGGACAAACCAATTAAGAGAAAGGTTGTTCTAAGGCTTAGGATTCTTAGTAGATCAAGATGTAGAGTATAGATTAAGAAAAAGAGAATGAATTCTTGTGAGTCCTCGCATGCAGGTCTTCTTGGAGTTTTTCGTATAGCCAAGAAGCGCTCCTAGCTAGCTCCAAAGCTTGGTCCTACACATAAGAGAGAGAGAATAAAGCAACCTTCACAACATAATATCTTAATAATCAAAACTATAAAAAACATATAAATATTATTGAATAAATAAATATAAACCAAAAACCCATGCATACATTAGTTAAATAGAAGAAGTAAAGAATGAATAGAAACATATGGAAGGAAGAAAAACTGATCTATATGAATAAAGGAGTTGGAGGAAAGTTACAACAATCAGATATAGTTGCAACATCACCTCCCCCAACTCATAGCTCCAAAACTCTCCCTCTCAAGACAGATCTCAAGAGCGTGACAATACAAAATTCCCATCATTTTTTCAATGGCCAAGCCTCTAATATATAGGAAAGTGGAGGCTATGAAGATTTCCAAAATTCCTCATTAGTTCAATTTGGGAAAAATCTTTTGGGTGAATAATGTTTCCTCATATAAAAAAGGAATTTTCCACTTTTTAGATGCTTTTGTGCTTAGGAAAAAGCTTCCCCATGCTTTATGGCTCTTTCCCACTTTTGTATACTTTTATTTTTTAGGAAAAAGCTAAAGATGAGGATAAAGAGATTACATTCCACCATATGTTTCCGAAAGTGACCAAGAATGTCAAATTCAAATTCTAGTTTGCTTATGTTTTAGTTTTTTTTTTAAATATATATTTAGTTTTAGCATTTTTTTTTTCTAGAAAAATATATTTAGTTTTTGGTATATTTTTCTATAAGAAAAATTATATTTTGTTTTTATAAAAATGGATTTTAAACATTCCATTCATGCTAAATTTGTGATTTTATGATAGGAGTTTAAATTATATATAGTAAAGTAACTTAATGTCATGTGTCGTGTTGCTGAGATGGGTGTTATACATCTCTTTCTTGCTAAGTTATAGAATGTGCTTGGGTTTTCTTAATGCAATAAAACTAATTATGTTCTTCATGATATCTTTAAATGTTCATCTTGAACCAGGCTAATAAAACAATAAAGTTAAAATAGGTTTTCCTTTGTCCTTTATAGATCTTTGTCCCCATTAATCTTGGTCTTAATAGATTAATTGTCTTGTGGTGGCCTTGAGTGGTCACTTCCATTAGTTGCATGCTTTGTAGTTTTCGGTTAGTGACATTTTTTAGGCTTGATAATATGTTATTTAATTTATCAAAATGTGTTATTGTCCATATTATTGTTAAATATTAATATTAAATATGCTGATTTTTAAGCATGTTTTAGCAAAACTTTCCCAAAATGTTTATAGATTGTATTTTATAATGCAATGATTCTTTGCTTGATGAAATTGTTTTGGATATTTTTTTTAATGATTCATTGATTGATGAAATTGTTATGGATATTTTTTTAATATATTAAATTGTATGTGATAAAGTCAAAAATCACCTCTTTTTTAGATTTTCATTGATCAATTTCCCTTAAGGCCATCAAGTTCACCATTTGGTCCCAGGTTAAGGAAATATAGGAGTCATGAAGTGGAATTGTCCAAGCACTTAAATCTTGAGACATGTTTCTTTTTAGTCACTTTATACTTTCTTTCTATGTAAATTTTTGATGAAAATAGTCTTGGAACATGAGGGGCGTCACTAGTAAGCGAAAACAAACTCCTAAAAGAAAAATGGTATGCAAAGCACCCATAAATAATGTTGATATAAGAAGCAAAAATATTAAGTGAGGTTCAACCTCATATAATTAGAAAATGGGGGAGGAATTTCCAAGTAGTAGTGATTGATGCTTAGAGATACTTGGGTGGAATGGTTATTATTTGAAATGATTAAAACATCAAGGTTACCAATATGTTTACCTCTTTTCGCATTATGACAATACAATTTTAGTTAATTGACATTGAGGACTACTACCATGTATCCAATGTCTATGACTCCAATATCGCAAATGGAAAACCTCTATTTCTCAATTCTATTTCTAGCACAAGTAATTTATACTCCCCGTCTCCATGGATTGTTGGGAGTGAATTCAATATTGTAAGTGTCTCGAGGAAAAGAAAGAATGAATCGAAATGTTTAACAAGATATTTTGTAAGCTATACCATTAAAGCCACAAAGTAGTCTCCATTAAAGTTGTCAAGAAATGAGTCTCCAACCCACACATGTGGATCAATGAGATGTAATACATGTGTGTGTGGTTACGAACTCAATACACCTCTATAATAACTCCACAAACTTATGTATTTCACTCTATCACATAATAGTGTGACATAAGTAAACCAAGAGTAGACATGAAATCCTTAGGAAACAAACATTCCTTAGATCCTCAATTAGGTGCTTAAATGATGAAGTGAAAATGCAAGGAGAAAAGAAGAATTCATGATTTAACCATCACATACATGTGATCAAGTGTGACTAGGAGTGTATATATTCATATATTTTCCAAAGAGGGAGTGAATACATGAGTTACCATTTATTGGCCCTTATTTTTCTTTCTTTTTCATTTTCTTATATATAGGACTTAGGGAATAAGGTTTTCATAAGTTTGGCACAACTCATAGATATAAGATTTACATGAATTTTCACTTCAACCTTAGAGTTTAGACTTAGATAAATCAATATACTGTATGTTTAATGATTTTGGCTTTCACTTTTTTATTGTATTTCATCACAAATACAAAAGGGGAAATATTTTGCCACAAATCTATGAATTCTTAATCATAAAGTCGTCATGTGATGAAAACAAATTAATGATGTTATTCTCTACGAAAATGATGGGTATTCTTGAGAAAATCTTATGCTTGTGGATGTTTCCTCCCTGGTTGAGAGGGAGTGAGGGTAGACACCATGTTATCCATGTGTCATGTACTATGGCTAGGATTAACAATCGTAAGCCTAGTAAAGGCACTAGTAGGGATAATGGTGGATTGGATAAACATCTGGGACCAATATTCTTTGAGAATTTGGACATTGACTAGGACTAATCGCCATAAGTCAAGTACATTAATCCAAGATAAGAATAGTCATGAGGATTGACATTTTCTGGTGTCAAATATTATGATAGTGGATTAGGAAATGATCATGTGAGGACATACCTGGTAAACATCTTGGTGGGGTAAGTGCCTTGAAAGGCAGTGGTGTCCAAATTTATGCCTCCCAACATTGTGCTCTGATCTAATGGAGAGATAAACTTGTTAGTCAAGGCCTTACTATTTTGAAAATTTTGGCTATGATGATGTAAATCATCATTGATGCTTATCAATCTAGATCCCTTCTTATATGAATATTTCAACTTGAGAGTACTTTTTTGTCTCATTATGAGTACCTCGCTAGTTTAGAGGGAGGGTCATCATCTTCATTATTGCCATCATCATCACCATCAATGTGATCATTATTTCCATCATTTCATTATCATCATAATCACCATTCATGTCTTCTTCATGATCATCATCATCATCATGATTTTGTATATTGTCGTCAATTGTTCATAATTACAGGTATCATAAGAAATATCACCAACCTTAGGACACATGATATATGAAAGAAAAATAACCACTTTATTTTTTAGAAATGATTGATGATCATCAACATCACTACCATTATCATCGTCATTATAATAATTGTCATCATCCCCATCATCATAACTAATATAAGTTTTATCATAATTTTTGTCATCTTCATCATGAACATCATAATCATCATTCATGCCATTATTGTTCTTGATTATGACCAAGATGAAAATAATGATAATGATGATCAGATGATGATGACTTGGAAGATGACGCCAAAGATAATTATTATGATTTTTACCATGATAACATTTAAAAATTGGGAGGAATGGCCAAGGTCATTAGCATCATCATCATTGTCATTGTAACTCCCATCGTCTTTATCATCATTGTCATTATCACAACAATCGCAATTCATGTCATCGTCATCATCTTCATTATCATCATCGTTATAATTATTGACATTGTCATCAGTTGTTCATAATTTTCAATGTCATAAGAAATATAATCAATGCAAAAGATATGATGTGTGTTGGAAAATGGATGCAAAAGTAAACAAAAAAAATGGGGGTAAAAATAGACGTAAATTTGGATGAAGAGTGGACACAACATAAGTAGATGCAGAAAAAGACAGAAAAATTGAACAAAAGTGGATGAAAAAGTAGATGCAATAGTTCATACAAACTTGAACACAAAATAGGACTCAAACATGGATGAAAAAGTGGAAGAAAACATGGGCACAATAGTAGGCATAAAACTTAGCATGAATTATGGTGAAACAAATGTGGATACTCCAATGAATGTAAAAAAAAAGGGACACAAACTTGAATGCAAAAATGAGGAAAACTTGGATGAAAAAAGGGATGTAAACATGGGCCAAACATGGGTGCAATAGTGAACACAAAATTAGTTGCAAAACTAGACAAATCAAAAGTGGATGTAAAAGTAAATTCGAAATGGGATGCAAAAAACATAAACAATATTTGATGCAAACTTGGACACAAAAGAGGATGCAAATATGGATGCAATAGTGGAAGAAAATGTGGGTTGCAATGATAGGCATAAGATATGGCACAAATAATAGCACAAAAAAGGTGGATGTAATAATAGACACAAAAAAATATGCAAACTTAGATGCAAGACAAGATGCTATAAGGGATGTAAAAGTGGATGCAAACACGGGTGCAACATGAGAAACAAAATTGGATGCAAAATATGGATGAAATGGAAGTACATGCAAAAGAAGATACAAAATGAGATGCAAAACCCAACACAAAAGTGGATGCAAAAATAGATGAAATATTTTATGCAAAAGAGGATGTGAAGATGGATGCAAAATTGGAAGCAAACGTGGGTACAACAGTATGTGCAAAACATGGAACAAATTTTGTCACAACAAAAGTAGATGTAATGATAGATGCAAAAAAAGAAGCAAATGAAGATGAAAAATAGGATGCAAAAAGGGATGTAAAAGTGGGTGTAAACATGGGTGCAACAATGGATGTAAAATAGCTTTTGCAACTTATTTGAAAGAGCAATTGTGTCCCAACAATTAGACTTCTAGCATAAAGAACATGGTTAATACATATGATTCGACCAAAAACTAGTTACTACCAAAATTCAACCAAAAAAATATTACTGCATAAAAATAGAATTAAAAACAAAAAAAATAAAAACAAAAATTTCCCAAATTAAAAATAAATAAATGATAAACTTTTTTTTACCAAAATTTAGTGATTTTTTTAGTGCTAATACTAACATCACCATTACAACAAGATCTTTTTTTAGTGCTAATACTGCCATTACAACAAGATATAAGAGGGATATAATGCAAAAAGTTTAATAATAATATGTATGTAGAAGATGGTCTTCAGACTGGTGAATTCATGATAATCAATGGGACTACAGTCAAAATAATTGGATGTTATTTACTTTTTTACATAGATTGTCAAAATAATTGCATAAATCGATTTTTTTTAACCAAAATTTAACAAAAACTTTGCTAGTGCTAACATTAGAACCACCATTACAACAAGATATCTTTCTAGTGTTGACAACACCATTATAGTAAGATACCTCAAGAGAGACAGAAAATTTAAAAAGTATGATAGTAATATGTATCCAGAAGATGGTAGTGAAACTAGTAATTGTTCATTCTCATTATCATAATCATTGTCATCATCATCACCATCATCCTTGTCATCGTTATTGCCATCATTACATTATCATCATAATCACCATTCATGCCATCATCATCAACTCCATCATCATCATCATTATGGACATTGTTTGCAATTGTTTATAATTATAGACGTTGTAAGAAATATCATCAACCAAAAAAATGTGATCAGTGCTAGAAAAGGGTTGTTTAGGACACATTGATATACGTAAGAGAAATAACAACTCTATTTTTGAGAGATGATCGATGATCATCATCATCACCACCATTATCATCGTCATTGTCATTTTTATCATCCCCATCATCATCATTAATGTAATTTCTATCAACATTGTTGTAATCATCATCATCATTCATGCCATTATTGTTTTTGATGATGACCTAGATGAAAATGATGATGATGACACCAAAGATAATGCTTATGATTATGACAATGACAACATCTAAAATTGGGAAGATTCGCCAAGGTCATTAGCGTCGTCATCATCATAATCATTACCATCATCATCATTAATGTCATTGTAACCACTATCGTCTTTATCATCATAATCACAATTCATGTCATCGCCATCATCTTCATTTTCATCATTGTCAATATTATTGACATTGCCATCAATTGTTCATAATTGTCAATGCCATAAGGAATATCATCAATGTAGAAAATATGATGAGTGTTGGAAAAGGGATGCAAAAGCGAACATAGAAATGGGGGCAACAATAGAAGTAAAATTGGATGAAAAGTGGATACAACATAAGTAGATGCACAACAACATGAAAAACCTAACACAAAAGTGGATGCAAAAGTAGATGCAGTTGTCAATGCAAACTTGGATGCAAACATGAAGGCAAAAGTGGAAGCAAACATGGGTCCAATGGTAGGTGTAAAACTTGGCACAAACTGTGGTGAAACAAATGTGGATGCAACAACGGACATAAAAGTAGATGCAAAAATGGATGAAACAAAAGTGGATACAATAGGGGATGCAAAAACATACACAATATCTGATGCAAACTTGAACACAAAAGAGGATGCAAATGTGGATGCAAACGTGGAAGCAAATGTGGTTGCAATGGTAGGTGCAAGATATGGTGCACCAAAAGTGGATGTAACAATAGACAAAAAATATGCAAAATAAGATGCAAAAATGGATGTAAAAGTGGAAGCAAACATTGATGCAACAGGCAAAACAAAATTGGATGAAAAAATGGATACAATGGAAGTAGATGCAAAAGTAGATACAAAACGAGATGCAAAACCCAATGCATAAACCTGACACAAAAGTGGATGCAAAAATAGATGCAATATTTGATGCAAAAGAGGATGTGAACATGGATGCAAAATTGGAAGCAAACGTGGATACAATAGTGAGTGCAAAACATGGTGCAAATTATGGCATAACAAAAGTGGATGTAATGATAGATGAAAAAAAAGAATCAAAGTATGATGCAAATGAAGATGTAAAAAGGGATGCAAAAAGTGAAATTTAAAATGGGTGTAAAAGTGGATGCAAAATTGTATGCAAAAGTGGATGCAATAGAAGTCGATGCAAAAGTAGATGCAAAACGAGACACAAAACCCGATGCAAATCCTGGTCCAAAATTGGATACAAAAAGGGATGCAAAAATAGATGTAGTAGTTGATGAAAACCTAGATGCAAATGAGGATGCAAACGTGGATGCAAAATTATAATCAAAAGTGGGTGCAAAAGGAGGTGCCAAACTAGGCGCCAATTGTGGCACAAAAATATTAGATGCAATAGTGGGTACAATAATAGATGCAAAAGAGGATGTAAATATGGATGCCAAACAAGATGGAAAAGTGGATGCAACAAAAGTAGATGCAAAATTATATGCAAAACTAGACACAAAACTCGATGTAAAATGTGGCGCAAAAGTGATGCACAAATGGATGAAAAAATGGATGCAAAAAATGATTTAAAAAAGGATGCAAAAAAGGATGCAAAAGTCGATGCAAAAGTTGATGCAAGTGTAGGTGCAAAAAGTGGCTGCAAATGAGGATGCAAAAGTATGTCAAATAAATATAGATGCCAAAATTGATGCAAAACCTGGAACAAAACCTGGTGCAAAGGATGACACAAAACTTGGCATAAAATTTGGTGCAAAACGTGGTGCAAAACCTATTGAAATACCTGGTGCTAAACTTGGTGTAAGATTTGGTGCAAAACTTGATGCAAATTTTGTGTCAATTTTTGCACCATATTTGATAAATGGATGCAAATAGCACCAAAAATGGGCTCTAGATGCAAAAAAAGAAGTAAAAAGGGACGCTAATCGTTGGTTTTGTTGTAGTGGATGTTCTTAGTTTCAGCGAGTCTAGATTCTACTAGCACTCTCTTGGACATATACCTCTTTTAAATCAATCAGTTGCTTCATTGGGACATGGGTTGTAGAGAAGAGAAACAATACATGCCTTCCATCTCTGTTACCAACGTTATTACATCAACATCAACTTGCATGGACATGTTCTCACATTTAGTGTTAGTCACACTAACAATCTCACAAGATTTGGTGTTGTGGGAGAATATTTGTATTTTCCATCCCTATGAATAGAGATGAGTTTGGTTCCATGGACTAGAGCGATTTTGAAGCTTGTGTAGCTCATTCCATCTCCGAAGGCGAAGAAAATTTGTCCACTTGGGTTTGAGACACTGAACTTTAGGTACACATAATGGATTCCATGAGAGGTTGAGACATTGGTTCGATGAGGATGTCCACACCCCATTTTTCTTTAGTTTCTTCATCGGATTTTGATACAGAGGTAATTTTATGAGATCAATTTTGGATTCCTCTACGAATATGCATTTGGAAGTTTCAAATTGAATTTGCCGGAAAAATGTTTGAATTTTGGAGAGAGAATGACTAACATGCTTTTAGAGTAGAATAGTTGTATATTGTTCAGAGTTTTGAAAAAAAAATAGGATTAAACTTAAACAAAATAATTATTACAAAGCTACATTTCCCTGGGTATGGATATTTGATCATTACTTCCCATCCACTTCTTATTTCCTTTGGTTCTCTATCAATTTATGATTTGTCTCTTAGTGATCTGATAATCACCCTATGAGTGACCTCAATTAAATATTTATTGAATAAAGGTATTATAGACTAATGTTCTGGTGTGTGTCCATGTTATTTAAGTAACGGATTGATCAGATTGCCAATACACAGACATGTAAATGGAAAGACAGCAGAGAAGTATAGTAAGAAAATACAAGAACAGAAGAAATTTAAGAAGGAGTTCACCCTATTCTCCAGGGCTACATCTCCGGTCCAGCTTCAGTGGTGGCCTTATTTTATTATGTCTTAAGCAGAGAATTACAATGCAGGGACTCAATGTGAGGTCTCCTGAAGCAGATTTTGCTTGGCAGGGTGGTTCTTGGATTCCCTAAGCCACTTGAGTACACAGACTTCTTCTTCCTACCAGCTCTCTCACCTTCTGGTCTACAGTGGAGAGACCAATGTGGTGCTCACCTCGGATAGATCCTTTCTGGGATGGCTCGGATCTCTCAAGCATCTGGTGCTCGATGCTGCCTCTGGTCAGCTCGGCCCTCTGTCCTCTTTCTGCTTTGCTTTACTGCCTTCTTTCTCTGTTTTCTGTCTCTCTGTGTTCAGTCCTCCTCTCGGGGTTCTCTGACTGACTAACTATGTATTCTGTCTTTGTTCATGGCTTTTAGCCATCCATTCCAAGACCATTCGGTTCCTCTTCCACCTCTGTCGATTCACCTTCTGCAGCTGCGCTTGGAGTTCCCTATTCAGCGTCATCATCAGCACTCAAGGAGTGGCCACATGTCCTCCTCTAACTCGCGCCAGCCTGCTTCGTCGCTTCGTTTCTTCAGTTACGTCGTGGATGAAGTCTTTATCCACCGTGGTGGTCAAACAGACTTCAAATCCTTACAAATCACAGCTTATTCCTTCGTTGATTCCACTTCTCCCATCGAGCGCAATCTTAGTCGTCCAATCTAGGTCCCCCAGATCCAACACCATACGCATGTTTCGCGCGGTTGACTTGCTCGACTGACAGTGTGCGATCAACGATGGTTTTCTCTCACCTCCACTTGCCACGCGTCGATCAATGAATGGAATTGCTCCGCTCTCATCCAAAACCACTGATCATTTGAGGGCGGCCCAAGATCAATCCCACCGATTTCCAGAGCGCAGGTCCTGCCTTTGTTTTAGCACTTTTGCCTTTCCGCCCACGGTTCTTCGACTCCCCATGCGTTCGAGTGCTCGGGCTTCCTCCATTACGGCCCTATTCACCCAGCAATGCATGATTAGCACTAAGCGCTAATCACGCATCAAAAATCACCTCCTTTTCCAGATCTGGGGCTCCCAGGGGCTACTTTGACCTCCTGTGCAGTCTCCATGGGCCTCGATTAGCGTGCTTTGACCGAGGTCCTCGTCGTTCCATGCTGGCTGCCATTGCCACTGGTTCAGGGTGTTTTTGATCGTTGTTTTTGATTTCTTAGAAGTTTGTCCTGACCTGATACAGTCATGGTTCTTTGACAGTTCTTTATGGATCCGATTCGGATCACAGCCTTCCCACTGAAAAAGCTTTTGGACCACCAAAAGTTGGTTTTTAAGCATCGACTAAGTGAGGGTACTGTTTTCTCACTTGTCCAATCTCAATCCACTTTGCACTGCTTGGCTTTGAACCTTTGAGCCCAATCCTGAGGTACTCAACATCTCCCCTGCGTGTCGTCCTCACCTTTCTGTTCAGTATTGTGTCTTCTTACAACTCATTAAGATATTCAAGTAGCAGGTCATCAATAGAAGGTAATTGACTTTGCTCTTCAGGGTCCTCAATCATTGAAGGTTCAAACAATCTCAAGCAATCTTTATTTACGACTGAGTAGATGTGCATCTAAGCTGGTAGATCAAGGCGAAAAGCATTTTCACCAATCTTCTAAAATATCCTAAAAGGTCCATACCTGATAAGTTTTCTCTTTTTACCTTCACCTTGCATCCTGTCCTTGCTGATATACAGCCAGACTTGGTCTCCAACTTGAAACATATGCTCCATCCAATGCTTGTCATGCCTAGCCTTGTACCTGGCTTGGCTCTTTTCTAGCTGTTCCTGCACTGCCTGGTGGATCTCCTAGATCTGTTCAATGAACCTAGTTGCCCTATCCACGTCACTGTGTCCATCAACCATGGTATCTTTACCAAAGACAAAATCCAAAGGAGACCTTGGTGTGAAACAAAAACAGGTCTCAAAAGGAGATTTCTGTGTAGAAGAGTGTTTTGCTCTGTTGTAAGCATGCTGCACATAACACAAGTGTTCATCCCAAAGCTTAGGGTGTTTGTTGCAATATCCTCTCAGTAACTGGATCACTGTCTTGTTTACTACTTCTGTCTAGCCATCTGTTTGTGGATGAAAAGCTATGCTTTTCTTCAATTTGTTGTCCATCAGTTCCCACATACTAGACCAAAACTTCCCCACAAATCGGGTGTCTCGATCAGATACAATGGAAGTGGGTAATCCAAAATGAACCCATACATGTTCAAAGAACAATTTTGCAATCTGTTCAGCTGTAATCTGTTTACTACAAGGTATCAAAATACACATTTTGTTGAACCTATCCACAACAACATACAGATAATCATGACCTTTCTTAGATTTAGGCAATCCTCCAACAAAATCCATGGAAACACTTTCCCAAGGGTGAGAAGGAACTGGCAATGGAGTGTACAAGCCTAGTTTTCTATTGTTGGGCTTGCTTTTAGCACACATGGCACACCCTCTTACATATCTAGAAACTGTCCCATTCATTTTCAGCCAATAGCGGAATATTTGCAGCTATGCAACTGTTTTACTAACCCCAAAGTGACCTGATATCAAAGAAGTGTGTGCTTCCCTAATTATCTTTACTCTCTCAGTTTGTGGAATGCTGAGTTCCCCACAATGATATAAGAGTCGATCCTTTACATGATAGTCCAATTCTTCTACTCTTTTGCCTTGACTCAAATTTGCATATACATCTTTAAAGTCCATATCCTGAGCATATTGTTCTATGTAGCTTTCATGTAGCACAAAATTATGCTTAAGTATCGTAGACACATTTATAATGGGTATAGATAACATGTCTGCAACCTTGTTATGTATGCCCTTTTTATATCTGATGACTAAATGACACTGTTGTAGAAAACTCATCCATCTGTAATGTCTCAATTGATACAACTTAGTTTGGGAGTGAAAATATTGAAGTGGTTGATGATCAATATGTATTACTGTCTCTTTTCCCATTAAGTAATGTTTCCACTTTTTCACACTTTGAACTAATGCATACAATTCTTTATCATATGTAGGACAGTTAACTACTGCAGGATTAAAAGTCTCAGAATGATAACATATGGGTTTACTGTGTTGTGTCAACACTGCTCCCATGGCATAGTCACTGGCATCAGTTTGGATCTCAAATGGTCTTTGTAGATCTGGCAGTGCTAGTACAGGTGTTGTACTAATCTTTTCTTTCAAGGTGTCGAAGGCTTTATGATGTTTTCCTCCCCATTGAAACACCTTATTCAATCCTGTTAAATCATGTAAGGGAGCTGCAATTGAGGAAAAGTTAGAAATGAACTTCCTCCAATATTGTGTTGCTCCTAAGAAGCTTCTCACTTCTATAGCAGACTTGGGTTTAGGCCAGTTCACAATGACTGCCACTTTAGAGGGATCTATTTTCAATTCACCTCCACCTACTATATGATCCAAGTAGTTTAGAGATGTTTTGCCAAATTCACATTTTGAGAGTTTAACATGAAGTTTTTCTCTTTTCAAAACATCTAAAGTCCACTTAACATGCTTTAAATGTTCTTCCCACGTTTTACTAAAAATCAGAATGTCATCCAGATACACAATAACAAAATCATCAAGAAAAGGTCTAAGTACATCATTCATTAATCTCATGAAAGTAGTAGGAGCATTAGTTAAGCCAAAAGGCATAACCAGCCATTCATACAATCCTTGATTTGTTTTGAAAGAAGTCTTCCATGCATCTTTCTCTGCAACTCTGACCTGGTGGTATCCACTGTGCAAATCCAGCTTGGTGAAATAAACAACTTCCTTTAATTGATCTAAAAGATCATCTATGAGAGGAAGGGGATAATGATTTTTGATTGTTATCTTATTTAGTGCGCGGTAATCAATGCACATTCTCCACGAGCCATATTTCTTTCTCACCAAAATGATTGGTGACCCACATGGTGATGTGCTAGGCCTGATGAACCCTTTCTCGAGCAACTCCTGCACCCGCTTCTTGATTTTAGCATTCTCTAAATCAAACAACCTATACATCCTAATGTTAGGCAATGGAACATCTTGATGCAAAATAATATCATGTACTATTCCCTTTTTGGGTGTCAGACCTTTAGGTTCTTGAAATAAGACATCATAATCTGAAACAACCTTTTCTATATCAGCTTGTTTTTCAGCATTACATCCCTCAAATACATTGGTTTTATCAGGTTTCTTTTCCTTTACAACCATCAGTAATAATTGTTTGCATGAATTTATCATTCTTTTCATCTGCCCTGAGTTTATGAGAGTATAATTATTCTTGAGCTTATGAGCTCTTACAAAGTATTCGATTCCATCTTTAACAAGTAGATACTTGTTCTCATCTTTATAGAAAATAGCTTTTCTATCATACAATTAATGGCTTCCTAAAACAATTCCACATATATCCAAAGGAATTATGTCTAACTCAACCTCATCTACAAATGCTGACCCAAAAGAAAACTTGAGTTTGCACTGTCTAGTCACTTGTAGTTGTGCTTTATCATTCAACCATCCTAATGGGTATGGTTTCTTGTGAGGTGTAGTTGCTAATCCCAATTTCTTTACAATTGCTTCAGAAATTAGATTTACTTATGAGGCACTATCAAACAAAGTATCAATCTTTTGATTTTGGGAAATAACTCGAATATGGAAAAGGTCATGTCTTTTTCTCTCATTTTCTTCATCAATAACAGATTGAGTAGAATTACTAGTAGATGCTTCAAAATTCTTACCTTTTATACCTGTGGATGTTATAGTTGTTTCATCTCCTGAGTCTGATCCCAAATATTTCTGAATAGTTGCAGCAGCCTTCTTCTTCTTGCCCTCGGACTTCTTAGGTCTCAGCTCTGGATGCAAAATCCAACAATGCTCATCATCATGCCCCTCCTTTTTACAGTGAGTGCATGAAGTTTTGCTCTTTTGTGCAGTGTTAGAATTCCTTGCTTCCCACTTCTGCTTTCTTTTCTCCTTGCTCTTGCTTACAGTGGGTTGGGATGGTCCCCCAACTTCTGGATTTCCATTCTTTCCTCTAGCTTCTAGATGAGTAGCTTGTACAGATACCTCATCTATACTAGTGGGATTAAACATGAGGATGGTATGCCTCATGTAGTTGTGTAGACCACCAATGTACTTCAAAAGAGTCTCTGGTGAATCTAGTGAGATACCCAACATCAATGCTCTCTTTCTGAATTCTTGAGTATACCCTTGCACACTTTTCCCTTTCAACTATCGAAGAGTTTGCTAACTCATCATGGCTTGTTGCATGTAGGCCAGTGGATAGAACTGCTTTTTTATTGCAGCAACAAATTCACTCTAGACAGAGATGGTCTTACCATGTCTTTTCATATCATCTTGGGTTCTACTTTCCCACCAAACCAAGGCAGTGCCTCCTAGGCGTAGGCTTGCCAGTTGAATCTTACTCTTGTATGAATCTACGTTCTATACCCTGCAATACACATCAATTTGTCTAATCCAATTGTCCAACTTTTCAGCATTTAGCTCTCCATCATATATAGGCAAATCAAATTTAACATCTAACTTAATCAAAGATGCTTTCTTATTATGCACAGGGCTATTAGGGGGTGTGAGAAAGCTTTCCTCTTTCCCCTTTCCTTTGGAGTGGTCATGGAAGTGAGACTCATCTTCTTCTTTATCTTGCTTAGAACCTGATGAATCTTCAACCTTATGCTTTCTAAAGTCCTGATACATTTCTTCTACCATGGACTTTATAGCTAGGAAACTTTCTATGAATTGAGGATCTAGCCCCACAGAACCTTCCTCTCACATTGTCTTCCGAGGATAGACTCTCCCAATTTCAGGATTAGTTTCCACCAACTCTCCTTCTCCTAATTTGAGCTTTGATCTAGTGAGCATTCATAGCTAAACCAACACAAGCTTGTCTAACCTTACAGCCTAGAGCTCTGATACCACTTGATCTGATAATCACCCTATGATTGACCTCAGTTAAATATTTATTGAATAAAGGTATTACATACTCATGTGCTGGTGTGTGTCCATGTTATTTAAGCAACGGATCAATCAGATTGACAATACATAGACACGTAAATGGAAAGATAGCAGAGAAGTACAGTAAGCAAATACAAGAACACAAGAAATTTAATAAGGATTTCACCCTATTCTCCAGGGCTACATCTCTGGTCCAGATTCAGTGGTGGACTTATTTTATTGTGTCTTAAGCAGATAATTACAATGTAGGGACTCAATGTGAGTTCTCCTAAAGCAGATTTTGCTTGGCAGGGTGGTTCTTGGATTCCCTAAGCCACTTGTGTACACAGACTTCTTCTTCCTACCAGCTCTGTGACCTTCTGGTCTACAGTGGAGAGCCCAATGTGGTGCTTAGCCCCGAAAGATCCTCTTAGGGATGGCTCGGATCTCTCAAGCCTCTGGTGCTCGACATTGCCTCTAGTCAACTCGGCCCTCTATCATCTTTCTGATTTGCTTTACTGCCTTCTTTCTCTATTTTCTGTCTCTCTGTGTTCAGTCCTCCTCTCGGGGTTCTCTGACTAACTGACTTCCCTGAATAACTGCGTATTTTGTCTCTGTTCATGGCCTTTAGCCATCTGTTCCAAGACCATTCGGTTCCTCTTCCGCCACTGTCAATTCACCTTCTGTAGTTGCGCTTGGAGTTCCCTGTTTGGCGTCATCATCAGTGCTCAGGGAGTGGCCACATGTCCTCCTCTAACTCGCGCCAGCCTGCCTCATCAGTTTGTTTCTTCGGTTACGTCATTGATGAAGTCTTTCTCCATCGTGGCGGTCAAATGGACTTCAAATCCTTACAAATAACGGCTTATTCCTTTGTCGGTTCCGCTTCTCCCATCAGGCGCAATCTCAACCATCCAATCTGGGTCCCCCATATGCAACGCCATATGCACGTTTCACGCAGTTGACTTGCTCGACCGATAGCGCACGATCAACAAAAGTTTTCTCTCACCTCCGCTTGCCATGCGTTGATCGATGAATGGAATCACTCCGCTCTCGTCCAAAACCACTTACCATTTGAGGGTGCCCCAATCAATCCCGCCGGTTTCTAGAGCGTGGGTCCTGCCTTTTTCCTTTTAGCGCTTTTGCCTTTTCACCCGCAGTTCTCCGGCTCCCCATGCATCCAAGTGCTCGGGCTTCCTCCATTACATCCCTGTTCTCCCATCAAAAATCACCTCCTTTTCCCGATTCGGGGCTCCCAGGGGCTACTTTGACCTCCTGCATAGTCTCCATGGGCCTCGACCAACGCACTTTGACCGAGGTCCTCGTCATTCCATGCTGGCTGCCATTGACACTGGTTCAGGGTGTTTTTTATCATTGTTTTGGATTTCTTAGAAGTTTGTCCCAACCTGATACAATCATGGTTATTTGACAGTTCTTTATGGGTCTGATTCGGATCACTTAGCCATCTAGATCCTTGTGTATTGATAAATCTAAGGATATTTTGATTTTTGTGGGTAGGATTTATCTATCATTCAGAGCATGCAGAGAAGAATTAATGGAATTTTATTGTTAAGCTCCCTTAGAGCTACGCTGATTTAAAGAGTTTCCTAGGTCACTAGTACTATTGTGATTGAAATATTTTAGCAGCACATGCAGACCTCCCAAGTCACAATAAGAACATGGGTGTCCACTAAGTTGAAGCCCTGAGCTTGACCATCTCAAACTCAGAGTCAAACCTGTATGTTGCAAATCATAGTAGCATGAACTTCATTGGAATTGAATATTTAACATCATCTCATTCTAATTGGTCTATTGGACTTGGTACAAATAATCTATCTTGCATTAAAAGGTTCAGTTTCCTTCCAAGTGTGAGAATTTTTATAATGAATTTCTAGTGTGTATTGGTTTTTTAAGTGTCAAGTTTTTTTTAGCTTATGGGGTGTGTGATACAAGTATGTTTTGTCTGGTTTCGTCATATGTTAAATATCTCCTTATTGTATGTTGTTGATACTCAAAATTTACTTGAGTCACAATATTCACAAATCATTTTCTCCCATATTGTTTTTCAATATGTCTATCTGCAATTATCACTTCTAAACTCATAAGAATTTTTTCTGAAAGAAAGGATTTTTTACTTGTTCTTCTGCATCCTGACTAGCAAGGCTACAAAGAGAACATGGTGGTACTGGTACTAGGCTGCAATTAATGATATTCTCCTTTCCTTTTTAATGGAACCTTCTTCTCATGTCTTGAAATGTGCTATTGTTATTCCATGTCCATCATTTAGGCACTCTAATTCTATAACCCATTTTTCCATCCATTTGGAAACATCTTTGGTGAAATTTATGGTTGTAGGGTCTAATGATTTTGAGCACTCCTAGCTGCTAAAACTGGTTTATTTCCTAGTTTCTAAATGGTGGATTTATGACTTAAAGTATTTTTTTAATGTTTTTTCTTTTGCATGTATCTGCAGAATAGAGAAGGGAAATATTTCTTTAAATTTTATACTGTGAACACAATCTGCTCAATCTTCAAGACCATTTAACTACAAATCTTAGCTAAATGACACTGAAAGTTATTTGACCATCACACCCTGTGGGATGTGGCATTTTTTAGGGCCAACATTTATGGCGTGGACCCTTTTTCCAATATAGTTTAAATGCATATACTTTGTGGTGTCCAAGATCTAATTCATTAGTTTTATGCTTAAAATCCAAGTATGTGCAAATCTAGACATTTTAAGTATTGTTCTAACACTTTTTTATTTTATTTTTGGTATGGGTTGATGGAAGTATTCTTTATCATTCTTCCTTGATAAAAACACCACACTTGGAAACCCCATTGGTATCTGGTCCAATCATAGAACACGTCATGCCAACAACAGTGTTCATCCAAAAGGAAAAACTAAAATCTCACGAATGGGTATTATTACAAGAACACCAAGAAGTTCTAGAAGGGCGACAACATGGAATTCCCTCACAGGTTGTTTTCCTTTAACTCCAAGGCAGAATAATGGTCCACCTGGCTCAATGGATGCAATAGACTCAAGCATCATCATCTTCTCAGGCAGTCTCTCAACAACCTGCCCAACCTACTCAACCTTCTCAACAATCACAACATGCACCACAATGGTTACAACAGTTATATCCACAACAGCAAACACAACTTCAGTGATAATTTCAAATACAGCCAAGACCTCAGCAGCCTACTGCAATGCAGCAGAGATCTCAAAGAGACAATATAAAAGACATCAACAAAGGCAACATGGAAGATAAAAGACAAATGATTCACTAAAGGACAAAATCAGAGGCAGCTCCCCTAATACATTTTATTTCAAAATTCTTTGTTGTGTTAATGTAAAAAATGGTTAATTGGCCTATATAAGGACCAATTCAACTCATTGTTAGGGTTGATCATTTGGAGGAGAAAAAAAAATGTCTCTTAAAAGTAGGAAACCATTGTGTATTGTAATTTAGGGTTTTTGAAATAATAGATTTGTGCTTATTATTTGTAAGGAAGTAAGGCCTTGGTAGATTAGCATCTTAGCAATTTCAATAGTTCTATCATAAATCTTAGATTCTGATAGCCATTGGGTTCTTGTTCGAGGTCTAAAGGATACCCATCTTACCTCGATTTCGACATCTTCCTTAAACAACTCCCGCACCAATCTAGATGATCACTACATTATGCAATAGGGCTAGAATCAATTGTCTTAATCCTTGTAATATTCCATAAACTCAGAATTGTCTTTATTTCATAGTTACAAGGCTATAGGTTGGAGATTATATGTGTTACACCACATATTGTATGGATTTTCACACTAATGGATATTTTTAGTTGGTTTCTTGGAGCATTGGAACAACTTGAGGGGATACATCTTCATAGAACCCTTTCTCTTCATGGCATTGGATCATTTGTTGGATGTTCTTGGTTTCATTGACTTTGGCTTCTCCTGGCACTTGCTTGGACATGGAATTTTTTTAAATCAATCAGTTGCTTCTTCGAGGCATGTGTTGTAGAGAAGAGAGACAATACATGCCTTCCATCTTTGTCACCAACGTTATTACATCAACATCAACTTGCAAGGACATGTTCTCGCATTTAGTGTTAGTCACGCTGACAGTCTCACAAGATTCTAGTTTTGTGGGAGAACATTTGTATTTTCCATCCAAAGGAACAAAGATGAGTTTGGGTGCATGGACTATGGTGATGTTGAAGCTTGTGTAGCTCATTCCATCTCTGAAGGCAAAGACAATTTGTCCTGTATAGAATCTATAAGTCCTGCCATGGTAACCTATGGTAGGATCTGCCCTCATGGTCATGTTGGTCATGTTAACATTGTCAGCAAACTCCTTTGGATACCAAGTCACAGGCAGTCTACCACCTACAACAGCGTAAGCCTCTTGGACTACAGATTGCAATTACCCATGCCCACCAAATATTCTATGAATTTTGTACTGTGATCAGATGACACTGACCTAGACGATATTTCGGGCATAGTTATTTAAGGTTGTGTGTAGAAGATTTCAAGAGAAGCTATGCATGATAGATTTTATTTGTGCAATGTAAAGCTATTAATATTTGTCAAATACAATGAGCTGACAATATTTTTGGAGTTGGCATTTGCCTTGTGGTCTAGAGGCCAGAGTAAGTCTAAATTCATTGGACAAACTTCTCAAGCATGTTATTTATGAGATCTGTAAGTTCCTACTATTTGGGAGGTTCATTTTCCATTGAAGCATCTATTTGTAGTTACATTGTTGTTAGTACAAAGCTCCTCTGGTTAACAAATTTACCTGGTTGTGAATGTTGTCAGTATTAGCAGAATTGTGGAATTATTCCCAGTACACAAATTGGAGATTGATCTAAACTCGGTCCATGGAAGCAACCAGAATCATCTCAGATTCATTTTTTGAGTAAATTCAGAAATGACGCTTATTTTTGGTGAATCTGGCTGGCTAGCATTTCCTTAGAAAAGTTATGGAAGAGGTATTATACAATATTAAACGTGAAGAAACCTAATTGCAGATGGTGATTACCCATGTTCTTATTTAATGGGCATGCCCTCATTTCTGAATCACCATGTTCTTGTTTCTTCTTATCATGTTGTAGCTTGAAGTTGGGTGGAAGTCATTGTTAAGTTCAGCCAATGGAGGTGTTCTACAACTTTGTTGAAGGTTGTTATCTTGAGTAGCTTGATTCTCAAGGACAAGGCTATAGGTTGGAGATTATGTGTGTTACACCTCATATTGTATGGATTTTCACACTGATGTAGATTTTTAGCTGGTTTCTTGGAGCATTGGAACAACTTGAGGGGATACATCTTCATAGAGCCGTTTCTCTTTGTGGCATTGGATCATTTGATGGATGTTCTTGGCTTTGGTAAGTCTAGCTTCTCCTGGCACCTACTTGGACATAGACCTTTTTGAAATCAATCAGTTGCTTCTTTATATGTCATGCTTCTTCTCAAATTTATGCCTTACGACGTTTCCATTGCAACATTGGGTGCAATTGCTAGTTATGTAAAGAGAAGTGTTGGAAATTTTTAGTTTAAAATAGTTATTTATAATGTTTAATAGAATGTTGTTTCGAGCCATAGTTAATATGAGGTAGTATTTAAAATATCCATTGTTGGATTTTTTTCTAAAAAATATTGTTGACATTTTAATTTAAGCTTGCTCACAATTTAATAAGTAAAATTGTTGAAACTGTAGAGTTTGTATGACCCATTGTAATGTTTACATCAAATTTTGAGCTCAAATTGTAGTTAATGACTAGTAAGATATGGATTTTTTGTTGTTGAAATTGTTGCAATGAAAGTCATTAAAATTTTTGCAAGGAAATTATTGAATTTTTAATTAGAAATTACATGATTTTTTTTTCCAAGATTATGAAAAATGTCAAACCTCAAAGGCCCCTTGTAATGTCTACTTGCAATGTTGAGTTTGAATTGCAATTAATGATTAGTAATTAAAATCTTCATTTTTCAAATTGTTAGATTGATAATTATTGAAATTTTATCTTGAAATTGTTCAAATTTATGTAAGTAAGATTATTGAAAATGTTGAGCCTACAGTGCCTCTTGTTAGGTCGATAGGCCTTCTTTTGAATCAGTACATCTCTCATTTTCGTCTACCTTTCTTGTCTCAATCTAACATGTGTACACATATTTTTAGGGCCACCTTTTACTTTCCACTTGACATCAATCCACACTCTAACGGATCAGGGCGTGCGTAGAAGAGGTTAGGCATTTATGCCTCCTATTAACGCTATGTTTCACATACCTATATAGCTACTCATATCAAAGAGTCGTCTCGAGAACCTTTATTTTTACAAGAACACTCTCACAAGAGAAATATGCTGAAAGATTTGCAATTTGAAACATCTGAGGAAATTTTTCATCTTCGAAACCAAACTTTCTGGTCCAATTCTGCGAGAATTGGGCGCCATAAATAATCTCACGAGAGTCGATGTAATTGGGAACCGTATTTCAGGAACAATACCTCCAACACTTTTCTTTTCTGGCTAGTTGGAGCCTCTGTTGTTGGGAAACAATTTGTACAAAAGAGAGATTCCTCCAGAGATTTGGAAATGTCAAAGCTTGAGGCAATTAAGATTGAACCATAACCGTTTGTCCAGTTTCTGGGTTCGAATATTCACATTGACTATCTGGATACGAAGGATAATAATTTACAAGGTGAAATACCCTCAAGATTAGGGCGAAGAGAAAATTTGAGCTCCATTGACCTGTCCAAGAATAGATTGAGCGGTTCTATTCCTCCAGAATTGGGGCAACTCTCCAATATCCAACAAATCAATCTCTCTTCCAAAAAAATGACAAGCCTGTTGCCTCTAGAACTTGGTAAATTCCATCTTTTGTATTTTGTTGACTTGGGTTTTAACTCACTGAATGGCTCAATGCCAAAGTCCTTGGTAAATTTGCTTGCAATGCTTGGAGAATGTCATAATTTTTAGCAGCCCCAGTGGTTTTCATTCCTACAACCTTTGCTTCCTTCTTTTAAAATTTTGAGGTTGGTCTTATGATCATGTTGAAGTCACCCATCACATACTTCTTTGTATCTCTCAGATAGATGATGCGGTTCCTCCTCAGCGATTTCTTTGGCTTTCCGTAACTAATGATTATGCAACTTGATCATTCATTTTTGGGGCAACAGCCATAAATCCTGGGAACTATGTCATATGATGTATCCGCCAAAGAATATTCATTCGAAACTCTCTGCTTCCCTTTCAACCATAAATCTTATGCCAAAGAATCCTCACAATGGTTAAGCCGACATAGGTTTTCCCAGTTCTAGGAGGGCCCTGAATAATAGCCAGCCTCTTTGTCAGGCACAGCTTCACGGCTTCCATCTGGTTTTCATCTAAGGTGGAAATCCACTGTGGCCATTTCTGCAAGATGTGGATTGTGCTTCTTCCCAAATAATTTTAGATCCTTGGAAATGCACATTCTTAGTTATATGCATCCTTGAATTTCCTTTTTTTTTTTTTTTTTCAGATAACTTGGCTTTGTAAGTTAGGGTTCTAATGATAGAAAGTACTCCCAAAAATAAAGCGCTTTCATTTATGGTCATTGAAGACATTCCAAAACATGGATATAGACTTAATCATATGCAGTTGACTGCATCATTTCATAGGTTTTGTTCTTTTCTAAACTCGCAAACTTACCTTCATTGTTGGGAATCAGCTTCAAAATAATGTCTCCCTTCTAAAAGTTATTGTTGTATGCGTCCTTGACAATTCCCCATACATAGTTCCTAAATCCATCAGAGGAAATGCACAACAGTGAGCCAAACATCATTTGTTTCAGTGAGCTTGAATTTGCTGCCTCCTCCTTTGTTGTTTTCAAAAGGATGCAGTGCTCCAGCCCTTGATCCCCACATTGGATTCCAATAAATTTTACATTCTTGTATCTACATATATTATCTGGAACAATGTTGTTGTGGAAACCTTGAATAGCACCTCTGAGTGAGGCGAAGCAGTCCTCACGGACCAAACGAAAGTGCGTGGACAACTACTCATCAACACTATTATAAGTCTGGCATACTTTGTTGATACGCAATGGTTCCGGGCTCTGAGAAGATATTTCATCTTCAGTTGGTAAAATTGGCAAACTCCCCACATCTGTCAATCCCTGTGCATAACCAATCAGTGATGAAAATTTAATTCGTAACTATATTCTACACTAAAACAAAATTATCATCAAGTAAAACTCAAAAAAATTATCTCATCACATTTTATATATATAGAAAGAAATATGAGGGCAATATGTATCCATTTTCATATGGAACCCTGTCGATGAACCATCGACCTCTCCAAATCCAAAGACCAGAAGAGTCCAGTAATACAGGTTGATCGTTGATCCAGAGTTGCAGGGCATTAATAACCAATGTGAACAAATATGTCTTGAGCATACCAATCAAAGCAAAGGGGATAGTTGCAATATCAAAAATGCCATCCATTGATACATGTGCATTGCCACACAAAATGAAAGTATAAATTCAACTTTATTCACTTCGCATATTAATTAGGACATTCCTTATTAGTGCATAAATATGTGTTTATTTGGAAATGTTACAAAATAATAAATAAAAAGAGCATGGGTAATAAGCAAAAATTTAAAATCAAATTAAAGAGAAAAGAGAATTAAAAATGTCATTCTATATTTTAAAAATTATAAAAGAAATTTTGCAAATATTAAACATGTTTAAAAAAAACTCTTCAATAACAAGTTGGGTTTCAATTAGGATCATGAATATAGTATGATATTTTCATAATTTTATTTGTATAAAATATTGTTAATAGCTTCATGTTTTTAAGCTATGAGTTTTGTGGATAACATGTGAATGTAAGTCTATCAAGCTAGGTCTAACAGTGGATGTCCTATAATATTGGGATCCCATCTAGGTATGAAACTTGGTTAAACCACTTATCTTGGCTTGTGGAAGGTTTAATTAGGTTTAGGTGTTGAGGTTTGCAATTACACCATAACTTGTAGACATTAGTAAACTTCCAAACCTTTACCACTACCTAGAGTTGGTGGTTAGTCTACATGAGGTGTGATGATTAGTTCACCATCCCCCCTCCGACATAGCTCTAGGGAATAATACCTAGGCCATGGTTGTAATACCATGTAGGAATAACAATTACTTATGGTGTAAATCACAACTATAAAAGTACATAAAATATCTCAATTATATAACAATGGATGAGGTCCAATGTTGGATAAAGAACTATTACAACTGGGAAAATGCAAATCCCTACATTTTGCTTAAGGGGGAATCAATGTTGCAATAATCACAATCGGGATTAAATTGACAAGGGTTCCAAATCAAAAAAGAATCTTTGATATACAATGTGAGTTTTGTGACATGGTCGTCAAATTAGCTAATTTACAAGATCAAGTATCATCCGCTACAAAGGAAAAAGGGTTCCTTGAAGATAAAAATACTGAAATAGAGAGAAAGAAATTGGTTAATGATGAAGAACAGATGCATATTAAGGGCGGAATCGAGCAATTGGAAAGAGCTTTGGATCTTGTCAACAAGGATCTTGAATCGTCCAGGGCCATGGCAGTGGAGAAAGATTGCTAGTTAAATGATTTACAATACCCCTTTCACACCTTCGCGATGCAAAAAGGTGCCTCCATGACGAAAGAAACTCTTTAAGGATTGAATTGAAAATTGTACAATGGATTTAGAGAAAATTCTCCAACGTTCAGAAAAGACAAGGGAATTGAGCGTGCTTTAGAATCTGTAAACAAGGATCTTAATTCCAGAGATATGTAGTTCCAACAGTTGGTGGAAGAACGTTAGCATTTGCTTGAACATGTGCGTGAAAATGGAAAATCAGACAGTGTGGATGATAATGGAATTATTGATAGTGGGCATGGAAAGGAGAACACTAACAGTGTCCATGAAAATGGAGAAGCAAAAGGTATGTACGCGAATGGAAAGCTCAACAATGTTGCTGAAAAGAAATCGCCGAAGCAACGACAAGGAAAGGGAAAATCCAAAAGATTAAAAACATAATTTTGTTGAACAAAAAATTTTCCATATAACCAGCTTTGAGAAAATTCAGTACCTTGACAAATTTATTTATCAAGTAACATTTAGTTCTTTTTTAAAGGTTGTTATTTCTAGATTTAGGCTTTTTTGAAAGGTTGTTATTTCTAGATTTATAGTTTTAGGTTGTTGTTGAACTATGTTCATATAGATCAAAATAAATGGTTGTTTGAGTAAATATGTTGTTACAATTACCACAAAGCCACCCCAATGGTTGTTAAATATGATGATATGAATCGGGTGCAGTTATTTTCGATTGGTGAAATAAAAATCTAGATGTTTGAATGGAATGATAAATTATCACGATAATAATTTCAGTTTCATTCATACTGACATTAGGTTAATGAGAATATATTTGACCAGCACACAGTTGCGAAGATATTCATGTATAATTAGTATGAAAACCTATCTAAAAAGAACTCAATTTAACATATGCTTTGGGTTGGCTTGAATTAATTTATAGTTCAGGTTTTAATGTGCATGTGGGAGGTTGCTTATTTCATATTTCTTTTAGTTTTTTAAGTTGATATCTCATCAAATTTGTTTGTTCACTAAGCTTATTCCATTTTGATTTGAGATCGTATTGATATGAATCAATCAAACATACTTTAGTATTTTTAATCAATGAAATATTGATTTTTAGGTAAGCATTTTCCATATACATTTTTGGTATCATTTGGTGATCCTAGATTTTTGGTAAGCATTTTCCATGTAAATTTTGGTATTATTGGTGATCCTACCAGTATTTTCTTTTGGTATTTAAGTATATATGTTTTATTATATTTTTTGGATTGTTAGTTTCATGTGTAAATTAGTTAAATATTTTCTATTTGATATTATTTGATGATCCAATGAGCTATCAACATTCAAAATTTACAATGTAAGATTCAATTTCAAAGTATGAACCTGAGTACATGTTTCCTTTTGGGAATGTGTTATATTCTTTATATAGTTAGACTCATGTGTAAATTAGGAGACTGAAAATTATATGTAGGAATGTATTGGTGATTATAAAAAAAAATAGGATTTCCAACATATATAAATATTAGATTAGATATAATAAATAATTCAACATGGACCCTTTGTTTGCTTAGTTTCTGTGTCCACTCCCAATCCAGAGGCCAATATTGAAAGCAGAACCATCAATACATGTGCGACAGCTCAAACCATAAGACTAGTTCCTAATATTTGCTTTAGATGGCTAGTGGGAAAATAGCCAGTTTGAAGATGGAGATATTATCTGCTTTCAGAGGGCTCTTGCAATAGATGAGGAGGTTTTCTTGGTGCCTACCAAGCCTCTCATTGAACATCCAGCTGATGTCATCAGATCACACTCAAACTTCGAGGTGGGTCGATGCTAGGGGAGGCAAATAACTGAATGTTCGATCATGATAAAGACAAATAAATTTCAATAGGCATGAACACTTTGGACAGAACCAAATTAAGTATTACATCTTCAACTGTAGTCTTTGAGGACATATATTTCATCTCAGGATAAATATATTCTTATAACATTGTTACTAGGGTTTATATGGCATGAAAAATAAGGTCCAATAAAGTTACCAATGCTATGGAAAGAAAAATTGAAATTTATATTACATTGTCGCTCATATTCAATAGACTTTCAACCCCCACTGGATTGGTATAGAAGTTGATCATCATAAAAGAAAAATACAATTTTCTATGTTACAGAAAAATGAACCATGCATATGGCATGTATTTCCTGTAGCAATTTTGGTGCTGGTGTTTAAATTAAATGATCTTAAATTGAAAAGTGAAATTTTAAGCATTGAAGCTCTTGATGATAGAACGCTTTGGTTATGTATGATGAACGTGTTGGTAGAATCGCAAGTTTCTGTAAATACTTGGTGATAGAACAAGGAATACAGTACCAGAGTTTATATTTCTGGCAAGTCCCAGAATAATCGATGATTCACATTGTTTCGTACTTAAATTAACATAATTTCAAGAGGTCAATGAAATCAGAGTTTAATTAATGGAGAGCCCCCGAAAGGTAGTTTAAATATATTATTTTAATTTCAAATTGGTCAATACTTCTAGGTTTTTTTTTTTTTTTGCTTAACCTATTACTTTATAACATTGTCACAGGAAATTGAACTACTCCCATAGATTCCATTACCTTTATTTTCATAACTATATTGCACATCATTTTCTTTTTTTATGAAATGCAAATGCTATTCATTATTCATTATTATTGTAGAATTTCCTGCAAATTCTCTACAAATCTCGCTCGGAGACCTATGTAGAAAATCTGACTATAGATTAACCTGATAATGCAATATACCAAAGCAGAATACTATAATCTACTTCTACTATTAAACTTGCAGAAGCTTAAAGATCGAGTTGAATCAGAGTTGAACACATATAACCATAAGAAGAAGAATCAATGCACATGAAACACAGAAAAATACTTAGGGGAAAGCCTCAGCTAAAAACCCACTATCTTTATTATCATACAAGGTGGAAATACATTAGAATTATACAAAGCCTTAGCTCTCACAGCTAGCCAACTCTCAATACAATCCTCCTGGATGCTCACAGGCAATCAAAGCTTCTCACAAACCTTCTCCTCTGCCCTCCAAGCTCCTATTTCCTTGCACAGGTACCTCTGGGATGAACTCCTTCACCCAGTGTAACATTGCTCTAACACACTATCAGAACTGCGCAATCCTCAAGGAACCTTGTTCCTTCTGCATGGATGAGTTTCCTTTATAGGAAAACACATGCAACTGATAATAACCTATCCTTGAAATTTAGCTCAACTCGGTCTTTCTCTGAATAGACATGCATGAGTTTCTGATGAGGGAATCTTCAATTATCTGGAGTACACTGGTTGAGTGCATGCATGCATCAACTGACTGATAACTCACAATTAGTTCCTCAAATAGTTTGGAAATAATTTAACTGGACTTAACTCAGTAAACTGAGCTAACTAATTACAACTGAAATATAACTCAATCTTATCTCCTTAATTAAGGGATAATCTCCTTAAATTAAGGGATAACTGTTGAATGACTTCAGAAAGACTTCTAACTTGAATTTCTCCAACTAATTAATCCATAATGAATTAATTAATTAATTCCAAGCAGCTAGTGAGACTAAATTCGAATTTAATTCACAATTTTAATTCAAGGAAAAATTAAAATTGGAATTTTCTGGATTCTATTTTTTATCATTTCTTGTTTCTATTTTCAACGCTCCCTCTCAACAAGAAAGGAATTCAACTCGATCCTGATCCTGAACCTTTTGAATGTTCTGCATGCACCACTTCTCTCTAGTGTTGTTGCTCCAGCAATCTCTAGAAACAACAAAAAACATCCAACCCGAATCAGAATGATGCCTCTATCATCAAAGTCTCTGACTACTATTGCCTCTGTCGAATGAAAACTCTGCGCTTCTGCTGACTCAGTCTTTCTACATTTTTGTCAATCCTTCTCTGCGCACTTCAGTATCTGACTGCTCTAGCCTCTGTCACTTTGATCTCTGACTGCATCAATCACATTGATTCCTCCCGCTACAATGTACTTTGGGCTCTCGTAGCAAGGTACGATCCATGATATAAAACCTTTCAATGGACCCTACCCAATTTCATCCTTCTTGAGACTATCACTTAACATCGCCCCACCTCACACCTGGAGGTATGGTTGCATGTGATCCCTCTGCTCACTTCTCCAATTATGGCTCCTCCACAATTGTTTAAGACTTCTTATGGGACTGCATGATGAGAGGTAATTTACTCTCCCTCTCAACCACCAAGTCTCTAACATTTGCCTTGCTCCTCAAGTCTTTACATGTAACTTGAACTTCAAGAGCATGCAGGTTCTTAACTCGTGAACCAATCTGTTTCACCTGTCTCATGGTGATGAGTCTAAGGAAAACCTTTCCCTTACTCAAGACAACATCATAGCCTTTGTTCTCCAACATCGTGACTAATACCAAGTTCTTCTTCAGTCCAAGCATATACTTCACATGTATCAAGGTGATAGCAGCTCCATGCTCCCTCTGAAAAGCAACAATGCCCACTCCTGAAACACTAAACCTTTCGTCATCACCCATCTCTATGCGCATCTTGAGGTCTTTCTCCTCCAAGGTACTGATAAACTTTTATCGTTGATCATGTGGAATGAGGCTCCATTGTCAAGATACCAACCACAACCCATCATTGGTGACACTATGCATGCAATGAGAGTAAAGTCCATTTCGAACTAAGAGGCTAATGCCTCACCTTCCGATCCTTCCGAGAATCCCTTCTTGGACTTCTTCGATGGGAAATTCGCCGCATAATGTCCCATCTCAATTTGATGTATGATATGAATCCGATTTGCTCCTGCAACCCCGAAATTCAAACTTTGAATTCTCTTCTCCGTATACTATTCATTGCTCCGATAAACTTGGCTCTGATACCATGTAGAATTTCCTGCAAATTCCCTACAAATATCGCTATGATACCTATGTAGAAGATCTGACTATAGATTAACCTGATAATGCAATATACCAAATCAAAATACTATAGTCTACTTCTACTATCAAACTTGCGGAAGCTTAAATATCGAGTTGAATCAGAGCTGAACACATATAACCATAAGAAGAAGAATCAATGCACATGAAACATAGAAAAATACTCAGGGGAAAGCCTCAGCTAAAAACCCCACTATCTGTATTATCATACAAGGTGGAAATACATCAGAATTATACAAAGACTTAGCTCTCACAGCTAGCCAACTCTCAGTACAATCCTCCTGGATGCTCACAGGCAATTAAAGCTTCTCACAAGCCTTCTCCTCTACCCTCCAAGATCCTATTTCCTTGTGTAGTTACCTCTAGGATGATCTCCTTCACCTAGTGTAACACTGCTCTCACACACTGTCAAAATTGCGCAATCCTCAAGGAACCTTGTTCCTTCTACATGGATGAGTTTTCTTTATAGGA
This sequence comes from Pinus tabuliformis, assembly GCA_031772625.1. Classification (NCBI taxonomy): domain Eukaryota; kingdom Viridiplantae; phylum Streptophyta; class Pinopsida; order Pinales; family Pinaceae; genus Pinus; species Pinus tabuliformis. Next base: position 443,252,710 of record CM062816.1, on the reverse strand, counting down.
AAACACATGAAACTGATAGTAACCTAGACATTTAGCTCAACTAGGTATTTCTCTTAATAGACATGCATGAGTTTTTGATGAGGGAATCTTCAATTATCTGGAGTACACTGGTTGAGTGCATGCATGCATCAACTGACTGATAACTCACAATTAGTTCCTCAAATAGTTTGGAACTAATTTAACTGGACTTAACTCAGTAAACTAAGCTAACTAATTACAACTCAAATATAACTCAATCTTATCTCCTTAATTAAGGGATAATCTCCTCAATTTAAGGGATAGCTATTGCATGACTTCAGAAAGACTTCTAACTTGAATTTTTACAACTAATGAATTAATTAATTAATTCCAAGTAGCTGGTGAGACTAAATTCGAATTTAATTCACAATTTTAATTCAAGGACAAATTAAAATTGGAATATTCTGGATTCTACTTTTATCAATTCTTGTTGCTATTTTCAACACTCCCTCTCAACAAGAAATGAATTCAACTCGATCCTAATCCTAAACCTTTGGAATGTTTTGCATGCAACACTTCTCTCTAGCGTTGTTGCTCCAGAAATCTCCAGAAACAACAAAAAGATATCCAACCTTAATCAGAATGATGCCTCTATCATCAAAGTCTCTGACTACTATTGCCTTTGCCAACTAAAAACTTTGTGCTTCTGTTGATTCAGTCTTTCTGCAATGTTGTCAATCCTTCTCTACGCTCTTCAGTATCTGACTGCTCTAGCCTCTATCACTTTGATCTCTGACTGCATCAATCCCACTGATTCCTCCCGCTACAATGTACTTTGGGATCCCGTAGCAAGTTACGATCCATGAGATAAAACCTCTCAATGGACCCTACCCAATTTCATCCTTCTTGAGATTATCACTTCACATAACCCCACCTGACACCTAGAGGTATGGATGCATGTGATCCCTCTGCCCACTTCTCCAATTGTGGCTCCTCCTGAGACTTCTTCTGGGACTGCATGTTGAGAGGTAATTTACTCTCCCTCTCAACCACCAAGTCTCTAACATTTGCCTTTCTCCTCAAGGCTTTGTATGCATCTTGAACCTCAAGAGAATACAGGTTCTTAACTCGTGAACCGATCCGTTTCACCTATCTCATGGTGATGTGTCTAAGGAAAACCTTTCCCTTACTGAAGACAACATCGTAGCCTTTGTCCTCCAACATCACGACCGATATCAAGTTGTTCTTCAATCCAGGCACATACTTCACATCTATCAAGATGATAGCAACTCCATTCTCCCTCTGAAAAGCAACAGTGCCCACTCCTGAAACACTATACCTTTCGTCATCACCCATCTCTATGCGCATCTTAAGGTCTTTCTTCTCCAAGGTACTAAATAAAATTTTATCGCCAATCATGTGGAATGAGGCTCCACTGTCAAGATACCAACCACAACCCATCATCGATGACACCATGCATGTGATGAGAGTAAAGTCCATTTTGAACTGAGAGGCTAATGCTTCACCTTCTGATCCTTCGGAGGATCCCTTCTTGGACTTCTTCAATGGGTAATTAGTCACATAATGTCCCATCTCAATTTGAAGTATGATATGAATTCGATTTGCTCCTGCAACCCTGAACTTCGAACTTCGAATTCTCTTCTCCATATATTGTTCACTTCTCTGATAAACTTGGCTCCGATACCGTGTAGAATTTCTTGAAAATTCTCTACAAATTTCACTCTAAGACCTATGTAGAAAATCTGACTGTAGATTAACCCGATAATGCAATATCCCAAAGAAAAATACTATAATCTACCTCTACTATCAAACTTGTGGAAGCTTGAAGATCGAGCTGAATCAGAGCTAAACACTTATAACCATAAGAAGAGGAATCAATGCACATGAAACACACAAAAAATACCTAGGGGAAAGCCTTAGCTAAAAACCCCACTATCTGTATTATCATACAAGGTGGAAATACATCAGAATTATACAAAGCCTTAGCTCTCACAGCTAGCCAGCTCTCAGTACAATCATCCTAAATGCTCACAGGCAATCAAAGCTTCTCACAAGCCTTCTCCTCTACCTCCAGGCTCCTATTTCCTTGCGCAGTTACCTCTCGGATGATCCCCTCACCTAGTGTAACACTGCTCTAACACACTGTCAGAACTGTGCAATCCTCAAGGAACCTTGTTCCTTTTGCATGGATGAGTTTCCTTTATAGGAAAACACATGCAATTGACAGTAACATATCCTTGACATTTAGCTCAACTGGTTCTTTATCTGAAGAGACATGCATGAGTTTCTAATGAGGGAATCTTCAGTTATCTGGAGTATATTGGTTGAGTGCATGCATGCATCAACTGAATGATAACTCACAATTAGTTACTCAAACAGTTTGAAACTAATTTAACTGGACTTAACTCAATAAACTGAGCTAACTAATTACAACTCAAATATAACTCAATCTTATCTCCTTAATTTAAGGGATAACTGTTGCATGACTTCAGAAAGACTTCTAACTTGAATTTCTCCAGCTAATTAATCCATAATCAATTAATTAATTAATTAATTCCAAGCAATTGGTGAGACCAAATTCAAATTTAATTCACAATTTTAATTCAAGGACAAATTAAAATTGGAATATTCTGGATTCTATTTTTATCATTTCTTGTTGCTATTTTCTTTTTTTGATAAGTATGAGAAGAACCTTCTATTAAGCTAGCTAAGATTACATAAATTACACAAAATTGTGCCTGCTCTGAGAGAGTGTCCTAGCTAGCCAGACCGGAAGAAACCCAAAAGAAGCCCAAAGAAACCCTGGAATTCATGGAACGAGGCCCATAAAAGCTTACAAGTATCCCACCAAGGGTCCACAATGGGACCCACAACGGACCAAACTACAGCCAACAAATGGACCCGACGATAGTTATAGGTTAAGAACACTAAACAGTTTCGGGTCCAGATCTCTCAAGCAACAAGCACGATCAAACTCTGTCATTGATTACTCAACACCGATCCAATGGCCATCATGGATATCGGGCAGATGAGAAGCGTGGGGGTTAACCATCCGATGAAGGCGGTTTTCTCCCACCTCTCGCTGCAACGTGTCACACGATGAGTGGAATCGGAGGCACAATATGAAAAACTGGATACCATTCTTATCCCATCCGATATACCACTTGTGGTTTTGCATCCGAAGTTTTGCGGAAAAACCAGCGCGCTCTGTCGCCAAGCGATGACCGTCAGACCATTCCCGCAGACATTTCTGAGCCTTCTGCCTGGATTCTCCGCCAAATTCCCACCGTGCCAAAAGTGAACAGACAACCAGATCTGTGGTGCTACCTGATTCGATACCTTCATCATTCAACCTAAAGTGATCAGAGTGTTGGAGAGCAGCCAAAACCAAAAAGTGTAGACGAATTAGGTGACCGCATCCTCCCGCCTATCTTCGGAATCCCTTCAATATGTTTTGTTCATCCATAGTTCCATATCGTTGGTTGCCAGATGGAAACAATCCTCTCGCAGTTTTCCGATGGGTAACGAATCCCAAGCATGTCGAGAATCCCTATCCCTATTGGTCACTCCTTCGTTGGCCAACTGATCCACTAACACATTTGCTTTTCTTTACACATGAACAAATATTATCGTTTTAAGGGTTTGCGAGTGAGAGTGGATACGGTAAAAAACCTACAGTAGCTTCCAATGCTTCGACACTTTATCTGGCGACGTTCCATTGTGTATTTTCTTGGCTTCTCTAATGACCAATTCCGAATCTGCTTCAATGATAGCATTTTGTAAATTTTCCTCCACCAGGATCTCCAAGCATTGCTCTAATGCCAGGAGTTCAGCCATGTTATTGGTTCCCTTCCCCAAGTGGCCATGGAAGATATATATTGTTTGCCCCTGATGATTTCTTATGGCACCCCCAAAGCCAGCTACCCCTGGTTTGCCCTTAGAAGCTCCATCAATGTTTACTTTGAAGAACCCTGTGGAGGGGGCTTCCAACTACTGGCCCCTATATTTATTGTTCTCACTCCCTTTATTATTCCTTGAGGACTGATGGACTGGAGTCCCAAATTAAGTATAATGGTCTCCTCTTGAGGCAAAGGAGGATCCTTAGGAAGTGCCCTCAATAGGCTTTTTACTGAGTCTTTAAGTTGTTTTAGAATTTGATCGATTATGTGTTGGGGCTCGCTAGCTTTGTCTTTGAAGATTCACCTGTTGCGCTCTTTCCAAACATTCCAAACGACAAAGCCTGGTACTAGCATCCAGGCTTTGTTAATGATCTTATTCCCTGAGAAGTTCTTCCTCCGATTTTTCAAAGTGTTGGAGATACTGAGAATTTCCCTGTCGATTTGTCTATATATTGAGGCCACCCAGTTCCACACCTTAGCAAAAAAAGGGCAGAGGTTGACAAGGTGTTCAATCATTTCCTCATGTAAGCCACAGAGGTGACATTTGGAACGGCCTATGAAGCCTTTCTTTAGGAGGTTTTCCCGAGGATCTTTCTTTGATTCACTAGCCAGATGAATAACATTATTTTCATCCAGTGAGGAGTTTGCCAAAGCTCCTTCCAGACTTGATCAATGTTCACAAAGTTAAATCATGTAACTGCCTGTTTTGCCTCTTTGAGGTTAAAATTTCCTTCATTATTCTTCCCCCGTATTAATTGGTCAGGTGAGGAGGAAACCAAAATCCATCTATGTTCTAAGTTCCGTATAAGAGAATCTGCCTTGGCTTTCAAAGGACTCTCATCACTATAACTTATATCCTTCCATTTCCTCCATTTTTCATTATTCCTTCTCTGATCCCAGAAATATTTTACCAATAATAGACCTTTGCTATCTGTGTCTCTCTTGAGGGCTTCCAGGTCATTCCTATATAGGATGGGTTCCTATTGCCAACTATCCTCCCAAAATCGAGCACAGTCCCCTGCTCGAACTTCCCAGAAACAGTGTTGCTCCACAATGCTTTTATTCTCCCAAGCAAGGTTCCAAATGTGTGAGCCCCTAATTTGTCCTGACATTCTAATATGATCCTTCTCCTTCCAATTCTTGGCATACTTTTGTTTCCAAAGCTTGGCCCAGGAGGCATTCAGTTCCTTGATCCACCTCCACCAAAGCTTAACTTCTGAAACTTTGCTAAGAGTCTCTGCATCATGCAGCCCCAATCCACCATGGTTTTTGGGCTTGCAGAGCTTGTCCCAGACAACTAAAGCCCACTAATTTTTCTCTTCCCCTCTGCCCCACAGAAATTCCCTTTGTATGCTCCTTATCTGTTTCTTAATACCTTGGGGAGTAGGGAGAGCTGCAAACATGAAGATGGGAATTGCCTGCAAGACCGCTTGTGTGAGCACAAGTCGCCCTGCTAAGTTTCAAGATCTACATGTCCACTTTCTGATCTTATCCTAAAGTTTATTTAAAATTTGTTCCCATATTTTCTTGGTTAGCAGTTTGTCAGTTAGAGGAATACCAAGATATTTGGAAGGTAACTGTTCCCTTTGAAAACCAAGAATCCTGTAATGTTTCTTTGTATAGCAATATTAGTATTATAGAAAAAAACTTTGGACTTGTTGAGGCTTACCTCTGTAGCTGTTGCCGTAGCAAATTCGTTTAGGATATTTTTTATTGCTCTTGCTTCCCTAACTGTGGGTATGCCCTACAACATTGTTTCATCCACAAATTGTTGATGAGTGTTAGCCTCTCCATCCAGGGTGAGCTTGATACCTTGAATTCGACCTTCAACATTTGCCATTTTGATTGCCCTACCTAGCCCTTCCATCATGAGGAAAAAGAGGAAAGGTGAGAGTGGATCTCCTTGTCTGAGCTCTCTAGAAGGTGTGAAGGTACTTGAAGGAGCTCCATTAAGCAGAATGGAAAAATTGGTCGTGGTAACTAGTTCCATAACCCATCTTATCCAGTTTTGGTCAAATCCATAGGCTTTTAGAATAGCTCTCATATAAGACCAACTGAGTTTGTTTTAGGCTTTCGCAAGGTCCCACTGAATGATCATACGTGCTTGTTTGTTGCATTTGAGAGAGTGTACCACCTCATGTGCTTGGATGATGTTGTTGAGAATTTGTCTTCCTTCCACATAGCCTGTTTGCTCTTCCGAGATGAGGGAGGGTAGCAGGGGCTTCAGTCTATTGGCTATCACTTTGGAGATGATTTTATACACCACGTTACATAAGGCTATGGGTCGAAATCCTTCCGAAGTCAGAGAGTTTTCCTTTTTGGGGATTAAATCTATGAAGGAAGTTTTCAGTGCTTTCAGTACCTTTTAGGATTTTCTCGAGTCCTCCACAACCTCGAGGACATCCTGTTTGATTGTTTCCCAGCAAGCTTTGAAGAAGTCTATATTGAATCCATCCGGGCTTGGTGCTTTTCCACTTTGAATTTCCTTAATCACCTCACTGACCTCCTCTTCCAAGACTGGTCTGTTAAGATTGTGGTTGTCCTCTCTGGTAACCAACTTAGGAATATACTGGGTCAACTGATCAATGAACCAAGATCTATCCTCCATTGGCTTCGTTGCAATATTGAAGAAGTGTTGTACTAGACTCGATTCCATGTCTCTGTGAGAGACAAGCTCAATACCCTGAGAACCTTTGATCTTTGTGATTCTATTGTGTGCCCTGTGGGCCATAGTGGATCTGTGGAAGAACTTTGTATTTATTTATCCCTCTTTAATCCATTGAATCCTAGATTTCTGTCTCCAGAAAATTTCCTCTTGTAAGCATCGTTCCTCCCATTCTTCCTGCAAAGAATTAGTTAGTTTTTGCCTCTCTTCATTGAAGCCCTCTGTGATATTGATCTGATTGATTTCCAGAAGTTTTTGCTCAGTTTCTATTCTAGCTTTGAGGATATCGCCAAATTCCTTTTTGTTCCAAGCTTTAAGTTTGGATTTAATATGTTTCAGTCTCTGCTGGAGCATGAAAATTTTAGTACCCTGAATGTTAAACTCCTCTTTCCACCATTTATCAATGTTACTGGTAAATACGGGTGTGAGAGCCAGACATTTTCGAATCTGAAGGGCCTGTTTCTTGGAGTGCCCATAAAGGTAGCTTCTAGTTGAACTGGCTAGTGATCCGAACCTCCATAGGGCAGAATGGAAGCTGTGATGGTTGATCCTATGAGGAGGAGGTCCTCAAAAACAATAAATCTATCAAGTTTGGAAGCCACTTTAGAAGCCCCTCCCCTTTTATTGTTCCAAGTGAAGGTTCCATTTATTGTCTCAGTGTCCACTAGTCCCATGTTCATAATGAAATCTTGGAAGGCTTCAAAGTCTCTGCCTAGCTGTCTAGAGCCTCCTTTTTTTTTCTGAAAGAGATTTTATCATATTGAAATCACCTGCAACTATCCAAGGCATATTGGGATATCTTTCTCTTAGATCTTCCAGGGAGGTAAGAAGCTTGAGTTTCTCTGCTTTCTTTTGAGGTCCATAAAAATTTGTTATCATGTATGTCTCCTTATCACCAACAAGATTACACACCAAAGATAGATAGTTCCTGGATGCTTCAGCATCCAAGATTCCAAATTTTTTTGGGTCCCACAGTGTAAGAATCCCACCTGCCGAGTTATTTGCCTTAACCTCTAAATACTCATACTTGATCAACCATTTATTATGGATTTCTCCTATTTTTTCCATTGAACATTTAGTCTCCTGAATAAAGACCATGTCTGGTTTTTCTTCTTTTGTTATGTTACTTAGATTCCTTTGTTTCCTTCTACTACCTATACCTCTAATATTCCAGGTTGTGAGCTTCATTAAGAAAGGTTAGTAAAGGAATAGCTGGAAAGATCTTTCATCTTATCTAAGTTAATCAGTAGTTTTCCACATTCGTTTAGCAGTTCATTATGTCTTTTCCTTCTTCTTTTCCTTCCTGAGTTCTTTGGAGATTGTGCCTGTGAGTTCTCCATCATTTTGATCCCACTTGGCTCCTGGATTTCGTGGTTTCTTTTGACACCAGTTTCCTTTGATTGTGCCCTCCATAGAAAGAGTTGTTGAACTCAATCATAATCTTCTTTTGGCAAGGAGTCCACTCCTTTGTTCTTTCCTTGTTCCAGAAATATTTCTAGATCCAGATTTTCCCTGTCTAGAATCTCTTGTAGTTCATGGTCCTCCGTTCTTGTCTCACTTGGAGTCATCTCATGGTCCTTAATGATCTCCATGCAGCTTGGTAGATCCTCCTTCTGGTGTTTTTTTACTGTGATATCCTCCATTTCCGCTTCTGTATCCTGCTCCTTAGATACGTTCTCCCTGTCCTGGACTATCTCCACATTCTCCTCTTCTTCCTCTAGGATTTTGAAATTGTTGTGTCTTGCGTATCTATCTTCACTGATCTTCTTGTGTAGCCATTTACCCCCTTTCCCTTTGCCCCCGACCTTGGTGAAACCCTCATGATCTCTATCCAAAGAGGTTTTCCCATTTCCTTCCATATTATTTGTTGGGCAGTCTCTAAATAGATGGTTGTGTTCATGAAATTTGCAACACCTGAATGGTATGTTCTCATTGTTCACCATTTGCACCCATTCTTCATCATATACGTCTAAGATTATTGCTTCTGGAAGGGCTCCAGATAGATCCATTTCCACACATATTTGGGCGAAGGAGGTATATTTACCTTTGAGGGTTGCCTCTGATATCTTCAGAAAATGCCCCAACTTGTTGCCTATGGTTTTCAAAGATTCTAGTTGCCAGTAATCTAGAGGTAATGAGTATAGTCTGATCCAAACCGGTACAGATGTAAATGTTTCACATTCTGGGACAAAGTTCATCATCCATGGCCGCATGTAGAGTCCTGCTGTAACATAGAAATAAGGCCCCCTTTCGAACACTCTGTCTTTGTCCTCTAGGCTTGCAAACACCACCGTGAAGAAGCCCTTAGAACCCAGATGTAAATGTATTTCTCCCTTTGGCTTCCAATGGCTCCTAATCCAAATATATAATGCCATCTCCATTGGCCATAACCCCATGAACTTGCAAATGATCGCATGTTCTTTCATATGGTCCCTATGCGCTTGAATCGCTGGATCACTTAATATGACCTGGGGAATGATGCTCGATTTGGGTTTACAAACTCCCGTAGTTCTCGTGGAAGTCGTTTTTATGTTGCCACCTCCCTTCTCCTTTTATTTACTTGTTTCCTGTTGATTCCCTTCCTAATCCTGGAATTCGTTTCTTCCAACTGTCTTCTTGCCTCTTGCTTCTGAAATCTTTTCCGATGGTTTTTTAAAATGCTTCCCTCCTGCTTCCTTGCCTCCCTCTGTGACTGCCTGACTATAGGAGGGAGCGGCGCTCCCCCCTGCGCATCCCGCCATGGAACCCTAATGCAAAACCCTAGTGCCAACTTCAATCCTCGCTCAAGTTGCAGAGCGCGTCGTTTCTTCTTTCGAATGTCATCGGGTTTGTCTTCTTGTTTCTATTTTCAACAATTATAATTTACAAAAATATTTTAATAACTATCCAACCACCAAAATAATCTATTATCAACCCCATAAAAATATTTTTTATTAATAATTTTGATACCATCGACTTATTAAGCACGACACCTCTGCAAAATCTTTCATATCAACCTTCTCTCAACCATTTTTCAATTCTAAACAACATGCACACGAATCCAGCAAACTCAAGCTACACGAATTGTTTTACACCGATGTTTCAACCCTTAATTTTGGAGGAAAGAGGTTTTCTCACACTATAATATAAAAATAATAATTCTCTTGTGAACATAATAATGCTATTATGACTTTATAATCCAAACATTTTAATTGAGTTTAAATGGTGGTTTCTAACAGTATTTTGTTAGAGGTATATCATTTGGCATATGGCATACATATCAAGGAATACATTCCTCATACAATTTTTCCAATTTAGAAAACCTATCGATCTCTTTTTGCACTTTTTGGGGCAATTGCTAGTAATATCTATATTGATCTTTTTTTGGTTAGCTAGACCCATGATGTTTTGAAATGGTGGCCTTTACATAGGAAGTGGGTATATCTACATGGAAAATTGAGTTGAAGTTGTAGTCAATAATTGGTTAGATTTGAATTTTCATTGTTAAAAATAAAAATTCCAACAACATGTGATTAATATTATGATTGTAAGTGGTTGAAATGTCCTTGGGTTATTTGGGACATTCATTAGATGTTTGGCTTAGCCCAAATAGTTAATTATATGGAAAACTTTAAGGGAGGAACATGCCCACCAAAATTTGAGTTTGGGTCCTCTTCATAAAAACACTCATAATTCTCGCTAGACCCAACCTAGCAAACTAATCATATATCACTTTTAAAGAATTCCATTGTTTGATCAATGAATGCACAATGTAATCTATGCAAGTTCAAGTTTAACACAACCATTCTCATGACTCATGTCACAACAATCATTTCATATGTTTTGATATTTTCCTTTAGCTCATTCTTTTGTGTTAGCAATAAATGTCTAGTGGAAAGATCACAATGTTCAAGTACAAATAATATGATTTGGATCATTCTTATTTATAAAGTTAATGAGGACATAATTCCATGCAATATTGATTAATTAGAATTTAGTCAATAAAACATTATTATTATTTTAAATCATCTAATACATTTTATTAATTTTTATTATTAACAACAAAATATTTATTATAAGGATTTCATTATAAATAAAAATAATTATTGCATAAATTCCATTATGATTAGTTAGTTTTCTCTATTTAACAGGTCGATAAGTAATACAACTTTGACCAATCTCTTTTGAATTGAAAATTTTGCTGCAACTAAAATCATTATCATATACTTGAAAGAGATATAATTTTCTATTAAAATACCCCTATATTGTTTCAGGCCAATATTTATTAATTTTCTATTAAAATACCACCATATTGTTCATTTATTTTGTTTTATAAAACATTTTTTATTCTCACTAATAATTTTATCTAAACTTTTTTGTTATATTAGAGCAATTGTATGGGTCATAACCAATCAGATGCATTAAAGTCCCTATGGCAGTCCCGTTATTTGTTGCCTTCTTCTACGAGCGTGAGTTATGGGTACATTATTTAGTTGAACATCCAATGGAGAACAACATCTATGTCATGTAGGACTTTTCTTTTCGAGGGATATAGGATATTTTCTGTTTCTATTGATGAATAGTCGATTGCCTAGCCACTAGGCATAAAACAGTGTCCTCCCTGAGCTGGGATTTTTTTCCCTGCATCGTAGATGGTGTTTTTCTTTTTCAACAGGGTTTATACTGTATCCTAAATCAGACATACCACTGAAGGCTGTTACTTCTGTATCCAGTTTATATCATATAGTCCCCATACATAGTTTATTCAGAGAATTGATTATCACTTTGCTATTTACAATAAGACAAATTGGCTATTGTTTTTTGGAACAACTGCTGACTTTTGTAAATTTCTCCCTGGATATTAATACAAATTGTGCCAAAACAAACATTATTTAGTTGAAAACTTACGAATGCCCGTTTTACAACTGGTGTGCCAGCTTACGGCGCTCGGAATAGATTCCATTCTATTTTGTTGTCGTCCATCCATACTAATTATACTAGTAATTGTCCGTTCGTTCGTTTGCCAGATCGTATCATTTTTCAATCCTTCAACAGAAGGAGATTAATTATGTTAATCTCATTCCATTTTGTCATGGTCTATCCACGACAAAATCGTCTGTACGTTCGTTTTCCAGATTGTCTGTATTTCAATGCTTATACCGGGGCAATTAATGAGCACTCTGTTACAAAGTTTAATGCTTTGTAGGTTGGTTCACTCCGTTACAATGCATGAAATTTGGCATAAGTATATTAAAATTATTTTATTACAAAATATTATATATTATTTTAATATAAAATATTATTTATTATTTATTATTTATTATTACTATAAGTTTTTTAATTGGAATTATTTATTTATTTTTATTAATTTAATTTAAATAATTTTAATTTAATTTTGGTTAACGCATTTTGATCTAACAAGTGTGATTCATAATCAAGATCAAATGACAAAAGCTTAAATAGAGAGCAATGTAGAGACCAAAATTTCAAGTAACAATTATATTTGAACAATAATATTTAAATTATAATATTAATTTATTAATATGTGGTTCATCATCAGGCCACATCAAGACGCACAGAATGACAAACGCTTAAAGGCTTAAATAGAGAACAATGTAGAGACCAAAATTTGAAAAATAATATTGAAATTGTGATATTAGTTTATTAATTTATTAAAAACAAATATTAATATGTAATGCATATATTAAACGGCTAGTTTTTTAAAAATAATATTTAAATTAATTTATAAAAAAAGAAGTCAAAGTCAAACTCCAAATAAGAAGGGAAGTCAAAAATTATAAAAAAGAGTCCAGACCCTAATCGAGAAAAGATCATTTAATAAATAAAAATAAATAATGAAAATAAATAAACTAAATTAAAAATAATTAATGGAAAATAAAAATAAAAAAATATGCAATTCAAAACATATATATATATATATATTCAGAGAAAAATAAACAATAAATAAAACAGGGTCAACAATAAAATATGGGTTGAGGCCCATTAAACAAATAACAAAAATACTAAAAGCAGTTGAGAAAGAATAGGATGATAAAATCCTTAAGAAAACACGAAGGGTGAAGAAAATAAACTCTAATGAAGAATAAATCAACAATAAATACTATAAAAAGGACAGCAATACCTACATACATAAACAAACAAACAAAATAAATCCTAAAAGAACCTAAAAAACTAGGAGGACAGTACAATGACTCAACTTCTACTAATATTTCAACCATCGTTCTATTCAAATTATTGGGTTAATTTTTTTTAATCAAACTTTACCATTTTTATTCTCCTTATTATAATCCATTATTCTTAAATATTTTTAAAATGTTTCATTAATTTCTTTTTGGAATTTTTTTAGTTTTACTGAATTTTCTTAAATTATTTTTATTAATAATAAAACTATAAATTATTTTAATTAAGAATAAAATATTGAAATTTCTACCTTTTCAAGTATTTTAATTTTTCGTTAAATATTTTTTTTATTTTTTTTCTCGGGGAAAAATCAAACTTTTTATTAAGCAAATAAAAAGTTACATACCTAGATGCAATTAAGCATTATACTATAAGTTCACCAAAAAGCATAGCAAAACCACAACGAAACTAATTGTAACAACATTCTAGGCCTCCCCATTAATGGAAAAAACGATCCTTACAATAGTCTTGTTTTTCAAAAAATAAAACTAGTGTCCACCAACCCATAATATAAAGTCTCATATAAAGTAATCTATCCACAAAAATAGATGAGCTGATAAAGAGAAAAAACATTTACTACTAGGTCAAGATGTTCAAAGATTGTATGGTTGTTGATCCGACACAGATCCTTCCATCCTCAATTTCAGTTATGCGCTAATCGCCCAAAACCTGTTGCAAACCTTCCTTAGAAAGGTGGTCTGCCTCTGAATTCCGCTCCCTATAGATGTGGCAAACAATTATGAAATCAAAACCCATTTTTAAATGAAAAAATTCTTCTAAGATTGGAATCAAAATATGATTTTGACATCTTTGTACTTCGTTAAACTAGTTTATAACATTTAATGAGTCACCAAATATTTGAACTAATCCCATCCCCAATTGATTAAGCCAACACAATAAGAATTTCAAGGATTGAAGTTCTGCATAGTTGTTTGTTACTGAGCCAAGACCAACTGAAGCTTTGAAAATTTTGTGTTCATTGACGTGGATAACTAGCCCCGACCCACATATGTTATGTGCGTCAGAGGCACCATCAAAATATGCCCATGGTAAATCAGGCCTAATCTGTTCTTTTCTAATGTGCCTAGAGGTCTTTTTGTGGGATAACATATGGATTAAAGCAAAAATAGACGCACATTTTTCTACAATCAGAGAGTGTGACGATGGGAGGTCCTGAAAAATGCCTTTGTTCCAAGCTAGCCATATGCCCCAACAGATGATCAAAAGGATATTTCTAAATTTTTCATCTGTTACTGAGTTCCACCAATTTTTCCAGGAATCCAAGATATTTGCCCCATTCCGTGTTTGACTTATCCCCAGTAATCTCAGTGTGGACTCCCAAATCTTGTTGATGAAAGGACAACTTAAAAAGAGATGACAATTTGTTTCTTTCGAGCTTTTGCATAATGTACACCATCCTGGGCCCTATTTGTTTCGCTTCTGTAGATTATCCCAAGTCAGCACTTTGTTCTTTAGGATGCACCAAAAAAATAATATTGATTTTGTCAAGATTTTCAATTTCCACAGCAGTTTGCACGACCAATCATGTACCCCCTATGCGCTTCTCACCATTAAATAGTTATAACCATATTTTCGGGAATATTGGCATGTAGGAGCATGAACCCATCGAAGCACATCTGGACGGTCCCTTATCCTAACATTTGTGTGTTGCAATTCTCTTATATAATTTTTCCATTCTTCTCCCCAGTGAGGCTCTAATTGTAGATCCTTAGTTGTTTTCCATCCCTAATGCCAATTCGTTGAGAGTTCCTCCCTTGCAATCTGGTTCAGAAATTGAACACCTTGGGCATGTAAGCAATCCATTATCTCCCTTGAGAGAGAAAAATCCTCATTACACCCCACCCACGGATCAATTCCTATTCTGAACTTTTCCCCATTTCCAACATGCCAGGCCAGTCCATCTTCTACAATGCTGAAAGAGTCCACTATCGCCTTCCATACTACTGATGTGTTTAAGGATTTTTTATATGTCCTGCACATCCATTCATCGATGGGGACTAGGTCTATGTATTTTCTTTTCACCACAGTCGTCCACAGGTTTTCCATTGATAATAACTGCCACCCCAATTTTGCTACTAGAGAGATTGCAAAAGATGAGAGGTCCTTTATACCCCAAGCCTTTGGACAAGCAATTTTATCCCAAGCTACCCAAGGAAGTACTGCATCCTCCTTTGATCCAGCCCATAGAAAGCGGCCACACACTTTCCTAATCTGAGTGAGAATGCCTTTTGGAACCCATGTGAGAGTGATCCAATAGACTGGAATAGCTAGAAGGACCGATTTAATTAAAACCAGTCTCCCAGCTCTCGAAAGCCACTTATAGCTCCAGTGTTTTATATGATTTTCAATTTTTTCCAAAATCCAATTCCAATCATGTTTCCTGTAGGTATCAGGCTTGAGATGGAAACCCAGATATTTGAAGTTGTCCTTCATGGGTTTTGCTTCAAAGGGGAGTACCAAGATGATCCTGTTTACCTCATTCCCCGAGAAGCCTTCATAGACTATTGTGGATTTCTGAGCATTAATGCACATCCCAGTTTCTTTTAGAAACAAATCAAGAGAAAGTTTCAACTGTTGTATATCACCTCTAGTTCCATCACTGAACAAAAGTATGTCATCCACAAAAAACAGGTGTGTGATAAACATATTGATTGCTACTTCTATTCCTTTTATCTCACCTCTTCGTTTCGCAGCCAGAATCAGTTGGCTAAGGCCTTCTACCGCCAATAAAAATAAGAGAGGTGACAGAGGGCAACCTTGTCTAAGCCTTCTTTGGCTGTGGAAGAAGGGGGATGCTACACCATTTATCAAGACTGCAAACTAACATTTGAGATGCATCCCATGACCCAATTGATGAAACTGATACTAAATCTTAGGTGAGTCAACAACAAGCGTAAGTATAACCAACTATTTTTGTCATATGCCTTTGATAGATCAATTTTAAACATCGAGCCTTTTTCCTGCTCCTCTTAATTCTATGCAACGACTCTTTATCTACCCCGATAGATTCATGAATCTGTCTACCATCGAGGAACCCAAATTGTTCCTTGGATATATTACTTGAAAGAATTGGTTTCAGATGAACAACAATAATTTTGGTGATGATTTTATAAATACAATTACAGAGGGATATAGGCCTGAACTCCTCAAAGGATGAGGGATCATCAATTTTAGGAATTAAAGCCAGGAAGGTAGAGTTGAAAGGTTCATAAACATAACCTCTGACTCATGATTCCTCCACCACCCCAGTAAGCTATTCCCCAATTAGATCAAAAAAATGTTGGAAGAATTCCATAGTCCAACCATCAGGCCCTGGAATCTTATCTTTCTACATAGATTTTAAAACCCCTTCAACTTCCCCTTTTGCCACAGGAGCCATTAGCATCTCATTTTCTTCCTCCTCTGCATATCTAGGGAATAATTGAGCCACCCATATAACCTATACAATTGAAGCCTCTTTTGGAGCTCTAAACAAATTTTTGAAGTGGTCTCTTCCCATAGAAGCTAGTTCATCAAAGGATTTTTCTATGCCCCCATATGCCTGATTCAATCCCCAGATAGTATTTGTATTTTTCCTTCCCTTTGTGTAATTTTGAAAGAATTTTGAATTCTCATCACTAGTTGAAAGCCATATTGCTCTACTTTTGAGTCTCCATTGTTCTTCAATATCATTAAGAATTTTCCTCCTTCCTAACTCCAACTTTTTTATCCTTTCCCTCTTCTCCTCAGTCTCATACCCATCCACTTTCGGGTTGTCCAAAGAATTTAGTTCCTCACCAATCTTGTTTAAATCAGCTTCATCCCTTATCTTTTTTTATTTTTCCCAGTCTATCGTTGCCCTCTTCATTATTTTTAGATTCTCCATAAAATATTGAGCTAAAGATGACTCTTGTTGTCTAACCAATGGCCTCCAGGTTGATTTGACTAAACTGTTGAAAGAGGGCTCTTTGAGCCATGATGGGTTGAATTTGAAGGGTGAGCCAGGCTTCTGACTAAACCCTTTCAGCTCCAGCAGGATAGGAAAATGGTCTGATTCTCCTCCTATTCCAACTCACTACCTAAAAAAGGGAGTTCAATTATCCATTTCCTCTTTTAGTAGGAAAATATCTAATCTCTTCACTACCCTTGCTTCCCCCACGCGCATGTTCCTCCAATTAGGTCTAGATTTTATCAGGTTTACATCAATAAACTTCCCTACCCGAATCTTATTCCAAAAGAAATCTACCAGAGGGCCATCTTAGGCCAGTGGACCCCAAGTCTCAAACTTTCCTAGTGAAAAATTGAAATTTCCCCACCCCCCTCCCAACAACCATATTGGGATTTTTCATAAAATATTTAGAAAGAAGGTTATTCCATAACATAACCTTGTCCTGACACGGCCCATAAATATTAATGAAAGAGAATTATGAGCATAGTTCCAAGGAGTAGACCTTTGCCCCCAACACCAGGTTTGATCTCCATAAGTTTAACAACTTCACACTACTATCTTTGATGCCCAGAGCCAAACCCCCAGATCTCCCTTTTGCATCAACCATCATAAAGGACCAGCCCGACATCATTTTACTAAGGGAATTTCTCACTAAATCGCTAGCTCCAAGAGTTTCTTGAAGCATAATAACATCAGGACAATAATTTAGAAAAAGAGCTTTTAAAGCTAGCTTCTTATGGGTGCTAGCAAACCCACGACAGTTGAAGGAAAAAATAATCATTTGATAACCCTGACAAGGGTATATGTTGTTCTAAGCGCCCCTTTAAGTGATAATTGTTTTCTGTCAGTAATGTCTATTTTGGCTCTTAACTGAGCCTTTGATAGATTAGACTTCCTACCCCGAGTCTTCTAGGGAAATAAGAGCACCTCGATGTCTCCCAGACGTCTTACGACTTTTAAAGGAAGATCCATCTTTTCCCAAGGTTGGAGATTATAGTGAGGTTTCTTAGCAGAGTCCGCAGGGAGAGAGGTAAGCACAGGGCCATCCAGAGGAGAACTGGCTATATTGTGTCACGATAGAGGTTATTATAATTTCCAGGCAAAAAGACACAGATTCGATAAAAATATCTTTTGTCATGACAGGCTTGAAGGGACGAGGCCTAGGGAGCACATTTAGGAAAGATTGAAGAGATTCATTTAAAGAGGAGAGGGGGAGAGAACAAGTACCTGCCGATTGGGGCATTGGGTCGATGGTAACCACCTCATCCTAAGCCTCCTAATGGATTTCTTGGTGATGGTCCTGCTTCGGTAAGACTTGTATCCCCAACTGCACACTCTGATCTTTCTAAATCTCCATCGACACCTACTCACCCTCCTATTGATTCCCCATCTCCTCTATCTATGAAATATCCTCCTCTTCAGCCTGTGACAAACCCTTTATTCTTGGATCGCCTCTTTGTCATCTTATCCTTTTGAACCCCAAATGAAAATCACGTGATAGATGTCCATATTTATGACATCTGTGGCATCGGAAGGGTAACTGCTCATAGTCAATGATCTGAGAGTAAGAGTAATCTTGAAGCTGAAGATGATTTTTTTCTGCCAAACCCTCCCTTGGGTCCAATATTACCAAAATGTGAGCCATGCTCCTATTTCTTGTTTCCACAAATGACATGTGTGCCTCTAGAAAGATACCCAATGTGTTACCTATTGCTTTGAAGACATCTTTTGTCCAGAGCTGCGAGGGTAGAAACAACAGACGAACCCATACTGGAATCTTTGAAACCTTTTCTCTCTGTGCATTGAACAAGGGTGTCCACCTCTTGAAAAGAATTAGCACTCTCATGAAGCACCAGTTGCACTCCATCACCCATTCCAACATCTCTCCCTTACAAAATTTGACCATGAACCAACCCCTAGCCAAAGTAGTCACTTCTACCTGATTATCCGGTGCCTCACTCCATGCCTTGGCTATCCATTCTGATATATAATTTGTTGAGTATTTTTTACCTTTTTCTCTTCCAACTAGTGTTAATTCTGAGGCTTCCATGGCCTTGTCAATCTGGATATCGACCCCAAGAACTAAATTTGGGCATGCCACCTTCTTCCTTATAATTTTTCCTTTCTTTCTCTTTGAACTGGTGTTCCAGTCATTCCCAACTGCTCCTGAATATGACTGCCCCTCCTGCACATCATTCTCTTCCTTATAGAGTGGCCCTAGCCTCCCCTTCGCTGCTTGATTCCAATTAGAAAAAACCCCAGGTGCTATATGTTGCCCCACTGCCTCTTGGTCGATATTGTGGAACCGCTCCCCTGCCTCCTAGGAGCCAAAACCTTGAAACCCTTCATCTTCGAATACCAGTAAACCAGAAGAGGGACCACCAACCCTTTCCTTCCCACTATTTCCAGTTAAATGTGTTCATGTTCCTTCTTTTAGAGCCCGAATATCTTGGAGAAAACCCTCTCCTATCACTGCTTTTGGACTGAAGTTTGAAACGAGAATGGATGCCTTACAAGCCTTTTGGCTTAGAGAAATTTTGCATGTGTGAGCTTTGTTCAACCTTTTACCCCCACCGACATCATTTTGCACCAGATCCGTAACCATACATGATTTCAATCCCTAATTTCCTTGATTCTCACTGTTAATGACAATTTCCTCCAAACCTCCCGAAAAAAGACCCGAGGCAGGAAACAACGAGAGGTTTTTTGAGCTTACCCATATCTCCACTGACTCCCTTGTAACCCAATCCGCCAATGTCATTGCAGTCACCTAATCCTCCAGGAAAATTATGTCAAAACCCCATCCCCTGCCTTTGAAACACAAGGTTTTCTTGTTTCCAAAAACCCTAATCCGCCTTTCGAGTTCCAATCTAGCAATGTGCCTCCCAATTTCCTAGCTAGAGATATAACTAGATGAATCACCTTGGCTAGGTTTCACTGAGTAGGATCCAAACCCTAAACCAATAGGATGTATTCTGGGTCGGGCTCCAAGTCGACACAGTCCCAAGGGTTGACAATATTTGTTGTCTTTGTCTGTAGGGTAAGAAAACAAGCATAACCTCTCCTGTTATTGAGCTCCTGAAGCGACCGCGTGTAGTTGAGGGTAACTGCCTATAAGAAAAACAAAAAATGTTGTAAAAACCTCCTTCAACATCACTTGTCTACCCTACTCTATTTCCTAATGACATTGTTCCCTAGGTGAAAGGTAAAGTTTCGATGTATGTGCCATGAATTGGATGGTCCCTGCCACCGAACTCCATTCCTACTGCGATTTCTACTAACCATCCTCCTTCCTAATTTGGCCCTCCACCAAAACCCTAATCGCCATTGCAACCTCCAAATGAAGATTGTATTATTTAAATTATTTGTCTAATTCTTTTGTTTTAATCAAATATTTTCCATTTATTACTATTTTTCTTCTATAACGTCTATTTTTCTTCTAAAGGCTATATTCCATCATCATTCTTTATTTATAAATGTCCAACACTCTTCACATCATCAATAAGCTTCTAGTCCGTAAATATGGGTGAAGAGTTCACTTGAAATATTTAACATGATAATGATCATAACACACAACAACAACACTTTAATCATTTTTTTCTAATATATATTCTAATGAATAATTAATAATTAATTTAAAAATCTTCACTAAAAACTTGAAATGATAACTTTCTTGTACATCTAAATTGAAAATTAAAATACTAATTTTCTTGCATATCTAAATCATATCTTTAAACCCTATTTAAATTAAAAAAAATTAAAACTATAATTAAAATTTTACTGTGCATTAATGGTTTACAATCCACCTATGAAAATTAATAAAAAATAAATTCACTTGCATTGAAACGTGCATATATAACTTACAAAACCAATTCACTTGCATTGAAACGTGCATATATAACTTACAAAACCAATTTTGAAACCTAGCTTCACTTTAGAAAGATGGAAAGATGGATTGGATTATGAAACTTCTCTTTTTTCCACATATTTATTCCGTTTGTTTTTTGGGATTGAACATAATTATATTAATGTAACATTTATCCTTTCTATTATAATTATTTAGTATAACAAAACTGACGATTTGTAAGACATAGTTTTTTTCATAATATATATGAATGTGCAATAGTTTATAGGTTTAATACTAATTTATATGGTTAATTTGGAGATTTATATGTTTAATACTAATTTATATGGTTAATTTGGAGATTTAATTCTTATTTGTCTTGTGTATATTGAATGAGATTCTCTTTATTATAAATGAAATTTAGTTAATTGTTAATTAGTGGACCATATTTAGTCCAACTAAAATAATTCCTATTTTGATATTTGGTTAAAATATTTTCTCAACTAATTGATTGTATGATTAAGATAGATTTTTTATCTTAAACCAATACTTATTATATTTATATGTGATGTTTAATAGAATTTTTGTATGCAAACTGGTTTCACAAATTAGTATCGGAGACCTTTTGGGCTTACAAATTAGTATCAGAGACCTTTTGGGCTTGCCTCCCTAATAAGAGGGCCTAAGGCCCTGGAGAGATAAGATAGTGTGTGTTGGTTTGTCCATTAAGTATGTTATTGTGTGATTGTTACAGTTGTGTTGATTGAGCTTGCTGTAAGTGAAATTGATGCATTAAAATAATGGTAGAGGTTGATTAGAAGTTGGGTTAGGCTATAGACGATGGCATGCCGCGGGAACTCGGTGCCACTATGGAGACTACTGACAGTACGATACTTGTGAAGAAGGAGAAGGAGCTATGGTCATGGAATAATAAAGTGAGCCCGGGATAATATTGTAAACGTGCGTAGATAGTTAGGAACTCCTTTAGTTGCAAAGAGGATCTGGTGGAAAATATGGCAATTATATTCCATGTTCTCTATACCTATGTTTTGCAGTTCTCTGCTTGTGTCATGCATGCTCATATGCCATTAAAATTTCATTTCCACTGGTGGATATTAAATTTACTTTATAAATCAATGTATTTATGGAAGGACCAATCTAAGGGAGTTGTTTATAATACGATTTTTTGGAGATTTCGATGACGGAATCCGACGGAAAAAATTGAGGTTAAATCTTGATTTGTATTATTTAAAATGGTTTTTTAAGTGCATATTTGGATTCAGCACCGCAAAAAACCCTGGGACGCTTTGATTGTGCAAAAACTAGCTATCAAACTTGAGATTCCAATAAATTGCTACCGGATTTTGACCGAAAAAACCTACCATAAAAACTTCAAAAAATAGCATTATAGACAACTACCAACCTAAATGGCCATTGCACTGAAATTCAACCATTGTGGATCTCAGAAGTGAAGCTCAGATTCTCAAGGCAATGATCACTGCTGCGACTTCAGAGACAACAATCGCAGATTTGATAACTGAAACTAAGAATTATGATTATTTTCCAATCAGTAGACAGGCCAAACTTCTCATGGATTCTAAAACCCTGCAAATTCCAAATGATCACCTCGCATTGGATAGTGGATATGTGTTGTGCGAGCAATGCGATAACACTGGTTTCAATGAGTAGTTTCGCAGGCTTAGCATCATTTCGTGGCTTAGGAATAAAGTTTAGTAATGATTGGATGAATAAACATTTAAATAACAATCTGTATCTGTCTCAAAGCCTCTTCGATTCAGAAAGTAAAAATTTATCACAATTTCAATGTTATATGGGTTTGATTGTATTATCTATATTCATATTTTTGACAGATCATCCTTTTGTAGAAGGTCATAAGAGGAACTATTGGTCGTGACATAGTTATATTATTTTTTTGGCAAAATAATTCTTGGTATTAATTTTTTTGTAAAATTTATGAGGATGAATATCCAAAATCAGATAGAGATGTTATTTTGTAAAATTGACTCTGGATACATTTAGTATTTAGATGGTTTTCTATAGAATGATTGGTAGATCCGTTATTACAAATAGGTTATTGATTGTGTCTGAAACAGCGATCGATTTTAAGAGATCGAGTGGTTAGAACTCAATATGGATGGTTGTCTAGATAGTTTGGCATTTGTGGATTTAGGGAAGGGTCCCTAATTTGTTGAAGATGTGGGAGTGGTCTTCTTGTGAGTTCATGTGACAACTTGAGATGTTGTTCAATAATTGACTTCAAGACATCCATAATTTCGGAGTTCAAGAGTTAGAACTCAATATGGATGGTTGTCTAGATAGTTTGGCATTTGTGGATCTAGGGAAGGGTCCCTAATTTGTTGAAGATGTGGGAGTGGTCTTCTTGTGAGTTTATGTGACAACTTGAGATGTTGTTCAATAATTGACTTCGAGACATCCATAATTTCGGAGTTCGAGAGTGGAACTCGGAATTCAGTTTGCTGGCTACACCTTTAGGAAAGTTATGAGGCAACTTTTACGAAGGTCATGAGATAAGTTGATGGAGTTAGCTCTATTCGATTTCAAAGATGTTTAAATAAGCTAATGAAGACTTTGTAAATAAGAAGATCAAAGACAAGTACTCGTTAAGGGAGGGACTTGGAAATTTAATTCCTACTGGTCTTGTGCACATTGAATGAGATTCCTCATCATAAATCTATTTTAGTTAATTGTTAATTAGTTGGATCTAAGATATTTAGTCCAACTAAAATAGTTTCTACTTTGGTGTTTGCTTGAGATATTTTCTCAACTAGTTGATTGTATGAATAAGATAAAAATTTTATCTTAAACCAATATTTGTTGTATTTATATGTGATGTTTAATAAAATATAATAGAATTTTTGTATGTAAACTGGTTTCACGCATAGTTAGATTTAATATATGCATTTAGTTTTAGTGTGTTAAATAATATATTTAATATTAGCATGCCTAATATTCGCAGAGTTTAAGATCCATTATATATAAAAAGGCAATGATTCATATTAGGTTTAGGGAGTTTTTAATATAAAGTTTAATAGATTTAATACTAAGTTAAATATTAAATTCAATACATGTAATATTTGGTTTAACATTAATATTAATAATTATTGTTAGGTTTAATAAATCTAAATTCGATATTCTTAAATTTAGGTTTAATATTAAGTTTAATACATGTAATATTAGGTTTAGTAGGTTTAATATTAATATAAGTTTTAATTTTAATATTAATACTAGGTTTAATATTAATATTAAATTTATTAGATTAGGTTTAGTAGGTTTAATATTAATATTAAATTTAATAAGTCTAATAGTAGCTTTAATAGGTTTAATATTTAGTTTAATATTAATATTAGGTTTAATACGTTTTAATAAAATATTAGGTTAAATAATAATAATAGGTTTAATTTTAATATTAGGTTTAGTATTGGGTTTAACATTAATATCAGGTTTAGTTGAATAAAACTTTATTTAACCATGGTTAGTAATATTTAATCATGGTGAACATGGTTGAAAGTCAACCATATCAGCCATGGTCAACCATTGTGGATCATGGTCAACCATGGTGGATCATAGTCAACCATGGCTAATGTTAGGTTTAGTTGAACAAAACCATGGTTGATCATGGTGGACCATGGTTAACCATGGTGGATCATGGTCAACGATGATAAACCATGGCCAACCGTATCAAGTATGATCAACTATGATCGACTATGGTCAACCATGATCAACCATGGTAGACCTTCTTAATCATGGTCAACCCCATTTACTGATGTAGTTGACAATGGTTAACACTTTAATGGTCAACCATCTAATAGTTAGCCTAGTAATGAGCTTAACCATAGTCAACACCATTTACAAATGTGCTTGATCATGGTCAACCATATCAACCATGGTTGATACAAATTAGGTTTAATATTAATATTAATATTGTTTCAGTTAAACAAAATCATGGTTGACCATGGTGGATCATGGTCAACCATGATCAACATGGTCAACCATATCAACCATGATCAACGATGGTAAACCATGATCAACCATGGTCAACCAATATCAACCATGGTCGGCCATGGTTGATTATGGTCAACCATGACCCACCATGGTCAACCATTATAAACCATGATCAACTAAATTCGATCATGGTTAATCATGGTCAATGCCATTTACTAATGTACGTGACCATCGTCAACTCTCTAAACCACATTTACTAATGTGGTTGACCATGGTCAACCCAATGATCATGGTTATCATAGTGGACTATGGTTAACCATGTCAACCATGACCAACCATTTTCAACCATGATCACCCATGATCAACCATAATGCTCAATCAAGGTCTCTATGGTAAGAATGGTCGAACATGGCCAACCACGGTCAACCAAGATGAAAATGGTTAAAATTTTTGAACATGGTTAACAAAGTGAAACCATGATCAACCATGGGAAACCATGATAAACCATGGTCTACCATTGTCAACCATGATCAACCATAATGGTCGATTAAAATCTCTATCGTCAACAAAGGGAAAACATGGGCAACCATTGATGTGCACCCAAATTAGATACAAATCAAGGCCCATCTAACCTTTCTTAGGCACATAAAGGCTATATTAAATATGTCCTTCTACACTTAATAATTTTTTTAGCTTTAATATGTTCGTAGAAAGGTTTAGAGATAATTGCATATTATGTGCCTAATAGTATTTATTTTTGTAGAATATTGTGAGAATATTGGGCAAATTATGAATATTTGAAAGATGAGATAATATAGGCACTTGCTTCTTGCTACATGATGTACCAAGGTTAGATAATAAATGAACATGATATTACAAAATTATTGAACATATTTATAGAGAAAATCTAGGAATATGCTCCCTGTCATTTAATGAAGCTTCCTACTATTGGGAACGAGATCCACTTTTCGAGGGAATTTGAAGGGGAAATATGCCTCCTTTCAAGGATTATTCTTCCCCGTAAATTTGTATAAGTAAAAATTCGAATTTGACTATAGGGGCATGTATTTCTTAGTCTTCTTGAGGAGAAAACTTGTTATTTAACAGCTCTACATTCATTTCTAGTAGGGATGTAATTGGATTGACTATAATAATGAAGTTTGGTTCCATTTTTAGCTTCTAAAGCTTGGTTTCTTTCATATGACTCTAAATATCCTTGGGCTTGGTCACCCCAGAAGCCTTAAAGCCCAAATGTACAATTTCTTTATTTTATTTGAATGTCTTTTTCACTTGCATCTCTTATTTCTGCATTTAGTATTCATGTTTCATTTGTTGTAGGTTATATTAGTTAAATGATTAAAGTGAATTTTTTTGTAGGTTATTTATAGAGTCACAAACATTATGCATCCTTAGAACAACTTTTCAAAGACATATCCATGATTGAGCTACTTGGATTGGTTTACTAGTTCATAATTCTGGAATTTCTAGAAGTCTCTTGTAGAAAAATAGTAGTAATTTTCTATTGAATTTTAGCACATGTTAACGAATTTATTTTAAGTTGTTTCCACTTGGATTGAGTCCTAAAAACATTCAAATTAATAACAAAATTTACCCCATAGCATTTTCACTTGATTAGGTTAGGCATTTGGTAGGTTGACTAGCTCACTGATTCTTGAATTTCTGGTTTTTAGAGTAGTAATTTTCTACTAATTTTTAACACATGTTAACAAGGGTATTTTTCATTGATTCCACTTATATTGGAGTCCTAGGAAATCCTAATTAATAAAAAAAATCACCCCATCTAATTTGAATTTGATCTTCTTGGTCATTCGGTGAGACAACTCGGAGGACTAACTAGCTCAAAGACTAGGTATTTTAGTCTTTTAAAGTATGAAAATCATAATCATTTTGTGGTGTGAAGGTACTATTGTTGATTTTCAAGGTTAGCGTTTTCATTCACACTCCTTTCTATACCATCAGCCTCTTTCTTTTCACCTCACAACTCTCCCAAAACACTCTCCACAAGGAACATATTTCTGGGTTATTGAAGGTCACCGTGTGCATTAGCTTTTGTCCAAGATGGCTCCCTAAAGGCTACTACCTTTACTTACCTTCATGTTGCCTCTATCACCCTCAAAATTCTCATGAATCCAATCGTGTAGCAAAATAATGCAATCTTGTAGCACTCCTATAACGATCTTGTAGCATCCTGTAACACCATGTAAACTTGACTAGATTTCCCCTTGAAGCTTTTTTTCCCTCCTAGGCTTGAATCATGTTGCCTATTCTCTTAAAACATGATTGAGGAAGACTAAATACCACTTAGGACTTTCCTTTTTACCCCTGCAACACATCTCAACAATTAGGGTTAGTGAACAGATTTGTGAATCAGATAGCACAGTAATGATTTTTTCAATTACCACATGAAGTATCTAATGAACTTTTTTAATAGATCTAACCTATTTGGAATGAAATGATTGACTACCTGATCTTTCCTTCATGCAAGCTATATTAGTTTTCTTTCTCTATTCTTAAGCTAGGGTTTCCATTTCAAGCACTGTTATTTCCATTCTATAGACTAGGTTTCCTTTGAATGCAATTCTACAAGACTGCTTAATGTTTATATTTATGCAAGTAGTATAGCCGTTACATTTTTGAAATTGGAGTTAGCATTTACATTTGAGCAAACAAAATTTCCATTTCTTGCAAATAGAGTAACATTTCCATTTCTACAATTAGGTTACGATTTGATTTCATAATATTAACTTCATTGCATTAAATCAATTAAGGAAGGACACATTGCATGTTGTACATATAGTGCCGACACATCTTAAGTTTATGCAAACCCCAGGTTGATCATTTAAGTTGGTAGCCTTGGAAGTTGCAGCATTCTTGTTGTAATACTAAGGCTCATCACTTTTTGGTGCCATTGTTGGGGAGTTGTTAATGTATGCATAGTTTTATTTCTTGGTCGATTAATTTCTTTTACTTTCTGCAAAAACAAAAACAAAAAATTGCATTAGGCATATTTCATTTCAAAAATAGAAAATTTCATTGCATTAGCATTTTTTTTCAAAAAAAATTATAAAAATAGAAAAAATTACTTCTCCAACACCAACACCCCCCCCCCTCCCCCCCACCATTTGGCCAAGTGATGTAGTAAGAACCACATCACCATCTACTTTTACACGTAGTAGAAGAAGAGGTGGCAGAGAAGGTAGAAGAAATGGATGGACATGATGACAATGAGGAAGATCCTCTTC
Source organism: Pinus tabuliformis (assembly GCA_031772625.1). Taxonomy (NCBI): domain Eukaryota; kingdom Viridiplantae; phylum Streptophyta; class Pinopsida; order Pinales; family Pinaceae; genus Pinus; species Pinus tabuliformis. The sequence continues at coordinate 443,224,947 of CM062816.1, read as the reverse complement.
GATTTCCCATTCAAGATATTGATATCAATTTTCATATGAAGAACATCTCTCTTTCTTCTTCCCAACTTCCATGGTATGAGGTCATAGGATCCAAAACCTTATTCTTTGAATTTGAGATACTTTGTAGATCTTATGGTTACTTATTAAACACTAAAAATTTGAGATTGTTTCTGGTAACATTGAAGGATAGAGCTCTTAAATGGTGCACAAGTTTAGGGGCTAATTCAATAATATCATGGAATGATATGTAAAATATATTTCTATAAAAAATATAAAGTTCATGATCTTCAAGAAAAAATCTTTAGAATGACTCAAACAGAAGATGAGAGCCTTGAGGATCTAATAAGATATTTATGTATAATGTTAAGAGCACAAAATTACATCATTTATAATTTGACACACTAAAAACCCTTTTACTTATAACAATTAGGGATGAGTGGATTAGTCTCCTTGGTCTCGTGAGGAGAGGTGATGTATATCAATTATCATTTGAAGAAATTTGTGAAATATGCAAGCACATATCAAGACGAAGGGCAAGAGTAAGTATATCATCATCGAGATCGATAAGTCAAAATGAACATGGAAATAACTTTAAAACAAAAATTCTTAGCAATCTAAGTGAACAAGTAGAAATGTTAAGAATGCAAAATGAGCAAAAAGAGGATTTTGATATTTCTGTTATCTGTGCAGAATCACATGCTACTAAATATTGCCCATCATTAGCAATGTTGAAGGAAGTTTACAAGGAGGACAATGGGGCAAGTCAATCACCAAAAAAAATTTGTTATGTAGCTCCAAGAAGACCATGAAAACGTAGTCAACCTACTATGATGTAAGAAACTAACTCACAATTTCAAGGTTATGCACAACCATCTCAAAGTAATTGAAACACACCCTTTCCTTGGCAATGTTGGCCATATCAACCCCAAAACCAATCTTGACAACAAGGTTGACAAGGTCTACCTTATGGGATAAATCCACAATATCCTCAATATTTTCCTCAATATCCTCCATACCCAACTCCATTCTATCCCTACCATCCACCTCCACCACAACCGCAGCCTCAACCACATCTATATCAATGGTCCACTCCCATTCAACTACCCATACAACCATTTTCGAACCCAAATAATAAAGTAACTCAACCCACTTATAATGTTGAGGTAAAACACTTCCAAACAACTCCTATTGATCTAAATGGTATTCATCTTAGTTCAAGAAGAGAATTGAAAAAAAAGATTATCCTGATGTCATTGAAGTAAAACATTCATAAAAAGAAGGTTCAAAGGAGGAGACCAAATAATCATGGACTACACTTGATGGAGAGAAGACATTAGAATCAAATATTGGGAAAGTTACATTATGTAAACCATCAACTCCTTTATGTGTTCAAGAGAATAATCAACAAAAAGAAGAAGATATAAATTTCATAGAAGAAGAAGACATACAGGATGATCTAGATGAGCAAGAGAACCAAGGTAATCACAGCTATATTAAGATTTGGTTGTAGAAAGTCATTAAGTTGGAGCAACACTCTCTTTTTCAACAGATCTTGACATAATCAAAGCAATTGGTCTCTCATATTCAGGCACACTTCAAAGCATATATTTCGAGCCTACGCACAAGTTTATCTGTCATCTTGATGTCCACATGGATCCATTGGAAGTATTCCTATACTTGAAAGATATTTTTTGTTTTTTTGTCAAGTAGAGTAGGATAAAAAAAAATAAGGAAAAAGCGTAAAAGAAAATAAGAGAAAAAAGTATCAAGTGAAAACCTCCTTTGAGATGCTTGAGATTGTCTCACTAATTGAAAACCTCCATGAGGCAGTCAGTGGGTTGAAAAGAAGAAAAAAAGAGAAGAAATAAGAAAGAAATAAGATCCTAGGTGAAAACCTCCTTTGAGGCACCTAGGCAAACTCGTTAGTTGAAAATATCATTAAGGCGCCTAGAAAGAAAAAATGGAATATGAAAAGGAAAACAATATTCGTTTCTCTAGGTATCTCTTTATGATGTATCCAGGGTCTTTCCAACTTGCACAAGCAACAAAAAGTTGATCAGGGAAACAAACATCTAGCCAAGGTCAGTCAACATTGAGTTTTCCACCTTCTATACCAATATGCTCCAACATGACTAAGCCAAAGTCCATACATCTCTTGTCATCCTCACAATGCCTCCTTGTGCCATTTCTCATTATTCTTGAGCCTTTCCCATTCATTTTTCTCACTATCCTAAAGTGTTATAGGAAAGTTCTGTGTTGCTACAAGATTTCCAAAATACACATGGCATAAATTGTTTTGACCATATCTCAAAAATTGTGCACCTTTTTTCTGATATTTTTCATGGGGAGATGTATAAGGATTATGGTGAAATGATTAAAAACAATTCAACAAATTCCAGTGTTTACTTTTTGATAAATTTTGCACCATCAACTACAACCATTTTCCATTTTTCTCAATATTCGTGCATCCATTGGCCAAGATTGTTTATGGGGATATTAATGAGGATGATGGAAACATGCTCAAAAACTCCAGGTGAATCCAATCTATTGTTTGAGAGATAAGGATTAAACAAGTCTGCTACAAGACGGTCCTATAATGCTTAGGATTGTCTCATATTTGCTACAGGATTGTGATCGGCACATGGAACGAGTTCATATCCTATGTTTTTCATGGGGAAATGAAAGGAGAGGTCCACCACACCACCATCACCCATCCTCCACACCATTTAGCCACTTCTCCACCCAAATAATCATCTTTGTCCATAAAAAACCCCATTTTTACCACTCCTTTCATTATTTTCACCACAACCAAAGCTTCTAATCCTTGTCCATGAGTTTAACATGAATTATCATAGTTTTTGGATGCATTGTATGAAGGTTATTGTGATCATAGGGGGGTATGTGTGTATGCTATAGGAAAGAATCCAATATTATAACAGTCTACACAAACCCTCTAAGACCACAGTCAAAAGCACGAGAATGAAGACTTTACCATCATGAAGCATTGAGAGATCATATCCTTGATATTGGGAAGCCAAAAAAATTCAGCAAGGATGCTACAAGGTCACTGCGCATCTCCAACAACAACCTCTGATCCATGGTGGCACCTATATTTTGATCACATGAATCATGAAACTTCAGTTAGAAATGAAAATATTCAAACCAATGAAAATGATTGATGAATGTGGCATTTTGTACCTCAGAGAGAATTCCAATAACTTCATCAATGTGCCAACAACCTCATACAAGCATCAACTAGTCGATCATCAGTTACAACACTCACATCATGAGCATCTCAGCAGCAATATTTTAGCCAGAGATGTGAAGCAAAAACAACAGCAATAAAAATCCTAGAAGACTCCAGAAACAAGGCTATCAGTAATAGGACCTCCAACAAATTATCGCATGCAACTTCAGGATCATCAAAGGCAATCTCCACATCTACAACAACATCCTACACAAGAAAAACACTCATGGGAAGGAACAGGGATGCAACTCTTTAACCTCACTCTTCAAACCTATTATAACTTGAGAAAACATTAAAAGTGTGAGAAGGAAAGGCCTTTTACAGATAAATTTAATAGTAGTAAGTCTCAATCTTATCTAGAAAGTCACTTGAATTTTCTCCAAAAGACACCCACGCGTGTGGGATACAAATTAGATAAAAGTGAAAAAAAAGACTTAAGAAAGTGGGATGTTATGATGTATAACAAAAAGTAGGGGGAGGTCATCTTAGTTAACTCAAAGCACATTGAGTTTATTTCGGATGCAATGAAAAAAAGAGGAAAAAAAAAATCTTATATATATATATATATATATATATATATATATAATGGTGGACCCACCACCTCTTGGCATGCAAAGATTAGTTGCTACAGGATTCAGGTTGTATGATATAATATCTAAACATGTTGCAATAGGATTGAGACAGTGTGCTACAAGAAGCTAACAGAGTGCTACAGGAAGGAAAAATTTTCCCAGAACAACCATTAGAGCCTTGGGAAGTGGTGAGCCCTGATATTCCACCAAGAGTGTTGCAACTGCCAAGGGCTCCTCAACTATGTTTATCAACCTAGGGTTCGTACAAACTTTGAGGTGACAGTGCTATATACACAGTAGATGAGATTCTACTCATGCCACCCTCAACAAGGAAATTTGATAAATACTACTCCAAGAACATTCTTTCTACTGAATTAGAAGGAAACTAACTAATGAAGGTGCAATTCAGAAGCTAGCTCTAATGATAAAAAGGAAAATTCTCTTTAAACCTCAACTTGTAAATGCTATTGAATCAATTCATGAAAATACAAGAGCTACACTACTTGTAGAAATGGAACTACATTATCTTGCAATCAACCATCTAGCTACCAAATCTACTTGCAGACAGGAAACTAACCTATCAAATCATAACTCAATATTTCATGCATCATCTATCTAGCTCACACTTGCATATAAATCAATGTTCTATTTGTGCTAAATATGTGATAAAGAGACTAATGCTATTCTATTTTGTAGTGAAGGAAAAGGATGGTTGGAATGGCCTAGGTGCTACCCTTGATCATGGAGTCATAGTTGGGGGTCAACCTACTTCTAAACTAAGTTAAAATTACATCACAAGTCAAAACAGGTGGTGAAACAGGCTGTTATAGGTATGCTACAAGAGGCTACTATAGGTTCCATGTATTGCTACAGGAAGGTTGTTGAGAAGGGTTAGGAGGTAGGAATGATGAGTTCAAGGGATGGTAAGGTGGATGCAGGTTGTGGTAGAGGGATAAAATGTGGCCAACACCCCTAGCCAATCTCAGAACCTTAGGAAGGCATGCTTTGAACTAGGAGAGATGCTCATGGTGACCTAAGGGAATGATTTCAAGAAAAAAAATTGGGATTCATCAAAGAGGGTGAAGGAGTCCAAGATGGAGATGGTGAAAGGCCCCTTTCCTGCAGATCCAAACAACCTTGCAACATCACATGCACATACCCTTTTATCATTGACAAAATGAAACAACTAATAGTGGAAAAGATGAGTTGAATTAAATGTCATCTAATCTATGCCAAGAACTATCATCTAGTCAATAAATCAACCCCTAAGCTACAACAAGCATATGCCAAACAAGATGACTAACATATACCTTCTTCCAAGAAATCATAAACATAGTGTTTTTTATTTTGGTTGTACATTCTTCCATTCATGCTCCCATGAGAGAGATGAGAAAGAGGTTGCAATCACAAGATTTTTAAGGGGTTATGTTCTAATGAAATGTAGAAAAATAATAAGCATCCTAAGCTAAAAATGAATACCAATACATAAGAGCGACCTAAGCCATTGGGGTTTGGCCCAAACCCAAGAGCCTCAGCCGCCTGGAACTAACTCAGTGGTTAACCAATAAGAAACTTCTCATTATCATTGCATCAATGTCAAATACATCACATAACTAGTCAAAAATAACAGTATCAAGTGCTTAAGCTCGATATCTTCCTAGATGGTAACAAAGTTCAAATCCTAATGAGCTATTTTGCATGCTTATTTTTACAATAGGGTAGTTGTTAGTATCTCCCTAGAAAATGGGAATTTTTTGCTCCCAAAACTCGAAAAGGGTAGATCTTGATCTTCTTTAACTGAACTTTCTTGGCTTCCAATGGCCTCGTCTTGCTTGGTTGCCAATGACCTCGAGTTGATGAGAGAGAGTGTGATGATCTTGGCTGATTGAGGGAGTTAAGGAGATGAAAAGCCTCCTAGAATCTCTCCCTTTTGTCTAATCCAAGCTCCTGCATTGAAATAATCTAAAAAATTATCCATTTCCTGCATTTAAACCGTATTAGGCCACATGAAATAGAAAAACGTCTTTTACCCCTCTCACTAAGCATAATATAACAAAAATTGTAAATAAATGTGACAAAGAGATAGTTCTAAAGCTGGAGGATGGCATTATGACCCTTATGAAGTACCTATTGATGAACCTCATCATCACCCCCCTACTAAAATTGTTGTTCATCCTCTGAGCAACTCAGTCATCTATGTCCATATCTTTCATGGCCCTAGTGGCCTCCCTAACATCCCAAGGTTCCTCAAATGGTGTGCCTTCTTGGGGATAGAAGCCTACATTCTTTTCTATCTCTGTCCACTCATTCTTCTCCTCTGTTTCATTTCTTCCTTCTTCTAGGCCTAGAAACAATGGTGGACTACGCTTGAGTCCAATCTAATTGACTTTCAATATTTTCATGATTATTTTGTACAGGGGTGTCCTCTCCAGTGCATTCCTTAGCCTTTCAGGAGAGTGATATTCTTTGATCTGGAGACTTTTGGGAGGCATTCCATCTCCTCTGGAAGGATTTTTGGCTTTCTATTCCCAACAACCTAAGTGTGTCTTCAAAATGTGAGATGGCTTGTTCCTAGGTGGCAAGGTATTTGGGTGCTAGGTTAGCATCATTGGAGATGATGCTATGATTGCTAATGAAAACCATTGGGATAGTTAGCTCTACCCTTATGTATAATGATTTATTTTCTTCCTTTGTCATGACTCTCTTTACTTCCTCAGCTCTTGCCTCCTCATGAGTCATCTAGGATGTTAGGGCCATCAACTGTGGATCCCCTAATTTTGCATCGGGATCCCAAATATTCATATCATTCAAAGTGAGGTTATGAATGTAAAACTCAGCCAATTTCGCTCTGTCTTCTATGCTAACCTGGTTGCAAAATTCAATGAATTGTTTGTAATCTTGAAATGGCATAGACCCATGTTGTGCTAAGGTTTTGATTTGGAATTGCAGCCACTTCTCTTTGAGAAAGAGTGCATAAGACTTGGATGGTTGTCTGCACTGTAATGCCTCCATGGAGAGGCTTGCCATCGTGGAAATTTGGGTTTCCTTCTCCTGCAACTTCTCCCTCAACCACCTATTTTTTGCATGTAGCTTCACCTTAATTATGGACTCCCTCTCTCTTAGCTCACTTAATTCCTTTCCCATTTGAAGGAGATTTTCTTCCATGAGGCCCACATATTCCACCTTCTTAAAAATAGAAATTTGCATTCGTCTATGGGTTCTTCCTCTTTCTACTTCTAGCTCAAAGAAAAGTGGGATTGAAAATTTTTGGGGAATAATTATACCTTGTTATGCTCTTAACCTGCAAGACGATACCAGAATACAGAATATGCGAAGAAATATACCCAGAACATAGAATAGTGAGAAATAATAGCAAGTATTTTATTATTCAGAAAGAAATGTTCACTTGCCTCTTCGAGGGGGCAACCTCCAATAGGGCAGAGCTCGATTACAAAATAAGATACGATGCTCCTCGCAGGGAGTCTATATCCTTTATATATGACTCATACATGCAATACCATGGATCAATACCATGGTTGTTATTAATACCATCTATCTAATACCATGGCCCATTTGCAACTAACTGTGGTCCCATCATTAATTGCGGGTTAACCACTTACAATTATTAATATGGGCTTTATTGACTCCTTACTTAACTATAACTATGACTCGATCCAACTACATAAATAAGGGGGTTAGGGTGGGACCCTAACATGCCCTCCCCCTTAAGAATAGCCTTGTCCTCAAGGCTGAAGTTGCAAAAATTGCTGAAGGATAGTGGTTGGTTCCCAGGTTGCATCTTCCGGAGAGGTGTCTTTCCACTTGACGAGGACTTCCCTGATCATGCGGCCACGCAGGTGCCGTTCTCGTGTGCCTAGGACCTGTTCAAGTTGGAGCCAGATTGACCCTTCTTCATCCAATTCAGCTAGACTGGTTTGAATTCTGCAATTGTTCCCAATCACTTTCTTGAGGCATGAGACATGGAAAACTGGATGGATTTTGGAAGTGGGTGGCAAAGCTAGCTTGTAGGCCACTTCTCCAATGTGCTGAAGTACTTGATATGGTCCGTAGAATTTTAGAGATAGTTTATGAAAACCCTTGTCTTTGAGTGAAGTTTGCTTATATGGTTGCAGCCTCAAAAATACCTGATCCCCTTCTTGAAATTGGCGCTCTGAGCGATGTTGATCTACTTGTTGCTTCATGCGGTTTTGAGCTTGATGAAGATTCTCTCTAAGATGGGCGAGCATGGTTGTGCGGTTTTGTAGGAGTTGATCCACTGCTTGTACCTTTGAGCACCCCTTGATATAAGAAGTAGGGGAAGGAGGGAGTTGACCATAAGCCTCTTCGTAGGGAGTCACTTTGGTGGTGGCATGATAGTTGATGTTATACCACCATTCAGCTAGAGGCAACCACTGTACCCATAGATGTTGCTTTTCTGAAGTGAAACACCTAAGGTAGGTTTCCAGACATTTGTTGACGGCTTCAATTTGACCATCCGTTTGTGGATGATAGGGAGTACTGAGTTTTATTTTGGTGCCTTGTAGCCTGAAGAGTTCCTGCCAAAAATTATTGGTGAAGATCGGGTCACGATTAGACACAATAGAAGTGGGCATGCCATGCAATTTGAAGATTTGATCCATGAAAGATTGAGCGACCAAAGTCGGTGTAAACGGGTGGGGTAGGGCGCATAAATGAGCATAATTAGAAATTCAGTCCACAACCACCATGATGACTGACTTGTTTCTTGACTTTGGAAGACCTGTAATGAAATCCATAGAAACCTTCGTCCATATAGATGTCGGGATGGGCAACAGTTGTAATGTGCCCGGTGCTTTGACTGTCTCCCCTTTGTGGCGTTGACAGACATCACATTCTGCTACAAAAGTAAGGATGTCCTTTTTCATGCCTGTCCAAAAAAATGATCTTCTAGTGCGAGCATATGTCTTCTAAAAGCTTGAATGTCCTGCAATGGGGGATGAGTGCAATTCTTCCAAAATGCGGCTTTTGAGGGTGGATGTTGGTGATATTACGACTATGTCCTTGTAGCGAAGAATCTCATCCTGCCACGAGTAGCCCTTGGTGGAATTTGGATCTGCCTGCAATTGAGTAATGAGTTGGAAGAGCCAGGGATGTGAAAACCATTCCCTGCGAACCTCTTCAATCCATTCTGGAATGGGAAGGGAAATTGCGAACAGGGTACTTTCCTCCTCAAATTGGCGAGATAATGCATCTTCTACACTATTTTCACGCCCTTTCTTGTAAATGATCTCATAATCATATCCTAGCATTTTGGCGAGCCATTTATTTTGTTGTGGGGAGGATAGGTGTTGCTCCAAAAGATATTTAAGACTGTGATGGTCTGTGTGGATTTGGAAACATCGCCCCAGTAAGTAAGGTCGCCAGGTATCTACTGCATGTAAGATGGCCATCATTTCCTTCTCATAAGTAGATTGTCCCAGATTCCACCCACTTAGTTGTTGGCTTGTGAAGGCCAAGGGTCGACCTTCTTGCATTAAGACCGCCCCAATACCCATACCCGAAGCATCACATTCAATGACAAAATATTTGGTGAAATCAGGTAGTGCTAAGACTGGAGTGGAACACATGGCATTTTTTAGAGTTGTAAATGCCTGTTGTGCATCATCATTCCAGAAGAATGAATTTTTCTTGAGGAGTTGAGTGAGGGGCTTCACAATGCGACCATAATTGCGGACAAATTTGCGATAATAGCCTGTGAGACCCAAAAATCCTCTCAGGCTCTTCAAGGTCTTAGGTTGAGGCCAATCCTGCATTGCCTAGATCTTTTTGGGGTCCACCTTGACACCTTCATGCCCCACAATGTGGCCCAAATACTCAACTTCTTCCATGCCAAAAGAACATTTGGTCATATTAACAAATAATTTATGCTTGCGGAGCAGTTGCAAGAGCAGATCTACATGCTGAAGATGTGCAGCCCAAGTGCAAATACAGATGAGGATGTCATCGAAGAAGACCAGGACAAATTTCCTGAGATATGGTTTGAGAAGGTGGTTCATAAGGCTCTTAAAAGTATATGGGGCATTACAAAGACTGAATGGCATGACCAGGAACTCATAATGGCCTTCATGAGTTCTGAAAGCAGTTTTTGAAATGTCGACTTCCTTCATGCGAATTTGGTGGTAGCCTGAGCGAAGATCCAACTTAGTGAAGAATTGAGCCCCATTGAGTTCATCCAGCAAATCATCAACAACCAGGATGGGAAATTTATCTTTGACTGTCAACTTATTGAGGGCCCTGAAGTCTGGACACATCCGCCATTCCCCATCTTTCTTGAGCACCATGACCACCGGTGATGAATAAGGACTAATGCTGGGACGAATGACACCTGCTTCCAAAAGTTCCTTGATTATTTTTTCTATTTCATTCTTTTGGGTGAATGAATATCTGTATGGGCACACATTTGGTGGTTGGGCCCCTGGAACCAAGGTGATGCTATGATCATGTTCCCCTCGCGAGGGTGGAAGCTCATGAGGCTTGTCAAAGACTGGTAGATGGTTATTTAAAATCTGTTGCATCTTAGGATGAATCGACAGAGAATTGGGTTCGACGGCCTGGATGGCATTAAATTTAGATATAGCTCCATGATGGCCCTTTTTTAGCAATTTTTCCATCCTATGTGAGCTGATGATAGAGGGAGCTCCCGCCTGGAGTCCACGGAGGGTATGTGTGGAGTTGTTCTTCTTAAAGCTCATATATAACTCCTGGAAATCCATTGTGATTGGCCCAAGAGTGCGAATCCATTCAGCACCGAGGACAATGTCTCACCCTCCCATGTGTATGGCAAACATGTGGGTTTTCAACTGATAATCCCCCATTTGAAGTTTGACATTTTCACAGCGACCTTCACATTTCATTGTTCCCCCATCCGCAATTTGGACGTGGAAGTTAGAAACTGCTCGTACAAAACAATGCACTGCTTCTGTGACTTTTTGATGGATGAAATTATGTGTACTTCCAGTATCAATCAAGACTACTATTGGGCGATGTTTAATAAAACCTCTGATTTTGAGAGTTTGAGGTGAAGAAATCCCTGCCAAAGCATGCAGCGAAATAACTGGTTCGTCAAGGACATTGTCCTTCTGGTTGTCCTCTTCTACCTCCTCCGGTTCCTCAAGTGGTGGGGCTTCCTCTGATGAGCTGTAATCAGTGGCATCAATTTGAAAAAATTTAGGCTCCTTGCATTTATGACCTGGGGAGTATTTTTCATCACAGTAGTAACATAATCCCTACTTTCTTCTTTCGCCCATTTTTGCAGGTGACACCTTTTGAACCTTAAGTGTTTGAGTCGTGCTGTGAGCTTGTGGGGGGCGACCCTTGGGGGTGAAATTTGGGCAATGGATTGGGCTACTAACGCACGTTCCACGTTACGAGCTACATTGCAAGCCTCCGACCATGTGGGAGGGTGGTGTAGTCGGACGTGGGCTTGTATGGCCTCTTTAAGACTGCTGATAAAACATTCTGTGTAGATCGCATCTGGGAGATCCCTAGTGCGGAAAGCTAAGGCTTCAAAGGCTGTAACATATTCATCCACTGTGCCAGTCTGTCTAAGTTTAGTGAGACGACCAAAAAAAGAAGATTCCTAGTCAAAGCGCTCTGTAAGAGCTTTTTTGAAGGTGACCCAAGTCATAAAACTTCCATTGCAACATTGATGCCATTCCCACCATTGCCATCTTTCATTGTCCAAGTACATGCTCCCCACCATAAGCTGAGTCTCATTATCTAAGATGTTATTCAGATTGAAATACTGTTCCATTTGTGCTACCCATGCAGCCGAGTGAGAACCATCAAATTTATGCATATCCAACTTGGGAGGTCGCGGACGGGATTGTTGGCGGGTGCCCCAGAGGTGAAGAGAGTGGCTAGACTCACCCTCACTGTGTCCATTGCCAATATACGCCTCCTCGTGGGCTTCCTCCTTGCCCTTAGAGAGTGCATCAGATAGTTTTTCAAGCTGAGCTTGGATGGCTTGCGAGGATTGTTCAGGTTTGTCGATCTTCTCATTGGCCATAGCTTGAGCTCTAGTTTCTACCATGCACCGATCTGATGTACTTGAAATTTGGGACCGCCCGAATTTTTTCGCTAACAATTGAATGGTACCACCTTGATCAGCTCTTCGTCCTGATTCTTATGGGCTAGATCACCAATAAGCGTCCCGAAGGGTCTCAGAATCCTCAAAATGTCAATGCTGCAAAAAGTCCTGCAGAAATCACGCCCCAGTATAGGAACCCCACACAACTACTCAGATCTGGTGGATCTGAGAGATCTGAATGGCTGATCGGGCAGCTCTGATTGGTGGAACAGATTGCTGCTGCAAATCTAATGGATCTAATAAATCGAAATGGCTAGTCTGCTAACTCAGAACTGCGGGATTGATGTCTGTTGCTGCTGCAAACCCCCTTGCGAGATCTGATCTGGCAGAGATTATGCGTGATCCCAAGATAGAAAAGGGAACTATGGTCTCGAGGAGTGTCAGGTGCTACAGATCACAATATACATAAGGGTCTAACAGTAGTACTCGGCCCAATGTTTCAGGGCTCTAACTAAGGAGGATCAACCGTACCCTTAGCCATACAACCCGACTACCCTATCGTATGGGCGAGTAATCTCTCTGAGTGCTGTTCTCGGTGTACTGTAGCAACAAGACGGCCGACGGTTTATCTATGGCGAGGTTTCAAAGGAGCTAGGGGGCTTCTGATATACCCAAAGGGTACTTGGAAGACAGTCCGTGCGCGGTTCTGTCTAATGCGCTACTCCTCGAAGGGGTACACACAGGGGTTACAAGGGAGTCCAACAAGCATGACCACCTCTTGTATTTCCTGCGTGCATGCCTCCCCGAATTCGCAGGTTTATGTGCTCAACAACAGATCCCTTGGTTTAAAGACGCCAGAACATGTCTCTAGGCAAAAAAAAAAATTGCTAAGAATGGAGATCCCACCGACCCTGGAAAGAGCTCTGATACCACTTGTTATGCTCTTAACCTGCAAGACGATACCAGAATACAGAATATGTGAAGAAATATACCTAGAACATAGAATAGTGAGAAACAACAGCAAGTATTTTATTATTCAAAAAGAAATGTTCACTTGCTTCTTCTAGGGGGCAACCTCCAATAGAGCAGAGCTCGATTACAAAATAAGATACGATGCTCCTCGCAAGGAGTCTCTATCCTTTATATATGACTCATACATGCAATACCATGGATCAATACCATGGTTGTTATTAATACCATCTATCTAATACCATGGCCCATTTGGAACTAACTGTGGTCCCGTCATTAATTGCGAGTTAACCACTTACAATTATTAATATGGGCTTTATTGACTCATTACTTAACTATAAATATGACTCGATCCAACTACATAAATAAGGGGGTTAGGGTGGGACCCTAACATACCTCCCTTAATGAATTTATAATACGAGCTTAGGCTAGGTTGTGGACTAGGCTCTCAAAAGTCCTTCTCAAATGTTTTTGGGGAATATGCTACCTCATGAAGTTGTTGTGTCACATTTTTCCCCTCCTATTTCTCATTATGCCCCTCCTGTAGCATCCTCTGCTCCTCCTGTAGCACACATTGTTTTTCTTGTAGCATACTATGCCCCTCCTGTAGCTTCCCCTTTTCTTCTTATTGGAAAGTGGTAGGTGTCTTGTGTTGTTTGAAGTAGGTTTATCTGGTGGTGGGCCTCTTTAGATATGCTATAGGAGTCTTTTGTATGGGTTTTGGAGAGGTGACCTCTTCGATTTTTCTTTCAGTGGGCCCCACCTCATATTTCTTGCTTGGGGACTCTTCAATAATGATAGGGGCCTTTGTGGGAGTTTTTGGCCTCCCTTGCTTGATCTTGGTGCTTTTCATAGTCTTAAAGTATAGGGAGGTTTGCCTTTGTCTCTTCCTTGTAGGTTTGATTGGTGTGTTCAAGGTAGCCAAAGTTGCAGCTACCTCTTTTTCAGTGGGTCCTGGAGACAAACTTGCTTGCTTTGGGGATATCTCTATTTATTTGGGCTCAACAGTCTTCTCAGGACTTGTTTTTTCTTATTTCTCCCTCTCTCCTCTTCATCTTATTCTTTTCCTACCTCTACCTCAGGTTCTTCCACTAGCCTCTCCGACTTTGTTTCTCTTTCCTCTTCTTCTCACGCTATTGCTTCTTCCTCTCCTATTATTGCCCCTTCTTCTTCTTCCTCTGTTTTTCCCTCTCTTCCTCCAACACTAGAGGTTGGGGTCTCACCTAGTGTGAGGGTTTGTGTTTAAATGAAGGCTTCTCTATCCATGTCTATGAATTTGGACCAAAGGACAGGGATTCTCAATTTGTTCAAGGCATCCACCACTATCAGTTTAATGAGGCCATGGTGGCCTAGGTGTTGATGTTTTCCCTATCTCACTTTTTGACTTATGTCATTGATGAACTGGAGGAGGAAGTAAGGCACACTAAGTCTTTGAGCCAAAGGCAATTCTTCTTGAAATATGATTGCATGAAGTAATATAAAGTGGTAGGCATAAACCACACTCAGCCTTCCCTCACAAGAGATGTATTTCAAGATATGGCAGGCCAACTCATCCCAAGGATAAGGTAGGATTTCCCTCCTAACCCCATTCTTTTCCTTGAAATGCTTTTCATTGGAAGTGAAGAAGTTATTTTTAGTAGTGGCACTGGTGGCTTTGTCTTCGCATCCCCATTTGATCCCTAGAGGTAGGGTTGTCACTTTGCTAATTAGTTTAGAGCTGAGTGAGATAGCTAACCCCCTCACCACATTGGTGGCACTGTCTTTCTTTTGTGATTTTAAGGCCACGACAAATTCAAAGGAAATTTCATCATCATACCCTTTAAACAACTCAAAGAATCCTAGCCATTGGTCTCTTCTAAAAATGTCTATCATGGGAGGGTTTAGATGGATTCTTTTGGTATATAAGGGCTCCCTTCTGTTAAATCCTCCCCCCATATCTTCTCTATGTTTTTAGCTAAGTGAAGGAAAGATACTTATTTTAATAGCTTTCGTTTATAATTTAGTGGTAGCAGTGAGTCCAAATTCCTTATTGATGATAATTTCCTACATTCCCTTTACTCTACAACCCGAAAATGTCTTTCAATTTCACAATTAGACTGTTATTTCCTATAGAATTTGAAGTGAACTTTGCATAAAATCTTATGGATGGATGAAGGATATGGTGGCACTTACTTTTTATCAAGTGGTCTGGGATGAAGGTAATAATTTGGAGACCAAATCAACCCTTTGTAGCATTCCTTCACCCTTTCAATATTCTTGTAGCAGTCTCTCAGACCTCTTGTAGTAGTTGCAGGCTTACCTATAGCTCCCTCCTATGTAAATGGTAGAACAGGGTTTGAAACTCTTCAATGGCACGATGAGCTCGTCCTCTCCTTACTTATTTTTGAAATGAGTGATTATGCAAAAGAATTTGAGCCCCAATACATAATATGCCATTTTTGGCTTAGGCTTGGAGCATTGTGGTGACCTGGAAGTCACATGAGGTTTCATCTTTTGGATCGTTGTCCCCACTCAAAGTAGTTATTCCCTATTTTCTCATAATCACCACCCACTATCTATGATCCCAACTCGACTGATGTGACACATCCATGTTGCATGAGTTCTTACCATCACTTTTAGTTTACTAGTCGAGGGTGGCCAAGTTAACTAGCCACCTCCAACTTATTAAAACATCTCCTCTCGACATTTACACATTTTCGTTATTCACACATAGGGAGGAGGTGAGAGTTTTCCATACCTGTTCCTACCTCATGATTGAACTGATGTAGGGATTTTCATGCTGGAGCTAGACCACATTATTGGCATCAAGGGAGTTGACTTGTTGTGTTTCTTTCCTGTGTATTTCTTCATTTCTCCTCATGATATTTGATTGTTGTGTTTGTTGTGTGTGCAGGTACCTTGTTGATTTCCAAGATGCTACTACTGGTGGAGAGTCTTGTTGGGAGTGATATGACTACTGTAGAGTGGCCTCATAAGTTTTCATCACCCCCTATTGATGATAAAAAACAAGATTATTGCTTTCTATGATGTGTGCACATGTTGCTATAGGAGGAGGTTTTCTTCCTATAGAAGTCCTCTCCTTTCCTTTGTGGTCTTCAAGTTGGATGGGGGTGATGAGAGAGGATCACTAGGTAAACTATATGGGTCACAATGCCACTCTCCAACCTATTAAATTGTCTTTTCTCACATTTATTTACAGATTTTATTATATTTTGCTTAGTGAGAAGAGTAAAAGTGAGTTACTATGTCCTATGGCCTAATGTGTGTTAAATGTAGGAAATTGGAGCAGTTTTGAGCTTACTTGAGTGCAGGGACTCGGAGTAGACAAGAAAGAGAGATTATAGGAAGTGGTCTCCCTCCTTAACTCCTCAGAGCATTCGAAGATTCTCCCACTCTATCTCATTAGCTCAGTGTCACTGACAGCCAAGCACGTCGAGTTCATTGGCAGCCAAGCTGGTACCAGTCAAGGAAAATTTATTCTTGAGTTAGGGAGCCAAGCATCCCTATTTTCTAGGGGGTTTGTTGTAGCTCCAGTTTTGTATAAATAAGCAAGCTAAGGGACTCATTAGGATTTGGAATTTTGTTGTATCCAAGAGGCCATTAAGCTGAAGCACATTTGACTATTATTTTTATTATGTATTTGACATTTCTATGATAATGAGAAATTATGTTTTTATCCAGCACTGAGTGGACTCAGAGGGCTGAAGCCCTTGGATTAGGGCCCAACCATAGCAACAGAAGTTCCTCTCTTTCGTATTTGTATTTTTAGCGCTAGAATGTTGATTTATTGTTGAATTTTATTTTTGTTTTTTATTTAGCTTAGAAATTTGATTAAGTTCTTGCTTATACATGCTTTCATTAGCTTAAAGAGTATATTAGTGTTGTAGCCTAGTGAAGGAAAATATACCAGAAAATCTTGTGACTGTGACCCCTATTCCATCTCCCTTGTGGGATCATGATTAGGGGACCCCACTCTCACAACCCAAAAATAGAGTTTGTCCTTTATTCATTTCCTAGGTTAAGTTTCATTCTTAGCTAGATAATTGTTTATGATTCCTTGGAAATATTTGCATTTGTTAGTTTGCTTCTTAAGATTGTTGTAGCTTAGAAGGTAGTTTATTCCATAGATCTAGTCTTTAACAATAGTTAGATCAGACTTTCTAAATTCAACTCATATTTTCCATGTTGACATGTAATAATTTGTAAATGAAAAGAGAGACATGTTTTATTGCAAGGATTGTTGATCTGCAGGAAGGGACACCTCCAACCAACTCCACCTAGGTCTCCTCCACCTTCTATTGATGCATACTAGCCATATTCTGAACCTCTGTTTTCCAGCCACCATGAGCAAGTTGTCTTAGGCAAATCCAACCTTCTTGGAGTGATGGGCTTGGCCTTGGGTGATGTTCACCTCCCCTACACCTTACACAACTGTCATGCACCTTTCCAACACTTCATCTCACCATTATTGTCCTTCAAAACCTCTCAGCCAACTTCCTGTAGCAGTACAGGACATCCTGTAGCAGTTTAGGACATCCTGTAGCAGTTTCCTGTAGCAAACCTGTAGCTGCATGTTTTGACCTGAAATGGTAGTATAGCCTAGTGTAGGAGTAGGTTAACCCCTCATCTTGGACTCCATGACCAGAAGTGCCACCTAGACCAGCCTTTTCATTCCTTTCCCTCCTGCAAGATCATATAGCATTAGCTTTTATATTTCTGAATTTAGCAATTAGGACTTTTATCTATTTTGCAAGTGTGAAGGAGATAATTAATGCATGCATGTTTGGATTTTGAAATGATAGAATAACTTCCTATTTTCAAGAAGTTATGGTAGCTAGATGATCAAGTGCAAGGTTATCATAGTTTCCTTCCTGCAAGCGATTTGTGTCATTTCATAGCTAGATGATTTATGTCATATCATAACATTTACAAGTTAGCAACTTTCATTTCCTGAATTGACAAGCATTTACTTTTCCTGCACTAGAACTAGTTTTACATTCCACTATCAGTAGTCAAACTCCCTTTAGTCCAATAGAGGAATGATATGGAACCGTAATAGTCAAGTGCCTCAATGGAGAAGTGACATGAGTAGAATGATGCATCTGTTGTGTATATAGCACTGTCACCTCCAAGTTTGCACGAAACCCTGGTTTGATAAAGTAAATTTGTTAACCCTACGAGTTGCATCATTCTTGCTACAATACTGAGGCTCATCACTTTTTGGCATCGTTTCTGCGGAGGTGTTTAGGTAGATTATTATGAAACCAGCTCAAGAAAAGATAGAAAAGATAGATCAACGCCTTAGAATTCAGCCTCTTCGAGGAGGCAACCTCCTTTACATTACATAAATGAACAATTCTTCGATGATTCAAATGAAAAAACCTCCTTTCTATATATAGGAGTCTAAGGAGTCACAATATAACCCAACCGACCTAACAATAATAATATAAAGCCACAAAAATAACAATAGAGGGATTCTATGGGGCACAGTAATAACAATATGGGGATAATAGGGGCATAACAATATTAATAAGGGGTGAAACTACAATATTAATGGGGTAATCACTAGTATTATATAGACCCAACATGCCCCCCTCCTTCAAAAAAGTGTTGTCCTCAACGCTTGAGTAGTTCTGGATGCTTCTGTATAAAATTCTCATCCTCCCATGTGGAATCTTCAGCGTATAAGTTCTTCCACTTGATAAGATACTCTGAAATTGATCAATTTCATAGCTGTCGAGTTCTTGTTTCTGTGACTACTTCTGGTTCCAATATAATTTTTCCTTCCTCATCAAGTTCTGGCAATATTGTTTGAACTGGGAGCTTGTCGCCTATAACCTTCTTTAAACATGAAACATGGAAAACTGGGTGCAATCGAGAAGTTGCAGGAAGCTCCAATTTGTATGCCATAGTACCAATCTTTTGCAACACCTTGTACGGACCATAATACTTTGGTGATAATTTATTATCCTTCTTAACTTGCTTGAGGGACATGTGCTTATATGTTTGTAGCCATAGGAATACCCAATCACCTACATCAAAACTTCTTTTGCTGTGATGTTGATCTTCCTATTGTTTCATTCTATTTTGTGCCAACACGAGGTTATCCTTTAAGAGTTGGAGGACTTGTTGTTGATGTTCGATGTGATGTTCCACTGCTTGAACCTTAGAATTTTCTCTTAAATATGATGTGATGGATGGTGGCTGATATCCATAAAGTGCCATAAATGGGGTCATTTTTGTTGTTGTATGGAAGGAAGTGTTATACCACCATTCAGCTAGAGGCAACCATTTGACCCATTGTGTTTGTTTATCATATACAAAGAAACGAAGATATCCTTCCAAAAATTTGTTTACTATCTCAGTTTGCCCATCAGATTGAGGATGATAAGATGAGCTATGAGCTAACTGAGTACCAAGACAAGAAAATAATTCTG
This sequence comes from Pinus tabuliformis, assembly GCA_031772625.1. Classification (NCBI taxonomy): domain Eukaryota; kingdom Viridiplantae; phylum Streptophyta; class Pinopsida; order Pinales; family Pinaceae; genus Pinus; species Pinus tabuliformis. The sequence continues at coordinate 443,205,654 of CM062816.1, read as the reverse complement.
CCCAAAAATTTCCAGTGAAAATGGGATCTCTGTCACTTACAATAATCTTTGGGTTTCCATGTAGCTTTTGAATTGTTTCCATAAATGTAGTAGATATTGTACTGGCTTTAAATGGATGTGATAATGCACAAAAGTGTGCATACTTGGTAAGTCTGTCAACTACCACCATGATGACATTCTTTCCCTCAAACTTGGGTAAACCTGTGATAAAATCCATTGAAACCTCCTCCCAACGTTGGCTTGGAATGGATAAGGGTTGTAATAGACCCGGGGTCTTAATCGTTTCAACTTTATTTTGTTGGCAAACAAAACATTCCGCCACAAACTTTTGAATATCTGATTTAAGGCCATCCCAAACAAATTCCTTCTTAACCCTATGGTAAGTTTTTAAAAATCTTGAGTGCCCTCCTAAGGGAGAAGTGTGCAATTCCATAAGAATCTTTTGTTTTAGTTGGGAATTCTTACAGAGGTATAAGCGATCTTTGTACCATAAAGAATCATTTTGCCAGCTAAATGTATCAGACGTACTAGAATCTTGTTGTAACTTTCGAATAAGTGCCCACACTTCTTCATCATTCTTCCATTCCTCCCTTGCTTCGTTTATCCAATCTGGTTGGATAATAGAAATGGCGCACAACAATGCTTCCACATCCTCATCCTTTCTTGAGAGTGCATCTGCCACCACATTTTGCTTCCCTTTTTTGTAGATGATTTCAAAGTCATAACCCAACATCTTTGTGACCCACTTTTGTTGCTCTTTAGAGGATAATCTTTGTTCTAAAAAGTATTTAAGGCTATCATGATCCGTTTTTACCTTGAAGTGTCTTCCCATTAGGTAGGGTCGTCATTTCTTAAGTGCATGGAGTATTGCCAACATTTCCTTCTCATAAATAGCTTTGTGTAAAAACTTTCCCTTGATTGGACGACTTTCAAAAGCAATGGGTCTTTCATCTTGCATTAAAACAGCACCAATTCCATTTCCTGAAGCATCACATTCCACAATAAAGGTTTTTGTGAAGTCTGGTGTAGCTAAGACCGGTGCTTGGCACATTGCCTCTTTAAGATGTTTGAAGGCCTTTGTTGCTTCTGGAGTCCATGAAAATGCATCTTTCTTCAATAATGTTGTTAGAGGTGCTGCTATTCTCCCATAATTCTTAACAAACTTGCGATAATACCCTGTCAACCCAAGAAATCCTCGCAGATGCTTTATGGATGTGGGGATTTTCCATTCCTTAATGGCTTTAATTTTGCTAGGGTCTACCTTAACTCCTTCATGAGATACAATATGACCCAGATATTCCACCTCTTGTACTCCAAAGAAACATTTGGATCTTTTTGCATATAATTGTTTCTCCTCCAATAGTTGTATCACCCTGTCAACATGTTCAACATGATCCTTCCAAGACTTACTGTAGATTAGTATATCATCAAAAAATACTAACACAAATTTTCTAAGGAATGGTTTGGAAATGGAATTCATCAAACCTTGAAATGTTGAAGGTGCATTGGTAAGGCCAAAAGGCATGACCAAAAATTCATAATGACCATCATGAATTCTAAATGTTGTTTTCGGAATGTATTCAGTCTTCATTCTGATTTGATGATACCCTGAACGAAGATCCAACTTGGTGAAGTAAATTGATCCATGCAATTCATCCAGTAATTCATCAATGACAGGAATGGGAAACTTATCTTTAATAGTGAGCTTGTTGAGCTCCCTATAATCCAGACACATGCGCCATGATCCATCCTTCTTGTGCACTAATACTACTGGAGCAGAGAAATAACTTTGACTTGGTTGAATTATACCAGCCTCTAGCATTTCTACAACCATACGTTCAATTTCACTCTTTTGGGCATAGGGATATTTGTACGGCCTGATGTTTGGAAGAACACTTCCTGGAATTAGATGAATAGCATGATCATGATCACGAATAGGTGGGAGACCTTTGGGAGTCTCAAATACCTTGGAATGATTGTTCAATAATTTTTGGAGATCTGGAGAAATAGATGATTCCAATGTGGAAACATCTAGCGAACATAATTGTGTAATTACACCCCTTTGTTCTTTTTTTAGAAGCTTTTTCATACCGTTAGAGTTGATTATCTTTCCTGGTTTCCCTGTAATACCCCATAATTCAACTTCCTTTCCTTCCACAGAAAATTTCATGAAAAGTTCTTGAAAATTAAAAGCTATTGTACCCAAGGATTGTAGCCATTGGACTCCTAGTACAACATCAACACCTCCCATTGGAATGGAAAGCATTGGGCTAGTCAATACATATTCTCTCATGGATAGCTTGATATTATGGCACTTTCCAAAGCAATTTATTGTTCCTCCATTTGCAACCATCACTTGACACTCTGGTGCTAGATATAAGAAATAATTCAATTCTTTTGCTACCTTACAATCAATAAAATTGTGGATACTTCCTGAATCAATCAACACTATTACATTTTTCTTCTTGATTTGTCCTTCTATATTGATGGTTTGAGGAGTGGTAATTCCAGCCAATGCATTACAAGATATGGTCAGATTCATTTCTTCTTTATCTAGGCTTTGTTCTTGGAGTATATCCTCTTCTTTTGACCTTTCTTGCTCCTTTTCTTCTTCCTCTTCACAATCTATGTAGAATAATTTCTTCTCAGCACAATTATGACCTTTAGTGTATTTGCTATCACAACTGTAACAAAGCCCTTTTTCTCTTTTTTCTTCCAATTGTTGTGGTTTCAACCTTATAGGTTGTGGAAGACTAGGGGCAACAACACTTCCATCTTTATAGTTGTGAGTGGTATGCTTCCTGGTTGCCATAATTTTGCTTCCATTTTTCTTGCTAACCTGAATGCCTTCTCTAATGAATCAGGTTCCCAAAGGCGAACATCATGTTGGATATTATCCTTTAAAGACCATATGAACACATCAATCCTATGCTCCTCTGGAATATTTTTTACCCTTATGTTCAATTTTTGGAACTCCTCAATGTGCTCCATTATTGAACCCTTTTGTTTGAGACTTATCAATTGGCTAAAAAAAGGGTTGCTTTTTGTATCCTCATAATGTGCTATCAATTCTTCCGTAAAAATTGCCCAAGTGATAATTTGTTTACGAGAGCAAAGCCATTGATACACACAAACTGATTTGGTTCCAAATATAAAGTTGCAATACATACCTTTTCTGTGTTTTGCACATTATTGAGATCGAAAAATTGCTCCATATGCAATATCCATGTTGCGGGATCCTTGCCATCAAACTTCCTCATATCGATTTTTGGAATATGGTGGGTCTTCGATCCCACATTAGAGTCTATGAAATCATGATTAACATTTCTTTTGTTTGCATCATGAGTTTCCTTTACAACCTTTTCACCATTAGTAAGTATTTCTTGTAGAAAATTTGTCAAATCTGTCTTCAAATCTGCCATGTCTCTCTTCAAATCTGTCTTCAAATCTATCTTCAAATCATCCATCTTAGCTTCCATGCCCTTTATCTTAGATTCCACGCCATTTATCTTAGCTTCTGTTAGCTTTTGTGAACGTGACATTTGTTGCACTTGTTCTTGTAATTTTGATATATCATGTTGCATTTCTTCCTCTTCTTAATGAGTCATGCTAGGGCTTTCAAGTTGCTTACTAGGTGTTTGCATTTTATTTCCTCGGGGCATCTGTTACCGATAATAATGCTCTACAATGCCCTTTGAATTCCTTCAAAATAAATTTTCAAACCAATCTTAAGCAAAAATTTAAAAGAATCTACACACCTTTTTTTCACTTTGTGGGAGCTCGATATTGCCTCTGATGTATCTCTGTAATTTTGGATCATCCAATTCTAAAATTGCGACCTGTAGTAGCCCTCTGTGTCCTCTTTCCAATGCCACCAGTCTGATCCCAATTGGATTCTCAAGGAATATTTATGTCAAATCTCCCACGGTGACCTGATTATAGACCAGTTCAGTAGAGCGAACTTGTACGACGTGCCACGTGTTCCTGTTTCGACCTTTGGCTCTAAAAAAGATACACAAGAAACTATAGTCCGTCCTCTTTCTGCACCTTCTTACGAAATTTCAATCTGATTCTCAGAGAGAAAGTTATGACGATTTTCCCCAGGTCACCTGTTTGGAATGAAATTCAGGAGTCTGCAAAAAGACCAACTTCATCAGCTCATATCTTCGCAAATATAGTGCAAAAAGATCTGAAATTTGGATCTGAGATTCAGTGTGATTTCTTCTCAAATGGGTTTTTTCTTTAGCTTCTGAAACATCTTAGAAAAAAAGTTATAGCGAAAATGCCACGATGACCTGTTTGGAGCAGCAAAACCCTAGAATCCAAAGCTCTGATACCAAATGTTATGAAATCAACTCAAGAAAAGATAGATCAACGCCTTATAATTCAGCCTCTTCAAGGGGGAAACCTCCTTTACATTACATAAATGAACAATTCTTCGATGATTCAAATGAAAAAACCTCCTTTCTATATATAGGAGTCTAAGGAGTCACAATATAACCCAGCCGACCTAACAATAATAATATAAAGCCACAAAAATAACAATAGAGGGATTCTATGGGGCACAACAATATTAATAAGGGGTGAAACTACAATATTAATGGGGTAATCACTAGTATTATAAGGACCCAACATAGATGTAATTTCTTATTTTTCTTTCTCTTTTGGATTTGCTAGATAGATGTTACTATTGCTTTCCTTTCTGTCTTGCATTTGGTTTAAAAAAAAAAAAAAAAAAACCTTTCATGCCTTGTAGGACTAGAGACACTTTAGGGAAATTCTTTCCAAATACCCCCACACCATCAAACAATCAACCTTCCCTCTTTTTCAGAGACTATCAACTTCCCTTTCTGACTGCAGGAGAGTTAGAAGACCCCATAGTAACAGCATGAAATCTTTGAAGAGCCTATTGGGGAAGAAGAAGAAGAGACCATTCCACACACTTACACCATGGATGAAAACAAAAATGAGGCTACTTTTCCCATCAGAGAGACTAATTTAGATACTAGGATGAAAAACATAAGTCCCTCTATCATTCCTCATTTCCATGGCCTAACCTCAGAGGACCATAAGTTGAAGTTGTTCCCATCCACCCTCAAGGATGCAACCTTGTGTTGGTTCATGGGTCTACCTAGGGATATCATCACTACCTGGGCTCAAATGCAACAATCCTTTAACAACAAGTACATGGACTATTGTAGGTCTAAAGACACCAAAGATGAAATCTTTAGAATGACCCTAGGACCTGATGAATCCCTGGAGGATTATGAGGAAAGGTTCCAACTCAGTTACAAAAGGGCCAGATGCACCCTTGATCCTGAATCACTCAAGTTAGTCCTTCTTAGAGGAATCAGGGAGGACATACTGGAAACCCTAAACATGTTGTATGGAGGGGACATTTATCAACTACCCTATAATGATATCAAGACAATGTTCAAAAACCATTCTAGGGCTGCTAGAAAGAAGGGTAGGGTTAGTCAAGATTTGGACAGTTCCTCTTCCTCCAACACATCTATCAAGAGTGAAATTGGAAACATGTTGGATGACTTTAAAAGTAAAATGTTGCACACCTTTTCTCTGCAAATGGACACTATGCAGGCCAAGAGGAAATAGCCCATAAATTAACTCATGCATTCACAAAATTCAAGTTACCTAATTGAGATTGGAGTACAATCAGTTGTAGAATATTCCAAATTGTACAACTCATGCATGCAGTGAAAAGAAGGCCTAAAATAATTGCAAAATTCTCAATGAGTAATTTCCCTAATTAATAGGGACTAATTCCTCAAGGAAAAACGCAAGGAAATAGGAGCTTAGGGGCTTGGAAATTTGGATAAGTATGGGCCAAGTTCAATCAGTCAAGTAGAGGATAGAAGATACTTGTGCAGGTTGAGCTCAATATTGAGAAGAGCATATTGTATTCATTCAGATTCTTTGATTAATTCAATACATATAGTAAGGGGTTTTGAGCAGTTGCTTTCCCCTAGATATATGTGTGTGTGTGTGTGTGTTGAATTCTATTGCATGTTAATGATTTGTGTTCTCGATCGTGAATTTACTTCTGCAAATTGATAAAGTAGATTTGAATCTTATGTTTAGTACATTACATGAGCAGCTTTGAATCTACATTAAAATTCCATAGCCTGAAATACCATGGGCAGATTCCTTGGGTCATTTGAATACCATGGGTGATTACCATGGGTCCCCTTTTTCCCCCTTTAATGATCACTTAGAAAGGGGCATGACATATGTCTAGCCTCATTGATATAATAATTGCACTACTGGATATAATAGATATTGGCTACTTTCATCCACCTCCATAAAAAATATATGGCACTTCTACAAGCATGATATCCTATCTATGGTACTCATTCAGGTTTTTATATATATGTCTAGAGTTATTAATTATATCTTAACCCCATATTTGGTCTAGATGTGTAAGAAATAAAATAGATTAATGTTCTATTTACCTTTCATATTGGATATATAAAAGTATGGCCTTAAGAAGTTGGGGGCCATTACCTAGAAGCGTCAGGCTTGAGAATGTGGTGTGGGTTACAACAAAATCTACTCGATTGTTTAGTCTCAAGTCAATAACCACTATCTTTGTCCCTTAACTTGTTTCATGGTTTTGGATTTGTGCATTCCATATACAAATCCAAATTTAATAAGATTGCAAGAAATGTATAAATGAAAAAAAACTAGCGTTGGGTCGGCTTACCTAATAGCATGTGGAAAAACCAAAGCCAGTCCTATATAGTTTAACAATGACAACTCCATAATCTATCCATAGAGCCTCACCGTGAATGATCCAGACATGTTATTACCAGGATTGTGCAAAGCTTAGGATATTTTTATTCCCCCAAAAGTGGCTTCCATTCTTGACCCCCTGCATGAGGTTTGAACAATGAGACTTGGTGGGACTAAACCCCACTGAAACCAATTGATCTACACCTCATGGTTTAGGAATTATTGTATTTTTATTACATGATCTCATGGGTTAAGAATTATTGTAATTTTATTACATGAATGATCTATTTCAAATTAGTTTTTAATAATATAGCAAGACTCAACACCTTGTTGGCTCAAGGAAGAAAACAGGTTCTGCTTTACACTGGCTCACTAAAAGGTTAATTTAAGCCTAATTTCTACCAGAACTTAATCCATTATCTGGTTACTTTCAAATTTGTAATTTGCAAGTATCCATTGTTCACTTCTTGTGAAAGGGTTGTGAGACAACTAATTCTCAACCAACAATATATGTCATTATATATTTCTAGTTTAGATAAATAGTGGCTGCAATGATAACTAATTACCTCACCAAATCCCTACCGTGTAAAGAACCCTGACTTCCCATAAAGAATCTTGCATCACAGAGTGCCTTCATCAATGATTTTTAAGTACCTTATAGGCATGCCTCTGAGAACAATTTCCCTTAGTTTATGAATTCTTCCATGTTAGATGTCCTATTATGACAACTATGTCTTCAAATGTTACAAAACCTTCCCCAAAAAAATGTTTACCGCATTTGATAAATGATTGACAATATATGAAAAGGTTGAAGAGTTACATAATAAAAGACCCATAATATAGCCAATTAGTAAAGGAAACCCTGGCTATTAACATTGGGAACACATGATCGCTACTCATTCTAATTCTAATGATTTAGTTAATAAGCCTCCTCCTTCCAAGTTCCTTATGGACTTTTAAGCTTATTTTTCTTCTTGGCTAAGAAGCTTTATGGGAGGGGTAAGTTAAGCAATGGCCAAATTGATTGGGTTGATGACCATAACTAGAGGTTTTCCCTATCTACCGACAATCTCTTAAGAAAAGTTTTATGGCAATCTATAAAACATTTAGGTTTTCAAAAGATCAAATTGGCTTGATGTGAGTATGTCCTTTGCTTAGATATCAGAATTTGTTGTGGCTCCAATGTAAATTATATTATATCTATCAACAGTTCTATTTTCATAACAAATTTCCATTTGGCTTGCCACCTTGAAGGTGAAGGTCCACCAATAAATAACAAGCAATGCAAAATGTAAGACAAAATTCCTATCTGTGTACCACCAAATCCTTGGCTGCTTGTTTTTATTGTTATCAAATCCTTTCAAGCACTTGATACTGGTTTTCTAGAGCAGATGGTCAAAGATAATAGTCTTCTTTGTCGCATGTTAAGCTTCCTCTCGATGTAGTTCATGTCATATACTGAGATGGTTGGAGTAGTTTCCACACTTGGGCATGGAATGGATTGAATCTACTGATGCAAAATTTGAATGCTCCAAGCCCTTGATACCAGCTTTTTGGACCAGGGACTCAAGGATAATGATATGTTCTGCAACATGTTCCTCCAGGAAATAAACTTACCCTAGATGGTGCAATGCTAGATACGAAGATTCCTGGATTTGTCTCCACACTTGGGCGAGGAATGATCTTAAACAAATGAAGTGTGCAAGTATGGAACATGCAACATGGGTTTGAAGCAAATTTGTTGCTATACCACACAATCTTTTAAGATTGTAATTAGCATAGGCCTATAGTAAGATTTTTTATTTCAATTCTCTGTTGGTGACACTTGATGCTGAGACATTTTTTTTCTTTTTAATCTTTCCATCCGTAATGGCTCAAATGGGGACCCCTTTATAGACTTGTACACCGGCGTCACCTAGTACTCTATTGATGGGGAAGTCATCCTCCTAGGTGACTTCAATGCTCAGATTAGAGATCTCCAGATCCCTCTCCACGATCAATCAGAGGATGTGTTTTGTACCCAGGGGATAGATCCAGATTCAATAGGGCTTCACCGGATGTCAGATCATGTTTTGGGGCCCACTACAGTTTATGGTAAGAATCTATTGCAGTTGGGGGAATCCCAGGAGTTGTTGATTTTAAATGGTCTCCCCTATTTCCCAAACTCCCTCTTTTTCACATGTCGACCATATGGTGGGGGTGCGAGTGTAGTTGATTATGTCCTCACTAGTCAGAACTTGCTCCCTTTTATTCACCATCTCTTAGTCTCCCCCATCCCCCTTTCCGATCATGTACTTCTTTCCTTCTCTCTCTGGTTTGACCCTCCCCTTCCACCCCATCCTTCCCCTCGAGGCCCACCCTGAACCACCTTTCAATTTGACGAAGGTGACCCTGACATCTTCTCCTCTACCCTGCGCAAGATGCTCCCATCAGAGACCCAATTCTCCTTGCTTGATTCTTCTTCCACTAACTACACCTGTCTTTCATCTACCATTTGGGAAGCAATACTCAATTCCTTCCCCCACTCCACTCGTTCCACTTCCATCTCCCAAAAGTTGGATCTTGCCTCATGAACAAATGGTACGATGCAAGACTCTACATCGAGAACTTCGATATGATTTCACCCACTCTCAACCCTTCTACTTTGAGCTCAAAGCCTCTTATCATCATCTCCTCCGTCACAAGAAATGACTTTTTGTCTATAATAGAAGACAAGAACTTTTGACTCTCCTTGCCCACTCCCCTAAACAATTCTGACATACCATCCTTCCCCAACACTCCCCTCTTCCATTTGACCTCGAACTTACATCCATGTTCTCTCACACTTCCAACCTTTATGATATTCCCGGGCAGGCCCAAATTCATGTTACCTCTTCACCCTCTTCATGTTACATATTCTCAGATAGAGATATTAGAAAGACCATTTGAGTGATGAACAACAACAAAGCAACCGATGAGGAAGGCTACCAAGTAGAGTTCTTTAAGCACGATTTTTGTGCTTTGGTTAGCTACTTGGTTGATCTCTTCAACCATGTAGTCTGTGAAGGCTTTCCACCAGCATGGTCACACCACATCATCCATCCGATCCACAAATCAGGGTCTAGCTCAAATCCCAATAACTACATAACAATCATGCTGGGCCACACGTTCTCAAAGTTGTATGCTACTATTCTACATAGGAAGCTTTCCAGTGATCTTAAGTAGAGACAACTCAGAGCTAGGGTACAAGCTAGTTTTTGACCAGCTCATCAGACCATTCACCACATCTTCACCCTTTGCATTGTGATTGAGGCATGACACCGCTCTTCAAAATTCTACTCTTATTTCGTAGATTTTCAAAAATCTTTTGACTTTGTTCTAAGGGAAGCCTTATTCCAGAGACTCAGAAATATTGGCATCTCTGTGACCTTATTGACAACTATTATGCGCCTATATGAGTTTGTCCTTGGTCGTCTTCGCACGGCTGATGGGATGTTCGATTTCATCTGAAGCACTATAGGGTTAAACAGGGTTTTCCATTGTCCCTTACCCTATTTGGGATCTATATTGATTAGTTGGAGGCATTTCTACACAAGCATATCCTAAACACCAATGACTTCCTTCTTCACCGGGTTTTGATATCTATTCTACTCTTTGCTAGCAATGTGGTCCTCCTCTCCTCATCCCTAGAAGAATTACAGAGGTAGTTGGATGCCTTAGCTCTGTTTCATGATCTTCGACAGTTGATGGACAATTTGGGTAAAACCAAGGTTATGATCTTCAATGGGGTGAAGAAAACTTCGGACCTTCACTTCCTATTCAAAGGGGAGGAGGTTGAGATCACCGTCTCGTATACTTACTTGGGGGTGCAATTCTTAGGTCCTTGCTTCAGTTTGCAGCCAACACTTCAACCTCGGATCAACAAAGGATATGGATCCTTAGCCCTTCTCGAGAGATAATGCTTTCGAAATCACTTCCAGGACATCTCGTCCAAGATGAGCCTCACAGACACCTTGATCTGTCCCACTGTTCTATATGGCTCAGATATTTGGGGATCGTCTTTACTTGAGTCAGATTAGGCTTCAGCTAAGAGAGTCCAAATCCTTATTCTCCACCGCATCATTAGATGCAAACATATAGTACCTTAGCACATCATCCTTGCAGAGTTTGGAGCTCAGCGCTTTCAACTTGAGATGGCCTTCAGATTGGTTTCATTCTTGCATCGTGTCTGGGGCTTTGCAAACTTGATAAAGAGTAGGGACCGATATTCTTACTTGGCATATTTCTCTTCTGAGACTATTTCCTGTTCTACTCTCTCAGGCCAAGCTAGATGTTGTTTTACAAGAGTTTCAAATCTCTTAGAGTCAGTGGGCATTCAGTTGGATCATCTCCCTCCTTTCCAATATTCCTTAGATGCTCCTTGTCACCTTTTACCTACTAGACCGGAGTTGAACAAGATCACCAAGGAGGACATCTACATGCAGATTGTCGAGGTCACCTGGGTCAATCCTCTAAGAGGATTGCGCCCAAAGATGGCCTTCTATGCTGAGCACTCCATGGAGTTGAGAGACAGGTTCATTGTACGACCCCAATATGCGTTTCGCCACTGGATGCATGCTCTTGGAATTCCTCCAGGCCAGTTCAGAGTAGGTTCTCATAGACTTCGAATAGAGACAGACCACCAGATTGATAGACCATACATAATCTGTCAAGTATGTCGTCTACAAGAAGTGAAGACTGAGGTGCACTTCATTTTTGGATGTAATTTCTATTATGAGATCAGAGGAAGGTTCCATTGTTTGTTCAGAGATTCCCAGACCCTCGCTGACTTTTTCAGTTATCCCAATCAGAGATGTTTGGCCTGATATATTTAAGAGGCTCTCAGGTTCTGAGCACATATTCTTCAGCGTCCCATCAGACCAGATCCCACATAGAGGATCATGACATTTTTCAAGGTACTACCTTCAGACAGGGGCACCAAGAGACCGATTGATACCAGTGCATATCCAGACTCTAGATCAGTGAGGATCCATGGAACCTCACCCCACCACACGAGATCTCAGTAGCATATCCATCTCAAATCCATTCTTGGAGCATATCCATCTCAAATCCATTCTTGGGAGACGGACTAGGTCCTCCAGACCTGAACAACACACAAACTCCCCCAGGGAATGGTTTAGTGGATAGTCTACACTTTCCACTGGCTCTTCATCGGGCCAACAAAGTTTGTTGAGTTTCTTCAGTGTTCTTCATTCAACCTCGAATGTTAGGAGAGATAGGTTTGATCCTCAGACCCATTAGCTCCTGGATTTTCCCTGCCAGGGCATTTCATGCATCATATCTTTTAAGTTCACATTGTATTATTTATACTTCAGGCATTGTATCGTTTGTATTCATGCACTGTATCTTTTATATTCATGCATTGTATCTTTTATAGGAGACTGTTTGGTTCTCCCGCATTGTATGGACATCATTGTACTCAACAGTCCCTTTGACCTACTTTGTGGTCAATAGTTGGACATAAATATAATTATCTTATCTTATCTTATCTTATCTTATCTTATCTACAGGGATTGAGCAACACACCTTCAACATGTAAATGAGATAAAGGGTTGGAGTCCAGCAACGACTATTATAAACCTTGCATCTCATTACTAGGCCATCAATACGGCAACAATGGGGTACACAGTTTCGAAAGATTAACCTCCCAATGACAAACATTCTAGCTGAAACCAACTGCTTTACTCCCCTTCCTCTCTCAATATTTACGCCATACCGTGCCACGTTTTATAAATGGGCTTTGAAACGGTACAGCAGTTGAGGGATCTCGCAAGTGACAGCCCAATGGTCTAAGTGAGTTTGAGGCATAACCAAATTCCCTCCCACATTAACAAAAATACATGTTAATGTATATTTTTATTTCTCAGTCTATATGCCAAAGAATGATATCTGGATATATGCTAATGGTTTGAATAATATACCGATGAAACATGCATGTTGGAATATTAATGTATATTTTTATTTCTCAGTCTATATGCCAAATAATGATATCTGGATATATGCTAATGGTTTGAATAATATACTGATGAAACATGCAAGTGCGCTATTCCAACTGCTAAAAAAATTATGTAAACATCATGGTCTCGTGTCCCTAGTTCTAGAAGATTCTATATCCTGCAAAAGCAGCTGTATTAGATTCTGGGAATTAATTTCTTCTGGGTTCCCTATTAAAAGGATTCTAACGTCATAGTGGAAAAACAAAATTGTAGGATCTGTTCATAGCATGTTGAGTTAGGAACTAGGAATGGAATTGGTGGGAATATTGAAATTGCATTTCCGAAAAGAAAAAAGGTTTTTCAAATACAAGTCGACTGTTGCCTCCAATGGCTCAAACGAAACTGAAAACCTGCCATTGACATTAGCTAATAAGACCTAGAAAGAAGCATAAGCTGTCAAACTTGGATTTTCAGTATCACGACCATCTAGAAAGCTCCCCTCAAGTCAAAATCAATTATGTTTTCGCAGTCCCAATTGTACTTCCCTACACATTGGTCGGTGCCTAGTTTACTTAAGATTCACCCTCCTTGCTTACCTTCTGTGGAAGGCCGAAAACATTAAAACATATTTTTTGGCAGAGGCCAAAGTGGATTAGAACTAGGTCGAGTCTTTCTATTATCACTACTCCCTGCCCCTGCAAATCAGCCATCGATGACAACAATCAACCTTATATATAATTCAATAATGCATGGTGTTAAGACTAGATTTGCCTTCGTAAAATTGAGTGTTAGTTTTCATCGTATGTTCGTGGATATCATCGACGAGTTCAGTGTCTCACAGTTCACCATTCAGCATCAATGATTTATGGGAATTATATGAGATGGGCTCAAAATTACAAAGTCTATCATTCAAGATCCATGGTTTGTGAATACGTTAACCATATAGGTACTTGGTTGCAGAGCCTTGTTCCGTCGTTACCTTATTCCAAACTCGTATCGTATGAGATTTCAGGCGTTACATTCAAAACAATATTTCAGGGTGATAGAACATCTTGTGGTATCATTATCAGATTTTCCAATTCAACCTTCCAACTTTCTATTTTAGCCATTTTCCCCATGCATCAAATTCACATGTAGATTGAGAAGCAGGCAAGGGAGTTGGAGGACAGTCAAATGGGCACTTTTGTATTTTGTTTCAGCAAGTTTTTTGAGTTTCAATCTTAGAAACTTGGTCTTTCTTAGTTGCAGATGATAGTATATTTGGATATCCAGTGGAGAGATAGGGTTATGGTCAACATTTCTGCCCAATTGGACAACCTGCTATTTTGGAGAATGTATATTTTTAGAAAGTTCTTTTTTTATAAAGTGATTTCATTGACAGGATGAGGATGATTACATATTCAGGCACCCCTTTGCAGCAGCAAAACGTGTCTGGGTGCTGAAATTTTGAAGTTGCCAGAATGGTCCGAAAATTTATCTTAATACTCACTTTTATCTTATGTGCTCTATATGAAGGAGCTATCTTTGGTGTGTTGAATCCCTTATGTCTATTCTCAACTGAGATATTTTTGTACTCTAAGACTCTAATGCCTATTTTATAAAGGCGAAAGAGGTTGGGTGAAGCAAGGTTTGATTTTATTTTTTCAAGGAGTGATTTTTCTTGAATCCCTTGCTTCTATTCCTTTACAATTTGACTGATTGTGTGTGCATAAACTATCAGTGAGAGCTTGAGCTTACATTGTGTGCACATCATTGCATCCTTTGAACACTATTGTGAGAAGGCACTCCAGAAGTTGTTGGATGCTCCCTGCAGTTCTTGTAGGTGAAGCTAGTTTCCCCCAAACTTTGTACTTGCAACTTTGGAAATAAAGATGCCATCTATTTGGCTGCTACATCTCACTGATTCATTGTGTCTCTTGCTTTTCTTTGATCTCTTGAATAGATGGACAGCAGGAAGTACTCACCCTTGGTCAATTTTGTACACGCCATTGGCCATAGGCTTTAGGGCACTAATGTCATTATTCATAATTCTGTTATTAAAACTTGCTTTTTTCAGTTTTCCGTATAGGAATCTTCCTTTTTTGGACAAGTTTTCATGTTCTTAAAATGGATTTACATGCTTACCAAGGTAAAAAATCATCCTTAGGTGTCACCGTGCAGTTTTCTTTGGAGTTCAGTGTGTTTAATTGCAGTTTATAGCTCCAATATTTTGAATTACAGTGAACATTTATTGTAGTTTGGCAGCATTGTTCTTTGCTGCCATTGTTCTTTGGAGTTCGCACTTTGCATACAATGCATAGAGATTCCCCTATGTGATTAGTGAGCACTAAAATAAGGTGGTAGTATACACTCTCCCTTACTTCTGCTTGTATCTATAATGACAAATTACAAGTGAATACACGAGAGATGATATCGACAGAAATTTTGTTTTGTACTTGAAAATGCCTTGATGACACTTTGTTTAACAGGAAGGATGTTATAATAGATACTTGGACTGACAAAGTGGCAACGATCACAAGTTTATCATTACATATAAAGCACACTAAATAAGGTGGTAATAGATTTAGACCACCTCTGCCACTTACGGGAGTTCCAAGGAGTCCTATAGTATGAGTTGGGTATCACCATACCCCTCTTTGGCTTTGGTCTCCTTGGTCAAGACATAGTGGGCCAATCACCTAGACACCGAGCAGACCAAGCTATCTGGACAAGGAGATAAAATTAACCATGTGACTATGAGGAAAAGAAGGCAAAGTTAATCATGTGACCATTGAAATTATCAGCCATATTTTTGTTATTAGTAATAATGATAAACTATTCTTAAGGTTACTGAAATTATCAGCCATATTTTTCCAATAATAAATAAGATATATCATTATTAGTAATAATGATAATCTATTCTTAAGGTTACATTCAAGCCAGACACTGAATTGGTGTATGAGAACCCTTTGTTTGTGGGGCAAGGAACCCACCTCTGTGCAGCGATTTGAGTGCTAAAATTTATAGAGGTGTACATACTCTACCCCTCTGACTTTGAACCTGTGATTTTCTACAAGGAAACACATACTCTTAGCATATGCAAGAGATGATTGGTCCTCCCCTCTGACTTTGAACCTGTGATTTTCGACGAAGAAACACATACTCTTAGCATATGCAAGAGATAGTTGGTCCTAAAAGTATAATGATGATAAACCACCACTCTATGCTTCTATGTTGCCTCTTGGTGCTTGAGATGGATGGTGGTTGTGCTAAAGTTATTTAATATTAGTTGATGCTTTTTATGATTATCCCTTTAGCCTTAATCTTTGGACTTTGTCATCTCTATAATGTGTAAGGCAGTGGACCACTTTGGACTTTGTGATCTCTATAATGTGTAAGGCAGTGGACCAGTTATGTTTAATGGGGATCACATACCCCAATTTTGCCTCATTGTAGGCTCCTGCTATATACATATTTTTAAAATATGTTTCGTACATTTTTGTTTCATCAATAGTAGGTGTATAAGCATATCTCGCAGAAAATAGATTGGGAATCAAATGTGACCAGCATATACTAAAAGAAATTTGAAACACCCAACAAAATACAAAAGCCCTAAATTTTGAATTTTAATTTTTTAAATAAAATATTTTTTTTGTTTGAAATGCTTCCATCAAGACAATGGGAATTGCAGATGGCCGACTTGTGAAGGGATGTCTATACCCGACCTCTCCAGATGAAACGGCTCGTTGCAGATGAAAATTACCCTATAAGGAGAAAACAAACTGACTTGGGTGGGAAATAACAACACCCTCCTTTAACCACGCAAAAACTAGATCTCATTGAGGTTTTTTATTTTAGAATTGAAAAACATGATAGATGCATCTCATCATCCCATGAAATGTTTTATGTATATGATAAACCGATGAATATATTTAATTGGTAACAATAAAATACAAGATTGATACTTAAACATGTATGGATCTTCATTCCAGTGTATTTGATGTGTTTAAAAGAATATGAAGCCCTCCAACGTTGCTACTAGTGCAAGGTAGATAAGATGTCCGTACAAGGCAAAATTTTGGTCTGTGCTTGCTTCATCCATCATCACCAGTAATCCTGACAAGAACAATGTCACCAGTAATCCTGACAAGAACAATGTCCGTCCTTAATATGATGATAACGATTGGGATCTCTCAAAATAATTTCTCGTGCAACCATCTTTGAGATAAACTTGCTTGCAGAGTGGCAGTCACCACACACTCGAAGGTTCTTAATGATTCGGATAGTTGTTCCAGGTGGTGTGTTTATTAGCCCAAATACGATTGCAAGCTTTTCACTATGGTGAAGAAGAATGTGTTCCTTCTCTTCCTCCTTCACGTCATTCAACACAAACTTCGTCTCAGGAACATACCCTGCCACCTTCATTTCTTGATACAATCTCTTCAACTCTGCATATATTTTGTGTGATTGTGGGTGTGATTTATCACCTACAAGGAAGGCATGCACCTGCTTCTTGATCTCAATCCAGCTACATGCCGGGGTCTTTTTAATGCCTCTGTCTTTCATCAATTTCCCAACCTTTTCAATATCACCCCACCTACCAGCTGTGGTGTAGATGTTTGAGAGAAGTACAAAGGGGGCAGGATTTGTAGGGGCCAAATTAAAAATATGCTTTTCCACGCATTCTCCTATCTCTACATTGTTATGCATTCTACAAGCAGTAAGCAAACAACTCTAGACAACCGCATCAGGTTTTATAGGCATGTTGTCGATGAAGTTTTGTGCTTCCTCTAGACGCCCAGCACGGCCTAGAAGGTCAACCATGCAGCCATAATGGCCCATTGTAGGTGTGATGTGATAGTATTCCTTCATGCAATTGAAGTTCTTATAGCCCTCATCCACTAGACCTGCATGGCTGCATGCAGACAAAACACGAACAAATGTTATATGGTCTGGCTTTACACCCTAATGTTTCATTTTTCAAAGAGTTCAAGGGCTTCTTTGCCACACCCATGGATGGCATATCCTGCAATCATGGTTGTCCATGAGGCAACATCCCGATGATTCATTTTGTTAAATAGCTCACATGCCTTCTTTATATTCCCACATTTTGCATACATATCTATAACAGCATTCATGACAGTGGTGTAAGATTGGAATCCGCATCTAATTATGTTTTCATGGATCTCCATACCCTGTTCCAGTGCAGCAAAATTGGCACACACTGGCAGTATACTGGTAAAAGTTTTCAAGTCTGGTCTAACTCCTACCAGCTGCATTCTTTGAAAAAGCTTCAGAGCTTCCTCACCATGTCCATTCTGCGCATATCCTGCAATCATTGCAGCCCATGAAACCACATTTTGTTGCGGCATTTCATCAAAGACTTTCACAGCCTCATCAAGAAGCCCGTTCTGTGCAAATCCAGCAATCATCCCATTCCAGGAGGTCATGTTTCGCTGAGGCATTTCCTTGAAAAGATTGAGGGCCTCATCAATGAACCCATTCTGCGCAAATCCTGCAACCATCCCATTCCAAGAGACAACATTTCGTTGGGGTATCTCCTTAAATAATTTCAGGGCATCATCAACGAGGCCATTCTGTGCAAGTCCTGCAATCATCCCATTCCATGACTCCACGTTCCGTTGAGGCATTTCCTTGAAGAGTTTCAGAGCCTCATCAATAAGACCGTTTTGGGAAAATCCTGCAATCATTGCATTCCATGAGAGCACATTCGGCTGAGGCATTTCCTTAAAGAGTTTCCGGGCTTCATCAACAATCCCATTCTGCATATATCCTGCAATCATGGCTGTCCAGGTGTCCACAACGGGTTTGGAGATTCTATCAAACACATGACGTGCAGCATCTATCCTCCGACATTTTGCATACATATCGACGAGGGCATTGGCCACAACGACATCGGATTGAAAGCCGTTTTTTATTATTTCTTCATGGATTTCCATACCCTTTTCCAGAAATGCCAGGTCCGCACATGCTGAAAGAACACTTGCAAAGGTGAAATGATTAGGTTGGGCGCCTATTTGTTGCATTTGATAAAAAAGTGTCAATGCCTCTTCAGTAGATCCATATCTTTCATAAGCTGCAATCATCGTTGTCCATGACACGACATCTCGTTGATCCATTTCGTCAAACACTTTGCGTGCCTTCTTCATACTTCCACATTTTGCATACATATCTATTAAAGCATTCTCCACAACAACATCAGATTGAAATCCACCTTTCAGAACCTCTTTGTGAATCTCCACCCCATATTGCAAAGATGCCAACGTGGCACAAACAGGAAGAACACTGGCAAAAGTGAATTGATTGGGTTGGACACCCATTCGTTGCATCTGGTGAAAGAGTACCAATGCTTCCTCTGGAAATCCATGTCTCGCATAAGATGCAATCATGACAGTCCAAGAACATACGTCTCGCTCAGGCATTTGCTCGAAGACTCTCCGAGCGTCCACTAAACTCCCGCACTTGACATACATGTTAACAAGCGTGTTCCCTAAAGCTATTTCTTCCATGGATGGTTTCTTCTGCATAATGTGGCCATGGATGAGCTTTCCCTCACTTAATGATTTCTGCTGAATGCAGCTCTGCAAGAGAGAGACGTAAATAGAAAAGTGTAAAGGTTTGTCTGTGTTTTCATACAAAATGTTTATGGCCTCCTTCAAATGGCCCTGTTTACATAAAGACTTCATATAGTGGAGAGACACAGTATTTGCTGCGTCGTCTTCAGTTTTAGCAGAAGACAGAAAATGGGAAATGGGATTCACAAACAACTCTTTCAGTTTCCATTTCTCGTTTCTCGAGTGTTGTAGCATGTCGTCTGATAACACTACAATTTGCGATATTTATTATAAAATGAAGGAGAAAGCAGCAAAATCCGTGATGATAAGAGGAGTTCTTGGGTTTGTGAAAGAGCTATAAATGATGTCATAAGCGCTTACGCCCATTTTGATCAGTCGCCTTGGCTTCTGAATGGAAATATTCTTCACTTTGGGCTGGCATAAATTGAATCTTTCGCTGCACATACCCTTCTCTCAGTTCCCTCTTAAGCAAATCCACCTTTTCTTCCTAAAATTATCCCTCGGATTACACCACTTATCAAGCTTTCTCGATACCGCCATAACCTTGGGCTCTGCACATGCCATCGTGACCTTGGGTGCGCCATAACCCTGGCACCCAAGGAACTATCTCTTGAATATTATATGTGTTTTTAATTTTAATTTTTCCCTTTTTCCCAAAAATTACGGAGAAATTTAAGGAGCGTTCCTCAAATTTTATAGATAGTATTCTTAATGAACATGAACAGTTTAGTTAGATTATCTAGGCCATTTTGAATATTTTCTCTGCAAAGTATTCCCCTTAAATCTTTTCTATTTAAAGTATACAATAACATTATTAATAATTAGATTTAGATTTTTTTTTTAATTAGATTTGGAGTATATACACTATTATATAGGATCATAGTACCTTTTACAAAAACAAAAATCTATCCTAGATGTGTTTTTAGCTTTTAGTTTTTTTTTTTTTCAATAGCATCAATAACAATTAGCTAATTTATTTATTTTATATTATCTTTCAAATATATAAACTAACTTATATATTATCATGACTTTGGTACTTTACAAAAGCAAAGAATTATCTAAACTATCTGTCGAATATTATATGTGTTTTTAATTTTTCTTTTTCTTTAATGTGAACATTTTAGTTTAGGTTGACATGGATTTTTTCTATTCGATAACATTAATAATAATTATAATTAGCTAATTTGATATATATGAGAAAAAATATGATATTAATTAACTATATTTAAATTAATATTTCAATTTTCCAACCTTAATTAAAGTTGATATTAAAAAACATGTTATATTAAAAATAAAATGGAGTCTCTATTTAATTAATAGATAATAAAACCTAGATAACCAATTTAATTTTAATTTATTTATGTTACAAATATTACATATATTTTTTCCATATGATTATAATTTTCTCTCAATGCTAAAATTACCTTTTAATCTTGTCATATTTCAAATTGCTTGTTTATATTTATGTTTGACATTAGCCAAATCTATCTTCAATGCTTTCTAGCTTTCTAAATGCCACGTCCTTTATCAACATGAGGTTCATTAATTCCCTAAAATGTATGGAACTATAGGGCTTTGGATTGAGTAATTTTGTAATGTTTCCTATGAAAGGGAGGTGGCACATGATAGTTTCATGTATTAATGCTTCTTTGCCTTTCCTTGTTGCACCAACAGAAGTCAAATTCACTCTCAAGATGGATTGTTTACATTGTTATTGGGATAAGTGTGATTTAGTGATAAATAGGATTAAATCACTAGTCACAATGATAATTTGGGTTCACTATGAGATTCTTATGTTATTTAAGCCTCTTTACAACACATATACTTATGTTATGGAAAAAGTGCTTGCCTTAATCAATAGAGTTGATTTCTCACTCCAATAATGAGTAAGTGTGCAAGCTTAGCGAGAAAATAGTGGGTTGCAAAGACATTTAATATGTCCACTCTTACTAGTGACACAATCGTTATAATGGTAGAATAAGGGGAGATTACATTTAATATATCCTTTCTTACTAGTGACACAATAGTTATAATGGTATATTAAGGGGAGATTCTTTCTGTTTTTGTTTAAAGGAAGCCTAGAATTGCTTCATTACATTCATGTATAACACCTCTTGTAAACTCATCCATGTAGACTAGTGTGCCTAACTTATGTTAGGGGGTGAAAGAGTCAAAGTCGCTCGATCAAGCAGTGGTGGTTTCGAGCACATATTTTTGCTTGCCCATGGATTACATGTAATGAAGCCTTTAAAAGGCTTGAGAAGACTTCATTGTAATGTGCCAGGGAGGTGAGTTGTGAAGGTTCACTTGGTCAACTTGGCTAGGTTTTGGCAAGGGACTAATAGAATTTTGTTAGCTAGTTTTTTCTCAGAATTGTGGTTTTTATAGGGTAAACATTGTGTTTATGATTTTTTATTTATTCTTGGTTATTTTTTATATTGTTTTAATAAATTTATATCTCTCCGGTAATTTTAACATGGTAATAGAGAGAAGGGATCGTGGCTTGTAGAAGAAGGTGATGGTTGCAAATGCTAACATATTGCATGTTGAGGTTGAAGCTAACACAAAGAAGCCCAAATTTTACCCACTTACATGGGGATTGCCTTAAAGGAAATAAAGGTCTAGAGGGTGAGATGTAGACATAGAAGCAAGATCTAGTGAGGAGAGCACCTAGTGTGAGTGGGTGTGGCATAAGTTTGGGAAGATAATAACCAAAAAAATTACTTTGGAGATGAAATTTGAAAATTAAATGTATATGGTTGGGCCATGATGTTGGTCGGCTTGACTATTTTTAAGTCAAGGCATAATTTTGTTTAAGGCATATGATAATAATAGATCAATTACTTGGTTTTTTCCAATTTGGGTTTTCCAAGTTAAAATCTCTATGTTTGATGTGTTATTGTTGCTATGATTATATTCTCTCCCATTATATTTTTAACAACTTAGGGGGATTCAAATTGAGTACCCGTTGAAACAAAACTAGCCAAATTCCCAACAACATTAGCAAAAACTGAGTGACGTGCATTTCATATATTTAAGTTGATGTACTTACAATTATGGATTCACTTAATGGGGATTATGGTTAAAGCAACTAGTGGGCAACTTTGCATGGTCATCTTCTTTCAAGGGATGGGACTAGTGCATTATTTCTCTCAATTGGAGAAGTAATCACCTTCGATTATTATTTCTCCTTCTATTCAGCCTTGCATTATGGCTTAGTAAATGTGTTTGTTTCTCTTCAGTGGCATCCTTCATTTGATGCAAGTAAATTAGTTTTATATAATTTTTCACAACATATTTTATTAAGCAAAAACAGTTTATGGTTTTGTTAAGTCCATTTCATCCATGTTTCTTATTGTTTCACCCTTTGAGAAATGAAATTTTAGCCAGAATATCATAGTAATGTGGATGGTGTGCACAATCCACTCTAATGCCCATTTGAGGACACATGATACTAAATTTTTTCCTTCACCAATCCAATAATTAATTCTACTACCACTTTGTTGTGCTTCCAATTAGAATAAGAATAAGGATACAATTGAAAATTGTTTTATTTATTTAGTTACTTACAATGGAATGTTCACTCAAAACTCATTATTTTTCCATTTATTTGTCATAACCAAGCTTCACTAATTGTAAACTCATAACACCCTAAAAGCAGTTCTAAATCACACATATAATAAGAGATCAAATATAATTATTTGATTTATAAATTGTTAGTAAGAAATTTATACTCATTTTAAGCTCCACAACAATTAATCAACTTAACA